>CM050164.1:424069376-424709376 GCA_027410445.1 Discoglossus pictus | reverse complement strand
GTTTTCTTAAGAGCTGATGAACGTTTTAGAGCAATAACTACCACTGGCAGTGCTTAAGTTTCAGTAACTGTATTTGGAAGTAATTTAATAAATCTCTGCCATAATTAACATTTTATTGAAGAAGAATGCTTTGTAATATTCATATTGCCCATGTTAACTGATATTTGCATTTATACTAGATAATATTTCAGAGATATAGAGATAGCAACCATTGGTTTGCCTTGGGTTTTCTCATTTTATTCTTTCTATATAATGTCATAGTATATTATAATATAAATCTAGTTTCTAAGTTTATTTTGTACATTTTTGTATTCTATAACATGTTATGGGATTTACAGTGTACATTTTTTAGGTTTACCACAGATGTGAAAAGGTGGATATTTTATTCAAGAATTTCACTTAACAATGCTATTTTGTTATATGCAACAAAACTTTTATAGCTAGCATTTCTGAATTTAAGCGACTTAGAGTTGTTTTATAAGTCTATCTTAAATGTCCCACCTTCCTTGAAAATATGATATAATTGTTTGTTTATAGAGTGTCTAATATTGGAAAAAAATATAGATAAAAATAAATTATGGCTACAACAATATAATTTATTGTACAATAGAGCGTACCAAATCCTTCTATTGTTACACACATACACATACTGAATTCAGAACATCTAAATAATTATGATTTCTTATCTTGAACCTAAACATAGAGAGATAATGATTTTCTATTACCGTATTGGTCCGAATATAAGCCGCACCCGCATATAAGCCGCACCCGTAAAGTTCAAGGGGAAAAAATAGAAAAAAGATAGTACTCAAATATAAGCCGCACCTGTAAAATTGGAGAGGAAAAGACTCTCAAAGTGATCAGCCATTGCAAGAAACAGGCTTTCTAATTAGCACTGTAGCTTTTTTTGCAGGTTACAGAACTTACAGGATGTTAGAATCACTAAAACCGTAAATCGCTATTCAATACCGCAGTCTCAAGCACGAAAATCGTCACCCTTAACTCGCAATCGCGCAAATCGGCAGTAATTTTGCGTTCGCGAATAGAAGCCGCACACGTAACAAGCAAAGTTCCCAAATCGGCAATGATTTTTTTTACGGTTGTGAATATAAGCCGCACCCGTAACTAGCAAGCTAAAAAATCTGAAAAAAGGTGTAGCTTATATTCAGACCAATACGGTAGTAAAGATATGACAAATACCTCTGCGTCACAGTAACATTTATTTTATTGCATGAATAATAAGTATTAATATGTATTTTTGACAATTATATTCAACGTGAAGAAGGATATTTCTCACAGAAGCAGTAATATTGGACAATCATATGTTCAGCATTTTGTCCTCCATATTTATTTTCTCTAGACAGAGAGATTAAACTAAATGTTTTGTTCTGGTCAAGGTAAGTGTTTAAGCAATACAATGTATTTCTATCTATGACCTCTCTTGATCTAGCTCCCTACCTGGTATTTCCATTGACTAAATATTCACATTATATTGAACACCTGGATTTGCATAAAAAGACTGTTAATAACAGCCGTAGGTATACAAGCATGGGCTACATGTGTAGGTGGTTATTACATCAAGTTAGTCAACCTGTACATTTTGTTGTTATTTGGTTAACAGACATTTATAAAGGTTATTCATTTTTATATATGTTGATATTTTAACTTTATTCTATCAAAATATTCTATAAGGAAAATAATAGCTAACAACAAATTTTAGTAGGTACACGTGCATGTATATAATACTCAGATTTTATTTTGAGAACTTCTAGTGATTGGGTTCAATAATAGGGAAAACAATTCTATTTAACCAAAATTTTGGTATTCAATTCAATTTATGGTTGGCATGTTTGTAATGTTTTTCACACACATAAATACTTCATTCAAAAACATATTTTTATTCAGTGGCAGTCAAGTTTAATAATGCGCTCTGCCGAAATGGAAGAGATTCAATTGGGCTGAAAGTTGGTGGTTATAAGAAACTACAACCCAGGGACCTTAGGACAGAACATGTATTTCTTTGTGTAAGATAAGTCATTAAGGTCAAGAAAATCTGGGAGCAATCAAAGGATGGTCTGGTACAAATCAAATGGTAAAGCACAGAAGGTTAGTCATACATTGTCAATCATTGAGAAAAGCCTTAATTAAGGCCTGAAGTCTAAAAATATTGCTAATTGTTAAGAGTCGCAGATCAGTGGCCATGCTTTTTGTGAAAGGTCTTCAAATAAATCTGCATACTGGGCTCAGGATCAGGTGCAGTTGCATCAGGGACTTTGTTGGCATGGAATACTCCTTTTTATTTTGTCTATCTTTGATGGTTCATGGGATAATGGCAAAGATTCTGAAGTGGAATAAGGTGTGCCTGTTTAGTTAAGTGGTCATCAATGACAAATATAGTGGTCATATCCTGTGAGGAGGAACTGTACATTGATCCATGGATAGGTGACAATAAAAGTAGTCAAGAACAGAAAGAATTTGGAGTGATCCTGGTAGACAAGTCTGACGTGTTTTGGACATGGTAAACATTCAGCAAGCAACCAGATAGTTGACAACATCATCCTGGATATTTAAAAATCTTCCTGATAAAGTCTTGTGGACACCCAGGAAAACAATGAATGTAGGTGTGTGACCCATCACACATTACACAGTTTATCAGGTATGTGTAAATAAGAAGGTAAAGGAGTTGATTGCTTAGTTATTTGGCAGAGCTGCAAAATGGCAGGAAACAATGATGGGTTCATGAAAATCATACCAGTATTTGGTGGGGAAAACTTCCAGGACAGGGCATTTTTAGAACTTTATTGTAAACCAGTTGTAAAACTAAATCTGGCGAAATTCTCCAGACGAGCAATGGCATCATCAGGTAGATGGGAGTTCCACTCTCGCTGCTGAGGGGGACCAAGCCAAGGCTTCAACAATATGTATTGAGACTAAATTGGTTGCTCTAGCTGGACTTCAACAAGCTTATGCCTTCTGTCGCATTGTTTTCAATCTAAAATTCAATAAGTGTCAATAAGAAAATAAAATGCTCATGAGGATTCCTTGCTTACTGTTCCTTTCACATTTTCTTCCAGTTCACTAGTCTGACTAAGGTGGATCAAACGCATTGCTTATTATCTCATACTGTGGTGCATTGGTGGAAACTTGTAAAATGTATATTCACTTTTAAAAGCACAATAGAAGGGTTGGGACTGTAGTGGTCATTTAAGGTGGATCCTGTACGTTGGGTTCCAAATGCACACCTGATCTCCATATGGTGGATTTCTATTCCAGGCAAGTTGGCATCTGGGGCTAACATTGCAGACTACAGAGAGACAAACAGAGGCTGACATCAAAGTTCATATGTTTTGCCTAGAGGACACTGTAATTGCACTACCTAAGTTCCTTTTTACGCTGGTTGTTATTGCTCATGATATTGATTTGTGGCATGAATGTATAAAGTTGCAGGAGTAGAAAATGTCTGCCTGTGTTCTATTTATTATTTTGCATCACATATCAAGAGTATTTTAATGCTTAAATATGTATAGAGCTTTCTCTGTACTATGTTGATACTCACAGTTGAGCACCTTTAGTAGGAAGTGTGAGTAATGAATTTGGAACTTTTTGTATGGTTTAAGAAATGGCCATGTATTTTATAGTTCTGCATAGCGGTTGGAAATTCTATGTTCTCAAACTTGGAAGAACACACTGAATTCAGAACATTACACAGCATTAGATTAGATTAAACAGTAGTACAAGTACCAATGGGCTGCAACTGGTGTTATATATGTACTGGGAGCTGGTAAGAAGAGACGTGAGTTTGTGTTTTATTCGAAACGTATTATTAGGTTTGTGTTGTGATTACATAGCTTTAGGTATTTGCTCTACTTTAACTTCTAAAACAGTTTTTTTCCAAAACTAGACTAACACAATTGCATCATTAAACTGTGTTGTCTATATTTGTGAAGTTATATTTACCACCAATTAAATTTACTTCTTATGATATTATGACTAAGTCAATTAATACAAAATAAGTGCTGTATCTGCAATTTGAGCAGCACAATATCCTTCAAGCTGTCATGACAGTAACCCATCTGGGAGGCTACTCCGTGTCTACTGGGTGTACCAATCTATGTACGTCAATTATGTTTAATAATGATTTAATATTTGTAATACCCAGAGATGGTTTTATATAAAGTACATCAAATCTCTCTTGAGTTTCCAGACTAAATTTATGTTGTCTAAAATTTTGATATCTTACTCAAGGTTAATGCTTTCATCTTCATGATTCCATAAAGTATCTATTGTATGAGGGAAGAATTATGTCTCATAGTTGTCATCAGTGCACACAGTATATGCTAGGCTTCAAGGATATATATGGTAATAAAACATATTTGGACCTGCAATACCAAGGTTAGCGAGATAATATACATATATATATATATATACAAAAATGTCACAGCAGTCTGCCTACATTGTAGTTCTGATAAATAATATTGTAAAGCCCATATAAAATATGTGCTTTACCATCCTTTGATTGTTGTCTTTAAGAATTAAGTACAAATACAATACTCCTCTAAGGTAGTATATCTTAAACACTTAAAGATAACAAGAAGTAATGCTCTTGCTTGATTTCCAATTTAAAATGATCCTCCTGAATATCCATGCCCATGGTTTACTCCTCTATAACATCTCCTCCTTTCAGCCAGTAGAAGCCCTCTAAGGCAAAACGCATTGCTGCTTATTGAACTAGAACCGGACACTCATGGTTTTAAGTCATATGGAGGTGGACTATGCTGTGGCACGAGACGGAGAGTATCAATGCCAGACAGAAGAGGACTGTCAATCTGTGTGCCACAATTTTGTGCTTCAGGTTATGAAAATATGGTGTCTTGGCTAAACACTGATCCAGTCCAAATTGCATTTCTCAGCCAGGGTCATCCAAGCCTATATGACAAGTGGGACTACTTGAGCTTATTTTATCTGTGCATATCCCTGAGTAGAGAGCTAGGGCACATGAAATGGATGTTGAAGCAATGGAATTACAACCAAAAGAGGAAGAAGAAGGTATGCAGGCATCTCCCAAGAGATTTCCCAGACTGAGAGAAGATATTGGTAATGCCCATTCAGGCATGGCAGTGTCTCTAACTGCCAAGAAAGCAGTCTGCAAGAAAGAGTTAGTGCAGACTAATGCTATTAACCAAAAAGTTGAATGTCTCACTGATGCACTTGTCCAGCATTTTGAGGTTCAGGTAGACAGATATTTGTCAAGGTCAAGGAATGATCCATTGGCCTTGGTACTAGTGATAAAGCCAGTGTAAGATGGGGTATCCTGAAAAAAAGATTTTATGGCAGGACCAAGTTTAGGCCAGGACAAAGTATACTTGCAGATACTGCCAGAGCCATACACTGGGGGGAAAGAGTGAGTTTAGTGAAGTTAATGCATGGTGTATGACTGGGGGTTTGGGTTCTTAGAGTTGTCATTTGAATACAATTGATATTGCACTTTGCATCAATTTATTTCTAATGACGAAGTGTCATATTTGTAGTATGCCTCTTATGAAGATTATGATTTAATAATGTGAAAATGTTTTAGGAGAGTTAAAATAAATAAAAACAACCTTGTTTTTTTAACTCATATTTAATTTTGCTTTATTGACAGCAAAAATGTTAGGATTTTCATAACCGTATTAGGAATGAGAATAACCTTGGATTCAGATAACATCAACTGAGTTTTATTGACTGTCACTTTGAATTGCCACTTGTTAATAGAATAAAATAACTGAACAACGCAAGCCAACTAGCAGTAAAATATAAAACCACAAGCACAGACTACTATATTTAGGGCCATATTAAATTCCAGCCTCGTAAGTCCAATGTGTAGCACGTAACGGCTGTGGGCTTTAAATTTGGCAGAGTTACACTGCTATTAAATTGGAAGGGGTGGATTGCGGCCATGCGGACGATCAATTAGTGTAGACCGTAGTTACAGGTTTAGACATAGCCAATGGAAAAAGAGATCGTCAGCGTTACGTTACTGAAAAAGGGGAGGGTATATTTCAAAGACCTACGGGCTTCAATTCCAGTTTGCGATCGGACCCACATTCCAGATTAATGCAATATTAATAAAGCAGTAAATATGATATTCTATCACATGTGAGTTACAGTATATGTATTAACAAATTGATTGTAGGGATCGATATAACACGAAATATAAACAGTATTTTTCGGGGCCGATTTGCGGGCTTGAGAATGTTGTTCTATTAATTCTAAGACATAACATCACTTTCCCTTATAATAAATGTACAGTAGTGTGTTTTTATTTCCATTACAAGTGCTACGTATTGGACTTTACCCACCTTGCGGGTGCTCTCTAGCACACGTTGGACTTTGGGCTCCATTTGCGTGTTATGGGCTTGCTCGCGTGTGACTTCTTAGAAATTGAATAGCTGAATCGAACAAGTAGCGGTTACGGGCTTGACAGATCAAAGGATTTACGGGTGCAAAGTTCAACGTTGCTCAGCACGTAGCCTATTCTCAGCCGTCCTGCGTCTTAACACGCAAGTCCACTGTGAGCTATGTTACAGGGCTAATTTAATACCCGTAACCCGTAAATTTGGAGTTATGGGCTACGTTTTAAAGCGTAGCCCCAATTTAATGAGGCTGATGTTTTTTTTTCATTACTCAAGTTTTAATGGATAAGATTTCTTGGAAGAGGAAAAGGGGAGATGATAATCAATTATTTTTTAAATATCTCATACGGAGTAGCTGATAATACAGATGATTTGCACGACTGGGTTATTCATTTAAATACATTATACTACATTTAGGAAATATGGGGCAATTAAGAAGGGTATGGATATGTATTTATATTTAGCCTTGTTTAAAGGACTACTGTGTTCATAGTTTTAAAATGTACTATTTTGGAGAACTACCTGAAATGGACAAACTGATTTAAAAATGTTAAAAATAATACGGCCAGTGTTGTGGAATACACCCTTTTGGTTTTAGTAGATTGTCTTCTGGAGGTGCAAGGACCTTTTCAATGTAGAAAAAGTTTTTGACTTCACAGTGGGAAAGTGGCATCTACAGCTGCCAGTTCTCTCAGCAGATCTAAAGGGGAACTCCATAGGAGGTAGGACACAGCAACAAAATGGAAGCCTGCAGTATAGGATAATTGTGCATTACAATTACAAAATGTAAAAGGTTATGTTTATTTTATTTTTTTACTTACTCTATGGGCCTCATTCATTTGCAATCTGGCCAATTGAATAGGGCTCTATATAAGCACATAACATATTTTTTTTACAGATGTTTTTAGTTAGTGAAGATCTTGCTTTTGGATAGATGCTTACTAACTAAAAACGTCTTTCAAAAAATATGTTATGTGCTTATTTAGACCCCTATTCAATTGGTCAAATTGCAATTGAATGAGGGTCTATGTATTTTGTTTTATTTAGTCAAGAAAAACTGTCCATATTGACCATTTACTCATACAGCTACCGAAGATGCTTGTGATAAAAATGTTGATTATGAAGAAATGCAATTACTACTACAGATGGGGATTATAGTGAAACATGGTTCGGTTTTAATTATAGGCTATAGCAACTACAGTATTCAGAAATAGACTGGATAGTGATACAAGCAAATGACCAGTGCTGAGCATGGCATATGAATGTGGTGAGCCCTCTTCACAATGTCCTCTTGGCCTTTCGGGAAATATGAGTCTATTTGTGATTGAACGGGCATCTCTCCCACTAATCCGAGCTCTGTACTTATCCAGCCTATAAATATATAAATAGCAATATCATACTGACCCAATCCAGAGCTCTTTTTGATTGGTGTGATTAGTTTGTGCACCAAATCACGTTTGGCTTCCAAATGAGGCTACACACATCTGAGACATCAAATTATGTTTAAAACATAATATGTTTGGGTAAACATAAGCAGTAGGTCAATAATTCCATTTTCCCTGACCTTTTCTGTCAAAGCTAAAAAAAATATTCTTCAGTTTGATGCATTAAACCCAAGTTTCTATTTGACAATGTCAGCTTAAATCTAGACATTTAACTGTTATGCATAAAGTATACAAAAGCCGAGTGCTCAAAGAGAATACATAACAACTTCTCCGATGTTCTACAGATGTAGCCGCAGTTAATGCACTAAAAATGTGCCACTATGCAACAGAATGGGAAACATAAACCTCAATAGAAGTTGAATAATCTGCTGAGAACTTGAGGAGGAACAAAATGAACCAACCAATATGAAAAAAAGAATTCTAAGTCATTGAAGTAAAGTCAAAGTAAAAATAAATTGTGGGTGGGATATATTTGTTTCAGTGACCATTATACCACCTACCATAAAATAACTCTCTCCTTCCACATGCTTTCTGATGCCTAAAATCAGAATAAATATAACATATTAAATGTATATGCTTTAAGGATGAATGGGTTATATTTCTTAAACCATTACAGTAATGTAATGTATTTGAATTGCGATGTATTGTTAATCTTTAAAAGGAAGGGTTATTTTTTAAAGCTTACTTCAAAGAAGCAGACAGCCTGGCATGCTGTAGACTTCAAGCTCTGGCCATTAACGTTTTGTTTCTATGTATGAGCTCTGGTAGCACACATTGGAGCTGTGCCAGGTAGGAACTGAACGGCTAACACACCTTATTCATAGAAACAGGGGAAAAAAGTTGGTATTCAAGCATGGTTATATTTATTTTTATCACACTCTATGGCTCTCATTCAATTGCAATTTGGCCAATTGAATAGGTCTCTAAATAAGCACATAGCATATTTATTTTAAAGAAGTTTTTCGTTAGTGAAAACCTTGCTTTTGGATAGATGTTTACTAACTAAAAACTTATTTTAAAAAAATGTGTTATGTGCTTATTTAGACCCCTAGGGCCTCATTCTATTATCGTCCGCAGCCGCTGCGGGGCCGCAAGCTTTCCGGCTATTCTATTCCCCTCCGGCCGGGGGTTTCGGCAGGCTTGCGGCCGGCGCCTTGTTATCTCTTGCGGCCGATGACGCCGGAGGAAAGCCCTTGATCTAAAACAGCCGCAAGGAAATCGGCCGTAAGAAAAGCCTGGTTGCTATTCAATTGCTCCGGGAAACCTCTCTGCAAGGCTAAAAACGAGCCGCAGCTTACTTGCAGGAAAAAGGTCCCGCTAGCACCAATTAAGCACATAAAATAGCTCAAATAAAGCCATCCTGCACTTTGAGAAGACTATAAAGTGATTTTAGGTGTTAGAAAAAATAGCACATAATTATCCTATACTCAAATCCGTAAAAAAATGTTTAATATACGTAAAATATACATGTAAAAAGTCCAGAGTGCTTGGAGCACCTCAGACACGCCCACGCCGCAGCCGGAAAATAAACAGTTAATTTGAACTCGGGTTTGGGCTGATGTGCAAGCTTGAGAGGGGGTTACTATTAATCCTCATGTCCCCCAATATGATCCCTAGCATTTACAGAGCTGTACAGTGCAGGCTTGAATTTATTGTTTAGTTTTTAGATTTCAGAGCTTACGGCCGGTTTCAAGATATGCGGCCGGCCGTAAGGGGAGATCCTTGCGGGGCCGTATAATAGAATCGCGAGTTGACAGAACCCCCGCAAGGAATCGCAGCCTTACGGCCGATTTACGGCCGATAATAGAATGAGGCCCATATTTAATTGGCCAAATTGCAATTGAATGAGGGCCTGTATGTTCAGAGATTTTACAAATATACAGCCTTATAAAATTGCAACATGGCTAATTGAATAGGGCTCTATATAAGCACATAGCATATTTTTTTACAGAAGTTTTTAGTTAGTGAAGACCTTGCTTTTGGATAGAAGTTCACGAACTAAAAACTTCTGTAACAAAAAAATGCTCTGTGCTTATATAGAGCCCTATTCAATTGGCCAAATCACAATTTAATAAGGCTGAAAGCCTACACAGTTCATTATATGATGAAATTACATTTACATGAAGTAGGAAATATAATTTTTTTAGGCTATTCTCTCCTTGATAGGGAGTAGGTTGAAGGCTTTTAGTATGAGAGATAAAGAAAAAGGAATTTGAAGGGAAGAAAATGACTTTAGCAGTTACATTTACCATAGATTGCAGAGAGGAGAGATGCAAGAAGACCATAGAGTGAGAGGTTCACAAGTGTAAGTGCCTTGTAACTGTCCTAGGGCCTCATTCAATTGTGATTTGGCCAATTGAATAGGGCTCTAAATAAGCACATAGGCCCTCATTCAATTGCAATTTTGCCAATTGAATAGGGGTCTAAATAAGCACATCACATATATTTTTTAAAGAAGTTTTTAGTTATTAAGCATCTATGAAAAAGCAAGGTTTTCACTAACTAAAAACTTCTTTAAAAAATATATATTATGTGCTTATTTAGAGCCCTATTCGATTGGCAAAATCGCAATTGAATGAGGGCCAGAGCATATATTTTTTAAAGAAGTTTTTAATTAGTGAAACCCTTGCTTTGGGCTTCTGTCTCTGATCTTGCAACCATACATAGGGCCTCATTCTATTATCGGCCGTAAATCGGCCTTAAGGCTGCGATTCCTTGCGGGGGTTCTGTTTGCTCGCGATTCTATTATACGGCCCCACAAGGTTCTCCCCTTACGGCCGGCCGCATATCTTGGAACCGGCCGTAAGCTCAGATATCTACAAAGTCAAAAATAAATTCAAGCCTGCACTGTACAGCTCTGTAAATGCTAGGGATCATATTGGGGGACATGAGGATTAAAAGTAACCCACTCTCAAGCTTGCACATCAGCCCAAACCCGAGTTCAAATTAACTGTTTATTTTCCGCTGCGGCGTGGGCGTGTCTGAGGTGCTCCAATCCCTATGGACTTTTTACATGTATATTTTACGTATATTACAAAAAAAAATATTTTACGGATTTGAGTATAGGGTAATTATGTGCTATTTTTGCTAACAACGAATATCACTTTATAGTCTTCTCAAAGTGCAGGATGGCTTTATTTGAGCTATTTTATGTGCTTAATTGGTGCTAGCGGGACCTGTTTGCTGCAAGTAAGCTGCGGCTCGGTTTTAGCCTTGCAGACAGGGTTCCCGGAGCAATAGAATAGCAACCAGGCTTTTCTTACGGCCGATTTCCTTGCGGCCGTTTTAGATCAAAGGCTTTCCTCCGGCACGATCGGCCGCAAGAGATAGCAAGGCGCCGGCCGCAAGCCTGCCGGAATCCCCGGCCGGAGGGGAATAGAATAGCCGGAAAGCTTGCGGCCGGTCCTTGCGGCCCCGCAGTGGCTGCGGCCGATAATAGAATGAGGCCCATACTGCCTGGAAGCTTTTCTGAAGTGTCGACAATCCCTCTGGGAGAGAGAGGGAGAGAGAGAGAGAGAGAGAGAGAGAGAGATGTCTACAATACCCCTGGGAATCTGTCTCACTAAAAATTTTCAAAGCAAATCTGTACCCACCCCAAAGCCTGCTTTTATTGCTTCTTATCTATGAAATAACATTGGCCATCCTTCTCATATTCTATTTCTGTGTCCAAAATACCTCTGGGTCTCTGTCTCTCTGATCCTGCAACCACAATAACAATAATAATACTGAAATATAACCAACTGAATAAGATAGTAAGTAGGAATCTAGATCAATTAACAATTAATCCACATATTACAAGTATTAAAGTAGATATATAAAGGTTGAACTTCATGCACTACATTTCTTTTTTCAACCTCAATTACTATGGGCCCTATGTTGATCACCTATGTCGCAGTTTATTCCCTGTTTAATTCCAAAGTAAGTCCCGCTAGCTATGTTAATCGACCATCGCAGAAACTTTGCGAGAGAACTGCTATGAGTGATTGCGGCAAGACATTGCTCCAAAATGTTCCATGGATTATTGCACTAACAAAAGATTACGAGATACTCCATTAGACTTTTACACCAAAACTCAATGCTAATAATATATTAGGGATCACTCGCAAATCAGGTCAGTACTGTAACCACAAAAAACTGAAGAAAATATTACTTGCAAAGACAACTCACAAATAATTTTAAAACCATTGCTGAGTGCCGCAGCATTTAAAATAACAGTACAGAACCACAAAACAATTAAAAATTATAAAAATTCAACATAATTTGACCCATTTCAGCAGAGTTTAAATTCCAAATGGACCAGACACAAATCAATCTTTAAAAAAATGATAAAATATGTAATTTCTGTGTTATTACCATATCATATCTGCATCTTAGCAACAACCAAGATAGAAAATGCGGCAGATAATTCCTTTAAATTAAAGATGAAGATCACTGTAAATGTAATGGCGAAGACAGAAAAGGTTTGATAAGAACATAATAATTTTTACTAGTTTTTATTTAGAAAAAAAAACTTTACTATAAAATACCAACAAAACTGAATTTAAATAATTAAATGGCTAAGTAAGATATCTCGAGTAGCTACAGTTAAGTCTTCATTGTACAGTGACGTTATGTGTTTTACTCAAGTTATGTGCACAGGAGTAGTGATGTCGCGAACATCAAATTTTTGGTTCGCGAACAGCGAACGCGAACTTCCATCAAATGTTCGTGAACGGGCAAACCTGGCGAACCGCTATAGACTTCAATGGGCAGGCGAATTTCAAAACCCACAGGGACTCTTTCTGGCCACAATAGTGATGGGAAAGTTGTTTCAAGGGGACTAACACCTGGACTGTGGCATGCCGGAGGGGGATCCATGGCAAAACTCCCACGGAAAATTACATAGTTCATGCAGAGTCTGGTTTTAAGCCATAAAGGGCATAAATCACCTAACATTCCTAAATTGTTTGGAATAACGTGCTTTAAAACATCAGGTATGATGTTGTATCGATCAGGTAGTGTAAGGGTTACACCCGCTTCACAGTTACAGACCAATCTCCCCGTTTAATGCACCGCAAACAACCGCAAACAGTCCCTTTGCACAACCGCAAACTCCCCATTTGCACAAGGTTGGATACCAAGCTAGCCATGTCCCGTTCCTTGTCCTCACTGATGTCATTGAAGGTCTCTTCCTCCACCCAGCCACCAAGGGTCCCCGAAAGGTGACAACAAGCCCCCTGGGACGCCTGCTGTGTTTGGTCTTCCACCTCCTCAAAGCCACCTTCCTCCTCTGACTCCTCTTCTTCAGACTCCTCTCTCTGCGTTGCCTCTGTCTGCGTTATTATAAGGTGTGTACTGTTAAGTAGTACTAATCCTATCGGTTTAATCCCTGTTTTGTCCACTATTAGGGGACGTGTATATGGCATGGATTTTTGGAACAGGGAGATGGAAAAAGATGCTTGGTCGGACCTCCTACTTCGAATTTGGGGCACTGCACGTGCAATGTAATGTGCCACCAGATAGGAGTGGTGTATTAAGTTGTACTATTTATTCCTATCTGTTTGATACCTGTTACGTCACCTATCAGGGGACGTGTATATGGCATGGATTTTTGGAAGCGGGAGATGGAAAAAGATGCTTGGTCGGTCCTCCCACTTCAAATTTGGGGCACTGCGCGTGTAATCTAAGGTGCCACCAGATATGAGTGTCACTGTGCACTGGCAAAAGTTGGCAGAGTAGGCGCTGTAGGCCTCACACACATGCCTGTAGGCAGGCAACTGATATTCAATCGATTATAATTATAAAATTATAAAATAAAATAAATGATGTTGTAGCCCTAAAAAGGGCTTTTTGGGTTGATGTCCTTGCAGCAGATATCAGTTGAGTCCTTCAGGTCTGTAGTGGAAGCTAAATACACAGCCTGGCTATATATTTCCCTATTAAATCTCCAGCAGCTACACTATCTGTCCTCTCACAACGAATGTAGCTTCAGAAGGATTCTAAAATGTATGCTGTCCTTCAGATGGAAGGCTCTGGAAGGGAGTGTATGCTGCTGATTGGCTGGAATGTGTCTGCTGACTGTGAGGTGCAGGGTCAAAGTTTCCTCAATGATAAAGAATAGGGGGCAAACCGAAAAGCGCATGTGTTCGCCGTCTGCTGCGAACGCGAACATGCCAAAATCGATGCGAACAGTCCGCGGGCGAACTGTCCGCGACATCTCTACACAGGAGTTAATGTGTTGCTCTTACATATATGTTAGTGGTGATATGCCAAATATCAGAGTAATATAAATTCTACTAGCGACTTGCCCGTCAAAAATGACGGGGCAATAAAATTTCAAGACATGGGAATGCTTTTTGACACATAATGTAAACCATTTGTAGTGTGAGAACCTTCAGCGCTCATTGCGAGGCTTGCGCTGAGCACTTCGGCGCTCATCGCATGCCTCGCAATGAGCACCTTCGGTACTCATTGCAAGCCTCTCCTGTGGTGTACTTTTGGTCCTCTGAGAGAGATATATATTTCAAAGTATATGTAGTTAAGTAATAATTAATGATTTCTTAAATTAATTAATATACTTAAATTATTTATAATTGATATATGCAGCAAGCAATAGGCTGAGCTAACAATCTGTTTGTATTTTCCATCTGCATATAATATACATTGTGAGTGTTGGTGCCCTGCTTATAAAGTGTAATGAATGTTCCAAGTGTGCATTCTAAATAGACTGCGTACGCGAGGTAAAGCCGTTGGTTTATTGTGTAAAGCGGCATTGCATATTCCTAATGTTATTAATGTGTTACGTGGCCCGTGAGCATTTTCCGGCTTTTGTAATAGTGTATTTTGTAGGTCGTAGTATGATGTGTAAAGTGCTACGTGTTTTGCAGTGTTTTGGGCGGTCCGTGGTCGCGTAGCCTCTTTTTAATTTTTTTCAGTGGCCATTTTTTTTTTTGCTTAGGTGATTTTTGAGTGGCGAAAATCGTCTAAATCGAGTTAAATTCGCGTTCCACCTCACTCAGACGTCCTGGCCATGCTGTCTGTGATGTTTTTGTAATTTTTGGGGGTGTATGTCGTGTGTTTTTATTGTTTTTTTCATTTTCGTCGTTCGGCTGCTAATCTCGTAATTTTTTGCGTCTCGTATCTTTTTTATTTCTAGGTCCCACGGTTGTGACCCGCTTGCACGGCGATTATGAAGTGTTTTTCGTCAAAGTCCCGCACTTTGTAGTGGTTTAACGGCTCTCCTCGCTTCGCGAGGATCGCAACGATGAGCACCTTTGCCGCTCATCAGCTGAGTGCTACGTTTTAACGGCTCGCCTCGCTAGGCGTTAACGTCTCGCAGTTTGACAACTATTATATGTGATATGTGAATTAAGTCATCTTAGCAAATTACAAGTGAAAATACACAATGCCTCAATAATATAAGATGATTTAGATTGTATAGTGCTGCTAGGGGCAGAACTTTATATGGACTATTTGGAAGGATTCAGTGAGTAAAACTGAGCTTTTAAGCACTTATGAATAAATTGATGTTTAGATATGTAAATAAACAGTTACAGCAGAATTTAAAAGGGCTCTATATAAGCACAGAGCATATTTTTTTACAGAAGTGTTTAGTTAGTGAAGACCTTGCTTTTGGATAGAAGATCACTAACTAAAAACTTCTGTAAAAAAATATGCTATTTGCTTATTAGAGCCCTTTTAAATTTCCCGAATTGCAATTTAATAAGGCTGTTAGGTAGTTTATTTTAATATTAAATACAGGGAACCTTCCATATCCCAGATAGTTAGATAGATATATTTTTTATAAAAAGAAGTGGTAGGATCTAATTTCAGGACTTAGGATAGAAGATCTATTAAAAAGTGAAAATGTGAAATTTGATAGAGGTGATCTTAAATTATAAAAGCTTGTTTCCGTGTGTCATTTTGATTACAAACTATTTTGCTGCCATCTAGTGATGTATTTTAGTAGTGCTGCCAATACTAGTATTTTATTATAGTATTTTGAATATTTTTCTAAATATAAATTCGTAATTACAAATGTCTGTAAATCACATTTTTGCATTTTGTCATGTTTTCATACTTGGAAATATAAACATTGTAGATTACCACTTTCTCTGTAACATATACAGAATCAATTTGTTTATTATTGGCTATTTTGCCACATATGTAATATTTTTTAAATAATGAACAACAACATAATTTAGCTTATGTCTAGTTAAAAAAAACTTTTTTCCTGCTCAGAATTCCTATAAATACAGTTATTGCACTGCACTCTGAGAAACTAGGCAAGCAAAGTAGCTTCCCAGAGTGCAGTGCAATATCTGTACTTCTTGGAATTCTGAGCATGTAGAAAGTCCCAGTTGTAGGATGGGTGGGTATGAGCTGCTCCAATTCTTGTTGCACATTCTTAGGGAACGTTTGAACGTTCTACAACTGGGACTTTCTACATGCTGCCAAAGATTCACAAACCAGGCAACCCAGGGAGACCTATTGTTACAGGTATGGACACACTGACTGAACAGTTATCTGGCTTGGTTGAAAACATCCTTAAACTACGAGTTAAAAACATTGACAGCTATATACAGGACACCACTGACTTTCTTAACAAACTCGGTCAGATTGAGGGCCTACCTGCCAACACACTACTTGTAACCATGGATGTTGAATCTCTTTACAGCAACATCCCGCACAAAGATGGCACTGAGGCATGCATGACGTTTCTTTCTACATACAATCAGAATCACAAATACAACCCTGATACCAGATACCATTGTCAAACTACTAGAATACATCCTGACCCACAAGTACTTCACCTTCAAGCAACATGTTTACCTACAAATAATGGAGACCGCAATGGGCACGAAAATGGCACCACAATATGCCGACCTATTTATGGCTGACTTGGAAAAGAGATTCCTGTCCACATATGTCAACAAACCTTACAGATACTACCGTTACATAGATGACCTGTTCATCATATGGACAGAAGAGGAAGGAAAATTCAAATACTTCGATAATTCGTTCAATACCTTTCACCCATCCATTCAATTTAAAATGGAGTACTCCACAGAACAGGTTAACTTTCTGGATACTACGATTTCCATTACAAATGGCAAACTGAATTCATCTGTCTATAGGAAACCTACAGACAGATGTAGTTACCACCACAACTCTAGCTTCCACCCCTCCCATACTAAACAAGGGATAATTCATAGTCAAGCCATCACCACATATGCGATACCACCGCATATGTTCAAACACAGAGGACTGTGATAAATACTTGAAAACACTGTCTGCCTCGTTCAGACAGAAGGGTTACAAACCCCGTATTATCACTCAGAAAGTAACCTCTGCCATCATAACACCCCGGGAACACCTGTTGCAATACAAAACCAAAGAAACAACTTCACGTACAACTCTGGTAACCACATACCATCCGGTTCTAGAAGGAATACGCAAAATATTTAAGGATTTACAACCACAACTTACAGAGGACACAGAATTGAAACATATATTCCCCAAACCTCCCATTCTTGCATTTAGGCAGCCACCAAATTTAAGACAAACATTGGTGAACAGACGATTGTCAAATGAACAGCATAACAGAGAAAATGGCACCAAACCCTGCAATAAAAGTCACTGCAAACTATGCCAACACATCTGCAAAGAGGACACAGCCACGCACAACAACAAGACCCACAACATCAGAGGCTCATATTCATGTACATCATCCAATGTAGTGTACATGATACAATGTACTGTATGTGAAAGGGGGTGCTACATTGGAGAAAACCAGCCAGAAACTACACATGCGAATGAACCCCCACCGAAGCTACATCAAAAAGCACCATGAAGACAGTTATTGTAAGCCAGTGGGACACCATTTCACTCAGGAATCACTCCAACCAGAACCTCAAAATAAAAACACTCACAGGGAATTTCAGAACTATCCAACAGCGGAAAACTTTTGAATTAAAAATGATTCTTTTTAATACAAAGGATTTAGGCATTAACATCGACTTAGGCTTTCTGGACCACTATCTTGATTTCTTATAGCACATACATTCCACTTACCTCTCCCCCTTCTATTGCTGTTTTTGTAAGCTGCATGCTATGCTGAAATGTATTGCTCTTTATTTTACTCTGCTGTGTTCTTATCTACAACCTGATCTATAGACTTACTGACCTATAAGGACATTATTCACAGTGCTGGTCTGTTTCTCACTTAACTCTGGCCAATTAATTTTGTCTTTCTTGTTTTTCCATTTTTTTTCTCTTCTCTTTCTGTTTACTGTTTTTAGCTCATACATGGATCAGTATCGCTTTTTGACTTGATAAAGAGAGGCATTATGTCTCGAAAGCTCGTCGCTTTATTATGAATACGTTTGTCCAATAAAAAAGGTATCACCATTCACTGCAATACTCTTATTATTTAACTGGATTACTGGACATTCACGGCTATCTCACTCTTGAGATATATATATATATATATATATATATATATATATATATATATATATATATATATATATATATATAGCATCTAGAAAGACTTTAGTTAGGTCCAGTCTTAATATCAAGCCACATGAGCAAGACAAGTCCTTTAAAGATAATCGGATGCATAAATACTGGGCTAGCCACAAACTATATCTCACAATCTCTTCTCTGTTCCAGCCTCCAGCATCCATCTTTAAAACACTCACCTGGCTTCCTACAGACACTGCTACAAGGTATCTACAGCCATCTAACTGATTCACCTTTGACTCTACTGTTTCCTCCTTTAACATTAATTTTAAATATCCATATCTGATATAATTTTTGTTCACATAGAAACTTTATTACTACTCTGGTAAATTTTAAGCTTTCACACTGTATTTCTCCACCACAATCTCCCGCCCCCTTCACACCTTCTTATCTGTCTGCAACAAATGCTCCTTTTAAATGCATAAATACTGGGCTAGCCACAAACTATATCTCACAATCTCTTCTCTGTTCCAGCCTCCAGCATCCATCTTTAAAACACTCACCTGGCTTCCTACAGACACTGCTACAAGGTATCTACAGCCATCTAACTGATTCACCTTTGACTCTACTGTTTCCTCCTTTAACATTAATTTTAAATATCCATATCTGATATAATTTTTGTTCACATAGAAACTTTATTACTACTCTGGTAAATTTTAAGCTTTCACACTGTATTTCTCCACCACAATCTCCCGCCCCCTTCACACCTTCTTATCTGTCTGCAACAAATGCTCCTTTTAAATGCATAAATACTGGGCTAGCCACAAACTATATCTCACAATCTCTTCTCTGTTCCAGCCTCCAGCATCCATCTTTAAACAATCACCTGGCTTCCTACAGACACTGCTACAAGGTATCTACAGCCATCTAACTGATTCACCTTTGACTCTACTGTTTCCTCCTTTAACATTAATTTTAAATATCCATATCTGATATAATTTTTGTTCACATAGAAACTTTATTACTACTCTGGTAAATTTTAAGCTTTCACACTGTATTTCTCCACCACAATCTCCCGCCCCCTTCACACCTTCTTATCTGTCTGCAACAAATGCTCCTTTTAAATGCATAAATACTGGGCTAGCCACAAACTATATCTCACAATCTCTTCTCTGTTCCAGCCTCCAGCATCCATCTTTAAACAATCACCTGGCTTCCTACAGACACTGCTCTCTCTGCCCTCCCTCCCTGCCCCACTCCCACCCACCCTTGCGTTGTCTCAATTTATAGATACTCATCTGACTTACACCTGCTCACTCAGCATCACCTGCTTCAAATGATTCAACCAATTTAATACACACAAAAAAAAAAAAAAAAATATATATATATATATATAATTACACACAACCCAGCTACTCTCCCATCTTGGTCACTAACACTTTTTCTTTTACTCTTACACCTTTATCTCATCTACTCCCTACACCTACACACTGTGTCGAAATACTCTCTCACTTTTTTCTCCTCCTCATCTTCTACTACCGCACGATCTATCTGCAATAAACTCACTTTCACTCACGACCTTTTCACTACCAACTCCCTCAATCTACTGGCTCTTACTGAAACCTGGCTCTCCTCTTCTGATACTGCCTCCCCTGCAGCACTCTCGCATGGGGGTTTTCACCTCAGTCACACACCTAGACCTGGGAACAAACAAGGTGGTGGTGTGGGTGTATTACTTTCTTCTCGCTGTACGTTCCACCTCATACCCCCTGTCACATCCCTCCAATTTTCGTCTTTTGAAGCTCATACTATCCGCCTCTTCTCTACTATCTCTCTACGTGTTGCTGTAATCTATCGCCCCCCAGGTACTTCCTCTCAATTTCTCAATCACTTTTCCGCCTGGCTTCCACACTTTCTTTCCTCCAACATTCCCACACTGATACTTGGTGACTTCAACATTGCCATTGACACCCCCACCTCCTCAGCAGCCGCCAAACTACTTGCACTCACCTCTTCCCTCGGCCTCTCACAACTTACAGATTCTTCAACTCACCATGCTGGTCACTCTCTTGACCTTATTTTTACCAATATTACCCACAATATTACCCACACCTCCAACCTAGTCATCCACCCTCTCCCTCTATCTGACCATCACCTCCTTACCTTCAACCTCAACACATCTTCCTCCCATCACTCTTCTTCAACCCCAGCCACAATAACCCACAGAAACCTGCTAGAACTCGACCCTACCCAACTCTCCACCGTGCTCCAACCTCTTCTCAGCACTATCACCAACCTCAACTGCCCTGACACTGCCACCACACACTACAACTCTACTCTCTCTTCCACTCTTGACACTCTGGCCCCCATAACTACACGCAGATGCCCTCAATCTCATCCACAACCATGGCACACTACACACGTTACATTCAGAAGTGCTCCCGCACTGCTGAACGACTATGGAGGAAATCACGCTCCGCAGTAGATTTCCTTCACTACAAGTTTATGCTACGTTCCTACTCCTCTGCCCTCAACCTGGCCAAACAGCAGTACTTTACATCACTAATATCAACTCTGTCCTCTAACCCAAAACGTCTTTTTGCCACTTTCAATACTCTCCTTCGCCCACCACCTCCCCCCATCCCTTCCTGTCTCACAGCTGAAGACTTTGCCAACCATTTTACACATAAAACTCAATCTATCCACAATGAACTCTCCTCTCACTGTGGCTCACACACTTCACTCTCTCAACTAACTCTACTAACCAACAACACCCAATCTACCCCCCCCTACCATTCCCACAGCCACTCTGGACTACTTTACCCCTGCAACAGAAGATGAAGTCTCCATCCTAATATCATCCTCTCACCTCACTACCTGTCCTTCAGATCCTATTCCATCTCAGCTCATCCCTCCCCTCTCTACTACACTTATCCCAGCTCTTACACATATCTTCAACCTTTCCCTAAACACTGGCACATTTCCATCATCTCTAAAACATGCCATAATTACACCCACTCTCAAGAAACCCTCATCCGATTCTGACATTGCATCTAACTATCGCCCTATCTCTCTACTTCCCCTGGCTTCCAAACTGCTGGAGCGGCTCATCTATAACCGCCTCACCAGTTTCATCTCCTCTAACTCTCTTCTGGACACTTTCCAATCCGGCTTTCGGCCCCAACACTCCACTGAGACAGCGCTCATAAAAGTCACCAATGACCTGCTCACCGCCAAGTCGAAAGGCCACTTTTCTATTTTGCTTCTCCTGGATCTCCCTGCCGCCTTTGACACCGTTGACCATTCAATTCTACTCCGCATTCTCTCCTCCCTCGGCATTCAAGACACTGCTCTCTTGTGGTTCTCATCATACCTCCAAGAACGATCATTTAGCGTCTCCTTCTCCGGCACATCTTCTTCTCCTCACCCCCTGTCTATTGGCGTACCCCAAGGATCAGTCCTAGGCCCCCTCCTCTTCTCCATCTACACATCCTCACTCGGCACCCTAAAAAACTCTTTTGGGTTCCAGTACCATCTCTATGCAGACGACACCCAAATCTATCTCTCAGCACCAGATCTATCCTCCTCTCTTCTAGCACACGTCTCCGACTGCCTCTCTAGTATATCCTCTTGGATGTCCACCCACCATCTGAAACTCAACATGTCTAAGACTGAACTCTTAATCTTTCCACCCTCTACTACAGCTTCAATTCCTCACATCTCTCTCTCTCTGTCAACAACGCCATCATCACTCCCACCTCCCAAGCCCGTTGTCTCGGGGTTCTACTGGACCCTGCCCTCTCTTTCATCCCACACATACAGTCTCTAACCAAATCCTGTCTTTTCCATCTAAAAAACATATCCAAAATACGCCATTACCTTACACAAGACACTACTAAGATTCTAATACACTCTTTCATCATTTCTCGTCTTGACTATTGCAACTCGCTCCTTGTTGGCCTGCCCATCACTAGCCTCTCCCCACTTCAATCCATAATAAATGCCTCCGCCAGACTTATCTTCAGTACACATCGTTCAGTGTCGGCAGCTCCTCTTTGTCAATCACTCCACTGGCTTCCCTTAGCCTCCAGAATAAAGTTTAAAATCTTGACCCTAACTTATAAAGCACTCAACAACAGCGCACCCCCATACATCTCTGCTCTCATCTCCAAATACTCCCCCACACGCCCTCTTCGTTCTGCTAACAACCTTCTTCTTTCTACCACTCTTGTCACCTCCTCTCACTCCCGCCTCCAGGACTTTTCTCGCGCTGCCCCTATTCTCTGGAACTCCTTGCCTCGCTTCACCAGACTATCCTCCTGCCTTAAATCCTTCAAAACGTCAATAAAAACACACCTCTTTAAAGAAGCCTATAACCTTCCTCCCTAACATGCTCAGCACTGCTCAGCACTACTCTCTCTCCACTGTACCACATACAAACTTTAACCTTTAGATTGTAAGTCTGCGAGTTTCAATCCTGCGCAGTGCTTTAGGGAAAGCGCTATGGACACTGGATTCCTATCTCAAAGACAGGGCCATACACTCTTTGCAATGTATGAATCTTTAACTTGTCATTGCCAGTAACTTAACTTATGTATAGCGCTACGGAATATGTTGGCGCGTTACAAATAAACGATAATAATAATAATAATAATCACTAGGCACAAACAGAGGCATATGGCAGAAGGGATTGTCTTTTCATTCTGTTGAAGCCTATAATGTTGAGCGTTGGCCTGTACATAGTAGGTGGGAATCTTAATGTTTATATCTCTAGCTGCTGTCAGGTCCTGTTTGATTCACATAGTGAACAAGGGTAATTTCTTCACTAGTTCAAATTATGAAACAACTGGAATTTATAATCTTTAGAAGAGACACTATTGAACTTTAGTCCCTTTCCAGTTATACACCCCCATCTTGAGAACTGCTCACATAGTATTAATGGAAAAACTGCTTTGATTTGTCTGTGATCTATATTTTTATCTCTTAAAGCCACAACCACAAGTTGGATCTATGCAGTGGCAGAGCTAGGGAATGGAGGGCCTTGGTGCAAACAAAATATTTTGAGCTGCCCCCATTCCACGGTACAAATTTTTTTTGAGAGACATTAAGGGTCCTAATTTTATTATACATTATGACACACTAACATTTTTATCTCATGGTTTTTATTTTCAATGAAAAAATAAAATATAAAGTTTAGTTTACACTGACGACATGATGAATGATGGTGTCTGACTGTCTACAAGTCAGCCAGTGCAATGTAAGACAGTGTGAGCTAGGGTTGGGAGGAGAGAGACACTAAGAGTAAAGGAGACTTCCAGTGCAAAATAGAAAAGAGGAGAAAGGTCCAGGGCAAGGGAGTTAATAGAGCGCCAGGGAAATGGACTGAAGTCTATATGAGGGAGAAAATGTGAGGGCCTGACTCAGTGGCGTAGCACTCCCCCTTCTCTCCATCCCCCTCTCTTTCTCTCCCTTGCTCCCCCACTTTCCCCCACTCTTTCTCCCTATTCCCCTCCCTTCTCTTTCTCTCTCCCTCTTTTCCTCTCCCATCACTTCCTCTCCCTCTCTTCCTCTACCTTCTCTCAATCTTTCCTTTTTCCTCTCCCTCCCCTTTCTTTCTCTCCCTCTTCCTCTCTCTCTTTCCCTCTGTCCCTCACTTTCCCTCTCTCTCTCTATCAATCTCCCCCTCTCTCTCTTTCCATCCATGTCTCTCTCCCTCCCCCTCTCTGCTTTCTCTTTCTATCCCTATCCCCCACTCTCTCCCCTCCCTCTTTCTCCTCCTCGCACCCCCTTTTTCTCTGCTCCCCTCTCTCTCTCGCCCTCCTGCTTTCTCTCCCACCATCTCTCTTTCTCTCTTTCCCCTCTCATTCTATCGCTCTCTCTTTCTCTCGCTCTCTCTTCATCTTGCCTCTCTCTCCCCCTTGCTCTATGTATTCCCCTCTCCCTCATGCCTCTTGTTTCCCACTTGCCTCTCTCTCTTGCATGTGTCTCCCTCTTTCCCCCTGCCTCTCTATCCCATTCCTCTCCCTCTCTCCCCATGTTGACCCCTCCCTCCATGTCGCCCCCTCTCCACCATGCATCCATCACCCCATGTCTCCTAATCTCCCTCCATGTCTCCCCTTGCCTCTCCCTCCCTCCACGTTTCTCCCTCTTTCCCCTTGCCCCTCTCCCCCATACTTCCCCCTCTCTCTCCCTCCATGTCTCCCCCTTACATTTCTCTCCCTCCATGTGTCTACTTCTTCCCCTTGCCTCTCTTCTCTCCCCCATTTCTCCCCCTCTCCCTCCCTGTCTTCTCTTTACCGCTCTCTGCCTCCACGTGTCTCCCTCTTTCCCCTTGCCTCTCTCCCCCTTGCCTCTCCCTTTGCATCCATGTCTCCCTCTCCCCCATGTCTGCCCCTCTTCTTCCATGTCTCCCCATACCTCTCTCTCCCTTTTTGGGTCTCCCTCTTTCCCCTTGCCTCTCTCCCCATGCCTCTCCCTCTCAGCATGTCTCCCCCTCCCCCCATGTCTCCCCTCTCCCTCCTTGTGTCCCCCTTACCTCTCTCTCTCCATGTGTCTCCATCTTTCCATCTTTGAGGATGGGGGGATTGAGGATGAGGGGGGGTTGAGGATGAGGATGGGGGTTGAGGATGGGGGGTTGATGAGGGGGGTTGAGGTTGAGTAGGGGGGCTGAGGAGAGAGGTTGAGGAGGGGGTTTAGAATGAGGAGGGGGTTGAGGATGAGTAGGGGGGTTGAGGATGAGGAGGGGGGTTGAGGTTGAGGAGGGGGGTTGAGGAGGGGGTTGAGGATGGGGGGTTGAGGTTGAGGAGGGAGGTTGAGGAGGGGGTTTCGAATGAGGAGGGGGGTTGAGGATGAGGAGGGAGGTTGAGGATGAGGAGGGAGGATAAGGATGAGGAGGGAGGTTGAGGATGAGGAGGGAGGTTGAGGATGAGGAGGGAGGTTGAGGATGAGGAGGAAGGTTGAGGATGAGGAGGGGGGTTGAGGTTGAGGAGGGAGGTTGAGGAGGGGGTTGAGGATTAGGAGGGGGTTGAGGATGGGGGGTTGAGGTTGAGGAGGGAGTTTGAGGAGGGGTTTAGAATGAGGAGGGGGGTTGATGATGAGGAGAGAGGTTGAGGATGAGGAGGGGGTTGAGGTTGAGGAGTGGGGTTTAGGATGGGAGGGTTAACGATGAGGATGGGGGGTTGAGGATGAGGGGGGTTGAGGATGAGGATGGGGGGTTGAGGATGGGGGGTTGAGGAGGGGGGTTGAGGTTGAGGAGGGGGCTGAGGAGATAGGTTGAGGAGGGGGTTTAGAATGAGGAGGGTGGGTTGAGGATGAGGAGGGGGGTTGAGGAGGGTGGTTGAGGAGGGGGAGGGGGGTTGAGGTTGAGGAGGTGGTTGAGGATGAGGAGGGGGGTTGAGGAGGGGGTTGAGGATGGGGGGTTCAGGATGGGGGGTTGAGGATGGGGAGTTGAGGTTGAGGAGGGAGGTTGAGGAGGGGGTTTAGAATGAGGAGGGGGGTTGAGGAGGAGGGGGTTTGAGGAGGAGGGAGGTTGAGGATGAGGAGGGAGGTTGAGGATGAGGAGTGGGGTTTAGGATGGGGGGTTTAAGGATGAGGATGGGGGGTTGAGGATGAGGGTGGGTTGAGGATGAGGACGGGGGGTTGAGGACGGGGGGTTGAGGAGGGGGGCTGAGGAGAGAGGTTGAGGAGGGGGTTTAGAATGAGGAGGGTGGGTTGAGGATGAGGAGGGGGGTTGAGGAGGGAGGTTGAGGAGGGGGTTGAGGATGCTGTGTGTTAGTGTGTAAGTGAATTTGAGGCATATTTGTGTGTTTTTACAGGTCTTTCCAGTTTGGTGGTTCGGCCGTTAAAGTCGTATTTTTGCGCAGTCTACATGCTTTGGTGCTTATTTCAGCTAAGTACTGTGTGTCTCGGGATGAGCGCCCTGCAATGAGCGCCAGCTAAGTCCCGCGAGCCTCCACCCCCGTGACTGCAGACTTCGAATCGCGAGGGCCACAGTCGCAGGACACAACTGCAACTCTTGCTTCACGAAGGTCGTAGTTGCGGGGCTTTCTATGCAAGCCCCACAACGGGATGACAACTGGCAGTATGACAACTAAATATATGATACTAGACATTTATATTCTCTGCTCAGTGAATATGCCATACATAAAATCAACTTCTATTACTTTTTAAACAAATATCTTATTTCTTTTAATTTTTCAACAAAATTTATTTTCGAACACAAAGCTAAGCGGCAATGTATGGTTTAGGTATGTTGAATACTATTAAGGTATACATATCATTATCTAGATTCTAAAAGAGCATATTGTACTACTACTTTGACCATTTAAGAATCAACTCAAACTTTCACATTCATTTAACTTATTTAAACTTAGACACTCTTAATAAACACAGTTCAGAACTTCATGAGTATTCACTATTCTGCATTATCAACTAGTCATGTTCTACATTAGTCTGAATAAATGACACAATGTGGCCTTGCTAATGTGCTCCAAGATTTTAGCCATTTATTAAAATTTCCATATCAAAGTCATTTTGATTATTTTGCTTGAAAATATATATAAAAGAAATTAGCAATTGAACGGCTCAGCTTGTCATATGCTCATTCTTTATTTTTTTGTCATGAATTGGCAGGGGTTAGAAAATGAAGTGAAAAAGAGCTTTATGACAGAAAATTGTTAATTAATTAGAATTCCATATGATTTTTTTTACATTTTAGATGAATGACAAAGCCCTTAGAAGGTGAAACAATTTTGTGGTGTACACACTACTATGTTTTTTTCTGTTTTAGTGAGGTAGAAATGATTTTGTTGCATTCAAATAACTTGATCATATGTGCTTATAACTAATAGGAACCTATCTTAAATGCAGTCCACTTGTAAACCTTATATGACTACTGTAATACATTTAAAAGTAAAGCTTGTTTGTTTGTTGAGCGATACTATTAAAAACAGTATGCAGTTTAAAACTAATAAATGTGAATATTTGTTACTTACCTTTAAATTGTTTTCTCCTCATGTATGTGTTACAAATAAAAGATAATAGTAAGATAATAATAATGCATGTAAGGTAACAGGGGTATTGCAACCAGCTTGCAGCTGCCCAGTGATGGTGCATGAGCCATCATAGCCCCCGTTACTGAGCATGCTCAGTCTGAAGCAAAACCTTTCCTGGCCAGACTTTATTTTCAGTCCAGCGATAGAAGAAACTGGCCACACCACACAGATCTCTTTGTACTCAACTTTTGTACAGCTCTATGGATTATGTTGGTGTGTTACAATTAACAGATAATAAATAATAATTTAGAAGGTAGATAGGGTGATTTGTCAACCAGATCCCAGCAATTGAACAGTTTTCAGTCTCTGCATTGCTTGGGTTCGGCATGTTGTGGATCAGGTAGATTAATTATTGGGAGGGGCTGGAAATGAACCAGCTGCCTTGGTATATATTGGTACTAATGACAAAGTAAGTGGAAGATGGAGTGTCCTAAAGAATGATTTTATCAAACTAGGAAACAAGCTTAAGGCAAGGACCTCCAAGATAGTATTTTCTGAGATACTATCAACGTGCTAGCTCAGGGAGACAGAAGGAGCTTAGGGAGGTTAATGTGTGGCTAAAGAAGTGGTGCAGAAAGGAGGGTTTGGGGGTTTTAGAGCACTGTGCCATCTACTTACTTGGGTAAAATATCTATAGCAGTGATGGATTGCACTTTAATGAAGAGGGAACTTATGTGCTAGCAAAGCTAATGGTAGAAAGGCTGGGGGAGTTTTTAAACTAGTAGGTGGGGGAGGGACATGATGAAAGTAATGGGGTAGAAAGTGTAGAGGGGTAAGGAATTAATTATCTAATCATGTGGGAGAAAAGGGGATGGTTATAGGGAGGAATTGTTAAATAACTCAAATAGAGTGGCAAGAACTTCAAATCTGCAGATTCATAGCAACATAAAGTGTATGCTTGCTAATGCAAGAAGATTGTAAAGGAGAAATTGGACTTAATAGGCATTACTGAATATGGTGGGATGGATCTCATGAAAGATAGGGGCAATGGTAGGAGCAGGGATTTGTCTATATGTTAAGCCTGATTTTAAGCCTATATTTAGAGAAGATATTTATATTTATAGAATATGCTATAAACCCCCAAATATAATTGAATGTGACGATTTGCAATTATTGATACAGATTGATAATACAGCTAAGCAAGTTCAAGTTCTTATAATGGGATTTTTTAACTACCCTGAAATAAACTGGATGAATGTGACCAGCAGTTCATTTAAGGGAAGCAGGTTCTTGAGTACACTCAGAAATCATTTTCTGACAAGAAACTACTCAAAATGAGGCTATCTTGGATTTAGTCATCACAAATAATGTTGAAATAATATAAAATTTGGAAATGGGGAACATTTGGGGAACAATGATCTCAACACAGTCTGATTTGAAATTGAATTAAAAAAAACAAAGTTGCCAGGGGCCAAAAAGAACTCAATTTTAAAAAGGGAAAAAGTAATGGTCTAAGAGCAACAATACAACGTATAGACTGGGACAAAGAACTGACAGGTAAACATACTGAAAACAAATGGACAGCATTCAAATCCTTACTAAATATACCTACATAGCAGTATATTCCATGTGGAAATAAAAGTAAAATGAGTAAATCACACCCGATGTGACTTAACATTAATTACAAGATATGGAGTAAAATGCAGGCATTTCAATTATACAAGAAAGAGCGAACAGAGGTATCTTTATATGAGTACAAGGAAATCAACAAGAGCTATTAGACTGGCTAAAATAGAAAATAAAAAGTTTGTGCACGTCTTATAAAAGCTCATATTCTATTAGCTGCTCACAAATGCCTGATTCACAAATTTGGCTGTGGGTGATTTTTTTAATTATAAATGTTTAGATGTATTCTACCGACTCCATCTCGCAAATTATGACAGCAAGGATGATCATGCAAATCTTGACTTTTTAAGTCTCTGATATCAGGGGCGTGATCATATGATCTGACAATATTTAAGCAAGCCCGTAATTTACTTCTTAAACTGTGAATACTTCTTAGACATAGCCAATAGTAAATGAGACCGACATCATGACATCAGAAAAACATGGAACATGTTTATACTTAAACTTCACTCAGAGACTACAAATTAATTAATGCTGAGAAGTAAATTTAGTAACTATTCTAATCCATGCGGGTTCCATGATATGTATTAACCCCTTAAGTCCCGGGAATCCATTTCACACAAAAAACATAAAATAAAATATTAACAATTAATTCTAATATATTTCTATGCTTTTTAAAGAAAAAGTATTGCATGCTTAATAGCTGTTAAGGCTCTAATAATTGATTGAAAAATGCCTTGCGAGTCCTCTTTTGTACTCGTAATATTTTTGACAGAAACTTGATACTTTTTTCATTTGCGAGTTTCAAATCATTTGCACATTAGAGCTGCGAGTCTAATAGAATATCGGTTTTGTGTAACCTTCATTGGTTAGCTCTTGTAAATCTTGCGCTATGCTAAAACCAATGCGGCTTTGCAGCATTCGCTAGCCCGTAGTGATTGTGGGCGTGTTACTCATAATCGGATTGTGAGTAGCTGATAGAATCTGGGGGTTTTAAGTGGTTGTAAGTGTATATAATTTTACAAATTGGGCAATAGAATAGGGCCCTATATTTTTATTACAATTATGATATTCTATTATGCCCTTATTCCTATATGGGATTCTAAATATGACCACTATTTGGATCTTCACAATTACTTTCATTAATCTATGCTTTCCTTACTGTTGAATACTCTTTTTTGATACATGGTGTTGAAGAATCCACTGTTTGGCTGTGTTTTACTTCATCTGCTTCTTTTACCTAAAAAGAAACAATGATTAGTAAGGGGTTAAACACATTTCAAGTTGTTTACTTACCCTTTATAAACTGAGACCTGTTCAGGCTTTCTCCTTCGACCTCTATTGAAGCTGACGAGAAACGCATCAGGCCAATCAGTCAGACGTCTTTTCAGAATGACGTCAGACGGTGTCTATTGACCCATGAATTACTAATTGTGGTGACATTTCTTGAGGTCTTAGATCTTAGAACAGTTTAGACAGAATTAAGTGCAAACTAAGGGATGCAGGAATTGCAGAAAATATCGGATCATGGATTGAGAGCTGGCTAAAAGACAGGAAGCAGAGGGTTGTTGTAAATCGAACATACTCAGATTGGACTAATGTGGTAAATGGGTTTCCTCAGGGTTCAGGATTAGGTCATCTCTTTTTAAACATATTTATTAACGACTTTGAAGTAGGACTGGAAAGTATTGTCTCCATTTTTACTGATGACACTAAATTGTGCAAGGTAATTAAGTCAGAAAATGATGTACCTTCCCTCCAAAGGGATTTGCATAATTTAGAGAAATGAGCGTTTAAATGGCAGATGAGATTTAATATGAATAAATTTAAGGTTATGCATCTGGGAAGGAAAAATAGCATGCAATTTATAAACTTAATGAAGCAAATCTAGGGGTATCAGATATTGAAAGGGCTTTGGGAGTACTTGTGGACAACCACCTAGGTAACAGTGCTCAATGACAAGCAGCAGCTGCAAAGGCAAGTAAAATAATAGCATGTATTAAGAAGGGTATAGATGCAAGGGAAGCAAATATAATTCTGCCTCTATACAAATCCCTAGTACGCCCTCATGGAATATGGAGTACAATTTTGGGCACCACTTCATAAAAAGGACAGTTTACAGCGAGAAAAAGTACAGAGAAGGGCAACAAAACTAATAAGGGAGATGGAGGGGCTAAGTTATGAAGAAAGACTCACCAAATTAAACTTATTTTAACTAGAAAAAAAGGCATCTACGAGGGGATATGATTAACTTATTTAAATACATCCAGGTTCAATATAAGGCTTTGTCAAGTGAACTTTTTGTGCCAAGAGGTTTTCAACTGACAAGAGAACATCCCTTGAGGTTAGAGGGAAAAAAAGATTTCACCATAAAGAAAGAAAAGAGTTCTTCACAGTTAGACTGTGAAATTCTCTACCACAGGAGGTGGTGACAGCGAATTCGATAGATAACTTTAAAAAGGGGTTAGAGAAATCTGTTCGCCAGTATCAACGGTCAGGAAGGAATTTGCCAATTGTCTCATATGGGGAAAAATAAAGCAAATTTAAGTTGAAGTTGGCAAGTTTCGCCACTCGAAAATCGGCTAGGCGAGAAAAAAAATGTCGATCTAAAAAAAATCGAACGTGGCTACACGACCCATAACCACGCAAAACATCGGCAGGCACATAAGACTGGAAAGCTGGACTTAGAAAAAACAAACACGAGCTGTGGTCGAAAAATCTGAGGTCGAAAAAATACGAAGTTAACAGCTGAACCGCTCACATCCAAAAACAAACAAAAACACAAAGAAAAAAAAACAAAAAAAAAAAACATCACACCCAGCACGGGAGGACAGCCAGGACGTCTGAGAGTGAGGTTGCACAAGAATTTAAACACAATTTGCCGAGTTTTGGCACTTGAAAATCGCCTGAGCAACAAAAAAAATGGCGAACAAAAAAACTAAAAGGAGGCTACACGACCCCTAACCACCCAAAACACCACCAGGCACATAAGACTTTTACCCAGGAACGTACGAGGTACAAAATACACTATTAGGAAGGACGGAAAATGCTTGAAATCTAATACTAACTTGCAGGTAATAACATTACCATTCTAAAATGGAGCTTAACACAACTAAACAAACGGTTTGCCCTCGCGCATGCAGCCTATTTATACTGCACACTTGCCACATTGCTTACACTTACACCTCAGGTCAGCAACAGTCCAAATGTACATTGTATAATGCAAGGAAATCAAAACAGATTGTTAGCTCTTCAGGATATTGATTGCTAGATATATTAATTAGAAATAGGTAAAGTACATTGCAAGACACACAATGAGCTCCAAAGGAGGCCAGCGTGGGGCTCACAATGAGCGCTGAGGGTGTTCAGAGGAGCAAAAGTACACGAGGGGAGAGGCTCGCAACGTGCACTGAAGGTGCTCAGCGCGGGGCTTGCAATAAGTGCCAAAGATGCTCAGACAACCAAAAGTACACGATGGGAGAGGTTCACAATGAGCGCTGAAGGTTCTCAGAGGACCAAAAGCCTTACATTGTGTGGCAACCAGCATTGCCATGGCTTTAAATTTTATTACCGTCATTTTTGACGGGCAAGTCACTACTACTAAATACTAATGATGCCTAGTATCTATTACATGGTCAGTACACCACAGAAACCCTAATCTGATGAAAAGAAATCTCATTAGACATTACTCCATTTAATAGAAGTAACCAGTAATGTGCAAAGTACTTACATACAATATTCTTCTGCTCAATTGAACATATGCACTAACTCTTGCATTATGTAATCTGAAAAACAGCAATAACATTTAAAAAAATTGTCAAAATCTAAAAGACGAAGGATAAAATTCTAGCAATAACTGTATTTACAGAACAGTGTTTTATGCCATAACTAAACAAATTTACCTAATCTACAAGTAGTGCTAACCAAAGTTAATGTGTCATGGACAACTACCTGCCATGTTCACTGTGACGATCATTTTGGCAGGAGTACTATTACTATCTCCATATAAATGAGCCACACGGATATCACATTTCATTGGTATACAGGTGTCATCTGAACAAAAATAATGATGTGCAAACACCTACCCATTTATATTCCTGTAAGACAAAGGACATCATCCATAATGTCTGTAAATTAAATAAGGCAAATGATCATTCTATAATAATGTTAGGAGGCTGACATGCAACAATAACAGCCAACAGCCATGACAATATTTATAGTAATCGAAAAATAACATCAGTCATGTTCTTTTGAGATGATATATGTAGTCTGTCAGGAGATGAGGGCTACATGCACCCCAAGACTCTCGCTCTAGGTTTTTACTTTTGTGTTTCTTTCTCTCAGCACCCAGAAATTCAATTCAGATCAGGACATCATTCATGGATGCAAGAAATACACATGCTCCTTTCCTTAGTGCACACAGACAGAGTTTATTCTTGCTTCAGACACATTTTAAAACCAAAAACAATAAAAATCACATGGCCCTTTTCCCATCCTGTCACTACGGTTACCAACACCTCCTTCACTGGGTTCCAGAGAAAGGCCTGGAAATGTTCATCTTGTTGGTTGATTTTACATTTCTTATCACCACTCTCTATCTCTCTTCATTCACTCTTGACAACCCTGGGGAGAGCAATAAACTACATGCTCTGGTATCTATCCGACATGCCAACCTGGGAGTGGGGAATTACATTTCCAATGCTATAACACTACTACAGTGCACATAACACCATATAGCAAACCCAACATTAATTATTAGTAATATTTAACAAGTCTCATGTCCATTTGTATAGCCTTTGATATTAGCAACCCAATGTGCCAGAGTCCAAAATAGCAGTGTTGCAGGTCGCTTGTGGGGTTCAGGAGTCCCACAATCAGTCATGACATACTGTATATGGCATTTAAGATCAATCTACTGGGGGGAATGTCAGTGGTCCAATGCCTGATATGCACTAGGTTTGACATTTACTTACATTATATGATAGCACTGCTTGAAGATGACGAACAGACCTTAACGGATGTGATATTTGCCTAATATGAAAATATTAAATGGAGCCTCTATTTCCTCCTCTTTCTAAGCACAGGACCGTGGCTGCGTATCAGCTGGAGTTGGAGGTATATGATGAGATGAAAACAGTGTAGGCTGAGGTTCAGATGGTGGGGGAGGCTGGGGTACCAAAGATTGAAGAGCTACGAACGAGTGATGGAACATTTCAATTTGCATTTCCATTAGCGCTCTGTGGGCATCCCTGTCATAATATATTTTGGCCTCATACCTTTCCATCTTTAAATTGTGCATACTCATCTCACAGTATATCATCATGTTGCTGTTATACTGTGCTGTCAGGTTATCTGAATGCCTGTCCATTGTTTCAGTAAGTAAAGGTGTTTTGGTTGGACAGGTCACCCAGTATATTTCTAAATGATCTTTCTTCTTGCTGCAGACATTGTAACACGTCATCCAACTTCACTTCAACATCTCCCGTCTGCAGCTCATGAGAACACATGTCCTGCTGAAACTGCTGTGCGTGACTTCACTACTCCCTCTCTCCTCCAACAATGGTGCTCCCCTCACTCTCCTCCTCCCCTTCTCTCCCTCCTACAGATATGAAAAATAATATAAGGATAACTGAATATAAAATGTACATGTATATGTATTTGAGGTAAAACAAGATTGTGTGTATTATAATATGTGCTCTGGCCTAACTCTATGTATAGCTATGTGTAGGTATTAATCTATGTGATATAAGTAATTATGTGTGGCGTAAATTAAGTGTTAATGTGTAAAGTGGGGTGAAATCAGCAAAAAACTTACAGCACAGTTCCTTCTCTCTCTGTTAATCTCCAACCCACCTACGTATGAACTTGCTTAGATACATCACAGTCAAATTGTTAGAGTGTCACAGGTGTTTAAAGGCCTTTCCCGTGGAGTTGATTAGCGTTTCAGACTTCCTATTGGTTCCTAGGGCGTCGGACATTACGGGATTATTAAACGTTAGAGTACTTATGTCCCCTAGGTTTTATGTGTTTAGGCTTAAAGACTGAAATTGCAAGCTTGCAGCAATAGAATACATCTAAACATTAAGAAAAAATATGTCCATTGTCAGAGGCGAAGCGAAAAGGTAAGTGAAAGTAATTGTATGGCTGTGGTTGTGTTAGTGGCTATGTTGAAATCGCCAAGAAGGGGTGAAGGTACGTTGAAGGAAAGAAAGGGAGGGAGCCAGGAGGAAAAGTGATAGAGAAATTGAGAGGGTGGTCCAGATGGTGATAAATCACAGCTACTTTAGGAGAGATGGGGAGAAGAGGTGGATAGTGTGAAATTCAAAAGATAAGCATTGGAGGGAGGAAACCAGGGGTATGCAGTGAAAAGTGCAGCGAGAGGAAAGTAGTATGCCCACACTTCCACCTTTCTTATTTCCAGGTCTAGTAGTATGACCGATGTGTAAGCCACCATATGAGAGTGCTGAAGGGGAGACAAAGTCAGGTGGAGTGAGCCAGGTTTCAGTGATAGCAAGTAGATTGAGGGAGTCGGAAATAAATAGGCTGTGAAAGAAAGTAAGTTTACTACAAATACAGTGCCTTGCAAAAGTACTCACCTCCTTGGCATTTGTCGTGTTTTGTTGCCTCACAACCTGGAATTAACATGGATGGTTTGAGGATTTGCATCATTTCATTTACAGAACATGCCCACAACTTTGAAGATGTCTTTTTTTATTGTGAAGCAAACCATAAATAGGACAAAATAACAGAGAATGTCAATGTGCATAACTATTCACCTCCCTAAAGTCAATACTTTGTAGAGCCACCCTTTATAGCAATCACAGCTCCAAGTCGCTTTGGATAAGGCTCTATGAGCTTGCCACATCTTACCACTGGGATTTTTGCCCATTCCTCCTTGCAAAACTGCTCCAGCTCCTTCAAGTTGGATGGTTTTAGCTTGTGAACAGCAATCTTTAAGTCTGACCACATATATTTTCTATTGGATTGAGGTCTGGGTTTTGAGTAGGCCATTCTAAAACACATTTACATGTTTCCCCTTAAACCACTCAAGTGTTGCTTTAGCAGTGTGTTTGCGGTCATTGTCCTGCTGGAAGGTGAACCTCCGTCCTAGCCTCAAATCACGCACAGAGTGGTACAGGTTTTGCTCAAGAATATCCTTGTATTTAGCACCATCCATCTTTCCCTTAACTGTGACCAGTTTCCCAGTCCTGGCTGCTAAAAAACATCCCCACAGCATTATGCTGCCACCACCATGTTTCACTGTGGGGATGGTGTTCTTTGGATGATGTGATGTGTTGGATTTGCGCCAGACATAGAGTTTTCTTTGATGGCCGAAAAGTTCAATTTTAGTCTCATCAGACCAGAGCACCTTCCTCCATACATTTTGGGAGTCTCCCACATGCCTTTTCGCAAACTCAAAATGTGCCATTTAGTTTTTTTGCTGAAAGTAATGGCTTTCTTCTGGCCACGCTGCCATAAAGCCCAACTCTATAGAGAGTACGGCTTATTGTCATCCTATGTACAGATACTCCAGTCTCTGCTGTGGACCTCTGCAGCTCCTCCAGGGTTACCTTATGTCTCAGTGCTACCTCTCTGATTAATGCCCTCCTTGCCGGGTCCGTGAGTTTTGGTGGGCGGCGGTCTCTTTGCAGGTTTGCTGTTGTGCCATGATCTTTCCCTTTGGTTATGATAGATGTGATGGTGCTCTTGGGGATCATCAAAGATTTGGATATTTTTTTATAACATAACCCTGACTTGTACTTCTCAACAACATTGTCCCCTAATTGTTTGAAGAGTTTCATTGGTCTTTATGGCAGGGTTTGGTTAGTGGTGCCTCTTGCTTAGGTGTTGCATCCTCTGGGGCCTTTCAAAAAAGGTGTGTATATGTAATGACAGATAATGTGACACTTAGATTGTACACAGGTGGACATCATTTCACTAATTTTGTGACTTCTGAAGGTAATTGGTTGCACCAGAGCTTTTTATGGGCTTCATAACAAAGGGGGTGAATACATACGCACATGCCAATTTTCTGTTTTCTATTTCAAAAAAATAGTTTTATGTATATATTTTTCTCATTTTACTTCACCAACTTAGACTATTGTGTTCTGATCCATCACATACAATTCAAATTAACAGAACATTGAACTTAAGGCTGTAATGTAACAAAATAGGTAAAAACTCATGGGGGTGAATACTTTTGCAAGGCACTGTAGATATTGCATTCCAGAAAGCACAGGAGACGAGCAAAGTAGATGTTTGTGACACTTAATGGGTATTAAATTATGGGTATTTTGTGTGTTTGCTGCCCTAGGGGCTGTGTGTAGCTGACAGCAGGTGAAAATGAGTGATCAGCCTGGGTTAGGGGATATCTCCAGCAGCCAGCAGAACAACAAGTGAGAATAGATAGGAGTGGGACTTACAGAAGCATTTATGCTTTTGAGCTTTAGTAGGGGGAAGGAGATAGTGATTAGAGCAAGGAGTGGAGCTCCTGGGAGCAAAAAGAGAAGAGGAGAGCAGGGAAGATGAGATGGTTATGTTGTCGAAGGCATGTTGTGGAGAGAATGAGAAGAAGAGTCTGAGAAAGAGGCATGAGGTTATAGCGAAGAAGTAGGTATGAGGAAACATTGTAATACAATTTGTAAGCAAGAAGCAATAGAATATTGCTCTTGTCAAAGGTGATATTCTATTTACCGTATTTATCGGCGTATAACACGCACTTTTTCTCCCTGGAAATAGGGGGCAAATGATAGGTGCGTGTTATACGCCGATATTCCCTCCCCCTCCTCATCCTCAACCTCCCTCCTCACTCTAAACCCCCTCCGCATTCTAACACCCCCTCCTCAACCTAACCCCCCTCCTCCTCAACCTAAACCCCCCTCCTTAACCTAAACCCCCCTAAATACCTCCCCCTCACTTACCTGCTTCAGCTCCGGCCTCCGCTCCGCGACCCGGTGACGTAACATGTGCGCCAGCGCACCACGTCATTAGCATATACCGCGTGGCACTCGGTATATGCTAATGACGTGGAGCGCTGACGCACATGTGACGTCACCGGGTCAAGGAGCGGAGCGGAGGCCGGAGCAGAAACAGGTAAGTAAAGGGGGTTTAGGTTGAGGAGGAGGGGGGTTTAGGTTGAGGAGGGAGGTTTAGAATGAGGAGGGTGGTTAGAATGCGGAGGGGGTTTAGAATGAGGAGGGAGGTTGAGGAGGGGGGTTGAGGATAGGGGGGTTGAGGAGGGGGTTGAAGATAGGGAGGTTGAGGAGGGAGGATGAGGATGGGGGGTTGAGGAGGGGGTTTGAGGAGGGAGGTTGAGGAGGGGGTTGAGGATAGGGAGGTTGAGGAGGGGGTTGAGGAGGGGGGTTGAGGTTGAGGAGGGGGGTTGAGGAAGGAGGATGAGGTTTGGGGGTTGAGGAGGGGGTTGAGGGGATTTGAGGATGGGGGGTTGAGGAGGGGGTTGAGGATGGGGGGGTTGAGGAGGAAGGTTGAGGAGGGGGTTGAGGTTGAGGAGGGGGTTGAGGTTTAGGAGGGGGGTTGAGGATGAGGAGGGGGGTTGAGGATGAGGAGGGAGGTTGAGGAGGGGGGTTGAGGATGAGCAGGGAGGTTGAGGAGGGGGGTTAAGGGTTGAGGAGGGGGGTTGAGGAAGGAGGATGGGGGTGGAGGAGGGGGTTGAGGATGGGGGGTTTGAGGAGGGGGTTGAGTATGAGGAGGGAGGTTGAGGTTGAGGATTTTGCTTCAAAGTTCTTTATTTGAATTTTTTTTCCTGAAATTCCCTTCTTAAAATGAGGCCGGTGCGTGTTATATGCCGATAAATACAGTAACTGTGTTCAGTTCATGGCCAATCCTGTTTAATTCCTGTATAATTCTATTCTACCTTTAGTTCACTTAAGACATGTGAACTTTTGGAATAGATGTTACATCTTGCAATGCCTACCCTTGCAATGCCTTCCCTGTAAGTGCATTTAGATCTAAAGGACCTGATCAGTCAGCTGTAAAAAGTATGATCTATTTTGTAGTTCAGACTAGCCAATATACTAAATTATGATTGACAGGAGTCTATGCCTTATCAGGAAAATATGTGTCCTTGGTTAGATATAAGAACAAAAAATATATACCAGAATAATGATAAAACAGGATAATTGTGGTAGCTGTCAGTGTAGAAAGAGAAGTTCATACAGGAATAATAATAAAAACAGGCTAATCTAGTTAACAGTCAGTGTAGAAATAGAAGTTAATACCTGTTTGGAAAGACAGGAAGCATGAGTTAGCAAGATGTCACAGCCATTTCTTCAATAGTCAGAGTTGTGTAGATGGATAAGACATTAGCATTAATGCTGCATTGTAATTTCTGTATAAATCTATTTTACTACACTTAAGACATGAACTTCTGCAATAGATGTTACATCTTGCAATGCCTTCTCTTGCATTATATAAATGATCAACAAAGGTCTGTGTTATTAGCATTGTGGTATTCCAAACAGTAACATATCTTCTTTGTAATTCTACCACATCTTCTTTATCTAATCTGTTTTTGTTAAATAACTACTATTTTTCTCTTTTCTCACGCCCACTTTGGTTTGAAAAGTTCCTTAAAAATTATTGAATTCTCTTGACGAGATCTCTTGACTTTTCCATTATGCATTCCTCCGGGAATTCTGCATTTAGTTGGACTTCCATTTAAAGTTCTTAAAGCATTCTATCTACTTAAACATATTCTTTACCACTACTGCATATTCACAAGGGATATTATTTATGTTCTAGCTGCTTGGTCTGATGATGTTCCTTCTTTTCTTAAGTTTCATTTCAAACGTTACATTAAGAAGCCCATGTCCTGAGCAGCAGTCAATTCTAGGTCATGTTTTTGCTGAAAATATAGAGTTTAACTTCAAAGTACCATTGTTATGAACAGATGGGCCCACTGGACTGTTTGGGGTTCATCAGTTATTATATGTGTGGTTAGAAGGTACTAACAACTTGCTTAGCAGTTATATCATGGATGTAATAAGTGCATATACTGTAGTACTGTCATTGATTAACATTAAAATTATGTATATGTGTTAGAAATGGTCCATACGATACGCTTAGATAATATAAAGTTAACGCAGCCATGTGCAGTATTAAAATGCTCCATTTTCCCCAGGAAGAATTAAGAACGTTTAAAGAATGTATGTATGCTAAGATCGGACACTATTACAGAGTGCAGGGTAATTTTCAGAATCTAAAATGTTGTGTGATGGCCTGGACTGTAAGGGGTTAACCATAGAATGTATAGCCCTGCTACAGAGTCATAAAGCCATAAAACTGAATTGTGAGTTTGGGGGGGAAGGATAGTTAGTTAAATACTGAGACATGTTTCCTCTTTGATGTGTATACCAGAGTCAGCTACATCTGTCCTGATAAACACAGATTCTAAATCCGGATGCAATGCCCATTAGTCACCTTCTGGCATAGCTCAGTCCCATCACTAATGTGGGGACGGTGGATGTATCTGAGGATAGCTCTGAGGTGGTGAGGGTGGGGCTGAAGGGGATGTGTGGAACTATGTGAAGAATGTATATTTTTTTGGTGATTTGTAAAACTTGTGGGGTGGGGAATAAAAGGTAGTCTGATTTTGGACAGACTAAAGAAAGGTGGTGTCGGAGTCTGCTTGTACTAATCAAAGGTACATGGTGTGTGATTCTTAGATCCAAAGAAAAGGGGTCTAATGGTGCCTGTCTCATCAGAAATGATGCTGCCATCTGAAGTGTCTGCTAGTGTTGAGATCTGAACAAACAGTTACCCGTAGAGAGAGAGAGAGAGAATTGGGGTGAGTGTGGTCCCCCAGATTTGCCGGTCGTAACAACTGTATATAGTTAATATGATTTCTATATTATCCATTAGGTGAGGGCCATGTGTAAGTTATCTCTGGAGCTGTTGGAAGAGGCAGTTTGCCATGAACAGAGAATTATCTTGGCAGAATCCTAATGAATTCTGACTTGCTTGATTTTGTACACCAAGGCCAAACTTTGTCTGTAGTTCAGGTTTCTTCTGATTTCCTACTTTATCATTCCAATCTCCTATGTTGAGAGTAACATCTTTTCTTGTTGTTATATCTAGGATATATTGAATATCCTTATAGAATTGGACAACCACAGCTTCTTTTGCATCCATCGTTGGAGCATATGCTTGCATCACTGTGATGTTAAATTGATCAGCATGGTCATGGACATAAAGATGTCCTGGTGTGTTACTGTCCATGAGGTCACGGAGAGTCGAAAACAGCTGAATGAGGAAAAAAAACCACGGTATGTAGCTCACAGCTTCATTGAAGTACACAAGTCCCTTCACAATGATAAGATAGCAATCCAGAAGGGGATTACATATATAGTTGTCAGTTCAAGAACGTTGGTCACATTTGTGGGTTTCTCATGCTTCGCGAGCCCAGTTGCGGCTTGTAGGGCCGCAACCGCGAGCCTCGCAAAGCGAGGCGAGCCGTCGACCACGTGGGACTTAGGCTGCAATGAGTGCTGAAGGCGCATATTGCACCGTGAGCCTCACAAAGTGAGACGAGCAGTTGAGGCACGCAGGACTAACGACCCGTACGACTTAGGACCGAAACCTGTACATGCACTGTGCGCCTCGCAAATTTACGACTTTAAACGGCCGAACCACTGAACTGAAAAGACATGAAAAAAACAACAAATATGCCTCAAATTAACTTACACACTCACAGCACAGTGGGAGAGGCAGGAAGCCTGTGAGTCAGCTTGCAAGTTAATTTGAGGCATATTTGCTGTTTTTTCCCGAACGAAAATCGCCTAAGCGAGAAAAAAAATGGCTGCAAAAAAAACGCAAAACGACAAAAACAAGGCCGAAGGACAGAAAACTAGCCCGGAGGACATAAAAAATAGCTCTAAGCAGTAACACAATTTAATCCACTAATATTTAACACAAGCCATTAACACGTAACAGTAACACTCAAGTGCAAGGCTTATAAACTACACAGGGGAAGAGTCTTGCAATGAGCGCCAAAGAGGGCCCATAGCCTCACATTGTGTGCCAAACAGCATTGCTAGCCTTATAATTGTACAGTAGACGGCGGGAGAGGCTCACAATGACCCCCGAAGGTACAGCATTCCCAGCCTTAAAGTTTTATTGCTGTCATTTTTGACGGGCAAGTAGCTAGTGTATATATATTCTATGCTTTTCTCCTGTTTGTAGTAATATTTTCATTATTGTTTATTTTTAACGCGCTGACATATTCCGTATCACTGAACATAAGATAAGTTCCAGGCAAAGGTAAATACAAATCAACACATAGTAAAGCAAGGAGGGCCCTGTCTTTGAGCCTCGAATCCAGTGTCCATGGTGCTTTTATTACATCATTTCATGGATGACATTTCATTACCATGTGATTGTGGGCTATATTAAAAAAAACTATTAATTGAGCTGCAAAGATAGCAAGGTTGTTTTGAAAATTAAATAAAACACTTTGCAATTCAGCAATACACATGGTTATGATGGTTACATTTTCTAAGGATATCTAAGTTAAGTTTTTCTGTTAACCTTACCGATGGCGGCTGCTGTTCTATTAAAACGTTGATGTCATTAAATACCCAATATTATTACTCTAATATTTTTAATAGCTATCAAAATATATACATATAAATATAATTCTGAATAAATTTAAATGGAAGTCAATGATGAAATCCATTGATGTTTTAAATATACAATAGCCAGATTAACACTACCCTATTCTAGTTCCAATGTTATCTTGCTTAGATTCTTTAGTTTCTCATGTTAAGGCACAACTTCCTCGCCACTAATGCTCGCTTTCAGGGTATCTCAAGGCATTGTTTTGCGTCCCTTGCTTTCCTCAATCTACACTATGTCCCTTATTATTATTCTAATAAGCTCTCTTAGGTTGCAGCATCATATCTATGCTAATAATACCCCAAATCATATCACCCCATATCTATCCAACAACTTCTCCTGGATGGCTTCCAAAACTAAAAATAAACATGAAAGACCAAAGTCTTAATAATACCACCTTCTATCACACCCATGGAAGAATGTATCACACTTACAGCAGACAACAATCATGTCTACGCCCAAAGCCTGCTGCGTTAGGATTACTCTGGATTCAGCTATTTCGTTCATTTATATAAAAGATTTGCTCTTTGCTAGTACATACCCTGTAGTGTACAAATCAGTTGCCTCTTGGAACTTATTGATAAGACAGCCTGTATTTTGTGCTGCAAATAGCATTCCCCAAAAACTCACAGAAAAGCCACATTTAAAGTGGAATTGTTGCGTCTTAGGTTCTTTTTAAAAAGAGCATAAAATCTGCATGACTTTTTTAAAATGACACAATTATGGATATTTGTCCTTTTGTCAAAGTTTTGTATAGTGAATCTCAAAATAATTAAGATTAGAAATAAATGCACACTTTAGTAAACAGTTAGTGGTATCATCCCTAGCTTGGCATACAAAGTCCACATTGACCCAGTATAGACAAGGTTAATAATTCAGCACACATTGCCTATGCAGAGGATGTTTATTCTTTTACACTTTTCAAGGGCATTTCTCTACCTTGGAATCTGTAAAATAAAACATAACCACCCTGGTAAGATCTTTAACCACATCTCTCATTAGTAAAATGATTAGGAAGATAATAAAGGGTAAATGCCATTAATATTTGCTCACACAGATATTATTACCACATATTAAATAATATAGAGAATAGTTACATGACGAAAATAGGGAGATAGGGTTACTACGTACTTCTTAGATGCAGTAGGCATAATCTCTAATAATTGTTTTTTCAGTTATCTACAGCTCCATGTATAGTTTTAAATTATTATTATTATTATCCTTTATTATAAAGTGTGAACATATTCCGTAGCAGTAAGTACAAGGAATTCAGTGAATATAGAAGTAATATAAAAGTAGACATTACAAAAGTTACATAATGGGATAGTTGGTATAATTATTGATTTACAACCTTTTATTTGTCTGTGGACCAACTGGTTACCTTCCAATCCTCATGAGGGGACTGGCTGTGATATCTAGAACATGTTTCCCAGATTCATACAACTTGTAGCACACTACATTTTCATTTAGTTTTGCACTAATCTGCATACAGCACATTTTAACTGCAGTTTAGTTAATCAATAATCTATAAATGTCACTAATGGTCATTTATGTTTAACATGTTAATCTCTCCTTTTCCCTTTTTGTTGCTGAAGACCAACAGATAAGGTCCTGCAGCTTTATTGAATTGTGATTCAGACAATTGAAAAGGACTCTATATAAGTACAGAGCATATTTATTTTACATTTAGTTAGTGACGACCTTGCTTTTGGATAGAAGTTCACTAACTAAAAACATCTGTAAAATAAATTTGCTATGTGCTTATATAGAGCCCTATTCAGTTGGCCGAATCGCAATTTAATACGGCTGCTGATGTCTAGAACCACTGGTGTAGACGGCACTGCTCTCATAAGAATGTGCAATCTAACCTGATTGAGTGTATTAAGCGACAAAAATGGAAATATGCAAACCTATTTTTGTTAGCAATTATTCATTTTTGCTACAGGAGTATTTCCAACTGATTATTATTTGCATTTCGTATCTGTTTTACCAGTTCTAGTGTGAGTTCCCCTTAAGTAACTACACAAGCTTTAGCTTTCCGAAGACAATATACAGTTCTGGTTAAACCTCTGAATCGGTAACCAGAAAGTGATAACAACAAAGTAGTTTTACGACCTGTTTTTATTACAAATGATCCATATTGATGAAACAAAGCATTGTAAGGCATGTATAAAAAAAATGCAAAAACTAGCTAAGGAGGCTGACAAAACCCAACACAAGTATAACTTAATTCATCTACAGGCTTTATACATTTGTTTTCATTACAAAATAACTAAAATAATTATTAAGGCTCCAGCATCTGTTGAACTGACACATTCAGTTTCAGTGCATATCTGAAAATTATTAACATAAATTTCTCCTCAGTTTAATTTTACATTTGATTAATTAAAAAAACATGATGTAACAAAAACATACTTTGCAATGGAAATCAATTGTTACAGTATAAAATTGCGAAGGCAGATATAAAGCAAGGCAAATGTACATATTTATGTGCCATGAATATGTTGCAAGTTATAAAACTGTAATTTTGAACTGCAATAATATCAAAACCAGATCCAGCTGATTATAGCAACATGTAAGTAAAGTCATTGGGACAAATATGTTGTATAGTGAACATTGCTAACACGAGAATTAGAAATCTGGCGCTAGGATATGGGCTATCATTTATTTTGCACTAGGGATTGTCTAATGTTCTGCTTAGCTTTGGTTAAATAAAGTGCGTTTCAATAATATGCACAAAAACTGACATTCATTTTATATACATCTAATATTTTGCAGTAGTTCTATTCACATTATACAATTAGCTTTAAGGCTCAGAAAAATGTTTATTATGAATTGGCTTATTCAAGAAACCTCATAGTGGCCGACAGACACCAATAAGTATGGGGAATATTAAATTAGCCCCGGAGCCTCTTGGTACCAATATGGATTTTAACCAATATGCTAAGAAATAAAAACGTATATACAATAGTTGTATTGCGCCAGTGTGTGTGTAACTGTGCGAGATACAATAGTGTATCACTGCCACTAAATGCAAGTATATATTATGTGTAAATAGAGTGTTGTATAATGCAGAGGTAACATTAAATCTACTACATATTTATATGTAGAAGAATAGCTCTAAAGGCAATAGATCTTTATTTATTTTGTATAAAATTTTCAAGTTTTATTATTATACAGGCAGTGCATTCCATCACCCTCATGGCTACTTCAGAAGTAAAACGGTCATTTGGAATCTGTGGGAAAGGTAGCAGATCAGGATATCGAGTTTTTAAGCCATCTACTCCGTACGCTTCTAAAGTTTGAACATCATTGGTGAGACCATTTAGCTGTTGTCCATATTCTTCTATTTTTTGTGCAAGTGCCGTTGGTTTAACGTCTTTGTCCGACTTTCCTCTGACAGCATAGTCAGCTGCAATCAAAGCTAACTTTGTAGAGAGATAACACTTGAAGCAAACCCATTCATTGGCATTTTTGTGCATATCATTTCTTGCAGCTGAAAAGTTAGCTCGTGCTTGCCTTAGCCATCTCCGTGCCTCCACTGGGTTACCAACGGACTTAAATGTAGGTGGTACAAAAAATCGTCTTGAATCATAGGCTCCTGTTGTAGATGAAAACTTTTCTTTGTATTGTTGTCTTTCAGACTTATGACTTGTTGCTTCTTGATTCCAAGAAGTGTAAAACCTTTGAAATGAAGACTTGTCTGACTGATACCTTGCTGAGGTTGTTGTGAATGTCCTTCTAGCTGCTCTGTCAATATTTTGATCAGCAAAACTTTGCTTTTCTAATCTATTAATCTCATTTTGCAGATGTTTAAATACTTCATTTGCAATGTCTAGATTTTCAGCATTTTTATCAGGGTGCCACTTTAGGTAAAGCCTCCTAATGATCTTTTTCCTTTCTGACTCTGGAAGCTTCCAAGCTTGTTCCATTATTGAGGTAACCTCTCTTAAAATTTCAGGCAAAGAATTTGGTTTAATTTTTTTAGGTGACTGATGTTTTGAAGATGTTGTTTTATGGTTTTCTTTACCAGGAAATGAAGTGGGAGTTGTTCGAGGTCCAGGTGGTGGAAACTCTGTTGGACTTGTTGGTGTTGATGGAGTGCTGTCTTTGTTCTGAGCACTCTCATCAGGTCTTGAAAACTTGTACAAATCTAGAGAACTTACAATCTTATATTCACTGTAACCAATATCAATCTGGTAAAACTTTCCAAGAGAGTTGGAATTATCACCTTCTTTTTCCACCTCTTGAACAATAATTGCATATGTATAGGTTGGTTCATATGTGCCATAGGAATCACCACCTTCAGCATCAACCAAGTAGCCAACATACTCCCCTGGATAGAACACATTTGTTGGATCCATAAGAAGTGTGTAGTGAATTTCTGCTGGGATAGGTGTGCCTGGCATAGGAAGTTCAAGCTTTGACTGTTCAGTAGAAGAATCATACTTCACTCCTAAACTATCAAGTTTTTCACTGATTCTGTATATGTCATTACATCCCAACATGGCAATTAAATATGATGTATCAGAAATCAGATTGTCTGTTGCAGATTTTAAGGTCATTGCTAATGCTAACAAAAAATTAATGTCTTTGCTATCTGAATGTTGTATATAGAGTAATATCACAGCATGGCCATATCTCTTCAAAAAAGCCAATGTTTCACTTTTGCTATGGGGAATTGGATTAAATCCTTTCACTCTTAATGTTGTTTGCAGTTTTTCAAAACAGGATACCTTTAAACCTTCCCTCAATGCTTTGCAAAGTCTTATGGCTTTTTCCTCATTTGCTAAAAAAGCATTATCATTTTCATGCTTCATAATTCTTATGAGTCCTGTGACAAATTGCTCCGAAGAGAGCAGTAGCTGAAGTCTTCCTTGAAGAGAGCATAATGTTCCAAACTGGCATGATTTGGGAGTATCTTCATCTAACTGTTCTTCAAGAATGCTACTAAGAAGTCTGGGTCTTAACTTCTGAGGAAGAAGCATTATGATTCTTGTGTGAAAGCCATGATCTTTCCCGAGATAACACTGACTAAGATCTACAAGCATTTGAACACCAATATTTCCCTGAATTCTACTTTTATAGTGTGGGGCATCGTCAAACACTAGAATGCTTGATTTTACCAGCCTTCCATCTTGACTTGGCAGGTATAGAGCAAGGTCACGAACATTTTCAAAGTCATTACGTACCTTAACTGAATCGTTTTGAAGGCTTTTGAGCAAACCAGAAACAACTCTCTTCACTGTTCGCATCTCATTAGGATCAAGCTGTTTTCCTTCTGAATTCTTGAATATTCGACTCAAGACTTCAACGTATTGTTTTGTTGAAACAACATCTTCTGTGCCAAGATACTTAAACAACTGGTGAAATGTTCCTAGTTCTAAGGGTAGTTTATATAGATAAGGTTTAAAATCACCTTCATATTCCAGATTAATTACAACCTCTTCTGGTTTGAGCAGTTTCCACCCATCTTCAACCATCACAAATGCAACTCCTCTCAACTGGAACTTGAATTCCTTTTTCTCTGGGTTGAGAAACTCGTAAATACTCCTTAGGACTTTTGACCTTGTTTTTACCATTTCATCATCCACTGCTGTTATGTTGCATATGTTACGGCAATTGTTTATAACTTTGTCAAGTGAAGGATCCACATTTACATTAAGCATTGTCAAAACCTGCTCAAGTTGTTCTTGAGGTTCAAGGCTACTTCCTTCTTGTTCTTTAATAATCAAAGGGGTTGCTTTTTCAGGAAGAATAGGGCAAGACGTCCAAAGTAACTGAATAACATCTGTCTGCTTAAACTTTGGATTGACTTGTGCTCCATTGAATCTTATGAGTGGAAGAGTACCATTTATTTCTTGATACTGAGGATGAAAGCGTACAAGTTCTGCAGGCGCTCGTTCCGGACATAAAAATGGAATCAAAGACAATTCCTTTAAGAAGTTTCCTGAGAGCAGATCAGTTCTTTCTTGGAAGACATGATAAAGAATAACATCAACAGTGTTTTGCAACACCTCCTTGGTCCAGTTTTCTGTATTTGCTCTCATGCTAATTTCCTTTGCAAACTGCAATAACTGCTGCTGGGAAATAATGTGCTTAAGTCCTATATGTCGAAGAAAAGTGATCCATGACATGAAGAACGCAGCCTGGTTCTTGGGTTTTGTAATTTGTTCCAATTTCTTAAAGAAATCCTGAGGAATAAATAGTTTTTCAGAAAGCATCACTTCAAACACTTTTACAGTCCTGTCATAGAAATGCTTTGCAGGCCTTAGACGATTAGTTGTATCATGAATTATTGAAAGCTCTTCCAGTTTCGCAAACAGTTGCTCCTTTATTGTGGAAGTTTCTTCAATGTTGCATAATCGATTTTTCAGGTAAATTAAGTGCTCTAATTTTGCTCCATAGGACAAATTTTCATATTTTGGTAACAGGTGTTTAGAATAAATTTCTAGATCATCAACAGGGACACATCCAAGCACACTGTACAATTCTTTTAGATTTACTTTTTCTTCAAGAAATGCTGATGTTGAAGAGTGAGACCATTTGTCCACCTCTGCTGAGGGAATACCCTTGGTAAGTACATAGCAGGTTCCATATTTTGAAAGCGTCACATAACGGCCACTGACAGATTTGTAGCATGGGAGCGACCTGAGAATAGCAATAGCTTCCTCGGATATCAGATTATTTAAATTGCAATTAAAATACATTAAAAGTGCATCAAAGTCATTTTCTGATAGTTTTTCTGTTCTGAATGTTGATGTTTGAATCATGTGTTGTATAGCTTTGAGTATGCTTGATGGGTTATCTATATTTGCAGTGTGTCCTGATAACAAAGGCAACAGGATGTTGTCTTTTGAACAAATCTTATTTAGAGCCAACTGAATGCATCCAGTTTTCATCAATGTGTGAAATACTTTATCACTCTGAGCATTTGGAAAAATGGCAATGTGCAGAAGGCTCAAAGGCAACAAGACATCACATTCTGGAACAATGAGATGATTGGATGACACGGTAAACTTTGTTCCAGGTAGCAAAGCCCAATCTTTCAGTGTCTCGACAACTGTTTCAAAAGTTGTAGTCATGTCTGGTTGTTCTTCCTTGACATTAACTGACTCACTGATGAAATGCCAGGCACTTTTAAGCCAAGATTCACTTGCAAAATTTTCCTTCCATGGTACAGTGAGTTTGGTTTTATACTCTCTTGGCAATACAGATGACAGTAATTCAGCAAAACTGTTGATGTCAAAACTTTTTGCAACGTTGGAAGAAAGCAGAATATTGCTGTATTTTTGGTAAAGTGTGTTCATGAATAGATCTTTACGAGATGGTATTAATTCGTGATATGTTGTAAGAAACTTTGGGTGCTTAGAATCAAAAACCTGGAGTACACTGTCTAGAGTAATTAAAAGAGGTAGTGCCTCAATAGTAATTTCATGTTCATCTGAATCTTTCAAGCAGTAGTCAACCAAAAGCTTCAAACTATGAAACAGTTTCAGATTTGTCTGCTGGAGACGGCATGGCAGCTTCCCAATATGGCAACTAGAGTCAGGAGATGAAAAAGTCATCAGAAAATTGCGGACATCAGAAGGTGTTGCATACGTTACTGGAATGCCTGCATCAATGAGGCAATGATAGAGATTGGCAGTTTCCTCACAGTAGTAGACTAAGTTGAAGCCAATTTCCAAAAGTAGATGCTTCAGTCTATAAACATTTTCTGCTACAGTTTTGCGTGTAGTTATATTGTATTCAGTGTTCTTCATGTGGTGTAATTCATCTTGCAATAAGTTGTCAAAGTATGGTCGGCTAGCATTCACAGCAGACATGTTAACCCATGTTATTATAACAGCAGACTGCAAATCTGATCCATCAACATTTGGAGCTCTCACTACTGGTATGAGGCGTTTGGAATCTTCAAATATGTGGACGTAAATTGCTTTGACAAGACAATACCAGTCTGGCTGAAGATCAAGTCGGTTAACAGGAAAAAAAGACAAGAATTTTTTCAGAATGTCTTTCACAACATGAATAGGTGTATTGTGCAAAATTGAGATTGTAGGGTCAGTACCAGGAAAATTTCGTTTTCTCAGCTGTACCAAAAGTTCAACATATGCTGGCGCTACCAACGCAGTCATCAAGCTGTTGTTCCAGTCACTTCTTACACCAACACCATCATCATCCCGCCACAAGTTACGCCTTGCAGAATCTAAAGCAAAATGTCCGTTGACATGAAAAGGAAGTCCTGTTCAAGGGAAAGTGGCAAGAAACAAAATGCTCTGTAGGTTTTTTATAGTTGTGGGTAACGCATGCGGCAACACCACCACGTGGGAACAAAGGTAATGTCTTTATTCTTTGTGGGCAGATATAACACTCTTCAACACTCTCTGCATATTAGAGAAACCTGAACGATTACAGATTAACCAACTTGTAAGATTGCCATCAGAGTCCTCAATGTCCATAGTGTAAGTAATCTGTTGCACTGGTATATCTTTTAATTGTTTTTTCTTTGTAACACTGTCAATTACAGATGCATGGAACTGTTTCCTCTTCAGCCTGTCACCATCTGTAATTTTTCCCTTCACTGAATATAACACCTTCAGTATACCAGTAGACTTCTCTATTTCACAAATGGGAGATCTTTTCCATATGATTCAAAAACATGAGAAGCTCCGCTCCATCTGTACGCAGCTTATCAAGCAGATTTTGCACCATTCTGTCTGAGCTGGGAACTGAACAAATTTCTGAATTTTTTGCCATCTCGGCATCTCGAAGTGGAAATCTAAACATTGTAGCATTCGTAAGGTTGAAGTATTTTCCTAAATAAAGATTTAGCACATCTGAAAACTGTGTTCTGAAGTCAGCATCTAAATCTCTGAACATTCGCCCAGGGCTTGTTGATGTTGCTCCTGGTGCATACCGTGCATGAGGATCAAAGATACAAATAATGTCGCTGGAAGAGATAAATGAAGGGCAATCTGTGATATGGTAAACAGAATTGAAACCAATGCCATACTGTCCAGTTTTGCAGGGGTTCCCTTCTTTTGTCCCTCTTCCAAGGTTTTGTATTCCTCTCACATCATCATCTGTAAATGGCTGATTATTGTAAACACAGAGTGCTGGTCCTTGCAGTGGTGTCCATTTCTCATCAAAAATTCTATCAGTTGGATGGTTTCTAGGATCAAACACAAAACATATTTCTGTAGCTTTTGCATCATCAGCATTTTGAAGAAGTTCTTTCAACATCTCCTTTTCTGAAGGATAAGCATTAAGAATGCTCTTTATCCTGCTTGTAAGTTTTTCTTTCTGTCCAAATTCGGTTCCTAGGGCAGTAAAACAGACATTGGAAGCATATCTTTCCAATGCTTTGTGTCTTTTGGGTACTGACCCAAGTTTTACGGCTACTTCTCTTGGAATGTCAGCATGACAATACTTCACTGCAGTATCTTTTACCCGAATCCATGGGCAATCATTATAACATAAAGATTTAGCTGGAAGAAGATTAAAGTTAGTATCTGGCAGAAGAATATCACCATAATTTTTCTCACAAAATTCTTGTTTTTTATCTCGAATAAGTCCCCATATCCCTTCACTAATAATTCTCCGGCACAGCTGGAAATCGTGTTTCTGATAGTTTTCTTCCTTTGCTATTCATTTTTATAGCTTCAAGAACAACTGCAAAATTTTCCACAGAGAAAGCTTGTTTCACACCTACACTCTCAAAAAGTTCTCGGAAATTGTTTCTGTATTTATTGGGCATCTGGTAAAGGTGAGGTGCTGCTTCAAAGTTCAGCTGAAAAGAAACTTTTTGTGGGTTCACATATATGTTCTCAACAAAAATAAAATCCAAAACTTTCAGTTGTGAAACAACCATTGCTTTTGTTGCCTCGCTTTGTAACAGTGCTTCATTAAGGAATTTATAGCAGGCATTTGTTATATTCTCTTGGTATAGAGTAGTTCCATCTGTATATTTTGCAACTTCTTTCAGTTGCTCAATTACTAATTCGGGAGTTGGTTTCTTGAGTAGACCCAGGAACTCTTTCACTGCCAAAGATATTGATCCACAGCCCTTGAAAGAAGGAGAATTTTCATTAAGAACTGGTTTCAGGAGACAAACTATATCTTGATGTTCAGCTGTGTAAAGTTCAGTTGCTGTGAACATCTCATCTGCTTTGAAGTCACTCCCTTTCCAGTTTAAGGAGAATCCTGCTGGCTTTGTTAAAAATGGAAGGAAACAAGCATTTGGCATTTCACAGAAAACTCTTTTGCTCTTTGGTCTCTAAATCTAAGTTTTTCATCGATCAGACTTAAAACAATATTGCTTCTTGTGCAAGCTGCAATATGATCACTCTTGTTAACTTCTCCGATTGATTCAATGCGCTCAATTAAGTCATCCCACATAATATCATCTTTTACCATGCCCAGCTGAACCAGCTTTACCAGAATGACAGGATTTAAGTAATTCTGCTGGGTACCAAAGGGGAATCTTCCATCACTGTCATAATATAGTTTTGCAACTCTACCTTCTGGATGGATTAGTCTTGAAGGGGTAACTAATGGATGTTTATCAGAAGAGCATGGAATGCATGGTGTATTTTTGCAGAATTTCTCCATATTCCCCTATCCTTTCATTAAAACAAAAAGCATTAAAGGATCCCTTAACTCAGGTTTGAGTTTCTTCAATGTGAGGGAAAAATACCTCAGAAAAAAACTGCCTTTCAGAAAATGTGTTTTCAAGAAGAACATCTGTACATCCGGACTCTTCAAACCCAGCTTTTACCCATGACGGTAGTTCTACAGCACAAAGGTTTTTTAGACCTGTCTTCTTTAAATACTTCAAGAAAATCTGAAATGCTGCTGGACCAATATCTGGTCTCTTAAGTAGGGAATCATCCAGAAATCTCACGTGTTTCATAGAAACCCATGAAGAACCATCAGAAAATACTTTCATGCGTTCTTTGCCTTTCCCTTTGGCAATGTCCTCATATATTCCTTTGCAGATTACAGAAAAATCATCATGCACAGAATCTGGATCAGGCCAAACTGAGTAATAGCTGTAGTCAACTAGCTCACCACTGATAGACATGTCTCGTAAAACGCAAAGAGCCTCCAGATAGCATCGAACAATGGCATGCCGCATGAATACTGTATTCCATCTTCCTTTAGTATCTGTTTTCCAAATCTCTTTCCGATTTGAACTTACAGCAAAACAACCATTGATATGAAGTGGTAGTCCAGTTTTTATCCGGAGAGGTAAGTAACAGAAAACTTCTCCAGTGTTATTGGAAAATGGCTTCACATTCCATTTTCCATCCTGATTTTCAGAAAGCATCACCGCAACACCACCACAAGGCACAAGTCCGAGCCTTTTACCACTATCATGCAATGCAAATTTCAAAGCCTCGCCAATATCCATGCATGAGCATATAAGCCATGTTGTAGAATCTACAGTTTTTTGAGGCAACTCATCTGCTCTTTTAGTCTGTCCAGACTTGGCCATTTCAAAAATAGTGGCAGGGTCATCTTCTGGACCTCTAAATAGCGGAGAATGAAGGTCGACTATGCGTCTAAAAACATGATGGAACTCTTCAACAACAATCTGTATGATGCATGATGATTTTGGCATTTCGGTAGGAAGTTTCCTTGTAACATTGCATGTATTCATTACTTTAGCAGCTTCCTTCAGCAGTCTTGAAGGCGGACTTAACACTTTGGAGGAACATACATTTTTTTTAATGGTGACAGTATCTTGTGCTAAATCTGGATCAGATTCTTCGGTCTTTAGGTATTTCAAGAGCATTGAGTTTACATTCTGAGTAAAAAGTATCAGTCTATAGCCACAGAGGCTAAATTCATCCACAAGTGTGTAAATATCTGCTGTATTATAGCATGCAGTACTGATTTCACTCACTTTAGCTTCTTGCTGAGTTCTAAAGGATAGTCTAAAAAGTGTTCCTTATATAGCAATAAGGAGCTTCAACTGCAAGTGGTAGATGGCAATTGAAAACATCCAGAAATGGCTTGAATTGATTTGGAAATTGCGGAGTCTCTTTTGCTGTTTGCTCCAATTAATTTTTAATGCCTGGGTTGATTTATCTCTAATGTGTTTTGCTAATGTGATTAATGTTAGGATCAAACATAATCATAAATTCTCTGCTCATGATGATAGGGATATCTGTGATGTGATACACAGAATTAAAGCCTAAGCCAAATTTTCCTACTTTGTCTACTTCACTCCTCTTCAAGGATTCTCCAAGTCTAGTGATGTTTAGGAAATCGCGGTCAGTAAATTCAGAGTTGTTGAACGACCACAATGCAGGTCCATGACATGCTGCCATTCCTGGATCCAGAAGATTTTCCCTTATGTCCATTATTTCTCCTCATGTCAATCAAAAAATTTACACTCAGTGGCAGAGGCATCATCTAGCATTTTGGAAGCAGTTCCTTAAAGATATCTGATACCGAAGGGTACTCTTCTAAAATGTTCTTGATTCTCACTGTAAGAGGTTCTCTTTGTCCCGACTGTTCAAAACCCATGTTTTTCAGGATTAATTAGTCTAGTACTTAAGCATGGCACATTCAGCCACTCTGCAGTTTTCATTGGTATGTCTTCATGAATCAATATTATTGGTTCCACAGAGTCTTCAAGCAAGTCATTGAGGTCATCTACTTTAATGTCACAATAGCAACATTCATGGATAGGTTTCATCACAAGCTTAGAAGGATCTTACTATAATGCACAGGGTAAAGGTGTATCCAATTTTGGCAGAAATTTGATGACTATACATCCATCGAACAATGTTCAGCATAATGTTAATATTTGCTTGCTTTCCTCTTTATCTGTTTCCTTAAGACTTCTCTCTTGTATCTTTTGTATTACTACAAATATGTGTTCGGGAGTTAGCCGCTCTATTGAACCACAAAATATGTACAATCTATGGAATTTAACCATTGTATTTGGTACATTGTGCAAGTAGGGTTGTAGATCAAGACTATGTGATGTTATATTGCTTGTCTTGGGAAGCAAAATGTTGTACCTGTCCAAACCCATGGAAATGGACAAGGCTTTGAATAACTCTTTGCCTTTCTCAAGGTTGTCCTGCATAAAGCTGTAAATTTCCAGTAAAAATGTGTTGAAACTGGTAATAGTCTTCGTCTGTAATTGATTTTGAATTATTCCAGTCAACAACAACTTTTAGATGTTTCAACACTGCTTCAATGCTTGGTCCTTTAGGAATTCCAAGAGCTTTTTCAATGTTGTCAGGCATCCTCTCTACTAAGGGAACCGATGACCCAAACCAAGACAGGCATAAGGTTGGTTGCACATTTCTCCTGCAGCGGTAAAGCTTGAAGTTATCTTCCCATCCAAATCAAAGAATTAGGATAATTTGGGGGGTCTTTCTTTGATTGGCAGGAATCATTTGATCTTTTTCAAAACTGCCTTTGCATCTGCTGATTGTAACAATTTGTTATCTTTCTTCAAAATAGTTAATAACGTTTAGCCTTTCTTAAGATGATCTCTTCATTTTGCTAGATGAGCTATACATGCTTTCAATGTTTCTTTGCTACCTGAACAAGGTCTTTTTCTAACAAACTGAACTCATTTTTTAATCCTATTTGCCTAAGAGAGTGCAAAACATCTGAAGATGATGTAAAGACAGCAGGAGGGAAATACAACTGATCTTCAGCACAAAACAGATCCTGGAGTAGATCCACTTCTGGATCAAAAAGTTCATTGGTTGCCACTGTTCTTTCTTTGAAAAGCTGAATAAACTTGAGGGGTAATCAGCCAAGCAATTACAGCAGATTTTCGTTTTTTAGAAAAGTCAGATTTTCAAGAACCCAAAGCATAATATTGGTTCTTTCTTCCGTGGAATAAAACCCCTTTTCAATGTCTTGCAAAATTATTTTTATACAGTCTGTACTTTTTAGTTGCTCCACTTTGAGCATCTTTGTTAATCTGATAGTTTCTTCATCACTGCTATCAATTACCGAGAAGGACAGTCTTATGTGAGGTGGAAGTTTTGCGTTGTGATGTAACACTTTACAACCTCTTAAAAAAGTGAAAGAGTTTGTTTCTGCTGCGGACTGTTTAATTCTTCTAAAAATGACTAATTCCTGTATAATTTTCTTTTCTTTTTCATTAATATCTGTTAAACTAGCCAGGAATCTTCTCAAAATATCTTTGTGATTTGGGATTAATGAGGCAATCTGACTTGACAGTTTTTGAAGTGACATTCTATCCATAATCTGCAATAGAGCACAAGGCGTGGGTGGGTAAACATATCTTTTAAGAAGAGGGTGCTGTATGGAAGGATCCAACTTCTTAAGTACAATTCCTCCAAGATTTTGAATTATTTCTGGTAAGTTCTCTGGAAGCTGGCTATCAGCTTCATCATCAAAAATGACAGGGGAAGGTGTCCTCAGGCGAATTAGCTCTAGCAATTTCTGATCTTCCTCTAGTGTGCTTGTAGGAATGAGTGGTATATCGTCCAGACATGCTAAATCTTCAGAAAAATGTATGTATAAAATTTTCCACACCATTTTAAGCCACGTGATATCGGGATGATTTTTTTGTTTGTTGCCTGGAAACCACTTGACCACTAAATCTCGTGTAGGCCATGCTGTATTCATTATGTCCTTAATAAGACGTGCAAACCGTTCAGGGTTTATGTGCTGTAATTGGGTGCACGTTCTTCCTACAACAGAACACAAAAAATATAGTGAATTTTCATTCTAAAATTATATTTGAAAACATTTGACAGTTCTGAAAGCATCTGTTTTTTAGATAAACCATTCCATATTCAATACAATAACTAAACTTGCTTATTAAAGCATATGCACCATTATATTGAAACAAGTGCATGCATAGAAGCTTGACAATATAGTATAAACATAATATGGTTAGTGAGTGACTTTTTATGTACTGATAAAACAACAATTTCCCCTACCCAGTATTGTTTCAAAGATCTCTTTCTATTGTGATTCAGAGTCATTGAATGAACCATGGACTTTAAAATGAAAATTATACACAGTTAAGTCACATTATTATGACCACCTATTATCCCGAATAACCGCCTTGTGCAGCACGGAATCAGCTACACGGCATGGTAGCGAGTCAAGAAGATACTGGAAGGTTGGCAAGGGTATCTGGAGCCATGCATCTGAGTCCGTGGTGCAGGGTCCATACAGTGGGAGATTTGAGGTGGTCCAACAGGTGCTCAATGGGGTTCAAGTCCAGGGAATGTGGAGGCCAGGGGAGTACTTGGAAGTCTTTGATGTGCTCCCCCAAACACTCCTGGACAATTCTGGCCGTATAACATGTTACATTGTCCTGCTGGGAGATCCCATCCACTCCAGGGAAGGCAGTCAACATGTATTGATCGGCAAGGACGGATAAATAACCCAATTGGCTGAGAGTGCCTCCCAGAGGTATAAGTGGATCCAGACAATGCCAAGAAAACATTCCCCAGACCATAACGCTGCCGTCACCAGCTTGTGCTCTTCCAAACAATAGTTGCAGAGTGTTTGTTCTTGGAGGATTCGCACTTGAAATGCCAACACCCATCCAGTCGATGGAGCAGAAAACATGACTCATGAGAGAAGGTAACAGAGAAAGAATTTGGTATTCAGAAGAGGCCCAATTTTGGTATTGTTGTGCAAATTGAAGCCATTTATCTCTCAATGAACCCCCTGTAAGCATTGAACCGCCGTTTGTTTTGGAGACCCATACGCAACAGGGTTCGCTTTACTGTCATTTTAGACACATATCGGTAGCTCCCTGGTTTGTTTGGACGGTGAGTTCTACTCTAACATGTTGGTTCTTACACATACTTGCAGCCGAGGTTCACCTCTGACATCAATGGCACATGGTGCTCCGCAGCTTTGACGCTGTTTCTTCGTAATGGTGCAGTTTATCCTGTAACATGACACTTTAACCACAGCTGCATGCAGAAATTCTGCCACCCTTGGTCCAAAAGGCAATAATCAAACCCTTTTTAAAGTCTGATAAATCACACATTTTTCCCATGACAGCAATGGTTGATGGTGTTTGTAGAATGCCTCCATGTCACCTTATATACCCGCCAAGCCAGCTCATGAAACGCGCCGTATTTCATTGGCTACATGTTGCTGACGTCAGAAGTAGGTGGTTGTCATAATAATGTGACTCAACCCCGTATAACAACACATGTACCTTTTTTGTACATAAACAGAATGGTTGTAATCGAAAGCCCTTTCTTATTTTTTATAAGCTATAAAGAAGTCATAGTATGGGCAACCAGCCTTATCTTTCATGTTTGTATCCATATCCTTGTTTTAATCAATACAAACTCCCTCATTACCATTTCCTTTTTTTTATTGCATTAGCTAGTAATTAAAAGCTTCATAAAAATGTTTTATTTGGAAATCCAGCGGGAAGCCATTGTCTAAAGGTTACTTAAATAATAACAAAAAATGTGAAGCTTGCTGTTCCACCTTAGGACCTGTAATATTTAGGTTTCAGGGATTCTTCTTACAAACTTGTTTTACACTGTAAAGATCATAGTAGCTTAATTTATTTTCGGTATCAAACAAAATATGCATGCACACTTCAAACATCATGCAAACGTACCTAAACCTTCCTGCTGTGTTTCAAAATTGCCATTTTGATGTTTTAAAGGGATTTGAGGGTTCCCTGTTATCAATATTAGAATAAACTACCTATGTGTTTATTTGCATACTTAAACATAATTTTATTTACAAGTGCTTACAAGCTCTGTTTTATTCACTGAAATGTTCCAAACAGTGCCTACAAAAGGTCCACCCCCTGTAGCTCATGTGTGTAATGTATTTAATTTATTAGCCAGTCAGACTGTATCAGCAACATGTTACTAAAATGCTACTGAGACATATGGGATCATTAGCTAGTACATCTAGTACTACTGAAACATTGTACAGATAAGCTATAGGAGGGTCGGAACTGTTTGGAAGGTTTTAGTGAGTACAAACAGAGCATTAAAAATGTGTTAATAAAATATTGTTTAAAAATGCAAATAAACGCTCAGGTAGTTTACTTTAATTTTAGAAACAGGGAAACATCCATAGCCCTTTAAGATTTTTTGTACTGAAAATATATTACAAATGTATTGCTATAACTTTTCTTCTTTAACTTAATGCCTAGGATAAAATAGGTAAGTGTGTTAAATTGTTAGATTTCATCATTTCAAACCATTCACCATACATCTTCAAAAGTATCCAAATCACTTCTGTTAGCATTTTTATTTAGGTAATAAACTAGGAAATGGCACCACAATACGAGGCTCACTGTCATAGAAAATCTCAGTCCTGCAAACATACCACAAACATACCTGCATATCCCCATAGGAGCTGCTGTGCTATAACGCAATAGATTAAATGGTTTAGAAACCAATATCTAACAGGCCAGAATTTAATATGCCAAGGTTGTAGTCAAGAAATAGCAACCAGTACAGATTAATTGCATTGCAGGGACATTGAAGATTTCTTGATTTCACTAAGAATATAATATACCTATATAGCTATTTACTTTTATGTACATTTATTAAGACATGCTTATAAACTTTGTATTTTCTGCTTAAAATCATACAGTTTGTACCTGTTTGAGACAGTTTGTAGCTCATGCAGCACATGAATATAAAAACTATGAATTGCAGTGTTTCAACTTAGCCTGTCAGTGACCTCTCTCAATCAGCATTTTGCAGAATGTTATAATGAGACACTGTAAATTGTTTACTTAAAAGTACACTGTCTTCATGAGTGGCAGAAGCTTTCTTAATAAAATAAAGTACACAAAAGTAAAGAGATATATAGACATATTATATACCTAGTGAAATCCAGAAACCCTCCATGTCCCATTAACTACAATTTCATTAAGCTTATGGTAGGTAAAAGAACAGTTATCAAAATACTACACTTGTGTGTATATCTGCACATCTAAAATAGGGAAAAAAATATATTTCCAGCTCAAAATATCAAGACATACATTGTTCCCATTTTCATCTAAGCAACTGGGGCATGGCATGCAAATGAGCCAACACTCTTTATTCCAGATTTAATTGTAACATGGCCCTGTAATAGCGTATGCCTAATGTTATACCATTGCTTTTGTAGCTAGTAGCCATTCTACAAAATTTAAGTCATTAACTAGTCCCACAATTTTTGAAATCCAAATATTAAAAATGGTGACCATCTGTGGTTACAGTGCCTTGCAAAAGTATTCACCCCCTTTGGCATTTTTCGTGTTTTGTTGACTCACAACCTGGAATTAACATGGATTGTTTGAGGATTTGCATCATTTAATTTACAGAACATGCCAACAACTTTGAAGATGTTTTTTTTTTATTGTGAAGCAAACAACAAATAGGACAAAATAACAGAAAAAGTCAATGTGCATAACTATTCACCCCTCTAAAGTCAATACTTTGTAGAGCCACCTTTTGCAGCAATAACAGCTCCAAGTCCCTTTGGATGAGTCTCTATGAGCTTGCCACATCTTACCACTGGGATTTTTCCCCATTCCTCCTTGGAAAACTGCTCCAGCTCCTTCAAGTTTGATGGTTTGTGCTTGTGAACAGCAATCTTTAAGTCTGACCACAGATTTTCTATTGGATTGAGGTCTGGGCTTTGACTAGGCCATTCCAACACATTTACATGTTTCCCCTTAAACCACTCAAGTGTTGCTTTAGCAGTGTGTCTGGGGTCATTGTCCTGCTGGAAGGTGAACCTCCATCCTAGCCTCAAATCACAGGTTTTGCATAAGAATATCCCTGTATTTAGCACCATCCATCTTTCCCTCAACTCTGACCAGTTTCCCAGTCCCGGCTGCTGAAAAACATCCCCACAGCATGATGCTGCCATCACCATGTTTCACTGTGGACATGGTGTTCTTTGGGTGATGTGATGTGTTGGGTTTGTGCCAGATATAGTGTTTTCTTTGATGGAAGAAAAGTTAAATTTTAGTCTCAACAGACCAGAGCACCTTCCTCCATACATTTTGGGAGTCTCCCACATGCCTTTTCGCAAACTCAAAACGTGCCATTTTGTTTTTTGCTGAAACTAATGGCTTTCTTCTGGCTACCATAAAGCCCAACTCTATGGAGCGTACGGCTTATTGTCGTCCTATGTACAGATACTCCAGTCTCTGCTGTGGAACTCTGCAGCTCCTCCAGGGTTACCTTAGGTCTCTGTGCTGCCTCTCTGATTAATGCCCTCCTTGCCTGGTCCGTGAGTTTTGGTGGGAGCTGTCTCTTTGCATGTTTGCTGTTGTGCCATGTTCTTTCCATTTGGTTATGATAGATTTGATGGTGCTCCTGGGGATCATCAAAGATTTGGATATTTTTTTATAACATAACCCTGACTTGTACTTCTCAACAACATTGTCCCTTACTTGTTTGGAGAGTTCCTTGGTCTTCATGGCAATGTTTGGTTAGTGGTGCCTCTTGCTTAGGTGTTGCAGCCTCTGGGGCCTTTCAAAAAAGGTGTGTATATGTAATGACAGATCATGTGACTTAGATTGCACACAGGTGGACATCATTTCACTAATTATGTTACTTCTGAAGGTAATTGGTTGCACCAGAGCTTTTTCTGGGCTTCATAACAAAGGGATGAATACATATGCACATGACAATTTTCTATTTTTTAATTCTAGAAAATACTTTTACGTATATATTTTTCTCATTTCACTTCACCAACTTAGACTATTGTGCTCTGATCCATCACATAAAATGTAGATTACCAAAACATTGAACTTAAGTTTGTAATGTAACAAAATAGGTAAAAAGTCAAGGGGGTGAAAACTTTTGCAAGGCACTGTATGTATATATGTGCTGTATGAGTCTACCATATTGTTCTTATACAAATAACAAACAGATTATTTATGTTTTAAACCTGCTCCTTTAACTTCATGGTTTCAAATGCGGAGTCCCAAATCCATACTCAGTTTAACAAAAATGATAAAAACATTTTTCAAACAATTCTACTGCTAACGTTGATTTCATTTAACTAAATGAAAGCATAACTAACATTAATACTAAATAAAATGAGCATAAAGTAACATAAAAATTATGTCACAATAGAAGTTCTTACACATAAAAAAATCAGGATCCACACCACAAAAGCTTGATGTAAAATATTCTACAAGAAGCTAGAAAATACAATTATCTTGCGTTATACATTAATTTGCGATACTAAAATGTAAGAAATGGGCCTCATAGTATTACCTCGAGTTTGAGAAGCTTCCTTTAAAGCAGTTAGTATTTCAGGCTTCAGGTTATCACATAGAAGTCTTCCTTCCAGACCTGGAAACAAAGTCCTAAATAAAATGAAAAATGTAAATATATATTTTTAAAAGCTATTTTAGCAATTATTTTATATGCATAGTAAATTCTTCAAAAATATAAATCTAATTTTAGAGAGCCACTGTGGACTTATTTTTTGTATATGGTATTTTAAATAACTAATCATGATAACGAGTAAAATTGTTTTTAGAAAGCAAAAAAAAAAAATTATGAATAAATAAAAAAATAAAACACATGCAACCTTTACATTTTAACTTTTACATGCAGTTATTCTTTATTTTGCATTTAATTTTCTTTTCTCAGCTAATTATTTTAATTTCTCAGGTGCATATGTAAACTAATAAGCTTTCAAGTATTCCTGTTGAAAGTATTGACAATTAACAAAAATTAATTCAAAGTCTCCTCCAACCTCAAGAAATTGATCAAAAGAAATCAAAATTGTAGATTCCACTGCACCATAATTGCATATAAATGCTATTAAATTAGTAGCTTTGTTATATTTTTACATTCTAAAAACTTTAGCCTTTAAATTAATGAGAGACTTGCCAACCCACAAGAATGGTAATAAAGCCTGTAAAATTAGGAGGTTGATGGTAATAAGATAGCACACATATCTTCATATATTGAGTATATTGGCTAAATTTTGGTCAAGGTAGTGAAATTTCAGCAGTGTACTGGATGGATAAGAATGTTGGCTTGACATACACCTATATTCAATTTAAAAATCATATTATCTTTTACTTGTAGTCTATATATTTTGCGTAACTAGTAAACTTTTCTTTATTTACGATACCAGCATTTTTTTATATCCATGAATAAACCAACAGGTAATACTAACGAGTGAAAAAGGAAACCATAGCCAGGATTAATCAATTTCTTGTTTACAGATTACACCCAGAAAATATAGGCAATATAAACAAAAACGAATGCAGATAAATGTTTAAAGAAGTGATGGAAAATTTGAAGGGCCGCATATTAACCCCTAAAATCTTTACAAAGGGTCACTATACATATTTAGACATTTTGAGGTGCATAGGAAAAGTGGTAAAATTAACTATGTGACAAAAAGTGTTAAATTAAAGGTAACAGAAAAAGAGATAGTTATCAGGAGTGATGTTCAATCTGTACAGGTAGAAAATGGCCTTTGGTTAGGGGGAGTGGTTCACAGTTTCCGATTTCACAAAAGAGAAGGTGGGGTCCACATGGAAAGCCTCAGGTGGTTACATGTTACACACCATTGAAAATAAATGCTGAGTAGATTCCTGTTTATCCAACCTAAATGGGACTGACATGTGACTGGAGTACTGAAAATGTCAGATAATGAGTAAATGGAATGAAGAAGAGTGAAGCAAATTGCAAATGTAATGAAAGGCCAGTACAGTAATATCACAAACAGTGCGGAGGAAAATAAATAAAACGTTTAGATGCTATTGTTGGCAAAGTGGGTCTGCAGAAGTTGTCAAACAGTGCCGGTGGGAGTGGGCAAAATAATATACATGTTTGCCCAACACAACATCAAATGGCTATGCCACATAAAGTAGAAGGTCAAATAACCAAAGGTCAGATAATCAGGATTCCATCTTAATAGGTTTAATAAATCATTTCTCCAAATGTGTTTTTGTTTGCTAAAAACCAAACTAAAACAAGTGCCAGAAAGTTCTCAGGCAGCTGTTAATTCCAATGAGATTTGCATTTGATTCTAAACTCAACCTTTATTAGGTCTCAGAATTACTAATAGAACCACAATAACATAGAGATTTGTTCAAAGAATTATAACTTATCAGGAGTGGAAGTTTAATATTTAACAGCACATAAAAGTTGGTAGGTAATCTTTACCTGGGGTATTCCTCTGAGGTAATGTAAACTATATCTTTATCTGATACAGATGAAGAAAATGGAATGAAGTTTCCATTTGGTAAAGGAAGCATTTCAAGTCCAATAAGATCACTGTAGGCTCCATCACTAAGAACAAACTCCAGAATGTGAAGCTTCTCATCAGCAGGGCCCTTGTGTGGACATTTCCTCAACACTTGACGAACAAGTGCAGGGGTGACTTTCTTCACTTGCTTGGAATTATTGACTGGAACTTGGAATGCAGCTGCTACATTAACTGGTACCTTAGCTATATGAGTCCCTGAGGTCTGGAGGTAGTTCAGAATAGTTTTTGTATACTCTTTGTTTTCATCAATTTCTGTAAAGTTTACATCTGCTTCCTTCAACCAACAGTTACTGGAAGTGTAAATAACTGCACTCTGAAAAAGTTCTTTTAGCAGAGGTTCTACCACAGGTTTCCAATGTGTCCTTATCTTGTCCACATCTGGCCACATGCTATAGATGCTCTCAACTGAAAGAGGAAAATCTGGATTTGTTTCTGTCTCCATTCTTTTGATAGCATCCAAAATTAGAGTGGCATATGCTTTTGGAACAACATTATTTACAAGCAGATCATTCCATAGTGCAGCAGGATCACGCCACTGATCCAGCTCTCGCCATTTAATACTCCTACGGTTATCAGTCAAGCCAAAGAAACCACTTATATGGACAGGAAGACCTGTTTTGCTTTCATCTCCAGGAGGAAGAGGAAGAAAGCAAAAGGCTCTACCAGAAAATTCAGCTTCTGCTCCTTTTTCCTCTCCACTGTTGAACAAGGGCATGGCAATCCCAATTGATGGAATAAATTTTAAGTCGTCAGCAAGACGGTCTAACTCATTGCATATACCCCGGCCTCCTACACTGTTGCAAACCAACCAAGATGATGACTGTGTCTCCTTCACACTTTCGTCCTCCACAACAATGCTTACATGGTATGTTACACATGTGATACTGTTGCTTGGAACTCCTTGGCAGTAGCCTTCAATTGCTGATCCAAGGATTTTGATTGAATTGGGCCTGTCATGTTTAAGAATTTTGTTCTCACTAGCAGTTACCCGAAATAGAACCTTCTCTGTTCCATCTGCCTCTCTAACATGCAAAGAAACTTTCTGAATGCTTTTTAGGAAAAGGAGCACAGTGTCTGCATCAGCTCTAAAGGACTCGTATAGCTCAAGAACTTTTTCTTTGTTATAGAGGTTGCTGCTTAGTAAGGAAGGTTGGACACGCAGAGGGAACCTAAAAAAAGTCCCTGGAAAGAAGCCTTCAGTAAACGTTTCTTTGCTGCTCCCAAAAATTCCAATAAATGGAGCAAACTGGTCCACGAATTCACTAATTTCTTTACTGTCTTCTTTAACGTTCCAACACTGGCCTGATTCATGGCGTCCAAAGAGTATCTGGTGTGGATCTAACATTCCAATCTGATCACCACTGAAAATACTGGGAACATCTACATATGGAGAAAAAATAATAATACGTCAATTTACAAACCAGAATTCAATCTTTCTGTCTTGAAATAAAAGTAAGAGTGGCAATGAGAATACTACAAAAAGTTAAATTAGTTTAATATCTCTTTTTTTTGAAAATTGTAATATATAAACATTTGTTAAAAATGTTTTAAATATGCCTCACTAATTATATAGATTTAATATGCCACTGTATTGATAGCACACAAAATATGCCAAAAAGATTATATGGAATAAATACGATGCTGTAAAGTAAAAGCAAAGTCCCTCTGATTTGTGAGGTGATCTGCCGGATAACATTTGGTTGTGTAGGGCTTGAACTGGCCCTTTAATAACAAATCTTCTATTATATGATAAGGAATCAAGATTAGTGCAGTGATTAGATAGAACTGCAGTGATTAGATAGCACAAAATTTAAACTTTGTGTAAAACAGAAGTATACAAAACTGATCTTACCGGTTATATGATAGACAGAATTAAACCCAATTCCGAATCTTCCAACTTTGAGTGGGTCATCTTTTTTCCTACTTCTTGCTATTTCTTGAATTCCACTCCAATCTTCAGGTGTGAATACGGCATTGTTATACACATATAGTGCAGGTCCTAGCGAAAGACAAAAAATACTTCTAATCAATGATAAAAATATAGCATTTTCTGAAAATGTGAAACCTAATGTGAAATATTTACCACCAAAAACTATGGGACAGGGGCAAATCATAATCTGTATAATAATAATAGTAGATTACTTCTAATAAACAAATATATACAAGTTACCACAGATTAAAATGTGGTGAGAAGCAAACACATGGGTGTGTATGTCAAGTATAGTCAAGATTAGAAGAAAGATCAGTATAGCCAGTTTTTACCTGCTTTGTGGTGACCAATCCATTTAAAAACACTAAACGAACTAATATGGACTAATAGACTGAATGTGTGGATTTTATTCATTCAGTTATTTAGTGGTAAACTATGCCAAATTCCCCATTAAGCCCATCCCTCACACTCTTCTTTTTACCATCTCCACACCCTTTTCCCAACTTGCTCACTCTCTTTTCCTTCCCTCATACAGGTTATTAGCCCTTTATTACCTATTTAGCCCTATCTCCTTGCTTTACCCTCTTTCTCCCTGATCCCTACTTGTTTTCTTTATTTTTCTCTTAATAGTTTTCTGTTTGCCTTCCCCGGGATCAATTAAAAATGAATCCGCATATTGCAAATCAGGAGATCTTAAAAGATTGAACTTGATGGGCTAAAAGTTTTTTTTTCAACCTGAATTACTATGTAACTATGTAATATCTCTCCCAGTAGTCTCCATTAACCCTGTCTTTTTGTTAAATTTCTCATTTGTTCCCATTTCCCTTGTGTTTCCATTTATCCTCTCCAAGTTTTCTTATTTTGGTCATACCTGTTCTGTTTGCTCTCTGTTCCAATCTCGGCAAAGATATTATTCATATCCACACAGTAGGGTAACTGGAAATGTGCATAGGGCAGCAGAACAGCTAAATACAGGCCTATAGTGAGCAGTATCCATTGGTGAGAAATAAGTCGGGCTGTATCATATAAATGCCCCAAAGCAGGACTTTTTAAAACTTTTACACATACTTGCTTTGAAAAGAGACATGCCAATATTAACAGTATATAATAAAGATAATGCTTATTTTATGGAACTACTATGGAGTCTACCAATTTGTTTGTACCCTTTTCTTTGATCTTTAATTTACTAATGTGACATGAAAAGCCTAAATTGTCTACTATTAATTTAAAATAAAACTATTTCAGTAAAGATTATACTTTTTAATGGCGGAGTAGGATCTGACTGCAAGCTGCCAAGATCATAGACCATTGATGAACGCTATTTGACTCTTCGCCATTAGGCTAATACTAGTATAATATTTAAAATATAAATTTCATATATTTCTATACGTTATACCCACAAAGATTGCAACAAGCATTTATGATCCAAGACTGGAATTGTATTTTTTGTTGTTACTAATGGGTTCTACTAGCATAGGGAAAGGCAGCCTATGACAAATGAGGGGCAATGTATCCCTCAGGGACTTTACATGCAGGCCCTGCTCCTGTTATATGGCATGGAAGAGCATACCCTCCTCAAGTGCACTTTTACCTATTTAATATCCCTCCCTTATGCAGTACAAAAGGACCAAAGGAAAGCACATTTATGCACATTCTCAGCCAGTTTGCAGCTATAAATTCAAGTCAGTTTTAGTTTGCTTAATTTCTTAGATTTGTTTCCTCCTCCACAAAGCAGGCTTCTTGGATTATATATAAGGTAGCATGGACACGTTATATATCTGTGATACATATTTTGAACCTCTCACTGTGCGCTAGACAACATAAGAGCAACTTATTTTCAAGGTATAACTGTTCAGTCAAAATGTCATAGAGTACTATATGTAATTTAGCTAAACATATTAATTATTAAGTTATATATTTACTATGGCAATGGTTTCTCCTGTATGATGGCTTGATCGCTTTGCTTTGTAGTCTGACATAGGTTAATTCTTTAATTACAATGCAGACCCCTGCCCTAGTATAGAAAGCAGTGCAAGTGCAACATGTCTCTGGTTATCAGCCTTATTAAATTGCAATTTGGCCAATTGAATAGGGCTCTATTTAAGCACAGAGCACCTTTTTTTACAGAAGTTTTTAGTTAGTGAACTTATATCCAAAAGCAAGGTCTTCACTAACTAAAAACGTTGGTTAAAAAAATTTGCTCTGTGCTTATATAGAGCCCTATTCAATTGGCCAAATCGCAATTTAATAAGGCTGTATATCGGCAGACACTGAAACGAAACAGTTGTGCTTAGCAAGTACCAAATGTTCAGCTGTTAAAAATCACACATCACAGACCTCAGAGCACAACTGGTGTTAGATTTAGTAACGCTAAAGAGCAGAAACATAACAAAGATGGACATGTGTTTTATTTTCATGCTGTGCAGCTTTGGTATGTTGTATCTACACACAGTGATAAGAGAGCTCAATCAAAGCCAAGTTTAGTACATTTCAAGGACATTAAAACATTGAGTAAATGGCACATAATGTTTTGATACAATACAAGAAAGACCTATCATATTTAGATACAATTTAAAACATTACAATGTACTGGAAGCTTAAAGACCTAGCCCCCTATTCAATTGCAAGCGCGCAGTTTGGCTTGAGATTTGCTACAATTACAGAGCGATTAAATTGAACAAGCCCCCAAGTTACGGGCGAAAGCCGAAACCATAAATCATGCCATTGTAAGTAGCATTTCAGAGCGTGATCATGATCAATTAAGCAAAGCCGCAACTACCGATATAAAAAAAATGACTGTAGGAAATGTTATAGTCCATGTGGGTGGTCTGATATGTATTGACTCATTGATTGAAATTGTGAAACTTTTTCATTTATTTTGAAAATGTGACTGATTATGCAAAAATAAAAGTATTTTATTGAAGGATAGTGATCATATGAAGTCATTTATTATCACACAGTTTCTTGGCTCCTTTTTAAGTCATAATGATAACAGAAATCACCCAAATGGCCCTGATCAAAAGTTTACATACCCTTGGATGTTTGGCCTTGTGACAGATCCACAAGGTGACACTCACAGGTTAAAATGTCAATTAAAGGGTAATTTCCCACACCTGTGGCTTTTTAAATTGCAATTAGTGTCTTTGCATAGACAATGAGTTTGTTAGCTCTCACCTGGATGCACTGAGCAGGCTACATACTGAACCATGGGAAGCAGAAAATAACTGTCAAAGGCTTGCGTAACAAGGTAATAAACTTCATAAAGATGGAAAAGGATATAAAAAGATATCAAAAGCCTTGAAAATGCCAGTCAGTACTGTTCAATCACTTATTAAGAAGTGGAAAATTCAGGGATCTCTTGATATCAAGCCAAGGAGAGGTAGACCAAGAAAGATTTCAGCCACAACTGCCAGAAGAATTGTTTGTAATACAAAGAGAAACTCACAGGTAACCTCAGGAGAAATACAGGCTGCTCTGGAAAAAGACAGTGTGGTTGTTTCAAGGAACACAATACGACGATAAGAAGGCAAACATGAGCTGCATGATCAAGATGCCAGAAAGAGGCCTTTACTGCGCCAAAGCCACAAAAAAAAGCCTGGTTACAATATGCCCGACAACACCTTGACACGCCTCACAACTTCTGGCACACTGTAATTTGGAGTGACGAGACCAAAATAGATCTTTGTGGTCACAACCATAAGCGCTATGTTTGGAGAGGGTTCAACATAGCCTATAGTGAAAGGAATACCATGCCCACTGTGAAGCATGGTGGTGGCTCACTAATGTTTTGGGGGGGGGGGGGGGGTGAGCTCTAAAGGCACAGGGAATCTTGTGAAAATTAATGGCAAGATGAATGCAGCATGTTATCAGAAAATACTGTCCGACAATGTGCATTTTTCTGCATGAAGGCTGCGCCTGGGACGCTGTTGGACTTTCCAGCACGACAATGACCCTAACCTCAAGGCCAAGTTGACCCTCCAGTGGTTACAGCAGAAAAAGATGAAGGACAACATTTCACAATTTCTGCCAGGGTATGCAAACGTTTGAGCACAACTGTATATATCTTTGCTCTTCCTTATATTCTCGCTATACCCCAGCTCATCTTCTTCACCCTGCATAGGAATGTCCCCTCACTGTTCCATACAGTTCTAGAGCCATTGGATGGCTACAACCTTTCACTTTAAAGGCTCAACTTAGTGAATGTCCTTTTACCATTATGTATCTGCCTCTCCCCCATGGAAATATATTGTAAGCTCATAAGAACAGGGACTATGTATCCCATTGGTTATCTTTATGTTAAATGTACTTAGAAAATCGGATACTTTGACTCTGTAAGGCACTGGAGCTGTACAAATAAACATACATAACCGAAAGTCCTATACTACCAATTAATGTAAGAGTTGGTATTTGGTCCAAAGGTTTAAAACTGGTCAAAGTAGTAGGACATTCAGTTGGCTGGCCCTGTTTATGAAAAGAACATGTTATCTTATGCCCCCGTAAGCATATTATATCTATTTACTTAGCATATTTTACATTTGGAATGAGGAGTATAAAACACAAGAAGCAAAGGCTGGTGAATATGAAATAGATTTCAGAGACTTTATTCTGCTTTGTCCTGTGTAAGAGGTCAGGCAAGGAAGAAGAAAAAATATCCCACCTGTGTCTACTGTTTTACTTGCAAATAAGCTTATGAAATGGTTACTATGCATTTAAAAAAACATGGTTTAAAGTATAATAGACTACAGTGTTGCTCTCCTTCTTGTCCATAGTTATGTAGCTTGTACGTACTTTATTTCAAATAATATATGCTGCTTTTTTTATATTTTAAATGACTATTAGCAGCTTGGAAAAGAAAAAATGTAAAACATGTCTTTACTTTTTAGTTATCTCTATAACCATTTAATTAAAATTCTGCATGTAAATAGATAGATGTATATGTCATATTTTTGTGATAGATGAAGGATGCTATTACCTGGTATTATTTTATAACAAAGGGATAACAACCATACTAAAAAAACGAGGGCACTAGCAAGATTATTTAGTGACGCACACAAAACAGACTTAAACTATGTTACAGTTTTATAAACAACCTGTGACAAACCCTAAGGTATAGTATTGCAGTATGACCGGCAGCTGGACCGCGAGACATACAATATAAGTAACTATTTTTATCAATAAAGCACTAAGGGCCCTATTCCAATCTGATATGTGGCTGCGCAAAAGGAAGGACCTCTATGGCATTTAAATCTAGGATATATGCCATGGTGGTCTGTCACCTACAGCATACCAATTAGTCCTGTTAGTACCTCTGTGTTATGTAAAGATTAACCCCATTCCATGTAAATCCTTAAATGATTCCAATAGTATTCTAACACTAACTATGATGTGGATACTTAAAATGAACCCTAACAACCATGAGGACCCTCATTGTACTAAGATATTAACCACTAGTATGATGGAGGTCTGCATAGACCCCTATGGTACTTAAAAATGTACCCCCTAATTACCATGGGGGTCTTTACCCCCCCCCCCCCCCCCCCCATGGTATCTAAATGTAACCCCCTAATACTATGGGGGTTTATTTAGACTCCCATAATATCTAACATTAACCACCAGATAACATGGGTGTCTATACAAAGGCCAATGGTATTCTAAAGATACCTGCTAATGTGCTATGATGGTCTTCAAGGAACCCTTAATTGGGTGAGACATAATGAAATCAAGCCTTTTATCCAACTCAGTTGAGGTGTTAATGTGATGGCAGCATCAGATCTAACAATTGAATAATTTTTAGAGGCATTATTCTTCCTCTAGGAGTGGTCATCAGTATGTGTAGGATTGGGGAGGGAAAAGGGGCTTATGCACAGTATGTAACTAGTTTGAAGCACCATTTGAAGCAATTTGAATGGCTTGGAGGGAAATTAGATTTTGACGGGTCACTGTAACATGATAAGGCAGCATTTTAGGCAACTGTGGTTGCCAAAATCGTAACTCCAACAAAGCTAAGCCTTTGATCTTTCAAGCCTACAAAAGTTACAATGGCTACAATTCCCCAAAACCGCACTTGCTTTCACACCCGTAAATGGCAAATGTAGCCAGAAATTCTATGAATACTAGAGAGGGTTGAACACTTGTTCGTAGCACTGTAAAAGCAAATATAAACACACTACTGTATTTTGAAATACCGGGAAAGCGATGAAAGCCATTAGAATTAATTGCACCACAGTCCCGGCAATCAATGGGTTAATACCTATCATTTAACTCGCATGGACTACAATAGTAGATTTACTGATTTTGTTAATATCACAAGTTTTCTGGATTGTGAGTCCATTTTGCAAATCTGACTTCCAAACTGTAACTGATTTTGGTTTATACACCATGGAAGCATGGTTTACGGTTTTGGATTTCGCCCATGTAGTTCGGGGCTTTTCTAATTTAATCGCTCTGTAACTGAGGCAAATTTAATGAGGTCCATAGTATCCGTGTTAGAAAGCTGCCACAGTGTCAACACCAGGATGATTGTGTAGTATATACAATATTTACTAACCTTGATATTGGGCCATTTCCTTTGACCATAGAGAGTCAGTGCCATAATGGGTTTCATCGTACAAAAATTTGACTTCTGTGGCACCAGCATCTTCAGCGTTTTGGATCAGCTCCTAAAAAATAATATTTCATAAATGAGATGTTAAAGTTGATGTTTGCATTAGGCAATAGGAGTGAAAAAATATAGAATTTCACAGCTCACAAAAAGCAATGGTTCATTTAATGTCTCTAAAGGTTGATAAAACTCAACCACTATTCAATATTTATGAAAGCAGATTATAAAAAATGGGACATACTTCATTAACGTTCTCTACTCCATCTTATAAAACATAATTTGTTTCAAGTAAAGTTCAGCAAATCAAAACGAACCAAATGTTGTTAAAAATTTTAACAGTAAAATGTGTGTTGGGACCAGATTTGTAAAATCGCAAGTTATACAAATTGTAGCTTAAAAAAAAACAAAAAAACAAGACGCTCGCCTTATGGTGGATTTCTCACTAAATAAAAAGAAGGCAGGTGTTTGTAATCCATTCGATGTATTCAATCTCCCACTACCAAAACGTATTATCTCTTTTGAGCAGGTTCCTGTTTGTGTGATAAATTGATTTTATTGCCTTCTTTCAGACATATGTCCCTCTTTATCAAAAACTACAATATTATTATGTTACAGTGAGATGACATAAATGAAGACAAAAATTGATGATTACAATGTCATGCCCATGGAATTTTTGTTCATTTCAAATTTAAAGGAAAATCCAATTGTTTAAATATTTTTCAGTACAGTCAAACAAATTATACAGAACAATACAATAAGTCCCCTACTATGATATGTTATAAATGTATATATCATATATTGTAGTTAAAGGACAACTATAGTCTATTTACAAGTAAAGCTCATATGTTTGTTTGCTGTGCGTAGTTTATTAAAAACAGTATGCAGTTTAAAGTACATAAAAGCTAACATTTATTTTAAGCTTCAGTTTTTCCCTCAAGCAGAGTGGCCTTTCTTCTCCTATATCAGTTTATCAGAGATGTTTCCTGCATTGTTGGTTTGCTAGACTATCATGGAGCATGTATGCAGACTGGGTTGATATCAGTGGTCCTTCCACATGACATAATTAAAATCCAGCCTTACTGTCTACACAGAGGTAACAGCTCTATTGTAACATGCTTGCAGCTGCCTGCCCAGTCACAGTGCGGGAGCCATCATAGCCCCACCCCTTTTACTGAGCATGCACTAGTCCAGCACACTGACAGAGCTGGCCATATACCCTGATGACACAAGTAGGAGGAGATGCACAGTTTTGCATGAGGAGAAAACACACAAAATAAAAAATATTTTCATCTTGTATGCTTTCCTTAAAATTAAAACCAAATAAATAAACAATGCAAAACTAGAATACAGTATAGAAATGTAAGGCCCCATTTAGGTTCCTGACTTACAGGGTGTTCTTTTAAAAAAAGTGACTTGTAATCATGTAAAAAATAGTGTTTCACTAATTTACTATTATACACAATTACATGTGGCACTGGGAGTTGCCACTGCTGCTTTGATATGTGAGGATACAATATACACTTATATATGCTTTTTTAATGCATTCTAAAAAGCGCTTTTGATATACTATCAAAAATCTATTTATCTTCTATTTGAACACATTAATATAATATTTATTTAGCACTTAGAAATGCATTCGTTTTTGATAGAGAATCAAACGAGCTTTTTTATAATGCACTGCAAATCGAAACTCATAAATAAATTATTGAAGTTCAAGAGCATTTTAATAATAGCCTTTTTCTCCCAAAAAGGAAAGTTAGTACTAAAACTGTTATGGCTTCGTACTGAAGTCCCAGTGTTTTTCCATAATGAAGTCTTGCTCGTCCTCCTCACTGTGTTATGTGGGGAACCCAACTGGTCGTGCCAGCCAACATGAAAGTATTTTTGATGACACCACTGCTGAACATAGCAGTTCGACCTCAAAGGGAGAAGGCTCCATAATATATTAAAGAACTATGGTTTCTCTGTGAAACCATAATAACACAGCCATAATGTATTGGGAAGATTTAATGTATTGTTAAGTAGCTAGTAATTTAGTAAAATTATCTTACCTTAAGAATCTGCCCACCCTCTGGATATCTTCTCAAGATATCCTTAAGAAAGTCAACAAGTGGAGGGGTTGTCTGTCCAAACTTGCCTAAAAGCCAAGAAAATAATCCTGTTACAAAATGTCCAGAAGAATGTATATGTAAAACATATTAAGACATTCTTGTGTACTTACCTCCTCCTTGCAATCCTTTTGCTTGCAGATTTAGGAATATATTTGGGTCTGAAGAGGGAACATCTGCAATCTTGGTCCAGTCGCAGAGCTGCAGTGGATAATATCACAATAATAATTGAGTCATGATTTTTTTCTCTATTAACACAGTTTTCAATATTATAAATGTGATTGGAATATTGAGCTCCTATTTTGCAGTATCACATATAATAATTGTCTAACTACGATTCGTCGTCACGCTGCGTTGCGTAGTGCGTATGACTTAGCGATGAGCGCCACAGGCGCTCATTGCGCAGCGAGGCGAGCCCTTAAACCGCTCTGTTGCATAGTGCGTACGACTTAGCGATGACACAGGCGCTCTTCGCGTAGCGAGGCGAGCCGTTAAACCGTAGCACTTAGAAAAAAAATACGAGATGACAAAAATTACGACATAAGCGGCGGAACCAAAACACTAAAAAAAACACTAAATACACAATAAAAAATAAAATAAAGGTCACTTACAGCATGGGGAACCAGGCAGGACGTCTGGAAGTTAGTTGGATCTCCAATTTACAGCGATTTAGCCGAGGTACAAAGATCGAAAATCGGCTAAGCGAGAAAAAAATGGCCGCCGAAAAAAATGAAAACGAGGCTGCGTAAAACACAGCCACAACAAAATAAAGGATGCGGATAAACCGCGCAATGAGTGAAAAGACAGTAGTGAGTACATTTTACGAAACCCAATTACAGATTTACGCATTAAAACAGATTTAACGACTTTGTCTCGCGCAACATCGGATTTCCCGCCTAAACCAACGCATTTGATGAAATATAAGTTGCAAGTTACAAAAACATTTTTTTAGAAAAACAAAATTGTATTTATTTTACGGAAAAAAAAAGGGACAAATGTAGCGTCATGTTGTGTGGCAAACAAATTTACTGTTAAACCGTAGTACTTTAGCGGGCGTAGCGATGAGCGCCGCAGGCGGTCATCGCCCGGCGAGCCTCGCGCAGCAAGGCGAGCCGTTAAACCGTAGTACTTTGGCAATGAGCGCCGCAGAAAAAATGACGGACGAACAAAACGAAAACGAGGCTACAGCACTATAACCACGGAAAACCGATAATCCGCTAAGAAGCATACCACACATTATCCGCCATTTTAGGATAATGCGGCAGTACACAGCTACGTTAACGGTTTCAGATTGCGCACGCACACTATTACACTGCACACGTTCATCACGCTTACACAGCAGCTCCACACCACTAATGCTGCAGCAACATCAACACAGATTGCCAGCTCTTCAACACAATGCATAAAAATACGTAAATTAATTTATTAATTTGAATTCTATATTTCAGTAGTACACAGAAAACAACATTAGCTACCTTACAGTTCCATGTGTATATTAATAACTAAACAACTTTTACAACATACACATCTGATTGCCGTCATTTTTTGACGGGCAATACGCTAGTGTTTATTATAGCTGTTCTGTGGTTTCTTCTGATAGATACAGATATAATTGTTGTTGTTGCGTTGTCCTTTAGTCGTGTACGACTCTTGATGACCATATGGATGCAGCATGACCATATGAACGCAGAATGTTTTTTATGGCAAAGATACTGGAGTGGGTTGCCAGTTCCTTCTCCAGTGGACCGCAATTTATCTGACCTCTCTGCTATGACCTGCCCATCTAGGGTGACCCTGCATGGTATAGCTCACAGCTTTATTGAGGTACACAAGCCCCTTCACCTTGACAAGGTAGCGATCCAGAATGGGAGAGATATAATTTCTTTAAAGGTATATTTATGTGTCCCTGTGCTGCTTATATCAGACACACACATTACATTGATTAATTCTATACACATACAGATTTATTTTTTATTTTTTTAAATAAAACTTGTTTCTCACACCCCAGAGCTGCTTACATGGGGCCTCATTCTATTATCGGCCGTAAAACGGCCGCAAGGCTGCGATTCCTTGCGGGGGTTCCGTTATCTTGGAATTCAATTATGCGGCTCCGCAAGGATCTCCCCTTACGGCCGGCCGTATATCTTGCAACCGGCCGTAAGCTCAGAAAACTTAAAACGCAAAAATAAATTCAAAACGGCACTGTACAGCTCTGTAAATGCTAGGGATCATATTGGGGGACATGAGGATTGCACATCAAGCTTGCACATCAGCCCAAACCCGAGTTTACATTAACTGTTTATTTTCCGGCCGCAGCGTGGCCGGGTCTGAGGTGCTCCAAGCCCTATGGACTTTTTACATGGATTTTTGACATAAATTAAAAAATAATTTATTTACGGATTTGAGTGTAGGGGAATGTTGTGCTATTTTTGCTAACACCTACAATCACTTTATAGTCTCCTCAGAGTGCAGGATGGCTTTATTTTGGCTTTATAATGTGCTTAATTGGTGCTAGCGGGACCTTTTTCCTGCAAGTAAGCTGCGGCTCGGTTTTAGCCTTGCAGAGAGGGTTCCCGGAGTAATAGAATAGCAACCAGGCTTTTCTTGCGGCCGAAACTCTTGCGGCCGTTTTAGATCAAAGGCTTTCCTCCGGCGCGAGCGGCCGCAAGGCATAGCAAGGCGCCGGCCGCAAGCCTGCCGGAGTCCCCGGCCGGAGGGGAATAGAATAGCCGAATAGCTTGCGGCCGGTCCTTGCGGCCCCGCATCTCCTACGGCCGTTAATAGAATGAGCCCCATAGGCACTGTATACCTACCAATAGAAACACTGCATTTGGGTACAGATTTTAACCCTATACTAACCTTCAAGCTATCAGCTGCTCAATGGAGAAATCTGCAGATCAGTATCGGACTCCTCCTGTTTCCTTCTACAGGGGGACTACACATCCCATGATTCCTTCCTGTACAAACTGCCATCATTGGTTGTTACATTGTATTAAAATGTATTAGCTGCCTGTGATTGGCCAAAACTAATTATGTTATGCTAACTTTACCAGGGATTTTCAAGGATGTTAACTAACAAAAAGCTGCTGATTGCAAACTCAAGCGATTTAGCAAACATCAGGGTGAGTTTGTTAATATTTATTTTGGTATTTTTTAGTGCAAAAAATGTTTTCATACACTACCTATTATCCTCAATCAGATGCATTCATAATCTAGGAAACTTAGATATGCCTTTAATACTATTAAAACTTAGGTTCTTACAAATCTTTGTCTCACTGTATATGAAAAGAGAACAAGAGGGACATTATCCCAGGTAATTTTTAATGGCACTTGTTTCCCTATAAATACTTTTTTAATAACCTGTTTAGTTCTGATTATAGTGATTCTATACAATAGGAGGTCACTCATAACAGGATATAATGCTACAGAAGCGGTAGTAGCTTCATTTAAAATACTACAGTATATATTTACTGATTTACTTTGGGGGTACAGAAGCTGGGAAATAATGCAACAATAAATACTGGCAGATGTACTCCATTTTTGCATAAACTTCATTGTAGCATAAAAAACTGTTATTCTATCGCAATGACCATAAGGCAAATCTTTTATTATTTTACATTTTTTCCATTACTTTCAATAACTATCGAAGCCAAATCGTTATAAGAACATTTAAAACATTTCCTGCCATATACAGAATTTAAATATTGATTTAAACATATAACTTGAAGTCACTGAACCCTAAGAACTGACTTTTAATCTGTTAAAGGGGCATGGAAATCATTTTTTTACTTTGTATATTTGATAATGGACAATAAAAGAAATCTGGATCCACTAAAGTAAATGTTCCAATCAAGCATCCAATAGTATAGAATACACTGGTATTAATTTAAAAAGCTCACTATTTTCTCAGGGCCTCATTCAATTGCAATTTGGCCAATTGAATAGGGCTCTAAATAAGCACATAGCATATTTTTTTTAAAGAAGTTTTTAGTTAGTGAAGACCTTGCTTTTGGATAGAAGTTCACTAACTAAAAACTTATTTTAAAAAAATATGCTATGTGCTTATTTAGAGCCCTATTCAATTGGCCAAATTGCAATTGAATGAGGCCCTCAGTAAATATAAATGATACCACAAGTAAACTGATGGGAAATACTCTTTAAATTGTAATTGACACTTTAGTGGAGTTTGGATTATTAAAAACTGTTTTAAATATTACTACATTAATTGTTAAGATCGACACCCTATTCACAAATATTTTGCTTTCTTATTAGTATTTGATATAAAATATATTTTTCATTATTAAGCATTTTTTTTCTGATTTTGCTGAATATTTACATGATATTGTTACCATCACAATCTGGTAGGGAATCTAACCTTATATACATTTGTGTTGATAATATAAACCACGACTATGATGACCACTGTGAAATATAGGCCTTTTATGGGGATATGCATGGGGTCTAGAATTACCATTGCTCACCAGATTTTAATCCCAATTCAATAATAAAGTGTTATATGAAGAAAATGATCCCAGTATCGCATACGAGAACAGCTAAATGAGTCATTTGTGCTGTGGCGTTATCAATGTGAACAAATAATTTATTGTAATGGATTTCAAAGATGTCGAAAAACCTGGCCTGGAATTATTTAAATGATCCTATCAAGCACTATTGAGCAATTTATACAGTCCAATGAGGGGTTAATACAATATGGTGTAAACCTTGCACTAGGATTATATGCAATAAATTAAGAAACTAGGCAACCTGTCTCAGGATGACCTATACAGGCCCTCGAGTACAGACAGGGCCACAAAATAGGACCATTGTAGTTCAGAAAACAATTTATATTTGTACACAACAGAAGTTCCCAAACCTCTCCTCAAGATCCACTAGACAGGCCACGATTTCTTACACTGTCTAAATACAGATGAGGCAATTAGAGTCTGTTGAGTGCTAATTGCTCCTCCTGTGTTAACCACCATTGGTATTCAAACCAAAATCATGGCCTGCCTGGTGGGTCTTGAGGAGAGGTTTGGGAATTGCTGGTATAGAATGTAACAAACTGACATTTGTTTATCAACATGCACATTGTTAGAAGATGATTTTTGTGTACAGAAAATTCCATCTTGTCTGGATTAAGCATTTACTCACAGTTCAGAACCTGAGAGGCTCGGTCCCATCACAAAAGAGGTAAAATTATACTTTATTATGGGAGGAAAAGGGGAGGGAAGATTATGGGTTAATATATAAATATAGTGAGGGGACAGATGTGAATAAATGCTATTTATCGATTGAATGTGACCTGATCTCTGTCTCCAGGAAACAGGACAAAGATCTCCAGTGTTTCTTTCAAGGGCCATATGTGTGCTCTATGGAAATACAGTCAGTCCCCTTCTGGATCGCTACCTTGTCGTGGTGAAGGGGCTTTTGTACTTCAATGAAGCTGTGACCTATACCATGTAGGGTCACCCAAGACGTGCAGGTCATACCAGAGAGGTCAGACAAATGGCAATCCACTGGAGAAGGAACTGGCAACCCACTCCAGTATCTTTGCCTTGATAACCTTATGGCGTGCTGAGGTCCATAAGGTCGCTGAGACAACTGAATAACTAAGCAACAAAATATAATATAGTACTATGTATAAGTTTAACCTAAGAAATAATGAAAGAGCTGACAAAATTATACTTTTATTTCTTTACAACTCTATTAGAGTTTTCTTGGCAGCAGAAGTTCATCTAAAAAAAATATATATATATGTATATATATATATTTTTTTTTTTACTGATCAGTTTAGTGGCCATACCATACATGAGAAAGCACCAATCACTGCAGAAATTTTAACATATGATGAATAAAGGGGAACCTGATGTGGGAAGTTAAACATAAAAACGTAGGGGAATACTAATGTATCCTAGTAGCAACTTGAGCTTGCGATTCCGTTAATACTACAGAGGTCAAGGTGACATTCATGGAGCAGGCGTGCTTGGCTAAGATTACACAGCATGTAATGGAAAGTTAAAAGTCAAGTATGACATTCTAAACTGGCAGCTGCTTATCAATCAATTCTTAAAAGTCCCACACATCCGTTTCACTCAGAGAAGACTAATATATATATATATATATATATATATATATATATATATATATATATATATATATATATATACACCGTATTGGTCCGAATATAAGCCACACCAGCATATAAGCCGCACCCGTAAAGTTCAAGGGGAAAAAATAGAAAAAAGATAGTACTCAAATATAAGCCGCAGCGTTAAAATTGGAGAGAAAAAGACTCTCGAAGTGATCAGCCATTGCAAGAAACAGGCTTTCTAATTAGCACTGTAGCTTTTTTCTGCAGGTTACAGGCCTTACAGGATGTTAGAATCACTAAAACCGTAAATCGCTATTCAATACCGCAGTCTAAAGCACAAAAATCGGCACCCTTAACTCGCAATCGCGCAAATCGGCAGTAATTTTGCATTCTCGAATATAAGCCGCACCCGTAACTTGCAAGCTCAAAAATCAGAAACAAGGTGCGGCTTATATTCGGACCAATACGGTATAATATATATATATATATATATATATATATATATATATATATATATATATAAAATCTCAAGAATTAGTTGTCTTAGGAAAAATAATAAACATAAGTACAGTCAATTTTAATTCTATTAAAGATGGCCCAACTGGTTTTGGCATAGCAGGTTTAGATTAATGTACATTGTTTTACATTAATCATACCACCTTAAACTAACACAACAAGGGTCCAGAATATGGTATAAAAAAAATACATATAGTCACAATAAATTTATCAAATAAATGTTAACATTGAACCTGCAAGTTGTTGGTAACAGACTATGGTTGCTGTCTTAATCCAATACATTTTTAAGTGTAATTATACTAATTGTAAACAAATGATAAAATACTTTTTACTACCTATTATTTCACATTATATAATTTTACAGTTTTGTGGCAACCCTTTAAGAAATAACCACCTAATACAGTTAGACCCCATTTAACACTACCCCTTTCAATGCGGATTCAATATAATGCTGTTTTTGCCCACCATTCCCCGATTAACAATCTGCCTCATAATAATGATGTTTTTGCCCTATATAACCCGAATAATGTTCTGTATCTTTATAACACTGATAGGAAGTGTTGTAAGATAGGAGGAAAAGTCCTATATAAATGTATATACATACACAAATAAAGTTTGTATTTATGTATATATGTTATATATACTGTATTTTGCAATTTAACATAATACAGTAACTTTAAAGTTAAAATTAGGCATTCCTGGTCACAAGTTTGACTATTTCTATTTACCCTATGTTAAAATAACCCAGTTTAACACTGTTTCGCTTAGTCTTCCACGAACGCATCTACTGCGTTAAACGGGGTACTCCTGAATTTAAAAATATATGAATTATAACATTTCACAGGGATGCATACTGAGCACATGTGAATAATAATGTGTGCATTTATTTTATCACATGTATAACTGTATGTGCATCAGTTTGATTCATTCCCTTCCATCTACAGCAGCGGTGTCCAAGTTCGGTCCTGATGAGCCCCACACAGGCCTGATTTTAAGGATATCCTTTCTGTGCACAGGACCCCTGATTTACAGTAACAACTCGTTTTGGGAAGCTCTGAACGAATGTACTGTATTCAGTCTTTTGAAATGAATCATTATTAGATCCATCTTTTCTTCTCCTTAAGATGACCTCTACAACACTGGACACCTGATTTAGATCACTGAGTCAGTGAGGAGCTGTTAGAGGCTTGTGCAGAGTTATGGCACTTAGCCATATCATGTAATGGTATCTTCTGTCTGCTAACCCCTTACAGCATTGAAGGAACCTCTTGGAAATTAAATGTGTCAAACAATGTTGAAATTGTTGCTAAGAAATTACTCCTGTAAGTAGCATCAACACTTAACTTTAGTAGTATGAAGATAACATCATTTCAGTGAAGAGCAGTAATTCTCTAGTAGTCTATCAGGATACTACGGCAGTGATGGAAAACCAATTTTAGGTCTGATGTGATTGGGGGCCACATATGCCTTTTTTTATTGAGGCATACCATTTGAGGGAGAGAGAATGGGAGATAATATATCCATCTAATAGCTCCTTTTGCATCAAGGTTCAGATACTCTGACACACTCGTACAAGATCGATATCCTTGTACAGTTTTCATTTTCTTGCTATGGTTTTAGAATCATGACCACCACATATTTTAATATATTTAATTCCTCAAGGTGAAACTAACCTCTTTATCATAGAGTAGCAGCCGTTGTTCTGAGACTGGGAAATCTGTATCTCTGAAGATCAAGTACTTGATGTCCTTAATAACGGCCGAGGGAGGCACCTCATATGTCCTACACCCGACATATTCATGTAGGACCGTTACCCTGGACAACCTGGGAAAACACAAAAACAATGCAAGCAGAAGTCATATTTTAGTTATTAAAAAATATACACAAAAAAATATACACAAAAAAATATACACAAAAAATACCACTATTTTTGAAGTAAAACAGATATATCCACAAAAGTATCTACCCAACACATAATACTTTTTTTGCAGTGGCCAAGAGAGTTTGCTTTGATTGTATAGTTTTGTGAAGATCACATTATTTTTGTGCATTAAAGTAGCATGACTTAAATTTTTGGGGTGTGTGAAACCAATTTTTATTCTATATACAAAAGGCAGTATTTGGAAATTTTAGTTATTCCACCAACAATCACATAATATAATTACTCAAGGACATGGTCAGATTACCCATTAGACAAAATAGGCAGCCGCCTAGGGGCCCTTCCCTTTGAGGGGTGCTGTTTTTTTGGCTTAAAATCCTTTAAAAAATACTTTTGCTTAAAAATAAAAAAACTGCAGTTCAAAGACATAGAAAAATATAAATAATATAGCTCACCATCAAATGCATTTAATAAACAAGTAATAGCTCAGTGTGTGTGTATGAGTAGCTATAAAATGGCTGTTATGGGGAAATGTCTGTGATTTGCTAACACAGCAAGAGAGTGATATACACGCACAGAAAAGGGAAAAATGGTGCATGCACTCGCAGGGGCTCCTCCAATTCACTGCCCAGGGGCTCAAAAAAAAAACATTTCTTTGATTATAAAGACTGTTTGCAACTTCTATGAAACTCAAAATAGTTCTTCTAAGGCCCTTTACTACATATGATTTTGGGTAACTGGAATAGAAAAAAAAAATCTCCTTTAATTTATTAAAATAAAGTATATAAATATTTTTTGTTCGGGTAGCTCCCATTGCAGTGTCTTGATTACATACTTTGATAGTGTCTCAGCCAGCACAGTGACAAGCAACGGCCAGTAGGTGGCATGACTGGTGCGCCGAGACATTGTTCAATGTGTTGTTAAGGTTAATGTTAGAGTTAGGGTTAGGGTTATGGTAGTGGCAGGTGATAAGATTTACATATGCAAAGCTTATCATCTGCCAGTACCCTAACCCTAAACCCTAACTCTAGCCGTCACTCTAAGAACAAATTGAACAAAGTCTCAGGGTGCCTCTGTCGCGCCACCTACTGTGCCCTGCATGCCACTCCGTGTGGGGGGGCAAATTCAGGAACGATCGGAACCTAGTAGTTATAAACTTTTAAACGGTTCCTTGTAAAAGCCTGCACTTAAGAAAAAAATCTTTTCTATAGCCAAGGTAAGTTCCCAGCTGAAAAATAAGGTTAAAAAAATAAAACGAATGAGAACAAATCATGAATTGCATCAATTAAGAAAACAGTTAAATTGATTTATTGCCAATCCTAGATGACAAACCAGGCTACATAATATACAGTTAATCTTTGCTTCTTTCAGTCTCCTCCAACTCTTGCCAAGAGGGCAGCTCTCACTCTGCACCCAGTCACTGGAATTCCTTGGCTCCCACATTACATTCTCCCACGTCATTCAGAGTTTCAGGAGCTCTTCAAGGAAGTCTACATAAGATCTCCCTGATATCTATACCCACATTCAGTTAGCACCTTACTATACAACTGGACTCTTGTTGGTGTTTTACTATCTTTGCAGGCCTATTCTATATGTGGTTGTTCCACCTGGTACCAAAAATCACATATACATGTATAGTTGTGAGCATACAAGCCGTTGTGAGCATACGAGCCGTTGCTCACGCTTGCGGGCTCGCTTGCAAATCGAGGGCCTCAGTTGATGGCATTGTAGCTCACTTACAATTTCATTGCCATCATTTTTTGACGGTCAATTGGCTAGTAATAAATAATACAGAGTCCTAGGCGCTCAATCTGAGGACAAACAATGCCAACGTAGGTTTGTTATGAAGCCCTGGTAACTTACCCTGAGCGCCTCTGATTTAGAATTTTTTTTTTCAAATGACCCTTGTGGCTTTAATCTTATAGGGGGCTCCAGACATGGATCTCTTGCTCACTGTCTGGGCTCCAGACATGGACCTCTTGCTCACTGTGGGGGCTCCAGACATAGACCTCTTGCTCACTAGATATCAGCTACACCTCACTGACGAGCCCCACAGAGGCCGAGCATCTGGGGTTTGCTGTTTCTCCTAATCAGGGTAGAATTGCCTGGTATTTCAGGTCTGGATCACTCTTTTGAGTGGGACCAGACTGATATACTACAGGATATTTTTCCCTGTGAAGGGCACAAGTGAGCTAAAAGAGGCTGCTCTAAATCATTTATAGTATGAACTTTTGAAGCGCTGAGCAACATGTTTTACAAGATTAACATATACACTTTATTAACTATTTTATGCAATTGTGCTGTGCAAGGACTTTCAAATGTTGTCAGCAACCAAGGTCTGAATTTGTTTTCAAATCAGATAAAGAATACAATGGTGGATCACTGTCCACGATATATAAACATATTTAATAGAATAAAGGCTGGAGACTTCTATTAATATGGGACTTCAGTGGTCCGTTAAAGGGCAAGTTCCACAAGAAAGTATTTTTTTAATAATTATTAAAGATCACTCTTAGAGAAGATTCATTATCTAAAAGTGATGGAACTTGTCTAGTCTGCCAGTTACTCCTCCATGTTTATGCAGAGTGGAAGCTGCCATTTTAAGATCACTTTTTGTCACTGACACTGAGCTCTGCTAGCGGATTGGGCCAAAAGTCCAATAGCCAGCTCCAGACTCAGCACTGAAATCAAGTAAAAAAAGGAAATGTTTAAAATCGATGCATATTTCACTTTTTTATAAGAGCTTCCTTGTTATTATTTCAACTACCTGGATCTACAAGGATCCAAAATCACATGCATTCTGTAAATGGCAAAAAAGCTTACATTACTGTAACCAACAAAAAGTGGAATTTATTATTGCAGTAAAGGCTAACATGAACATTTAAAGGGAGCTTGTAATTTATGGTCCATTCAGGACTGGAGGAATATGCCTATAGGCATATTGTGGTGGGTCAAAACACAGTCTGAGTGATATAAAAGCTATCACAACAGCATCTTTAAATAACTATAAAACTGTGAAGTGAGCTTCTTGCATTCAAACTGCTGTATAAGATGGTTCACTGCAGTTTTAATGATTTCAGTGGACATTTAAGACCTCCTCTGTCTGTACATCTGTTTGGTCAACTGAGGAGTACTAGAAATTGAATCATTTATGGGCTAGATACAGTGAAATGGTGAGGTATTGTAGAATTCTTGCTGAAAATCTACATTATTTCAGAGTTTAGTTCATTTGGCCCTAGTTGGTTTAAGAGCATACAGCACCTTAATGTTCCTTAAATCAAGTTGTTCTTTTTAGGTTATTTGTTGTATTTCGCTATATGTTGTGTTATCCCTTTTAATTGGGAAATTCCATGTTGTTGTTGCTCCATATATATATGCAAATAAGCGGCTTACACATATTAATTAACAGCAATGATGTGCTAATTAGAATTACAGTCCATTTGTCCAGTCTCGTTAGTGGCCAAGATAAAGTCCATCAATGTTATCTGGTAGTTAGACCCCTCTCCCACCCTTATTAACCACTCTGAGACACACATTAGAATAATAAGTTGCACATTAGCATACAGGAGCACCAAAATCAATTCTAAATATTTCAGAAATGATTTACTGTATATATAAAAACTGTTGGGATGAGAGAGTACCTTTAAGTAAGACGCATCCTAAAGTGCATTAAAGTGATGTATTACTCTTAATACTGGGCCTATTCTACTGATCAATGGACAGGTTGCTGAATGGTCCCAACACCAGTCTAGAAGGAGTTCTCCTGCATCTGATGAAACACAGGTTCACTGGAAGAAGAGACCAGGGGCCCGATTCAATTGCAAACCCGCACCTCGATCGATGTAGGCCATATGTCTGCAGGAGTGTTGCGGGCTCCTGTTAGTCTCCGGTTAGGATGCTGTTCAATTGCTCAAGCCTGCAAGTTACGGGCCCCAAGCCAAAAATGTAAACCATGCACTGGTTCGAAGGAGGTCAGGGCGAGAATATGATCAGTTCAACAAGCCTGTATCCTCCCATTTCGAATCAGCCAATAGAAAATGAGCCTGTCATCATTACAGCAGTATAACATGGAGGTTACATGTCAATCAATTAGGTTTGGGGGGTCCGATATGCGATCAGACTCGGTAACCGGCAAAATACAGAATTATGAAAATGAATGCCAATACTGTTCTAGTCCATATGGGTGGCCTGATATGTATTAACTTATTGATACTTAAGATCGGTTTACAGAAGTTTTTAGTTAGTGAACGTCTATCCAAAAGCAACGTCTTCACTAACTAAAAACTTCTGTAAAAAATATGCTCTATGCTTATATAGAGCCCTATTCAATTGGCCAAATTGCAATTGAATTTAAAGTATGAAAAACTAATATGCTAATTCACTAAAAGGTATCACAACCTGCTGTCTAAAAGATCAGAAAGGCAATAAGGTACCCTGCATAATTCCAAATGTTTATCAAAGTATATGATTTGATATCCCCTTCTGGTTTACTACATTGTCATGGTGAAAGGGCTTGTGTACCTCATGTAGGGCCATCCAAGATGGGAAGGTCATAACAGAGAGGCCAGACTAATCGCTCCCCACTGGAGAAGAAACTGGCAACCCATCCCTGTATACTTGCCAAGAAAACCTTATGGATAAGCACAACCAGACACAATATGTGCCACAGGGTCACTGAGAGTCAGATACGACTGAACGACTAAACAAATTATTTGATATACATAGTAGTATATTGACAACAGTTTGTGAAGTAACTGTGGAACATGATTCTAATAATATAAAAGGCAAGTGGAAACAGCAATGTCTGGCACCTCTTATCCTAAGAACAGAGGGACCAGGCCCCTCTGATCACTGGGACATCTGCTGAGAGACCATCACAAGATCCACACACAGTCTGTGCTCTCATATGAATCAAATGTCGGCCCATTTCCATGGGACCTTGGATCGATGCATTTGTTTTGATGGCTGTGACCGGTATCGTGAAGATATGTCCCTCCCTGTGTCTCCTGATCATTAGGGCATCTGTCCATATCCCTGCATGCTCCTAACAATTAGGATATCTGCCTAAATGACTGATCGACTGGATCAGTACCATGTCCTTATGTTCCTGTGCATGAGAGTATCTACCAATAACCTTGTACCCCCTGCTCATCAGGATTTCTGCCCATGTCATTAGGACCCCTGCTCATCAAGGTACGTGGTCATGACGGGATCTGCTCATGTCATTATGACCCCTGCCCATAAAGGTACGTGGTCATGATGGGATCTGCCTGTGTCATTATGACCCCTGCCCATGGAGGTACGTGGTCATGACGGGATCTGCTCATGTCACTATGACCCCTGCCCATGAAGGTACGTGGTCATGATGGGATCTGCCTGTGTCATTATGACCCCTGCCCATGAAGGTACGTGGTCATGATGGGATCTGCCCGTGTCATTATGACCCTTGCCCATGAAGGTACATGGTCATGACGGGATCTGTTCATGTCATTATGACCCTTGCCCATGAAGGTACATGGTCATGACGGGATCTGTTCATGTCATTATGACCCTTGCCCATGAAGGTACGTGGTCATGATGGGATCTGCCTGTGTCATTATGACCCCTGCCCATGAAGGTACGTGGTCATGATGGGATCTGCCCGTGTCATTATGACCCTTGCCCATGAAGGTACATGGTCATGACGGGATCTGTTCATGTCATTATGACCCTTGCCCATGAAGGTACATGGTCATGACGGGATCTGTTCATGTCATTATGACCCTTGCCCATGAAGGTACGTGGTCATGATGGGATCTGCCCATGTCCCTGAGCCTGATGCTGCAGTGCTGACTAGGAAAGTTTCACTGAGTTAGATGCTCAGACAATGAGAAGTTCTGCAAATGACTGCAGTCATCCTCATTATACTGCAGTTACTGCCGCATCACTCCCAGCCTCCTCTGATACCCACATCCCCAATATCCCCAGGGAAGTCAGTACGGTACCACCTTATATACCACCGCCTTATATACTTACATCCCCCACTGATGTGTGCAGCTACCCCCGGCAGCTCATGTATGCATCCCCCTCTACCTCCAGCTCTGGCAGCCTGCCAAGCCACTCCCAGCATCAGTCACACACTCTGTTAGTTATTGCTCTTAAGGTGGTCCAGTACAATTTAGTTCATTGCTCTCAACTTTACATAAGGCGGCTGAAATGAATGATCAGAACAGATGCTTACTGTATTATTGCTGCCACAACAACTTCAAATAAATAAATATATAATTTCAAATAAGCATATATCTTATGTACCCAAATATAAGTCTCAAATATAGTTACAAATAACAATTTTGTCGAATGAATTATTAGAGCCAAAAAAACACCATTTTATAGTTAAAAGTTATTTCCCTCAACCAATTAATACTATAATATAAATACTAGAAAATAATAATAATAATAAGATTAAAACTCAATTTTATTATTTACTTTTAAAATCTCACATTAAATACTGGACGATTAACAATGATTTTTAATATGAGATTTAGTATATAACAAAATTGAGTTTTAATGTAGTATTAGCTGTTTGTGGTAAATAACATTAACTATAAAAGGGTGCTATTTCTCTTTTTTTTCTTTTTGATTCTTTGGTTCCATTAATTCATCAGACAAAATTGATATTTGTAACTATCTTTTGTACCTTTGGTAAATTCCAACAAATATAAAGGTCACATGTCCGTTTCAAATATAGTGGACCCCAGGGGCCTCATTCAATTGCAATTTGGCCAATTGAATAGGGCTCTAAATAAGCACATAGCATATATTTTTTTAATAAGTTTTTAGTTAGTGAAAATCTTGCTTTTTGATAGATGTTTACTAAATAAAAACTTATTTAAAAAAATATGTTATGTGCTTATTTAGAGCTCTATTCAATTGGCCAAATCGCAATTGAATGAGGGCCCTGGTATTCAACTACCTCCAAGCTCATCAATTTCAGTTTTTAATAATCTAGATGAGAGAAAAACCTTGGTGCTTGTCGTGCTCCCTTGGTACTCGTCTTGCTTGCTAAAACTAATTTACATTACTCCTTATTCATCCAAGTCCAAGGCCCAAATTTGTGAAAATTAAGTTGAGGTCAGGAATTCATATTTTTTTGAAAGTACATGCACAAATATTATAATGGCATTCCTGAGGGTGCATTATTTAAGAATAAATAGTGTGGAGCATCCTGGAATAGGCCATCATTTAACTGATTTAAAGATTTTGAATTTTCATAATGGATTTATTGTAAAATTTGTAATAAAAAGTCCTGATTGGGTACCAGGTTTACCTATTGACTAGCCACTAAAATAAACCGCAAATGTTATCATCTTATTATCAGAGCTGGAGAATGGAGGGCCCCAGTGCTTAATAATTTGGGCTACCTTGTCCATCTCTATACACCCCATAGGGTCAGTAAAAAAATCCCAAAATATCTGTAGATGTCAGATCACTCAGAAGGTGATCAGATCTCAATAAAATAAAATAATTATCTGCCCTTCTCCAATAAATGAAGGACAAGTCCCATACACTGATGCTTTGCTTACTGTAAGTTTATTCGTCTATATATGACAACATATACATCTATATAAATTATCTAAGGTGTAGGATCCTTCAGTGATCACATTTATAGCACATATTCTGGGATTTCACAATCAAATGCAAGGCAGAAGGTCATACAGAACATATAATTAATTACAGCCTTATTTAATTGTGATTCGGCTAATTGAATAGGGCTCTATATAAGCACAGAGCATATTTTTTTACAGAAGTTTTTAGTTAGTGAAGACCTTGCTTTTGGATAGAAGTTCACTAACTAAAAACTTCTGTAAAAATAATATGATGTGTGCTTATATAGAGCCCTATTTAATTGGCTTTCCAGTTTTATCCACTTTGCACCCACCTGCTTTGTTTCTCTAATTCCATTCTGTATTAGAAGAAAGTATTTACAAAAACATACAGTTATAATATTTGTTGTTACATGTATAAGAACTCAACAAATTAATAAGAGGTGCTCAAACTGAAAACGAGCAACACCTAAGTAGGATTGTTCTCTAGGTCTGGTTACCCACTCAGAGAGCAGCCTCTTTTATCTCACTTGTGTCCTTCACAGGGAGAAATATCCTGTAGTATATCAGTCTGGTCTCACTCAAAAGAGTGATCCAGCCCTGAAATACCAGGCAATTCTCCCTGAGCAGGAGAAACAGCAAACCCCAGACACGTTTCAGCCTCTGTGCAGCTGTAGTCCCTAAGGCACAGTGAGCAAGGAGTCCACGTCTAGTTCCCCCTATCACCCTTAGGGTGAGAAACCACCTAAGGGTCATTTGCATATACAACAAAGAAATGAGAGGGGCTCAATCTGAGAACATGTATAAGAACTGTCATAGAGAGTTAGTATATAATGTTATACATTGTGAAAAGTGTTATTCTTTGCTTGATATATTCACCACTAAATATTCACACTAATTATAATAAAACATTTTTCTTCTAACAATTTATTTTTTTCTTGATGCTTTTTTGTTAGCACCCATCGTCTGCTTTTAACTGCTGTCTTGGTAACGACCTTGTAATTTAGCAGAGCCACCTTAATAGAATAAACCTAAAGCCAGATGGTTTTATTGGACCACCTTAAAAAAGCTAAAGTAAAGCAACACAGACAGAGGCCTGGCCTGTGAGTGGTGGCCGCCTGGGGGACTGTGCATGATCTATCAGAGCAGCACACCGGCTCCAGCAGGAAATCAGCAGTGCGCACGCGCCCCAGACCCACCCAGTCACAGCCAAGAACCGTTATATGCGTCGGCTGCTCTGCACACTGCGCACAGTCAGTGTGTGTCACCGCATCCTCACAAGTGCAATGCACAGTGCTAATCACATATGTCACCGCATCTCACTGGGTTATAATACTGTGTGTGTGTCACTCCACTAGCAATGCAATGTGCTGTTCAGCTTACTCATCCTTAAAGGGCCAGTGTATGCACTTTTCATGTTAAACCTATTTATCATTTCACTATTAATTAACATAAAAAATATATGTCCAAACAGCAGCAGACCTTTCCTGTTATCTGCCGCCAGTGCAGCAGCATGCATCGGCCAGCAGGTGGAGCGCCACCACGCACCACAGACTTTGCTGAATTTGGTATTAGGGTTAGGGTTTGTTATCTACTATGTGTTATCTGCCACTACACTAACCTGAATCCCTAACTCTAAACCCTAACCCTGAACTCTAACCCCTAACAAATTCAATAAAGTCTGTGATGCATGGTACTGTGCCACCTGCTGGCCATTGCATGCCATTGTTCTGGATGGTAGATAACAGGAAAGATCCCAGCAGCAAATCACCGCTTTGACCTGAAAATTTAATTTAAAAACATGGTTTACCTCATTAATGGCCACTGCTGTTCTCATTGTTGAGCACTACCAAATGAAAGTAGGATAGCATTTCAAGTATACCCACGGCAGTATAATCAATGTTATACCAGTTGAAATCTGTTGCTTCTTTTTTAGTAGTGGTCAGGACAATGAGAAAGATGGGAAGGAGAATCGAAATGTCAAGATAAACCATGTTTAAATTACATTTTCTGTCTCTCTGATTTGTTGCTGTTTTTTTATGATAAATTAGTGATAAACTAAAAAATATGTTTCACATGAAAAGCGCTTACACTAAACTCCCTGGTGATAAACTGGCACCCACAATAATGTTATATTATCATATTATCATATTACATGTCACTTTTTGCTATACTCCCATTAACGGCTGGCTCAGTTTAACTCATTACTGTCAGTTTACAGTTAAAATGCAGTTGCCTCCATAGTTCAGCTTTATTCTGCTATGAATTTAAGCTGCCAGAATTTTAACCCAAGTGGACACAGACTTTGTCTTAGACACTATACCAGTTATTCTGAAGAAAATGTCACATTTTGTGGTTATACTAGAAGAATTTATGTTTTTTATAGTACATAATGTAGTCATTCAGATGTAGATGAGTCAGTATGGAGAGTGTAGTGATTTTCCCGCGCTTCGATGACTGGTGCACAAGATGAGTAATGTATGGAACAAATCCTATTAAAGTACCTCCTGCTAGCTTTAGTTTTGAGTGATAGCAAGTCTCTTTTATCTGGCTATTAAAGGGGCATGGGGGGTTTTATTAGGTATATAATATACTGATTATCCAATTACTTGTATGTACATTATTTAATTAAGAAGTTATTATCAGCTCTTTTTTTACTGTCAAAAATCAAACATAGTACCTGCTTGGATCTGTCCTCTGCAGCTCATGAATACATAGATTCTGTAGTACTGGCTGTGCAGTGTGCCATACTAGCCAATTAGTGACCATGTCTCAGCTGCATGTTATACAATGTTGCTGAGACTTTGCCCCTGATTAGCTAATATAAGACACTGCACAGCCAGTACTACATAGTCTGTGCCTTTATGCGCTGCAGAGGACAGACCCATAGAGGAACTATTTGTTTGATTTTAGGCAGTAAAAACATGTTTTAAAAGAATTTCGGATCTATCGCTCTTCAAATTCGCCAGCACTGACAGCTGCGATGCCGGCAAGTAGCCGCTAGATGGCGCTGTGGATATTTTGCAGCGCTGACGATATTTCACACAAGTTGTAACCTTAGAAGGTTACCCTAACACTCACCCTAACCGTTAAAGTTTACTTAACCCTAACTCTATGGTATGGGCACTAAAAATAGGCAGCGCCATCTAGCGGTTGGTTGGCGGCACTGCTGATGCCACTGCTGTCGAATTTTGGGTGAATTTGAAGAGGGAAAGGACCAGAATTTCTTAATAAAATAAAGTACATAAAAGTAAATAGAAGCTCAGGTATTTAGAAGAATCTAGAAGTCTTCCATGTCCCATTAACCAAACATATTATTTGGTTGTGTAGGCACTACTATCTAATAATAGGCTAATTAGAAAGTAAATATAAATATTAATGACGTTAAAAGTACGGTATGTCAAAGAAGAAATGAAATAACTCTGGATAAAAGTTCCCTATCGTTCAAGTCAAAGATATTTGCTTATTATATTAAAACATGTATCAAATCATTTTAAATATATTTCTGATTAAAAAAGGAGAACATTTCTATAAATTAAAACAAGATTTAGTGGCGTTATAGTTTCAAAAATCGAACTGTTCAATTGTAACAGTGCAAAAAGAGCAACTTGAACACACTTATCGACTGGCCCTCGTGTCTAGGACCACTGTTAAAGGACCACTGTAGTGCAATACAAAATGTTGTTTGGCTTTTATGTAACAAACTAACAACATTAGTAACACATAAAAACTTTGTATGGCAAGATCAGTATTTTGAAGACTCTGTTACATCTCTTCCTGAGAGCAGGATCATGAAGGTATGTTATGAATCTATTGTTGAATGACTGAAATTGACACCACACCACTTCCCCCTCACTGGTCTAGAAACATAAGGCTTTGATCGGGAAATGCAGGCACTGCTCTGCAGAAATGTAAACGCCCCTCGCACACACACACACAACTTCCACCAATGTATCATGAATGCCTCCAGAGTCCAGCAGAGGCATCAAAATGTATTTTATGTATTAAAAAACAACGTATTGATTATTCCCTGCTTAATTATGCATTGTGGTCTACTAACATCATTAGGATGCTTGAATGCTTTGTTTAAGTACACAATTCTTCAGAAAAGGAATAGTTTAATTTCCCATAATGATAATTTAACTTACCACAATGTTAGAAAAATCTGCACAAGCAAAAACTTATTTTTATAAATTTACTGGGTTTGCTCAAAAAAGTGATGCCAATAGAAGATGAAATTAAAAGCAAACAAGGCAAAATATAAAGTTATGAAAGTGAAATCAGCAATTATTGGGATTATAGATTCTTTTTAAAGAGCATTAGAAAAATATCTGAAAAGTATGTTTCATGAATAATATATGAAGAGGTTAAAATGTTTCTACAGTTTGTAGGCTGAGGGATTACACATTTCTATTAACATTATGTTCTTTGTGAATAAGGAATATTAGGCTGTGGCAGTGAGTACTTGGTACACCGAGAAATCCAGACTTTCTTTTTACATAATTTATGACTATTCAACAGCTCCAGTAATGGGATAAGTAAGGCTACACTTAAAAGTCTATTGAAATCTTGCACAAAGGAACAGTCCTTGTCCTTCTTGGGCAAACAGCAAAATATACTAGTTAACTTCCTGATCAAAAATGATCCCCCAAAGTCTAATCCATCTATAGAATAAAAGAGCCAGCTAATTGTGACTGCAGTTTAGGATTAACTGTGGTTACTCATATTTTATTTTAATAATTAATTGTACTAAATATCAGTGTATATCCATTTATAAAGTTTTCCTCTCTATGCGCTCTCTCTCTCTCTGTGCTCTCTGTATCTCTCTGCATGCTCTCTCTGCACGCTTTCTGTGCTCTCTCTCTGCGTGCGCCCTCTCTCTCTGTGTGCGCCCTCTCTCTCTGTGTGCGCCCTCTCTCTCTGTGTGCGCCCTCTCTCTCTGTGTGCGCCCTCTCTCTCTGTGTGCGCCCTCTCTCTCTGTGTGCGCCCTCTCTCTCTGTGTGCGCCCCTCTCTCTCTGTGTGCGCCCTCTCTCTGCCCTGTGTGCGCCATTTGTCTCTCCCTCTCCCTCTCTCCGCCTCCTTCCCTCTCTCTTTCCCCCACTCCTGTCTGTTTCTCCCTCTCCCTCCCTCTCTCTCTTCCACCCTCTCCCTGTCTGTTTCTCTGTCTCCCTCCCTCTCTCTCTCTTGCCCCTCTCCCTGTCTGTTTCTCCCTCTCCCTCCTTCTCTCTCTTTCCCCCTCTCCATGTCTGTTTCTCCCTCTCCCTCCCTCTCTCTCTTTCCCCCTCTCCTTCTCTCTGGCCCCCTCCCTCTCTCTCTCTCCCCCCCCTCTCTCTTTCCCCCTCTCCCTGTCTGTTTCTCCCTCTCCCTCTCACTTCCCCCCTCTCCCTGTCTGTTTCTCCCTCTCCCTCCCTCTCTCTCTTTCCCCCTTTCCCTGTCTGTTTCTCCCTCTCCCTCCCTCTCTCTCTTCCCCCCTCTCCCTCTCTCCGCCCCCTCCCTCTCTCTTTCATCCTCTCCCTGTCTGTTTCTCCCTCTCCCTCCCTTACTCTCTTTCCCCCTCTCCCTCTCTCCGCCCCCTCCCTCTCTATTTCCCCCTCTCCCTCCCTCTCTCTCTTCCCCCTCTCCCTGTCTGTTTCTCCTTCTCCCTCCCTCTCTCTCTTCCCCCCTCTGCCTGTCTGTTTTTCCCTCTCCTTCCCTCTCTTCCCCCCTCTCCCTGTCTGTTTCTCCCTCTCCCTCCCTCTCTCTCTTTCCCCCTCTCCCTGTCTGTTTCTCCCTCTCCCTCCCTCTCTCTCTTTCCCCCTCTCCCTCTCTTCGCCCCCCTGCCTCTCTCTTTCCCCCTCTCCCTGTCGTTTTCTCCCTCTCCCTCCCTCTCTCTCTTTCCCCCTCTCCCTCTCTCCGCCCCCTCCCTCTCTCTTTCCCCCTCTCCCTGTCTGTTTCTCCTTCTCCCTCCCTCTCTCTCTCTTCCCCCCTCTGCCTGTCTGTTTTTCCCTCTCCCTCCCTCTCTTCCCCCCTCTCCCTGTCTGTTTCTCCCTCTCCCTCCCTCTCTCTCTCTTCCCCCCCTCTCCCTGTCTGTTTCTCCCTCTCCCTCCCTCTCTCTCTCTACCCCTCTCCCTGTCTGTTTCTCCCTCCCTCTCTTTCTTTCCCTCTCTCTCGTCGCGCATGCGCAGTTGCGGGATTTCCCAGGATTTAAGGACAACAACTTGTGAGTAAAACACCTAAGCAGAACACAACTCGCAGGCGTTACTCACAACTGTAAACTATTATAGTGGCTAGACATAGAAATGCACAAAGCAGCAACATTAGAAATCAACCAGTAGCCCAACTGTCTTTTCTGCCATTTTGTTTTTCTTATTCATACGACTTTATCCTATATTTACAAATGTCATTTTTAATGAAAAAAAATATTTCATAGAAAGTCACTTAATTTCTGAATTTCAGAGACTAAATAGAGGTGACCCAATTTCCAATGACTGAGACCCTTTGGGCACGTCTGTCTTCATGTAACTTCAACCAAAGCAAACGCTACGGGCAATTTGTTCAACAGTAAAATAAAAGCATAGTATTGTACTCAAACGTAGAAAGAAATAGATGTCATATGGCTATCAGACATAAGATTTGTCCACGGACACAAACTTTCATTGTGGCATTTGAAGTCTCTATTTGAAAAGGTCCCATTTCTGAATAAACTGTTGTGAATGATTTATTGCCCAGAGATGTGTTTTACTTTCAGGCAATGAGCAGTAAATGTGAGTCAGGGAGATCAAATATTGTGGTATGACCGCAGCTTTCAGAAAATGTTACCCATGAAGGAAAACAATCTGTAATGTCTAAAATACATGGGCCTCCATTCAATTGCCGCAGTTGCCTTCATACAGGCCATATGTCTGCCGGCTTGAAATCTGCAACAGTTATTATTATTATTATTATTACTTTTATTTGTAACGCGCCAACATATTCCGTAGCGCTATACAGAGGAAATGAACAAGGAAAAATATAAATTTTAACAAACTGCAAAAAATGGAGGGCCCTGTTTTGAGCTTAGAATCTTTGTAGAAAGTGTTTTTTCCCAAAGCACTCTACAAGATTGAAAACTCTCTACTTACAATCTAAAGGGTATGGAAGAGGCAAATAAGAAATAGCAAGGGCCAGGAAGAAAGTGCAGTTTCATTAGGTAGGAGGGTATGCAAAGTTAGAATGTTTTTCATATAGAAGGAAAAGGAAAGCCACTGAGAAAGTAATTTGGTAAGTGATCCTAGTATGTAATATGTTATATGCCCCTAGTGGTCAGATAGTATAATCTGCGAGTGGAAGGTGAGGGGCCTATGAGTTACAGATTGATTCAATTGAACAAGCCCGCAGCTACCTGGCCAAAAGCCTAAACCGTAAACCATGCAATCGTAAGTAGCATTTCAGAGCGTGAACATGATCAATTAAGCAAGGCCGTAACAACCGATTTTAGAAACAGACAATAATAAATGAGACTCGCAATCTGGCAATGTACAAAATAATAAAAATGAACAGCGATACTGTTCTAGTCCATGTGGGTGGCCCGATACGTGTTAACTCCTTGATTTTCGACAACCGCAGGGATTTTCAGCCTGTAACCCACAAATAATTTGCAGGTAGCTAAAAGACACCAATTGAATAGCAAATTAGTTTACGGGCTACATTACGGGCTCCAGTAACTAACAATTGCTCAATTGAATAGGGACCATGGTCTTATAAATAAATGACATCTTAGAAATTTGGTGTTCTAATAAATGTGCAACTGTCCCTTCAAAAGACATATATTTAGAAGGCTTAGAGGGACTTTCTCTTGGCACCGAAGAGAGCAATATATATCTGCAAATATTTAATAATGATAAACATAGTAGGAGAAATTGTTTAATTAAATACTAATATGAGCTAGAATAAAAAAAATGTACTTTCTAAATAGAAGCAAAGTAAAGGGCCACTGTAATTCAACATTTTCAATCATGCTTTAAAAGGATCATATGTGTGGTTTGTAGTATATTATATATAGTATATAGTATATGTGATTCTATGGAATGCAAAAAAACTGGTGCTCTTATCCCCATTCTTTTGAATGTAAAACATGATGGGGAAACAAAAACGCATACAAATACTCTCCATGACTTTTTTTTTACTTCCTCTTAAGTTTCTGTCAAATTACTAAAGGGAATCAAACACATTATAAGTGTTAACTTTCTTAATATAATTTATTTTGCATATAATCTTTATATAACCTTGTAAATGCACCGTAGACTCCAGTTGCCATTTTAAATGATGCATATTTTTAAAATACAACATAAATTTGAACATTTAGATTGCATACATTACACCTCTTTGATTGGAAAGGGTTGTCTGAAGTGCATGTACAATGGACACATAAAAGCTACTAGAAGCATATTATAAATGAGCAATAAACTTTTTTGGTGTAGAATAACAGGCCGATAGGGAGGGAGTGCTGCAAGGAACGAGCTAAAGCTGCAGTTGGTACTCTGCTGCAGAGACTGCAGACAAAATGATTCAGCATCTAAATTTAGATTCAAGTCATGTAAAGCCTACACAACAGGGAAATAGGACAACTTCCACATACGTCTACACAATGCAGATAAAAGAAGCCTTTACAGGAATTCCAATATGACAAGAACACTGCTCCTTCACAAGGCATCTGCATACTCCTCCGAGACTCTCGTGGGGGCACTGGTATCGTCTCAAACTGGGGGCAACTCTCAGATAAAGAGAAAGAAACCTTGGAGAAATGCCCTCTAGATGCATTTTCACTCATTCTTACTCTACAAATATATTATGTGGGAGTGGAGGTGCAGAAATATTTTGGGGCCATAATGAAGCCAGAGTTTTAGCCATATCACTTACCCCGTAACAAAGCACAAAGTTACTGTTAGCAGCTTGATTTGCCAGAAAGTGTGTTGTATTTGTTCATGCTACAGTATAGAGAAGTGTTTCTCAACAGCTAGTCCTGGAGACCCTCAGCCTTATTAAATTGTGAATTCGGACAATTGAATAGGGCTCTATATAAACACATAGGCCCTCATTCTATTATCGGCTGTAAATCGTCCGCAAAGCTGTGATTCCTTGCGGGGCTCCCGTTACCTTGCAATTCAAATAGACGGCGCCGCAAGGATATCCCCTTACGGCCGGCCATATATGTTGCAACCGGCCGTAAGCTCAGAAATCTTTAAAAGCAAATATATATTCAAGACGGCACTGTAAAGCTCTGTAAATGCTAGGGATCATAATGGGGGACATGAGGATTGATAGCAACCCCCTCTCAAGCTTGCACATCAGCCCAAATCCGATATTTCATTAACTGTTTATTTTCCGGCCGCAGCGTGGGCGGGTCTGAGGGGCTCCAAGCACTCTGGACTTTTTACATGGATATTTGACATAAATTTAAAAAATATATATTTACGGATTTGAGTGTAGGGGAATGTTGTGCTATGAATGCTAACACCTACAATCACTTTATAGTCTCCTCAGAGTGCAGGATGGCTTTATTATGTGCTTATTTGTGTACCTGCGGGACCTTTTTCCTGCAAGTAAGCTGCGGCTCGGTTTTAGCCTTGCAGAGAGGGTTCCCGGAGCAATTGAATAGCAACCGGGATTTGCTTGCGGCCGAAACTCTTGCGGCCGTTTAAGATCAAAGGCTTTCCTCCGGCGCGTGCGGCCGCAAGGGATAACAAGGCGCCGGCCGCAAGCATGCCGGAAGGGAATAGAATAGGCAAATAGCTTGCGGCCGGGTCCTTGCGGCCCCGCATCTCCTACGGCCGATAATAGAATGAGGCCCATAGCATATATTTTTACAAAAGTTGTTAGTTAGTGAACTTCTATCCAAAAGCAAGGTCTTCACTAACTAAAAACTTCTGTGAAAAAAATATGTTCTGTGCTTATATAGGGCCCTTTTCAATTGGCCGAATCACAATTTAATAAGGCTGCCTATCTGCCAATCCTCAAGAGAGACAGGAAGATGAGGTGTAGGTTGAAGAACAGGCATATATGGGATGCGGAAGACTGATAATGAATACAGACTGGCCCTGACACTAGCAAACTGATTATTGAAGTACTGATCTGCTAATAATGATTTGGATCGCAAATTTGGTCCTTGGAAATTTTGATGGTCAACAGATGATTGCTGACTCCAAAAAGGTTGAGAACATCTGGTATAGAGTATTATTTGCCGGTTCCACCTCTCAGTTAAGAATACTCCAATTAAATTTCTTACTTTAGTTTGGTAAGGACAGCAGTGGCAATAATATATTTTATTGTTCTCCAGTTGCTCAAGTTTTAGGATTACTTACTTCCATTCCTAAACACTTTATTTGTATACTAGGTGCAGTATAATATATTCATCATTAATCTGTTCCTGAGGGATGGATGAATACTGAATTGGATGAATATAGAATCATTTTTTCTATATGAATTAACTAAAGAACTTGCCCAATGTTGTCTGTTACTGTCAGTTTTTACATTCTGTGACAAATATTGGATTTAATGAATACAGGGGCTGATAAATATAGAGATACTATGAATTAAACAACTAAAGCCCAAGGGCCTCATTCAAATGTGGCTTGGCCAATTGATTAGGGATCTATATAAGCACACTAACTAAAAACTTTTTACAGAAGTTTTTAGTTAGTGAACTTCTATCCAAAAGCTAGGTCTACACTAACTAAAAACTTCTGTAAAAAAATATGGTATGTGCTTATATAGAGTCCTATTCAATTGGCCAAATCGCATTTGAATGAGGCCCCAAGTATCATAGGGCAGTTATTTATTACTCACATGTGATGCCTGTAACCCTGCCTATGTTTTATCCTTTTTTATTTGTGTCCCTTTTTTAATATTTGTATTATTAAAAGTAATGTTTTATTAATAATTACCTTAGTTGTGTTTTCTCAGTTCATTATAGTTCTGTATAATCAATGTGATCCAAGGGTTCATATTTTTTTACCTTCTTTTTTTGTTTTTTAGTACTATACTCAACATTCTCTATCATACATTTAAAAAAAGCATGTTTTAAAAACACTACAAAACATTTTTACATGGAAGGCAACTACTGCAATGTGTAGAATGTATTTATATCACAGCACAAAGGCTGCTTTTGAAAATGCCAAGATATCCCTCTAGTAAACTCAGATTTGGGCATGTCATGTGAATCACATTAGAAAAAGTAATGTACGTCTACACAGAGTTCGGTAACTAAATGAACATACTATTTTGGAGTTTCATGTTCCTAAGCAAAAAACAAACTCCTTTTTAATTTCCCTAGTGTACGGATTACATAAAATATAGTGTTATAAGGCTTCTGCAGGGCAGTATGTCCTGTCAGCGTAATAGTGACCTCTTTTTAAATTTAAACTCAAAAAGAGAAGAAGTGAACGTTAAATATGTTATCTGGGTTCCTGGTTCTTTTTTAAATAGCATTATTAATTAGTTTTACATTGTACAATTATTTCTAAACTAATAATTATGTTACTCATTGCAAAAAAAGAATAAGGAGTCTTAATTTGATTATTATGCACATTATTAAATATAGAAAGCAGACATCAGCATAAATGGGATATCCAAAAAGGTGATTTTAAACAATCCAAAGAGTGACCTTATTTCCTCTAAGGGCTACAAGCATTATGTATATACATTAGTTTTCTGCAAGCTGTTTCCTGTTATCTTTATCGGCACAGTGTGAATGGGATCAGAGAGCTATGCTCCACATTTGTGACCTAAGGAAATGACCACAGAGGGGCTTTACTCCACTAGTGTCTCATGCCACTACAAGCAGACAATGAAATGTTGTGTGTCTTAGCAGCATGAAACACCATTAGTGAGAATTTCCTCTGTTGTGGGTGTGGCCTTAGGTCACAGATGTGAAATATGGCTTCCTACATGAAAAAGAATAGGAAGAAAGGGGGAGGATCCAAAACAGTGAAAAGATGTTACTCTTCTAAGAAGTACATGCAGAATAGATTGTAATAGCAATCCCATTGAGGAGGATACACATTATTAAGCAACCTGGTTAAAATAATACATCAATACTTCTGCTTGAAAAATTATGTTCAAACACATAAGGTCATCTTGAGGATTTAGTAAGACAATCTTTTCATCTTAGTTGAACTGGCAACATAGGTGTGCCACAATCTCTGATGTTTGATCAGGCTTCAGAGACTTCTTGCAAAATTGATTTTTATCTTTTTATGTTATTTAATTTGTCTTTTCCCTATGGCACATAATCTCAATTAAATACATACTTACCCGCTCCCCCATGTCTCTGTCTTCCCTACAACAGCATTTTTATGTATAATGTACATATTCCCTTTTGATACTGTTCTGTTAGCTCCTTCTATAGGTATTTGAAAAAGTTACTATAAAGTTAAGTTGCAGATAGTATATAAAATAAACTTAAATAATATTATTTCCAGAAAACATTATGAAGTACGTATATGTTTACACCCCTGTAGCATCGCACATATAAGAGAGGAGTGTAGGTGTAAGTTGAGCAAAATGGCTAATCTGTACAGGAGCATGATCTATAGAGGAGGATGAAGGTATAAGTAGTATTTGTGGTTGTTGCTTATTACGGGATATAAACAAGGTATGACAGAATATGTCATAAAATAAATAATGACATATGAGTGATAAAAATGGACACATGAGCCTGCTTTGATGATCAACACTTAGTTATAAATTGAGTAAGAATAGGGAGAGGTGGGTGATATTCAACAAAAGAATGTACGCTAGACAATGGGAGGGCCTATTTACTATTCACTGTCTGTAGGAATACATCTGGATAAAACAGGTAAAGATTAAATTAACTATCTTAGGCAATTTTCTTGTTTTATCCAATTATATTAATGGGTCGCATGTATTTAAAAAGGAGTCGGATGTGTCACAAAGCAAACATAATGATGACTCGGTGTTGGAGCTACTGTCAGTGCAAATGGGCAAGGGCCCTCTGCTAGTCTTAATAAGGGGGTTTCTTCGTTTTTGAGAGAGAAGGGAAGATAATTATTTTTATAGAAAGGTGGTCTAATTACCCTAGGGTTATTTGACTGCCTATATAAAATGTTACTTTTTTTTACCAATCTCTAAAGGCATCTATACAGAGAGGTCGGAAAGGGGGACCCAAATTATTTTGCACCATGGTTCACCATTCCTTAACTCACCACTGTGATGAATAATGATATAGGCCCTCATTCAATTGCGATTTGGCCAATTGAATAGGGCTTTAAATAAGCACATAGCATATTTTTTAAAATAAGTTTTTAGTTAGTAAGAACCTTGCTTTTGGATAGATGTTTACTAACTAAAAACTTCTTTAAAAATATATGTTATGTGCTTATTTAGAGCCCTATTCAATTGGTCAAATTGCAATTGAATGAGGGCCATAGTGTATACAATTTAAGTGATCCTGCCTACCATCATGTAATGTCTCTTATGTGCCAAAATGTTCATAAAATAAAGAAAAGTAGTTACCTTATGTCCATGGCATCCATCCTACTTATTTTGTGGCTCTCAAATAGAAAGAGAACATTGGTTTGATGGATTTTAATGTGTCATTGTTCTTATGTTTTTCTTCTCCCGTGCTGGAAATCTTCTCAGACCACTGTCTAAGTAGCTTTTAACTTGGTCAAGGTCTCACAGAGAAAGTGAATTTGTTTTCGGCACAGAACTACCCACTGGTCAATTCTTCTTTGGGTTCATGTGCTCTGTAGCAAACAAGTTTATGTTGCCCAAATATAACAAAGTCTTTGAAAGCCACATTCATTAATGTCACATTACCTTTGCACAACTTACACTATTTTCTAATTTGTAATATAGGATATTATTTTGTTTTGCTTATTTTGCAGCTAATTAAGAACATAAGAATATTTTTCCTTGTCTTTCATCTTGGACTTCCTGAATAGAACCAGCAGCACCACATCTGCAATAGAGACAACAAGCAGAGTTTTAGGATGGCAATAAAAAAGAAAATGAGAGGCATATCAAGAGTATACTGCCCAGTGAGAATATATTGGCATTCAGAAATTCAAGCAATAAAAATTGTCGACTTCAACAGTACATAACTAATACATCTCCCTCCTGATGTATCCTGCCTGCCAAAATATTAAGCTTTACTCCCACACAAGTGAAACAAAGTAATGGTGTCTTTATCTATTTACAGGCTTATTAAATTGTGATTCGGCAAATTTAAAAGGGCTCTAAGCACAGAGCATATTTTTTTTACAGAAGTTTTTAGTCAGTGAACTTCTTTCCAAAAACAATGTCTTCACTAACTAAAAACTTCTGTAAAAAAAAATATGCCATGTGCTTAAATAGAGCCCTTTAGAATTTGCCGAATTGCAATTTAATAAGGCTGTTAATACTTTAAAAAGATTCTACCAAGCTTCAGAGGTATGACGAGTAACTAGACACAAATACACAAGTTATTATTATTATTGTTGATTTGTAACGCACCAACATATTCCATAGCGCTATACATGGGTTAAGTTCAAGGCAAAACAATAGCAATATTAACATGTTTTAAAGGATGTAGGGCCCTGTCTTTAAGCTTAGAATCCAGTGTCCAAAGTGCTTCCTCAAAGCTCCATGCAAGATTGAAAACTCACTAACTGACAATCTATAGTTTAGAGCTTCTGTGTCGCTCCAAGAACACTTATATTTTTATAATTTAGATCACTCGATCATAAGTTAAAACATAAATCTGCCACCAGCACATTTTACAGATACCTCATTTCATGGCTTTCTTGCTCCTCGTTTCATAGCGTTCTCATTGTTCCTTTTCTGAGCGTCTAATAGCTCCTAAATTGTAAGATTACTTTGGATACTGTCTAGGAAGAAATGGACCCTCCCTGTTAATTTTGGCTTGGAGACTCTTGTGACTCCCAGGTGACCTGATGATTAGACATACTGGTACGAACATTTTTGATTTCCAGCCAAAGAAACTGGCTCCACGCTGAGGAATGAGTTATCTTCGTATTTGCAGCTATAGTTTGTAACCCACCCTGCAGGGGGTTTGCTGTGCATTAGTGGAACATTTATTTTGCAAACAAATATGTTTTTATACGTTTTTCAAGGATATTCAGTTATGTTCTCTGTTAATATATCCTTTGTTCTGAGCCGTATTAGTTGATGCATGCACTGGCTATACATAAAGGAACGGGCATGCCCTATCACTTCCACTGCTGTCAATTGTGCTATTTATACTATGCTTTAAAGGTTACCCCTTAATACTTTGTCTGATAAGATGTGAATTGGCTGTAATACAACCGGTGGGCACATGATTATAGATGCTCTATCCGGTGTTGAGTTAGGTTTTATTGACCTGTGTTTGTTTGTATAAGCCAGTTCTACTAAAATGCATTCTTAGTTAATTAATTATTCAGCATTCTGCCTCTGCTTCAATTTACCTGGCCAGATTACAAGTGAAATTTTGTTTATTTTCTAGTACTTGGGTTTGCTTAAAATCCACTTAAATCTGGTTGCTATACAGGTTCAGCTGCTTATACCTCCCCCCCCCCCCCCCCCCCCCCGTCTCATCCCCTCCCTTCCCTCTGTCTATTTTTCCCTCTCCTATGTCTCATCCCCCCTCCCTCCCCTGGGTCCCTTCCCCGCTCCCTCCCGTGTCTCTTTCCCCTGTGTCTATTTCCCCCCCTCCCCTGTGTCTCTCCCCCCTCTCCCTCAGCTGTGTCTCTCCCCCTACACCCTGTGTATCTTCCCAGCTCTCTGCCCTATCTCTCTTCCCCACTCTCCCTCCCCTTTGTCTCTTCCCCCTCTCCTGTGTCTCATCCCCCCTCCCTCCCCTGGGTCTCTTCCCCCCTCCCTCCCGTGTCTCTTTCCCCTGTGTCTATTTCCCCCCTCTCCCTCAGCTGTGTCTTTCCCCCCTCCACAATGTGTATCTTCCCAGCTCTCTGCCCTGTCTCTCTTCCCCACTCTCCCTCCTGTGTCTCTTCCCCCCTCTCCCTCCCGTGTCTCTTCCCCCCTCTCCATCCCGTATCTCTTCCCCCCTCTCCCTCTCCTGTGTCTCTTCGACCTCCCCCACCCCCCAGCACGTAATGCGCACGTGCGGCAAGCACCGAGCATTGGCGCACAATGAGTGTGTGCGAGTCTAGTGCTGCGCATGGCTGGAAATTGCTGACTTTAGTTTTCATTGTACGCATGTGCTATAACAGCGTTACACACAATGTAAACTATATTAGTAATTAAAATGTGTGTTATAAAGATAGCAAGAAGCAAGTTTAAAATAATGTAGATATTCTTCATTTCTGGAATCCCAATCAGCCTGTCTATGGCAGTCTACCTGTTTCTCTTTTAGCTGTGATGCTGGCTGCCAAGAACTCTCTCACATAAACTTTCAAGAGAAATCTAGCAACTTCTGCTAAAGTGCACAACCGGGTATGATGGAAATAAGTTTTATCTGTTAGTATGGATATTTTTATGATTGTTTTACTGGACATTTTTATGATTGTTTTACTGGACTTTATCCAACAGCAGGTACAACACTGCAGACACAAGAAAAGTAATAGAGATGTAAAATGTAAAGCAAATTCAAGATCAGTTTATTAACTCTAATACCGTTTTTTAAACTTTTAAGAATTTCCCCATCTACATTAAGCTCTTTTACAGAAGTTTTACACATTTACACACTTTCAGTATCCAAGAGTCCCTGCCATAATAAGATATTTTTAGAAAGCATTTGTCCCCCCAATCTCCCCCAGTTCCTACCCCCATGATTACATCTATATCTCAAAGTATTTATATTATACCACTCCTCATCACCATCATTACAGGTTAAACACATTTTCTGCATTACCCTATTAACACATCCTCACTTAAAAGCTCTAATCGAAATGTCAATCAAAATCCTTTCAAGTAGCATTTGTAGCAGTAGCACCATAGGTTACTGGTCCTGTATTAAAGTGCGACATGATTCCTCCAACATCAAGAAAAGGCTCCTTAGAACAACACAGGAATTTGTCAGGACTCGCCTTCAGCGCTCATTGCAGCCTAAGTCCCGCGTGGTCGACGGCTCGCCTCATTTCACAAGGCTCGCATAATGTGACCAACATCGTAAGCGTTCCCAACATAGACAACTATATTATGTTTAATGGGTCTCTGTAATAATTTGTTTCCATGAACTCAGTAAAAGTATGTAAATAATAAAAGATTCAGATTTCAACATGTAAAGTCACAATTAAGTTTACCACAAGGATACTAGGCCCCTACTCATTACCCGTGCTGCTTTACCATTGAAATGCAGCATTAGTTACTCTCAGCCAATCACAAGGGTTCAAAGAGAAAATAATCTCTCTGGGGTGATAATGATGGCATTTTCACTATAAGGGAGAACTGTGAAAAGGTGACACTACTTGAAAAAGGGAGACAATACTTGGACTTTCCTTGACTGGAATTAGGTGGATTTCGGATGAGTTTACAACATATATCATGTGTTTTTTCTTTATTAGCGCACATATGTATCCTCCTATTACATCATTTTATAGCATATGGTATTTATAAAATGTTCTCATACTTTTTTTAAGTGAGATCCTTTATCTAAGCATCAGAGTTATTTATTCCTTGTAGTATGTCTTCAGAGACACAGCTATACACTATACACTAATGTTTTTACCAATATATGATACAGCTGATCTCTGCAGAAGTAAGGATATTGAAGGATACTGACATCCTCATATTTAGTGTGATTGAATGCTATGCATTAAATCAACTTGTCTCCAATAAAATCTTTCCTAGATTACTGGTAAGTAACCACAGTCTATCCAAGGTTACAGCTGGTGCCTCCTCAGACACTTAAAGTGACAGTAACAGATGGCAGGCCGGGCAGAGCATACTTTTGTACATATTTTGCAGCAGGTATCATCCTTATCCAGTCTCGCAGTTTATTTGTGGCTTCTCTGAATACTTGTATGAAACTAGATATTTGTCTGAGGATGTGCATATGTTACAAAAGCAATGCCCAAATTCTAAAATTCATATAATTTGTCATGCAATTTGTCAGTGGTGTTTACAAAAACAACTTTATAAAGCATGATGTTCTGTTCCCTCTAAGTTTTCCATTAATACAATAAATAAAAACAACTTCATTTTATACGGATATCAATTTATTTTTTATTTTTATATATACAATATTATCTGTCAGTGCTTTTTTAAATAAATACTTTTTCCTGTGAAATTATGCATAAAAAGGTTTCTCTCCTTAAAAAGGTCTGGAAGAGTGACCATGTTGAGGTTCTGAATAGGCATTTCAAGGTCATGGTGCCCATTTTGCAGTACTAATATAGGGTTTTGGACACAAATCTGATCTACATTAGAAGGCTGGAGGCTCCACAAGAGCCATTTTGGGTTCTGCCAATGTTTTTGGAAGCCAAATAGTGGTCCAATGCTAAGACTTTAGCTTTAGAAATAAATACAACTCAGTATATGGGTTCCCTGGTGGTCCAGTGGTTAGGATCCAGTGCTTTCACCACTGTGACCTGTCCAAGAGGTCACACCACCAAGCAGGGCTGGGCCACTGAGACCACCTAGGAATACCAGGAGCTGTATCCCACAGGAGAAGTAACTGGCAACCTATTCCAGTATTTCTGCCATGAAAACCAAGTGGATCAACATAGTGTGTTGCGGTCCATGAGGTCAAAGAGTCGGACACAACTGAACGACGCAAACACACACAAAGATTTAAATAAAACTGTTTTGTCAACTATAAATAGACAAGAAATAGAGCAAAATACTTGTAATCTTAAAAGTGAGAGGATTTCTTTATTTCTGCCATACAAAAACACAACCGCTAGTAAGCCAATTTTATAGTCTTTGAGCCAATCAGATTATAATGCTGAATTAAAACCATTGCTATTTTGCTTCCCATCGTCTGCCTTCTCTGTAGTCTTGCCTAATTTAGAGGGATAAAAGTAAAGTCCACAAATTTTACATATGTTTTGAACATTTCTTTTGCAAAAATATCTGTCTGAGCGTACAATTATAAGTTATATCATCATTTTATCAAAAATGCTCATTGGTTGTTATATTAGGTTATAGATTTTACATACAAATTATATTTCATAACATGCTGTTTATTTTACTGACCTCTAGATCAGTGATTGTCTAGTGCAAAATAAAAATAACCTACAGTTTTCTCTAAAGAATACTTATCCTTCAGTAATTTTAGAAATTATACAAGAACAGACTATCATAGACATACTTTGAAAAAAAATCAGCAAACATTTTGGTTAGGCCACAATCTAGCAGTAACAGCAACAACTTTATACAATGTTATTGTTTTCCTTCAAATATGTTACAGTATGTGAAATATGTTCCACTGTGTTACATGTGTTGCAAAATCTAATGGACTGCAGATATAATATAAAAATATTATATAAAAAATATATATATACACATTACCGATGTTAGGTAATCTGTGGTATAACCAGGGCCGGATCAACCTTTTTGAGCCCCTAGGTAGTGAAGTGGAGGAGCCCTGCGAGTCAGTATGCAAGGTATGCACAGACCCATTTTTGCCTTTTCTGTGCGTATAAGTTACTTTTCCTGTTGTAACTCTCTTGTAGGTTGTTACCCCGTAGAAGCCAGTCTATGAACTGCAGCATTTAGTTTTTGTTAAGCCAGGGACCATTGTTTTTGTATGTTAGGTGGCGCCCCTGGGCAGCTGCCTAGTTGGCCTTATTGGTAATCCGGCCATGGGTATAACAGTTTAAGCCAATTAAGTCTACGGATATTGAAGATTTCAGCAAGATTTGTCTGTTTATAACAAGCACAAACTACAGCTCATCCATAACTTTGCTAATACATGTGGAATTATTGCCCATATTTTGTGTGTGAAATTGTAACTCATTAGTGCATTAACTTAACATATTACTGGGGATTTTAACTAGATGCTTATTGTTTTATATTAAAATCTCATGATCTCACAAAATAATGAGTGTTTGTCAGACATACACCTTGCCCTTTTTTCCTTTATGCTGATTACATGTTGGGGAGAATTTGCTAACAGCATGCGCATTAATTAGCAATATAACACAGTACATTGCACACTAGAACTACATTTGTTGTTGTGCAGTCATTCAGTTGTGTCAGACACTCCTTGACTCTATGGACTGCAGCACACCAGACACCTTTGTCAGCCACTGTCCCTATAAGCTCCCTCAAGCTAATGTTCATTGCCTCAATAACCTCATCTATCCATCTCTGACTCTGTTATCATCTTTTTCATTTGACTTCAATATTTCCCAGCATCAGGGTCGTCTCTAGGGAACCCATGGTTGTTCCATGTTCGGTTCTGACTGTCTTCTCATGATATGGCCAAAAAATTGGAGCCTCACGATCAAACCATCCAGTGAACAGTTAGGGTTGATTTCCTGGGGTATAGATTGATTGGATTTTCTTGCAGTCCAAGGGACCCTAAGCAGTTTTCGCCTTAATCCAAAGGTGGTAATTCTACGGTGTTCAGCCTTCTATATGGTCCAGCCATCACATCCGTATGTTACTATTGGGAATATCATAGTTTTAACTAGGTGGACCTTTGTTGATTGTATAATATATTTACTTTTTAATAGCTTGTCCAGACTTGCTATAGCTTTCCTCCCCAGAACCAAAACATGGCTGCAGTCACCATCTGCAGAGATCTTGGTGCCCAAGAAAATAAAATCTGTCATTGCCTTCACTTATTCCCCATCTATTTGCCAGGACCTGAGATTGCTGTTTGCCATGATCTTAGTCTTATTGAGGTTGAGCAGCAGGCCAGATTTTGCACTCACTTCTTTCACCCTCAACAATAAGTCTTTTAGTTCCTCCTCACTTTCAGCCAAGAGAGTAGTATCAATCACGTATCATTGTTGTTGTGGATATTTCTCCCAGCAATACTAATTCCTGCTTTGAACTCATACATCCTGGCCTTATACTTGATGGCTTCTTGGTCCACATACAAGAGGTGGATGAGATGTCTGGTATCACCAACTCTTCAAAAACTTGCCACATGTTGTTGTGATCCACACAATCATAGAATTTGGAATAGTCTATCAAGCAGAGGTAAATGTTTTTCTGGAACGCTCTTGCTTTCTCTATTATCCAGCGGACATGCACATCTGGTAGTTCTCACACCATATATTATTGGAGCTAAGCTTGTAACATCTTAGGCATTACCTTGCTTGCACGTGAAATAAGAACAATTGTTTGATAATTGGAGGAATCTTTGGCTCTACCTTTTTTTTTGAGATTGTGATGTAGATTGACCTTTTCCAGTCTATTGGCCACTGTTGAGTTTTCCAACTTTGTTGGCATAATGCAAGCAATACTTTCCCTTAATTATCTTCTATGATTTTGTTCAGCTGGGATTCCATTAACTCCTGCAGCTTTGTTTTCAGAGAGGCTTCCTAGGGCCCATCTCACTTCACTATCCAAGATGTCTGTCTTCAGCTCATTGGGCAAACCAATAATGCTGTTTCTCGAACAGATCTCTTGACTTTCCCATTCTGTTATCTTTTTCTATCTCTTTACATTGCTCATTATACAATGTCTCCTTGTCTCTTCTTGCTATCCTTTGGAATTCTGAATTCAGTTGGACAAATCTTTTCTTATCTCCACTACCATTCACTTTCTTTCTTTCCGGAGTTACTTTCAAAGTCTCATCAGACAGCCAGTTAGTCTTCTTAATTACCTTTCTTTTTCAACATACGATTTACTAAATCTAACAATGCGGCGCAATAATGTCTGATAGTGTCCAATGTAGCTTAATATATCCACCTCTATCAACCCCTTTACACATCACAGAGTAGTGCATAGGGGTCAAGCAGTTTACAGCTGTTTCCGTTGGAGCAGTCATAATTGCATGCAAAAAAAAAAAAAAGCAATGCTATATTGCTGGTGTTTTTAGCTTCCACGCAAGTGCCATCAAAGGCGTAATAGTGGTTGGAAAACATCCAATGGTTGGCGATATGTGATTAATGAATGAATATAAGATTTATTTGACTATAAAATATACTGCTATTGCAAGATTGAAATATACTGCCATTGTGGGGTTGAATATCAGCATTGCAGGTAGTTAAAAGCAAGAGTTGTGTTTAGTAAGGTCAGAAAACGTGGATTTTCCCAGTATGGCACCTGTAACATACCCTAACACTCCCCTTAAACAACCCGTTTACGATGAGTCATGTATGGTGAGCTCTTATAGCCTTTAGTAAATCGCATGACCTGAGATGCTGCATCGCAGGTTACAGTGGGCTATCACACCGACATAGGCACCCGCGGATCCTTTAGTAAATTCCCCCTGTGAGATCTTTACTATGTGAAATTATGTATATTATATTTCTAGTATGCTTCCTTACAGGTTGAGGAATTGTGCATTTTACTTCCTTTCTCACCATACAAAACAAGCACAAAGAAAGGCACAAAGGTCCCTAGTGAGACTTTTTTAGTTTAGTTCCAAGATATAGCATAGTAACCAAAGCAAATGGATTTTACCTAACATACAATGATGTAATATTATGAATTACTTCTCTAATAAACATATAATAACAAAATACTATCATTCTGCCTTGTAAGGAAGTCCTGGTTTACAGATTATGTTGCAGAGAGACATACAGTAATATATATGGAATGTATATGAGACATGCCTCAATGAGTGACAGAAGAATTTGAAGATGGTAATAGCACTGCTATTAGTATCTAAAAGGAGACACTTACCATTTGAATTATTCTACAATGTGCTGACAATGAACGCCAGGCCCTATTTAGAGGATTCTTCCTCCAAGGAAGTTGCACAATGACTCAAAGTTGATTATGTAAATAATAAGTTAATGTTAATTTATTCACATAGCTACATAATTTGGTGACTCACTACCACTGTATGTACCATGAGGATGCAACATCCTTCAAGACACTATGTATTTTTCATGTTGTGAGTATGTTTTATAGTACCGTACATCTTGTATATGCAGATAGTATAATGGGAATTAATACATGAATCGTCTAAGGGTCACCAAAAAGGATTTAAATAAAATGAAAACAATTTATATAGTGGTCAACGAGTACAACATTTCACCTGCAATATTGACCACTAAATAAAGTCACATTTTTGGCGATTGATAAGTTATTACATAGATTTACATTTGTTCAATCTTTCCTACGGTAAAAGACTATTTTGAATGAATGGAGATATATTCATACATTGCGACATATCCTTGCCACCACTGATGGTTCAGTTGCTATCTCACATTTACAATTTTTTTAGTAAAGTTCCAAGAAAACCTACACATTGGGTTAACAAACCCAAATTTGTTTGCAAAATAGCAGAATGAAGGAAAAAAGTATTGTAGATTACAGGCACAAAAGGTGGCAAAGGCCTTGCCCAAAACAACCAACCAAGATAGGGAAAGCTCTCAAGGTTTTGCCCAGTTCCCAATCCATATGGTGTTCTTGAAGATGCCATTAAAAACGCAGACATCAATGTAAAGCAGGAATCAGTGTATCAGCATGAGTCATGGACAGTAAATGCATACGTGATCACTGGTGGAGCAAAATTGACATGTTCATTTTGTAATGATTTAAGACCTGGGAGGTACCACCAGGGGTCTGTACAATATGATAGCAGCCAGTCCCACATTTATTCTGGATAATCCATGCTCAAGTATTTAAGCACATATATTACAAATTTACTTTTTAAAGCATTTACATAAAATGAGCCAGACAATAAAACTTCAAATGTGGAGTTTAATCTAGTGTTAATGTTAGAAAGCAGCATAATCAAAGTAATTAATTATCAAAACATAAAGCATGCAAATAAAACATATTGTTGGTTGTATATATGTATACATTTAATTATACACAAAATAGAACAGTTATATTTCTGCCATGGTTTGAAACCTACACATAATGTCAAAGTTCAAAGTTCCCTAAAGCCCCAATACTGTACATACAAGGGCCCAGAACTCATAATTCATCCTCTGCTACTACCTTTTGTTTCAACTATGCCCCAAATATCTCTAAAATATATACGATTTCATCCACATTACATTCTGATTTTTTTTCCCTGTTATCTGTTTATTTGTTTAAGTAATGTTTCCATTTATTGTATAGAGCTGCAAAATATATCATATATATTTGTTGTTGTGAACGACTTTTGGTGACCATATGGACCTCAGCACTCAGGCACATCTGTCAATGTGTCTGGTTTTCTTGCCAAAGATACTGGTGCAGGTTGCCATTTCTTCTCCAGTGGACTGTGATTTGTCTAACCTCTCTACTATGACCTGCCCATCTTGGGCGACCCTACATGGCCCTACATGGTATAGCTAGCTCACAGTTTAATTGAAGTACACAAGTCTGATAAACACAATCCAGAAGGGTATTTTTATATATATATATATATATATACACAGTAGAATCCCGGTTATCTGGCACTCAACTAACCGGGAATCTCAAGCAACCGACACCAATTCCCCATTTTCAATTCTCCCGCTAAACTGGCATAATCGGCACTATCTGGCAGTTCGAGACTGCAAAAAAAAAAAAAACTAACTTTTTTTCAAATTTTTTTTGGGGCCCTAAATGGCCCAGTTTAAGTGCTAATGTCTTTTTAAATGCATTTTGAGGGGTTTTAGGGTACTTTAGACCCCTACATTCTGAGACTCCCGATTAACCGGCAACTACAGTTATCCGGCAATAGGGAGTGCATGCCGATAATGGGGGTTTTACTGTGTGTATATATATATATATATATATATATATATATATATATATATATATATATAGATAGATAGATAGATAGATAGATAGATAGATAGATAGATGGACTGGTAAATAGATAAATATATATATATATATATATATATATATATATATATATATATATATATATATATGCACTAGTAAGCACTATATTAGATGACAGAGTACATATCTCTATATCACATCACAACCTCTGCATTTGAAGCAGTACAGCTTAGAGAACTAATAACATCAGTAACCCTCCTTCAGTCTAATATTAGATATAAATGACTCAGATCTCTATGGACAGTGCCATGACAAGGATTTACATAACCTAATACAGGAGCCAACTCTGATATGCTTGTTATAATTTTAGACCTGCATCAGCACTATTACATACAAATAGCAACTGAATATTCCCAAATAAATCTGTATCTATTCATATGATTTCCATCTTAACAACCCATTTATACAGATATAAAAGCCTCTGGCAGACATGGCTCCTTATCACATCTCCACACCATGAAGCATCACATACTGATAAATTAGTTTTTTGACACTCTTCCAATGTGGGCAACACAACAAATGATTGTGTGGAGCAAAACAGCTAAAATGTCATATGAGTTCTTGTGATACCCAGGTTGCAGCAGTGCAGTGATGTCAGGATGTGCTGCACCCTGCTCTATATCACATCTATAGGGTCACCAGTTATCAGTATATGAGTACAGTATCATAATGCACTACAGTATTGCATAGACATATCTAAATACAATTACTAATACAATATAGTTAAATGGCTGTAATCCCCCACTAGCCCCTATAGAGTACTTACACAGAGCAGCCTGGCTCCCAAGGTTCCAGCTGTGCAGTGCACTTTTCCCATGTATAGTGTGGGTTCCCTGGTGCTGGAGGGGATCTTTATTCCAGTCCCTACTGTGAAGTCAGCAGCTTTCTCACATACTGCTGCAAGGCTTGTGCACCAACCTAACGTATCCAAACAAGCCCAATGCAGCAGACGCTAGAGCTCCCCCTGCACGCATTTCCCTTAAAGACACAGGCTGCCTTTTTCTTATTAAGGCAGAAATATCTAAAGGTAATGACTTTGTATGTTTCCAAATGCACATATACCAATGCAAAGCATCATGATTAGGGGTAAACACCGTCCCCCACAGCTGTATACTTCATAGTTGCTGCCACTAATGAGTACTGTTACTTTATAATTGCTAAGGAAGCTATGGGCATTGCACATGCTCAGCTGGCAGGAAGCTGATCCAGTGCCATGTTTGTGGGCACTGCGCATGCTCAGTATAGAAATCATAACCATGCATTGAAAGTGTATACTATAATTAAAAGTGTAAATAAGTATCTTTTATTGCATGTTAAAAAGAGACATGGAAATAATTGTTTTCTTTGTTGCATTAGAAAGAGGGTATTGTCATAGGGCGTGTCATAGTGTATTTTCTTTTTCCAAATAAAGGTCTCAGAGCAGAAGAACCAGGCCTATCCAGTTTTATGTGCGCATTTCTGGGAGCGCGCCAGCGACGACTCTAGGGACGCGAGCCCAGCATGCCGCGTAAGTGGTTAGGGGTTTCGGGTTATGGTTATAGAGTTAGGGGGTTAGTGTTAGAGGGTTAGGGGGTTACGGTTAGGGGGGTAGGGTTAGGAAGTGAGGTTTAGGGGGTTAGTGTTAGGAAGTGAGGTTTAAGGGGTTAGGGCTAGGAAGTGAGGGTTAGGAAGTGAGGTTTAAGAGGTTAGGGTTAGGGGGTTACGGTTAGTGTTAGGAAGTGAGATTTAGGGGGTTAGGGGCTTGGGGTTTACTACCTATTTTTAAAAGCTACATGGGGACGCATTTGCAGTCACATCCCTAGAGTCGTCGGGGGTGCACTTCCAGCGCATCCAGAAATGCGCACATAAAACAGAATAGCTCAGAAGAACCCATTCAGAAGTTTAAAGGGACATGGAACAAACTGGTTTTGTTCAAGTTTTTAAAAGAGCACATTTTAAACATTACAAAAGTTGTTTTGCATGAACAAAATATTAAGTAAAACCTGTTTAAAGTTAATTGAAAGTAACAAGCCATGCAGAAATCATAGATCTGTAGATCTTATTGGCTGGCAGAAGAACAGATAAACTTCTGTTTTTGTACTCTGAGACCTCTATCTGAAAAAAAGAAAACACACTGTGGTACATTATAAAATACCTGCTTTCTGATGCCCTTTGGGGCTTGCCCTACTTCCAGTGTAAATATTTATATTTGTGGTCAAGTCCCTCTACCAACAATCAAATATGTCGAACCATTGCTCTCCAGTGATGGAAATGCCCTCGTCGACATTCAGGAGAGCCCCCCCCCCCCCCCCACCACAATCCCAGGGGAACAACCTGGACATAAACTTTGTGGTCGGGCCCCTCTCCTCGTGTAGCTGAGGTGGGGCATATTGCTACGCCCTAACTAGCCTGCTAAGAGGGGCAAGATGGTGAGGAGAGAGGGAAGGGAGCCCACGAAAGCGTGATCGAGTTGTGGTCTGGTGAAGGCTGATGTAGCATTAGGACTTATGAAAGTGTGATTGAAGTGAGCCTGCGAAGGCTGGTTTTTGGACTTATGGAAAGCATGAACTAGGTAATGCCTGCGGAGGCTTCTTTAGTTCATATGGAAAGCATGGACAAGGTAAGCCTGCGAAGGCTGGTTTGGTTCGTATGGAAAGCTGGAACGAGGTAAGCCTGCAAAGGCTGGTTTGGTTCATATGGAAAGCGTGAATTAGGTAAGCCTTCAAAGGCTAGTTTAGCACTTATGGAAAACCGGAGGAAGGTTGAAAGTTAGCAGGTTTGGGCCAAAATCTGCAAAAGGAGGCTTACGAAAGCCCAAAGGCGTAGCCTTGGACATGGACAAGGGACCCAACTTAGCAAATTCCAAACCCACCCAATAAGGTATAGAAAAGTTGAGAAACTTAGTAGACTTGGCCAAAACTGAGCTTAAGAAAGCAAACGCTGAACCTTGGATGTGAAAAAGGAAGCAGCTTGGTAGTCCTGGGCAAGGATAGCTTAGAAGGAGTTGACAGCTTACCTTGGATAATGGTATGAAAAGGCCAAAAAAATGGAGCTTGCGACATAATTCTTTGAAAGTTGAAAAAACAAGAGACAACCTGCAGACACAGGCTCAGAAATGAACTGAGCAAGGGGATGTGGACAGAAAGTTATTATAAAGGCTAAAGAAGGCCCCAGGTATTAACCTGGTAAATATATATATACTAGCGAATTGCCCGTCAAAAAATGACGGCAATGAAATTGTAAGGTAGCTAATGCTGTTTAGTGTGTAATAATGAAATATATAATACATTAATAAATGAATATACTTTACCTATTTTAAAGCATTGTGTGGAAGAGCTGTGAATGTGTTTTGATGTTGGTGCAGCATTAGTGGTGTGGATCTGCTGTGTAAGCGTGCTGAATGTGTGCAGTGTAACACTGTGCGTGCGCGAGCCCAAACCGTTGTCGTGTACTTCCGCATTGGCGTCAAATGGCGAGTAATGTGTGTTATACGTTTGTATCGGAATATCCGTAGGTGTTTTGTGGTGTTTTGCGAGTTTCTTGTGGTGTTTTGCGAGTTTAGAGTGCTGTAGCCTCGTTTTCGTTTTGTTCGGCGGCCATTTTTTCTCTCGCTTCGTTTTTTTTTTAGTCTCTAAACTGTTTTATTTGAAGTAAAATCGAGGTGTAAGTTGTATTTTTGAGGTGCTGGGTGCTCCCTCTTGGTGTAGGTAAGTTTTTTATGTATGTGGTGTGTGTATGTATTGTGTTTTACATTTTGTAATGTTCGCGAGTTGCGTCCGAGTGTTGCGAGTCCATAATGTGTGTGAACGTGTGTCGTATGTTGTTTGCGAGTGTCGTAATGTGTGTGTCGTACTGTTTGGGTTGCGACGTGAAGTTTGCGAGGGTCGCAGTTGCTGGCAAGGAGCGCCTTCGGCGCTCCATGCCAGCAACTGCGGCCCTCGCTTTGCGAGGTCCTCAGGTGCTGGCATGGAGCGCCTACGGCGCTCCATGCCTGCAACTGAGACCCTCGGGCAGTGCCCTCGCTTCGCGAGGGCCGCAGCTCGCTACGCGAGCCCGCAGCGTTAGCAACAACTCGTACGCTCACAACTATATATGTGATATATATATATATATATATATATATATATATATAAATATATATACCATATATATACCATATATATATATATATATATATATATATACATACAGTATATATATACATATATATATATATTTCATTGGTGGTTCAGGGTTCCCCCCTCCCCCCCTCTGCCTTACCACCACTCCTCATGAGGGATTCCCTGACAGCGCTTGTTCTTGTGGGGGGTGAGAAGATGCCGGCAGAGGAGTAGGTATGTGACTGCCCCCTCCAGATTAGAGCCTCGGTGCATTGCACCGCCTGCACCGGCGGTAGTTCTGTCTGTGCTATGAGACATCTATGTAGAGTCATCCAAGATAAGCAGGTCATAGCAGTGGGATCAGACAAGTAGAAGGAGCTGGTAACCCACTCCAGCATCTCTGCCAAGAAAACCTTATGGATAAGCACTACCAGAGACATAATGATAGATGAGCCTAGCGTGATGCGTTCCATATGGTCCTTGTGAGTTGAACACAATTGAACGACTAAAGAAAAAACAACAAGAATGAACGTAAGCTAACAATCAGATACAATTTAGACATGTCTTAGCATATGTAAAATTGGTTTTCATAGATTTAGATTTCCTACATATTTGAGTGCAGAAAAGTTTGAAGTGTCCCACTTTTTGAGAAAAGAAGCCAGCACTAATTGAAGGTGTATCACAGTAAAAGAGTTGGAGAACACTTTGCCAAAAATAAATAAGCTGTGGACCTGGTAGAGGGCCTAATGGAGAGGAGATAGAGTAGAGCCGCTGGACTGCTGTGCATCTAGAAGCCACTCGCTCTGCAGACTGTAGTCGTGTTGGTCAGTGACTCTCTAATGCATTGTGTGGCATTATAATGAATTTATTTAGACAAGGCTCCTGGGAAATTTTTACACACACACACACACATATATATATATATATATATATATATATATATATATTCACATAACCCCTACTGGATCGCTACCTTGTTGTGGTAAAGTGGAATTGTGTACTTCTCTGAAGCTGTGAGCTATACCATGTAGGATCAACCAAGAACACCAGGTCATAGCAAAGAGGTCAAACAAATTGCAATCTTCTAAAGAACCAACTGGCAACCCACTCCAGTATCTTTACTAAGAAGACTGTATGGATATGCACAACCAGAGATAAAAAAAATATTGCACCAGAAGATGAGCCTATCAGGTCAGAAAGTACCTACCCACATTACTGGGGAAGAGCAGAGGTTGAGTGCGATTAGCACCAGATTAAATGAAGAGGTTGGGCCAAAGTCAAGAGGACGCCCTGCTATAAACCAAGGCAAACTGGACATGGTCAAACATTAAATGACAAGATTAAATCCTAATAGATATCCTAAGAATTAGTGAACTCAATGGGCTGGAATGGGACATTTCATATCAGATCTTCTACTGTGGTCAAGAATCCTGTAGAAAAAATCGAGTAGTCCTTATAAAAAAAGGGTGGCTAAAGCAATGCTCGGTTACAATAAATGACAGAATGATTTAAATTCAACATCACAGTGATCCAAATCTATTTTCCAACCGTGGGTGATGAAGAGGGCGACATTGTCTGATTCTATGAGGATATTCAACATGTCATATACCAAGAAAAGATGTTACTCTCATAATAAGAGATTGGAATTATAAAGTAGGGAACCAGAAGATACCTGGAATAATAGGTAAGTTTGGTCTTGGAGTACGAAAAGGAAGCAAGTCAGATATTTCAAGGCTTTCAAGAGCCTTCGATGGACAATACAGAAAACAGATTGACTATATACTTTGTAGCTAAAGATGGAGGAGCTCTAAATGGTGAGCATTAACATTATATGGAGCTGACTTCCGATCATGAGCTTCTCATTGCAAAGTTCAGAATTAAATTAAAGAACAGAGAGGAAATCATCAAATCAAGCACTGATCAAATAAATAATATCCACTGTGAATATGCAGTGGAGATAAAGAATAGATTTAGGAGATAAAAGGTGATAGTTTTACTTATAATAAGAAATTAAATATTTTTTCAGTACCTATCATTAAACAAGAGAATGGAATAACATACATGACGTGATTCGTTAGATTATGCATACAGGCATGTAAGAATACTGCTAGAGGACTAAAGGCCATGGGTGTGTTTCATCCTAGGCCTACAAGGCCCAGGCCTAGGACAGCACATTTTCAGGGGCAACAGAATGCCAAAGTTGCTGATGTTATGCCATGGAATATGCACTGAAATGTTTATATGCAGAGAATATTCTGTCTGTAAGTGAACCTGACACTTTCTGTATGTACAGTGGATATAATAAGTCTACACACCCCTGTTAAAATGTCAGGTTTCTGTGCGGTAAAAAAATTAGACAAAGATAAATAATTTCAGAACTTTTTCCACCTTTAATGTGACCTATAAACTGTACAACTCAATTGAAAAACAAACTGAAATCTTTTAGGTAGAGGGAAGAAAAAATATAAAAATAAAGTAATATGGTTGCATAAGTATGCACACCCTTAAACTAATACTTTGTTGAAGCACGTTTTGATTTTATTACAGCACTCATGTATTTTTGGGTATGAGTCTATCAGCATGGCACATTATGACTTGGCAAGATTTGCCCACTCATCTTTGCAAAAACACTCCAAATCTGTCAGATTGCGAGGGCATCTCCTGTGCACAGCCCTCTTCAGATCACCCCACAGATTTTCAATCTGATTCAGGTCTGGGCTCTGGCTGGGCCATTCCAAAACTTTAATCTTCTTCTGGTGAAGCCATTCCTTTGTTGATTTGGATGTATGCTTTGGGTTGTTGTCATGCTGAAAGATGAAGTTCCTCTTCATGTTCAGCTTTCTAGCAGAAGCCTGAAGGTTTTGTGCCAATATTGACTGGTATTTGGAACTGTTCATAATTCCCTCTATCTTAACTAAGGCCCCAGTCCCAGCTGAAGAAAAACAGCCCCAAAGCATGATGCTGCCACCACCATGCTTCACTGTGGGTATGGTGTTCTTTTGGTGATGTGCAGTGTTGTTTTTGCGCCAAACATATCTTTTGGAATTATGGCCAAAAAGTTCAACCTTGGTTTCATCAGACTATAACACGTTTTCCCACATGCTTTTGGGAGACTTCAGATGTGTTTTTGCAAAATGTAGCCTGGCTTGGATGTTTGTCTTCATAAGAAAAAACTTTTGTCTTGCCACTCTACCCCATAGCCCAGACATATGAAGAATACGGGAGATTGTTGTCACATGTACCACACAGCCAGTACTTGCCAGATATTCCTGCAGCTCCTTTAATGTTGCTGTAGGCCTCTTGGTAGCCTCCCAGACCAGTTTTCTTATTGTCTTTTCATCAATTTTGGAGGGAGCTCCAGTTCTTGGTAATGTCACTGTTGTGCCATATTTTCTCCACTTGATGATGACTGTCTTCACTGTGTTCCATGGTATATCTAATGCCTTGGAAATTCTTTTGTACCCTTCTCCTGACTGATACCTTTTAACAATGAGATCCCTCTGATGCTCTGGAAGCTCTCTGTGGACCATGGCTTTTGCTGTGGGATGTGACTAAGAAAATTTCAGGAAAGACCAACTAGAGCAGCTGAACTTTATTTTGGGTTAATCAGAGGCACTTTAAGTGATGGCAGGTGTATGCTGACTCCTATTTAACACGATCTGGAATGTGATTGCCTAATTCTGAACACAGCTACATCCCCAGTTATAATAGGGTGTGCAGACTTATGCAACCACATTATTTTTCTTTTTTTTTTCCTCCACCTAATGTTTGTTTTTCAATTGTTGTACAGTTTATAGGTCACATTAAAGGTGGAAAAAGTTCTGAAATGATTTATCTTTGTCTCATTTTTTTTTACAGCACAGAAACCTGACATTTTAACAGGGGTGTGTAGACTTTTTATATCCACTGTATACTTCCATAGACACATCTAAACTTTGGATTTGCTCTATAGGTGTGGGGTAACCTTATGAATGGGATATAACAAGAGGAAAGGAGAAGTTACTGTTTTGTTGGACGGCTCAAATCTGAATGGTCCTAGGGCTGCATAAAACCTAAAAAGACCACTGCAAAAGCCTAAATATATGTTGAAGTGAGAAGAATTTGGGCGCTAGCATGAGATAAAAATAATAGCATAACATTTAAAAAATGAAGTATTCTTTCTATAATGTGCCTTTTAGATAATATTTTGCACTTGATAATTTAGCACATGTATAGCTCAAATCCACTATGATGTCAGTGTGGAAAAGTTTATAGTAGAATTGCCTGGTATTTCTGGGCTGGACCACTCTTTTGAGTGGCGGCAGAATGAAATACTACAGGATATGTCTCCCTATGAAGGACACAAGTGAGCTAAAAGAGGCTGCTGCCACACTAGATGATCATATCTATAGAACTACCTATTAAGAATAGTTCACACTCTGCCTGCGTACCTCTATTGTTGGTATTGCTTATACGCTTAGGGCTTTGTCTCCCTAAGGGTGATAGGGAACTCCAGACGTGGATCCCTTGCACACTGTGCCTTAGGGAGATATCAGCTACACCCTACTGACGCGACCCAAGAGAGGCCGAAACGTATGTCTAGGGTTTGCTGCTTCTCCAGAATTGCCTGGTATTTCGGGGCTGGATCACGCTTTTGAGACCAGACTGATATATTACAGGATATTTCTCCCTGTGAAGGGCACAAGTGAGCTAAAGAGGCTGCTCTCAGAGTGGATGAGGCTCTCAAAGTGGCTGTTTTGGATTACACAGATTGCACATTAACAAATCAATATAGACAACTACTTTCTCAAAATGTGAAGGGGTCTAAGAGGGTTTGAGCATTATGAACAACAACCAACATATGCAAATTGATTAAAATGTTGAAATACCTACTAGAAATGGATGAGCCAAGGACAGGATTGACAGATGCTATGGAAGAATATTTAAGTAAATGAGCTGTATGTATTTTTTTAATTATGTTCGTTTTTATTTATGAAGAATAATAACAAATACAAATAACAATGAAAGTAGTCAAAATAGCAATACAGAATACAAAATAAATCTCTATGTGTTTGTATAATAATAAATATCATCATTAAAAAAGGGGAAACAAATTAAACAGTTATTGAAGGTTGCAGACAAATTCTGACAATCCCCCGAATTATTTCTACAAATTGAGCTACTTCCAGGTAGTATCAACACTGCTGGTTTCTACTTGATTTCCATGACTTAATGTGCAGAAGATGTTTTTATTTCTGTTAGGAGCATCCAGAGCACCACATTGCACTGGAGCAGGTGACGACAATACTCTACTGTGATCAGTGAGAATTCTTACCCAAAAGTACCACCTCTTGACCACTGTTGAGCAGAAGATATATTCAAACTAGCCCTCTTGATCTTCTCACAGGCTTCAACTTACACCAGTGATGCATGGGACAGAGAGTCTTTTTGCATGAAAGACAGTTCATTTTATATAAAAACTATACCCAGGAGTAAATACCACCCTAGAGCAAAAGCCCAGCATTGTCTGTCTGCATGTTTCCTGCATATTAGTTATAGGAAAAATGCTTGCCGGTACAAAATACTAAACACAGTTAAAGGATCACAAAAGTTCCCCATATGTGGTCTACACCATTAGATAGAAATTGAAAAATCCTGTTGAAAAAGTATTCTGATTTAAAAATTTATACTGAATTCATGGAGTTATGATCCATAGAAGACAGGCTACTTCAGTGTGTTGCCTCTGCCTGAATGAGTAATTAGCTCTGTACCGTGTGTACCATAATCAATTTTAATTAGAATCAGGTGTAGAAGCTTTGAATAAGACAGTGTTAACTAACTATTTATAACTACTCTAGCAGTCTATATAGCACCAGGGGATGTGGCATTGAGCTAATGTTACTGTCTGCGGTGGTGAATATTTTAGGTTCAATTCATAATAAACACACTTTTTTTCTTTATTGTTTAAACATCAGAAAAATGGCCATTAGGTTATATAACAAAACATATGTCAATATGAGACAACTGTCTAGATTTCGAGAGCTCCCCTGAGGAATCCACTTGTGACAGAGGAGAAACGTACGTTGTACGTGGGGACCGGATAATTAAGTACTACAGTCTTTTTATATATGTTGATTGCTGCATCTATTTGCTTTTTTTCTCAGAGTGTTAGAGGTCAGATAACATTGGAATTACTCATGGTACTTAGACTAGCCGGAGGGAGCAGTGAGAGAGGTGCAAGCTTTATGGGCGCCCAATAGGGCTCACCCAGAGGGATAGCAGGCTCGTAGGTAAGCTGCCCCCCCCCCCCCCCCCTCACTTTTTTTCTTTGCCATCTTTAAGCCATAACTTTGAGCACCACTGCACAACATTGACTGTTAAATATTAATATACTTTTTTGTTGTGTTTTTGTTTTGTTATTGTTATTATTACCATTGTTAATTTGGTCTGTTTTATCAGTATCATTAAAGGTTATGTTATAAAACTATAAACAATTTGTGAATAGAGAATTTTGTGAGGTACTGGGTTTGATGTTGGTAAGTGCTGATATGAGCAGTACTTATATACATATTTATACACTGTTTATATTTTTATATCACTGGGGAAGCCTTTTTGAAGAAACAGGTTTGATTTTATTTTCTGTTTTTAGATTATTGATTTTATTCATTATCATTGTACCTATCCCTATTGGCCATATATGGCATGTATTGAGGATTGTATGGTGCAATAAATATATAAATATATGATAAACACACTATTGTTTGTACTAGTGTGTTTCAATTGTCCCCTCTAGTAGACATAAGGAATAGGAATCATATTTTGATCTGTAGACACTATACAATAGTGTACCCAATAGCATTGGTGATCCAACTATACCTGCTACAAAACTATCTGGATTGTATCCGGAGCCTGGGATTGAGATCTGAGGATTGGACATCGGGTACTTCCAGAGCTAACCTTTTTAATCCATACAGATACCTCATACCTTTGGGGTTATCACATGTGAGTGAAACACTATATGATTGATGTTTTGACGTGATTATTATACACTTATATTGCACTAGGAGGTGGCGCGCTGTCTTTCCCCTACCCTTCTTATCATCTCTACTAGTTACTAGTTAAATGTGTCTAGATTTATGTTTATATTAAAAACAATTATTTGAATAATCTTGAGAACTAGCTATTAAAAAAATATATACATATATGTATAACATTTTAAATAACTAGTTATATATATATAATTATTCAATATATATATATATATATACTGTAGTTCAAATAATGAAATCAGTTTAACTTTTATACTTTCTTTTTAAAGCAGAGTGTGGTGGTGTACTGGTTTAAAAAAAATGCTTTCATTAATAAGCCATTGGTCGTAAATCAATGGCTTCCATGTGTTCTGTTTTTTAAATTGTCTAATATATTTCATTAACACACCTATGATCGATATATATATAAATACATAAGTACATTAGTTAAACTAAGAAACAAGTGGAAGGCAGAGGAATCAAATCCAAGAATAACCAATGAAAAAAAATATTTACGGCAAACTACTTACCACTGCACCACCATAACATGCTTCCAAACCCAGTGTAAATCTATAATACAATGTGTAAAAGTGACCTACTCCAGGCTTATTATTTGTTTAGATTATTGTGGGATGGCATCAATGGCTAAAATAAAATGACAATATTATCAATTCTTGGTTCATTTTAAAACCAGTTAAAAAAATTCTACATTATTTGCCACCCTCTAACTGTTGATACAGAGCACATATGGCACCTTTTGTGGTCCTTTAAAATTTCAAGGATTCCTGGTATAGGTATGAGGTCAACCTGAGGTTAATTAAGATAGACTAGATAAACATTTTTTTTTAAGTAATGTGAAATCTATGTTTCTACTTTTCTAAAGGATTCAGACATCTCTATAAAGCATGTCAAAATTAACAACTGCAACCAAGTACTATGCTTACCACTTGGAACCTAATATAAATGCCCTCTTAAATAACTCCCTAAAACGATACCCTTAAATCCAGCTTAAGACACAGGACCTGTGTCACCATGAACTGATATCTACTGCATAGGTCTGACTTCACCTTTTTGTCACCAGTTTTCATCAATAACAATTGCTCACATCACTTGGATTTGCAGTTATAAGTTGTAGGGGAACAGATAAAGCAATGGGCTGTATAAACTCCAGAAGTGCAATGATACTTGGATATCTATAATGAAAACCCAACTTATCCCAATCATCCCTGTTCTACTGATATCGGTAACCTCATCCAGAATAAAAATACAACATGCAAAACTGCTTTGATGTCTACTTGTCCTAAAAAATATTTGACACTTTTGTAAAATCAGATCATATATTAGAATGTACTATAGATATAGTGTGAAAAATATATACATTTGGGATAGAAATTGAGTGTTTTGATGCAATTAACTTATTCCATATTCTATATCATTTAGAGTAACACATTTCATATTGATATTACTTCTAACTGCAGTTGATAAACATTCATCACAATGGTAATAAGAGTTGATGTCTAGTTCCACTTTATATATGATCATCATTATTATTGTTGTTTATTTTTAATGCACTAACATATTAAAAAACTAAATAACATTTAGACACATAAATATTGGAGAAGTCTGTCTTTGAGCTTATAATATAAAGGACATGTTTTTGTTCCAAAGCACCTTACACCATTGCACTATTGCTGTTCACTTTTACCTCTTTTCTGAAGCCTGTTCAAATAAGCATTTGTATGCTAACTGGATACTGATTCTCCACACCTGCTGCTTTCTCATTGAGTTGAGCTGCAGAGCATTGCATCCTCACACATACAGGCCTTGATAAACAGCAGTATGCAGTTCAAGTAGTCCTAAGCAAACACTTGAGATTAACATCAAGGTTGTTTCACTAGCCAGCTATAGATATCTGGTGAATTTGATCTCAAGAGCTTTTATAGCAACCAAGGTTGCAAGCCAGATAGGGCTTAGTGCTGACATCACACACATACACAAAGGTACACAAGGGTGTGGTATGGGAGATAGAGTATAAATATGTGGGTTCCTTAATTCAAGGTTAAGTTGTAGTTTTCACATATCCAAGGTGTGAGACTGTTTCTGTGTTTTGTATCCTGAATTGGGGGGTGGTCTTGCCATAGGCCACTAGTAATCTGTATTCAGTATTCTCTGCCTGTACCTTTGGGCATTGCCCTCTTCAGAAGCCACCTTTTGTGCCAGAGGGAATAAGAACCACACAATTCTGCTGGGGTAGGTTTGAACTAGGTTCATATCAAGCCCCCTTGAAGAAGCACATCGTGACAACTGTTTTGCTGATTCTTACCTCCTTGGCTTTGACTCAATATTTCATATGGTTTGAGCTTCCCTGTTTTGGCTTTTCTACTATGAGCCTGCCCTATTATTGGACTGCACAACTATTCTTCTGCCCTGCTACTGGTCTCCTCCCTCCTGTGCTCTGGCCTTACACTTAGATGGGCTCTAAGTGCAAAATAATTAAAATGTGTTCTACATCTTTTTTAAGCACTTGATTTCCTTAGGTGATGTCAATACTGATACATGCTTTCGTTGCTACCCATCTCGACCGGCACACAGCCTGCAGATGGTACAGAATTCGATGGTAAGAATGCTGACACACAAAACTGATTATTTGCAGATAATATTCATCCTCCATTCTCTGCATTGGTTGGCAAACTTATTCAAGGTTGGCTTACTGACTTGTGAATGGTCTAAACAGGGTCCCAGATACCTGAAAGGACTCTTGGTGACCTATACTCCTCCACCAGAAAGTGCAAAACAGCTAAATGTACCAATAGATTGCTTATGCTCATTTGATTTGAGAGCTCTAAGTTATTTAGCTCCATCATGGAATATTTTTAAAAAGAGGCTCAATACATATCTATTTACACAAGCTTTTGTGTAACACAGTATCAAAGTTGTAGGGGACTGTAGATAACGCCTCACAGACCCCTATGCCAAAGAAGTTAATGTTCCTATGATGTCAGTTCACATACTGAATTTTACATTACATATAGCCACATTTAAAAACATAGCTCACATTGTAGAAAGTAAGGCCTACGGCTATTAAATTAGCCCCGTAATGTAGGCCGTTGACAATCTGCAGGCTAGCTGCGAAAAAAGCCTACGGGCTGAGCAATGTATGTTAAACTTCGCGGCCTCAAATCCTTTGATTCGTCAAGCCTGTAACCCCTACAATTCCAATTCCAATTATGCCCATAACACACAAATGTAGCCCAAAGCCCTAGGAGTGCTGGGGAGGACTCGCAAGGGGGGTTAAGTCCAATAAGTCGCACTTGTACTGTGGTTAAAAACACTCTACTGTACAATTATTAAAAGTGAAAGTGATGTTAGGTCTTAGAATTAATAGTACAACATTCTCCAGCCTGCAAATCGGCCCAATAAAATACTTAATTTCATGTATATTTTATGTGTTATATCGATCCCGGCAATCAATGTGTTAATTCATATAATGTAACCCGCATGTAATAAAATACTTGCGGCTTTATTAATATTGCATTATGAATGGAATGTTGGTCCGATCATAAATTTTAATTGAAGCCCGTAGGACTTTGAAATCCAAACTCCATTTTTCTTTGACACATTGGCTCCATCTAAACCTGTAACTACGGGCTTGCTTAACAGCAAAAACGCAAGTCCAACGGCCGACACCTGGTTTACTGGTTTGCGTCTCAAGCTCGTAACTTGCAGCCCCTTCTACTTTAATAGACGCATAACAAGAAGGATTTTGCTGTTGCGGGGCTAACGTTGCAGATGGAGCTGCAATTTAATAGGGCTATAAGAGATCCAACTGCTACACTTTATCTCTAGATTTGCTAGTTTACTATCTTTACTTATTTTATTTTCTCAAGTCTCAGATTCAAACCATGCTCTTTTGAAATATTGTGCTTGATAACTGGCAAAGCTATTTTAGAAAGTAAAAATTATATAAATATGACTATTAAATGAACACGGTAACTATGGTACAATCTATCATATGTTCCAGAAACATAAAGAGATTTGCTTAAAATGACATTTTGGTAGTTATATGAGTTCCTTTAACAAATGTGTTGTTTTACCTCTAGCAAAATCTCGTCTTAATGTGAATGTTTAGCGGTGCAATATCACAAAATCCATAGTGTCAATTAACATATTACTACAACTAATCTAAAGTGACCTTTGTAAATAAACAACTAGTTGTATGAATTTGGACAGGGCAATCACAAAGCTGCACTTACTGTTTCAATATTGTTGCAAGCTGAAGTACTGATAAGATAAGACAAAAACTGCATTTCCAGTATTGAAATTGCCATTTACCTATTATGTACAGTTTAAGTCGTAATGAGATCGGCTAATACAGAGGGAACCTTGAATGAGGATAAGGGGTGAGATCTATTGAAGTTCTTTGTTATCTAATAAATACTAGGATTCGATATTCCCAAGTAGTACATATACTCCAAAATTCCCATTTAGTTCTATTTAACACTTCCCCAAAGGTATTATAAGCACAAATGGTCCCCTGCATAGAAAGATAACAAACAAAATAATAATTTTATGTAATTTTAATACAGATAAGGTTGCTTGTATTGTATGTTTGAATTCCTTAATGCAAGTGCTATACTGGTTAGCATAAATATTTTTGATAACAACAATAAAAGCCTTTTTTTCAGGTAATAAAATTCAGTTCCTTACCAGGGACGTTCTCTCCAGCTTTGTACATTGCAAAGATAATTTGTGGTGGAATGAGTAATGTGATATCCCCTCCTCTGCTAGAAATAATACAATTAGACCTCTCTACCACTTGGCAGAGTTCAACCGTTTAATGTATTTTATACAGTTGCAGAGAAACATATTTATTGATCCTGGAACATTAAAACAATGTTACTATTGAACTACAAATGAAAGAGAAGGGTTTCTTCTAAGGTGTGATACCCTCAAACCAGTAAACCCAAGAGCCTATAAACGACACACTGTATATATTAATATGATTCAAATATGTGTTTAAATATCAAGAAATTTGCCTTTAATTGTACCAAGAATGTATTTTTATGTTAGAAGAGTCAGAAAATATTAGGTGCAGAAGATCATAAACAATACAAGATGTGACCAAGATTCCTCCCTTACACCAGCAAGCCATCTGCAGTTCTGGAGGACCCAGGAGCTTACAGGTCCTTTGTAGTAGACCTATAACACATGGTAAGTGATCCTTAGAGACCAAGGAGGAAAGCCCAGATGCATGTTTCCCTGACTAATCTTCCTTATTGGGAGATACATATCTTTTGTACAGTGAAAATGCAGTAAAACATTCCTATACCCCCACAACTAAACAAGAGGCACCATGTAGCTCTATTGTCCCTCCCAAAGGACCAGTTAATATGAATTGACCATCTAAAACATGTCCCCCCCCCCAGCAGAGCTAGTGGCGTAAGTCTACAGGTATAAAACATGCTTCCCTTCCTATAGCGCCAAACAAATTAACTAAATTAACTGTCAATGCTAATCTCTTCTATCAACAATGAGGCTGGAAAATCAGTAATTAAACAAACCCTTGGAATCAAGGGCATAACAAGTGCCCAAATGGAAAGACCACAAACAGAAGTGTTAGATCTCTCTCTCTTGGTCCTCTGCCTGATGGGTACCACCAGTGAACTTGGATGAGATCTTCTAGCTGTCATGGTAGGTGCTCTACTTTTTCTTAATTTGTTAATATGCTGCCTTAGAACTTTCTGTTCTTACCTAACACAGCTGTCATGGCTTAATGGACCTGATACTGACTGAAGATGCAGAGGATTGTCTTTGTGTTGCTATCTACTTCAACAAGTAATGATATTTCCATTATTTTCTTTTAAATTGCTGAGAGCAGCTTAAGAAAATGTTTGCGCTTTGCAGGTTTATTTCTTAAAACCTAGCAATATTCCTCTGATGACATAGTTCTCTGTAGAAGATTCCATGATGGAGAGCAGCCAGCACCTTGAAATCACATAGGACAATATGGTGCTGAACCAGACAGATGTTCATTCCTGTTGTAGGAGATGAGGTAATGACTAACTGCACATTCATCCTGAGGTTTGAGGTCTTATAGCAAAAGAGAATCATATGCTTGTCCGGGATCTGCACATATTGATTGTTGGTTTGTGTATTAGAAAAAAAATATATAGTGGACAACTTCACTTAACAGTACAGTACTGAATATGAACTATCTGGTGAAGTTTTGTTATTGTTTACGATTGAGGATATTAAGAAATGTTCAAATGAACAGTAGTCAGAAGTCTTAATTACTTTTAATTAATTAATATCTTATCAATTGGGGGAAAGTACATATAGGGCTGCGAAAAAGTATTTGCCCCTTCCTGATTTAATCTATTTATTGTATTCGTCACACTGGATATTTTCTGAGCTTTAAAAGCTGAACCTGAGTGCATAAATAGCACATTTGTATTTACTTCCTTTAATTAATAATTAATTAATTTTATTCAACAACCAAACTCCCTGCGTGAAAAAGTATTTGGTCTCTTACACTGATTGTCTTTCCTTTAGCTACAACCAAATTCTTCCTGTAATTCAATATCAGTCTTTCACTTTGTTGTGGAGAAATGTTAGCCCTCTCTTCATCAAATAAATACTTTCATTTAGAAACATTGGTAGGATCTGCTCATTTCATGTCTTGAAATAATTAAAATTCCTTTTGCTTCTTTCTGATATTTTATTGTGGACTTTCTTTTGTCTTTTATATCATTATCTTGCAACAAGACTTCAGCTCACAGAGGGGTGATCAGATATTCTCCTTAAGAATTTTTTGATACAGAGCAGAATTTTATGGTTCCTTCAATTATACCAAGTTAGCCAGAGACAGCAAACCATCCTCACACTATCACACATTCACCACCATTATGTTTGAATGTTGGTATGGTGTTCTAATTGTGGAATGCTGTGTTTTCTTTAGTCCAGACATAATGGAAACCCATGTTGTATTTAAACTTCAACTTTTTCCTGGATTATAGAACATTCTCCCAAAATGCTTGGAGACCATCCCGGCACATCTTGGTAAATGAGAAAAAAAGTATTTATGTTTGTGACGATCTGTGAGTATGGGCTATACAAGCCCAGGGCCACCTGCTATAGACTGCAGGTTAACTGCCCACAAGCACTGTGGGGTACTTGGAAATCTCAGCATTCTGATATCTGGCTTGTGTATCTGTCAGGGTCCTTGCATCAGAAATCGGCACTTCCAGGCTCCCAAGAGACTCCAGATATGCTTCTTCTTAGGGGTCTTGATAAGACTTGTTACAGTCAAACCAACCCCAGCAGGATCCTACAGAGTCTCCCAGTACCTCCCTGCAGCCATCCAGGAGAACAGGGGCAAAATAAGAGATCCACGATTTCTATATGTCTCCAGAAGTGAAATTATTTATTTTGAAAATTCAGCAATATTTAAGCGGTTAGATACAGAGGGGGTGTACACAAGCAAGGTAACATTAAGAGGTTGTGGCAGACAATTACAGAAGATGACCCCACATGGGGTCTAGCAGTATCTTGATAGCTGGCACCTGAGGACAATAGGGCTACCTTCTCATACACATCCTGCTGTCTCTGTGTCTGAGTCGTCCAGACCTTAGATAGAGTACATGGCAGTGGGATTAACTTAATTTGCTAACAATGGACCAGAACAGATTACAATACAACGGAGTGGCTGGAGCAAAGCCGTCTGTCCTTTAATGGGCTAAGATCCAGGAACTGGAAAAAGGGGTCCTTGGCAATATTCTTCTTGGGTTGCAGTGGCTTCCGCCTTGCGCCTTTGGAAAACATATTAGCAAGCTGGTCATTCCTGAAAAGATTCACTATCGTTCCAACTGTTCTCCTCTGAAAGCATGGGTCAAAATAAGACAGCTTTATATTGAGCAGAACTGTGTTAAAACAGCTGACTCTATTTATCTCTTTAATTTATTTAACAAGGGGGTGATTACATCTGCATAGTGACAGACTGTTTGTTCAATAATAGAAATAAGTTAAAAAAAAAGTAAAAAAATGTTCTTCCCTCTATCTACTATCAGACTTTATCTAATGACCTGAAAACATTCACTGTGTGTGTGTATATATATATATATATATATATATATATATATATATATATATATATATATTATGCACATTTAGTATCCATGAATTATCAGCTTCAATTATAGGACAGATTTTGTCAATAATTTAAAGTAGAAAGAAAACACATAAAATATAATAGTAATAGTAATAATAATACGTATATTCATAAAAGCTGAACCTAATGTTGAAAAAAGGGTATACTTTTTAAATGTTTAAAATATGCTCCCAGCAGTGGCAGAGCTAAAGATTGGAGGGCCCTGGTGCAAAAAAAAGTTTTAGGACAATCCTTTGGGGTTTGTAAAAAAAATTGTGCTTGGCCCTACCAGAACCAAATTACTCAATGCTTCTCCCCCACATCCCTTCCCATAACTGCTCCCCTCCAGAAGACCCCTTCCCATAACAGCAAACCTTCCCAAGACCTTTACCCATTGTTGCTCCACCTCAACAAACCCCCTTCCAATATATATAAATTACACAGCACTGGGGCCCCACAGAGGAGGGTAGATCTGCCCCTGGCTCTCAATATAATATACCCATATATCTATCTATTTTTATATACTTTATTTTTTTGAGAAGTGCTTAAAAGCTCTGTTTCTTCTGCCTAACATCTCACAAATAGTTAATAACTGGATTCTCCCCTCTGCAGCTTATGAAAACAGCATACTTCTAAATACAGTGGTGACATTGTCTCATTGTAACCTATCAGTAGCAATATTCTGTAACATGCTCCGTGAGAGAGGTCACTGACAGGCTAATTTGAAACACTGCACTTCAAGTATATGTATTCATACGCGTAATTATAAATATATATATATATATATATATATATATATATATATATATATGCAGAAAAAAACAGAGCTTATAAGCACTTTTTAATAAAATAAAGTTCATAAAAGTAAATAGATACATAGGATACATAGCTATTTTATATTCCTTGTGAAATCCAGAAACCTTCAATGCCCCTTTTAAGGGAAAGGCCTGTATGCTTTAAAGTGTGGACATATTCCCATTAATGTTTCCATCTTTACGTATCTGTACACATAGAAGAGATGATAGATCATTTTATTATTTTGCTACCTGCAGACCCTGTTTGAGAAATGTCCCCATAGAACAATTCTTGCTTATCCTTCATTAAAAAGATCTCTGTGTCTACACATCCTATCTCTCTGTCTTCTATGCCTAAATGCACTGTAGGGTCTTCTGTAACTTATGTGGGAATTTCACATATGACTATCTCCTGTCCTTTGCTTGTCACTGCCACGTATGCATTACGCCTACAGGGACATTCTTTACCTTTGCTACATCGCTACTAAGCGTCTGGCCTGAGGGAGGTATCAATATCATTTTCTTGAAAGAAACTGTATATTTTTTTTTTTTGCTATGGTTTCATCTATTCAAAAGTAAATCAGCCATATCCTTGAGATTTACAACAGAATATGAAGAATGCAGGATTTTCCTTGAAATATGCATATTTGAAAGGTCTGTAGCTCTCAAGAAACTTGTATATAAAGACAAAACTCATCTAAAAGATTTGTTACACAGTTGTACGTTACACTACAGTCCTTCAGGCATTTTGTTTGGAGTCTGTAGTACTACCTGGCAAATCAGTTTGTTTCAAATTACGTTCATTTCTAAAACTTAGAAAAAAATCTGTTTTTAGCAAATATGTTGCAGCATGTTATCTCACCCCCTACAATGGTGAGGTTTGGCCATTGATTTTTATCTGTTAAAGGCTGTACCAGATAGATATAGAATGTATTATGGAAAGTTGCTGAGGGGGTAGGGTAAACATATGTCTTTTTGCTTTAATAATGGATGGCAAAAGCAAGTCTATATGGTGATGTCATGAATGCCAGAAGGAGAAGGAAGCACCATGATTGATAGGACCCTTTACAATAGGTTCTCTAGCTAATGACAAGAGTTAAAAAGAGAGACTCTGTGTTCCCTTAAGGATAAAATAGAGTGTTTAGCTGTAAAATAAATCCAAAAGTGAAGTGCACAACTACAAGATGGAGACAACTGAAGATGGAACACAGACCGGTGGACCATATACCTACAGCAGGATATAGGGCTTGGGGGCTGGAATATGTCACTTTTTAACTAAATGAAAAGTGGTAACATTGTTCATTAGGTTGTAAAATCCAAAAACAGCAGGATCCGCAAATGCTTCTGTACCAATATGTTTTGTCTGTATTCTTTGTACTTTTTATTCACTTTTATATCTGTATTTAGTGCTTTGGAAATGTTATTATTTGCAGATACAAAATAGATAGATGGATGGATGGATATATAGATAGATACATAGATACATAGATAGATAGATAGATAGATAGATAGATAGATAGATAGATAGATAGATACATAGATCGATACATAGATAGATAGATAGATAGATAGATAGATAGATAGATAGATAGATAGATAGATCGATACATAGATAGATACATAGATAGATAGATAGATAGATAGATAGATAGATACATAGATCGATACATAGATAGATACATAGATAGATAGATAGATAGATAGATAGATAGATAGATAGATAGATAGATCGATACATAGATAGATACATAGATAGATAGATAGATAGATAGATACATAGATCGATACATAGATAGATACATAGATAGATAGATACATAGATCGATACATAGATAGATACATAGATAGATAGATACATAGATAGATACATAGACAGATACATTGATAGATACATAAATACAAGGAAAATGGATGTTGCATTTGAAAGGAAGTGGTTCAGTGATAATTATCTATAATTAGATACACCAGGATGATTAATGAAAAAAAAAAAAAAAACTAAGGTTCCTTATTTATATTTTGTTCATTTGGAAGAGTTGGCGTGATAATGGGGGGGGGGGAATCACTTTAGGTTATCAGCTTGTATATACAATTATGCTTAACCGGGGCAGCCAGTGTTTTCCTTAACTATATTTGATACTGGGAAGGGACCTTGGTTGCAAACAGAATTATCCACGTGGTTCTGTTTTAATGGGCTTCTACAAAAAAATAAACACAAATATGAAAAAAGTCTCTTGGTCCTTTGTTAAAAAAAAAAGTTCAGATAAGCCTCTGCATTGCATAAACCATTTATTCCTCAAACATAATAAAATATAAACTGATTCTCAAAGGTGTAATGGTATATATATATATATATATATATATATATATATATATATATATATATATGTATAACTAATAATCTTTTAAATGTCCTCCCCTAGTGTAGTAAGTGCACTCTTGTCCTCAAATGTTATGTGGTCCTACATTATGTGGTCTCCAGCACTTGTTTATCACATATATAATTGTGAGCGTACGGGCTGTTGCTCACTCTTGCGGGCTCGCATAGCGAGCCCGCGGCCCTCGCATAGCGAGGGCCGCGGGCAAGGGCCTCAGTTGCTGGGATGGAGCGCCAAAGGCGCTCCATCCCAGCAACTGAGGCCCTTGCCTGCAGCCCTTGCCCGCAGCCCTCGCATAGCGAGGGATGCGAGCAAGGGCCTCAGTTGTTGGGATGGAGCAGCCACCTCCTCCCCACAATGCCCCGGTTCGGGTTCCGGAGCGTTTATAACCCAGTGCGCATGCCTCCCTCGCAGTAGCGTTACGTATCGCCATGGTTACAAACCGCTGCGTGCGTACGGCTGTGACTCATTTCTGCCCTTACTGCAGTGTGCGACTTGAGTCTGTGTGAGTGCGCATCTGTTCCCGCCACTGACATCGCTCTATTTTGAAGCTCCAGGACCATGGCAGACCCACGCGTCAGGCAGATCAAGATTAAAACTGGGGTGGTGAAGCGGTGAGTGGAGCTGGGGGAGGGTTGTGAGATAGAAGGGAGTCCTGGGCTGGTTTGTGGGGACCTGACAGGGGAAAAGGCCTTGCACTGCAGGAGCAGGTGAGGCGTGGCAGGCTGGGCCCTGAGATGTCACATCTCCAACCATCACTGGGGCCATAATGTGATACATTACATTGGTATTTTCTTATATGCGGTTTTTATTTCAAAAACTAAATATCTAATAATCTCTTGGCTTTCCAGCTCTATATATATATTGTATATTGTGTGTGTGTATTGTTTGTGTATATATAATGTGTGTGTATATTGTGTGTGTATATATAATGTGTGTGTATATTGTGTGTGTATTAACTGCGGCCCTTGCAAAGCAACTGCAACCCTCGCAAACTTTACGTCGCAATGCAAACAACATACGAGATACGTTAACACACATTACGGACTCGCAAAAATCGCCCGCAACCCGCGGACATGAAAAAATGAAAAACACAATAAATACACACAACACATACATAAAAAGCTTACCTACAGCAAGAGGGAGCATCCAGGACCTCAAAAAATGAAGTTACACCTTCATTTAACTCATAATAAAAGAGTTTAGACACTAAAAAATTCTCTAAGCGAGAGAAAAAATGGCCGACGAACAAAACGAAAACGAGGCTACAGCACTCTAAACACACAAAACACCACAAGAAACACGCAAAACACCACAAAACACCTACGGATATTCCACTACAGACGCATACCACACATTAGCCGGCCTTTTACAACAATACGGAACTACACAACTACGCTAACGGTTTTGTCTCGCGCACGCACAGTATTACACTGCACACATTCAGCACGCTTACACAGCAGCTCCACACCACTAATGCTGCAGCAACATGAAAACAGATTGCAGCTCTTCAACACAATGCTTCAAAATAGGTAAAGTATATTCATTTATTAATTTGTATTATATATTTCAGTAGTACACACAAAACAACATTAGCTACCTTACAATTCCATTGCCGTCATTTTTTGACGGGCAATTCGCTAGTTTTATTATATTGTCTTGTGGTGTGGTTGCACTTCTTTTTCCTTTTTAAGATTACATCACATATATAGTTGTGAGCATACGAGCCATTGCTCACGCTAGCGAGGGCTGCGGGCGAAGGCCTCAGTTGCTGGCATGGAGCGCCGAAGAAGCTCCTTGCCAGCTACTGCGACCCTGGCAAAATTTATGTTCAAACGCAAACAACCACACAACAAGCGCGACCACGCAAACAACACGACACACCAACTACGACCCTCGCAAACTTTACCTTGCAACGCAAAGACCATGCGAGACACGTGAACACACATTACGACCTTGCAACAATCGGACGCAACTCGCGAACATTACAAAATTCAAAACACACAGCACATACATAAAAAGCTTACCTACAGCAAGAGGGAGCATCCAGGACCTCAAAAAAGCAACTTACACCTTCATTTCACTCAAAATAAAAGAGTTTAGACACAAAAAAATTCGCTAAGCGAGAGAAAAAATGGCCGCTGAACAAAACGAAAACGAGGCTACAGCACTCTAAACACGCAAAACACCACAAGAAACTCACAAAACACCACAAAAGACCTACGGATATTCCGCTAAGACACATACCACACATTACCCGCCATTTTAACCAAATGCGGAAGTACACGACTACGCTAACGGTTTGGTCTCACGCAATTTCATTTTTTGACGGGCAATTCGCTAGTAGTCATATAATTGACAGTGCAGTGTACTTGATAACAAAACAACTGCATTGTAAACTACCAGACTAGACATGGAGGGAGCTTGATGGATGATTTCGTATTATAAACTGTTAAATAATGTTAATAAAAATGAGATTTGCAACTATAGCATCTGGTTACTAATGCTGTAACAGGACACTCCACCTCAGGCTCAATGCAATCAATGAAATAACTAATTTGAAAACTAAACTATTATATAGTTAGTGGGAGATATCTTTTACCCCAATATAAACCCAACTGACTTTTCCAGATAGATTTTTATATAATGCTATATCTCTATTTTTATTTTTTATGCATGATAGTGGACCTTTTCTATCTCCCTTCTGCTAGATAACATTGCCTAGTAAGTGCAGCAGAAAGCATTAGACAATGAATTTCCATCATATTCATTAGGGGTAAAAGAATTGCTGCCTCGGGATCAGTATCACTATTAAGTCAGAACCACTGCTACACTTTAAAATCAATGGTGCCAAAGACATTAGGCTCCCATAATTGCCAGAAAAATATACATCTAAGCAGCACTAAAAGACACTATAAGCATGTAAGAAAGTATCTTACAAGCTTATATATCTAAAAAAAAATAATCCAAAATAGATGTGCTCAATCAGAGAACGAACTAACCTTACACTCTGAGAGCCACCTCTTTTAGCTCACTTGTGCCCTTCACAGGGAGAAATATCCTGTAGTATATCAGTCTGGTCCCACTCACTAGAGTGGTCCAGACCCGAAATACCAGGCAATTCTACCCTGAACAGGAGAAACAGCAAACCCCAGACGTACGTTTTGGCCTTCTTTGAGCCTCGTCAGTGAGGTGTAACTGATGACTCCCTAAGGCACAGTGATCAAGGGGAGATATATATATAAGCATAATTATTAAGGAAAAAAGCCATACAGCATTTTTTAATTAGAAAAAAATAAATGATGCCTCTGGAGGGATCCATAATATATTAGTGAAAGTTGTGTGTGTGAGAGGGGAACTTTCGTTTCTTTAGAGCTGTTGGTTGCATTGGATGATGCAAGGTGTCTGATTCTGTACCAGAGAAGAAGAGGAAGTGTGGTGTCCATTTCATTTATATCCTATTATTAAACAAAGGTTCTTCACTTTTCCTGAACTGCGGTAATCCTTTCTGTCTTCTAGTCTAGTGAATGACCCGTACTTATGGGTATTGGGTTGTCTGAGGCCCACGCCTTGGCACAAGATATTTGGATAGTAATTTCAAAAGTTTCAAAAGCATTAAAACAATGGTAATCATATTGTCCATACACTCGTTGCAGGTTCCCTAGATAGACCTGGCATAGCTATTCCCAGGTAAACCTTCAATAAAAATAATTATTATAACTCCTATTAATAAATCTAAAAAATTTTTATAATTACTAGGCCCTGTCATAGTAGCAAATATCTAAGCCTTTATTAATATATATTATCTTTTATATCATGGAACAAATACAAATAAGTATAATACACATGTGAGAAAAGCTAAAAAGAAAAATTCTAAATAACATGATAACAAGCAAATTTGGGAGCATAGATCATTTTGGGCATTCATTTATATTCATCTTGGGCATTTATAAAATGCTGTTCTAAAGAAATTGACTTGATATTAGGAAAATGTTTATAGCAAGTTAACATGTAAATACAGTTTTAAACTATTATATTCAATAGTGATATTTTCCCTAAAAAAGTTAGTCCCCTGTAAGGGACATTTACTCCAAACAATATCACAATTTAGTGTTGAAAAGCTGTCATGACGAAAAAGATGAAAAGGTGGCTACACAAGATTGAATAGAAGTACAGCTCACAGGAGAATCGCCATCCACTCAAGCTCAATACAACAAGTAATGCTCTAGTGGTCCGTTATTGAAGTCCCCTGTCACAAATATACTTTACTAAACTTAATATTTTTTTGTAAAAAACAAAATGCTGACATGCGTATGTCTTACATAGCTGATTATATTGTTAGTTTGTTATATATGGACTGTAATCCTAAACATCACTCTCTGCAAACCAAATCAGAGTTGGATTTGACCATTGTCCTTTCCTGCAGAACCAGATTGTATCCTACAACCTCTGCCCCACAGTCCCATCTATTGAACATATACACCTTGGCACATTTTAGAATAGGTTTATAGTTTTAGGAATATATGTGGAAAGATGTTTTAATTGGTGAGTTTTCACATATGGAAGCTGGGATAAGGTCTTAAGGAGCCACATAATAATTGTAGTGTGTGAAGGTACATTACAATGGAAGACTTGATAATAGGCAAAGCAAAAGAGGGGGCTTTAAAACTATTTGAAAACATACATTGAGACGTGTTTGTGTTGTTCAGTGGTGTCAGACTCTCCATGACCACATAAACCATAACGCCATGCTTATCCACTTGGTAGAGATACTGGAGTGGGTTCCTTCTCTAGTGGACCACAGCATCATGGGATTCCTAGGTGGTCTTCTATCCAAGTACTGACCAGGCCCAACTGGCTTCAGAATGGTGTGACCTCTCAGTTCCCTATCTAGAATCAAACCCAGGTCACAGTGGTGAAAGCACCGAATGCTAACTACTGGACCACCAGGGAGCCCAAATTGAGACATAGAACTATGTAAAATAGTGTTTTAAAAATAAATATTTATGGGTGTAATGGCTGAAATAGTTATTGTGGGTTACCACTCATAGTATACAAAGCCAATACAAATGATTTTCTATACATATGAACACACTATAAAATATTTGGGTGATTATAATACTACTAATAATACTTTTATATATTCCAAAAGAATAATTAAGTCATTACTCCTAGGGACATTTCCTCTCCACCTAACTACATTTAACTCCAAATATATAGCAACAGAATAGGAATTAGTTGCACGCCATCAATTGCTTTGGAAAAGCTGAGAAATGTCCCATCTTCTCATCTAACCGTGTTTATCACTTCAGTTTCTGTAATCTGACATGATTACATATATAAGTCTAGATAATGGGTGGCTATCAGAAAGTTTTCAAGTCAGAAAAGATGGAAACTTCATTAGGCCTAATGCAAAGCTCATTACCAAGAGGCAGACACAGTAAGACATTGAAGCCTGCAATAAAGAATAATTGCATATAAAAGTGAAAATGTAAATTATACTTATTTATTCTAAAAACATTTAACCTAATATTAACTTATTATTAAGTTATACAAAACACCATACTGGAAAACATTTACCTTTACATTTTATCTGAAAATAATGTTATACTCATGGCTTGGACAGCTGATGTAGTAAGGTTTTTATATACTTCATAAGTGTGATGTTTTTCTAATCTGCAGTGATCCATTAACTCTGATAATGTTTGTAAAACATTAAATGTTGATTTACATTCAGAGGAAGAGTTCATATGAGAGTTAAGAAATAAAGTAAAGTTTAGGTTAAACTCTTTGATTAAGAAACCAACTTAACTACTGTTCTACTCAACCACACACTAGACTAAGGCCCCTATTCAATCACAGTTGCCTTTATACCGGGCTTTACATTTGCAACAGTTACAGAGCGATTCAATTGATCAAGCCCGCAACTACCTGGCCTAAACCATAAAACATGCACCCCTAAGTAGAATTTCAGAGGATGATCATGATCAATTAAGCAAGGCCGTAACTACTGATTTAGAATCAGCCAATAGTAAATGAGACCGTCATCATGACGCCAGTAAAACATGGAGGCTAAACCACAATCAATTAGCGTTTAGAAGTCCAATATGCAGTCGAACTCTCAATCCAGAAATGCACAAAATAATAAAAATTAATGACAACACTGTTCTAGTCCATGTGAGTGGCCTGATATGTATTAACTCCTTGATTCCCAAGATTGATATACCACAGAAATGAAACCTTAAAAAATATATTTTTTATTGCAGATTTGGGAGCTTGAGACTGTTGTGCAATTTAATCTAAGCCTGTCATCGCTTTCCCCGTCTTTTAAAGTGCAGTACTGATTTTTTATTTGCATTTACAGTGCTACAAACAAGTGTTTAACTCGATTGCAAGTCTTATCTGGTACCCTTAGGATTTTCTTCTATATTTGCCATTTACAGGTGTGAAAACATATGCAGGCTTGAGGAATTGTAGCAATTGAATAGCAATTTGCGATTATAACAATTACGGGCTTGAAAGATCGAAAGGGTTAGCTGGGTCGGAGTTACGATTTTGACAACCACAGGGATTGTCAGCCTGTAACCCACAAATCATTTGCGAGTAGTTAAAAGACACCAATTGAATAGAAAATTAGTTTACGGGCACCATTACGGGCTACACAATTGCTCAATTGAATAAAGGCCTAAGTTCTTTTTAAAGCCACATTAATATTCAAAAACTATTTTCAGTTAACCCATTTATTTTAGTCACTAACATGGTCACCCACTATCCTAGTGTATCAAGAAAACCCCCTATGAAAAATGGAAAATGTATAGTAGTATATCACACTTGAACGTTTCTGTGTACACATAATAATTTTTATTTCATGGTCAATATTCAAATGTGTGAGTTAATTTAAATTATTGAAAAAAAAAATGAAACACATATCTAACTTTACTCGTTTATGAATGCATCGGATAGAGGAGAACCGGCATGAAATATACCAAAATAAATATTAACAAACTCACACTGATATTTGCCAACTCTATTGTGTTTGCAAGCAGTCGCTTTTGTTAGTTAATACCCATAGATATCTCTGCTGCAATTAGCATACAGTTCATAATTCCTTTTGGCTAATCACAGGCAGCTAATACAGTTTAATACAATGTAATAATCAGTGATGGCAGTTTGTGCAGGACGGAATCATGGGATCTATAGTCTCCTTGCAGAAGGAAGCAGGAGAAGCCATACATTGATTTGTAGGTCTGTTCATTGAGCTGGTGTTGGCTTGAAGGTTAGTAAAGTGTTAAAATCTGTACCCAATGAAGTGTTTCTATTGGGCGGTTCACTGTACCTATGTAAGCAGCTCTGGGGTTTGGAAAACAAGTTTTATTTTTAAATAAAATAAGTCTGTGTGTATATAGAATTACTCCATGTAGTGTGTGTGTCTGATATAAGCAGCGTGTGTTAGATTAGAAAAACTTGTATATACCTTTGTACCACCACCCATTTGCTAGGAGACATGTCTTTATTGCTAATGTAGTTTCGTAAGTCTAAGGTTACCTGAAGTAGCCATGGAAAACAATAAAAAGTTTCTAGGTAGAGAAAAAATAAAAAGGAAAACAAAAACAACAAAAAAATACAGTAAATGTAATAATCACTTTTCATACACTTCTATTTATGCAAGCCCCATGTATAGCAAAGAAAGAAGTTTTAATTATCTTCACTGAGGAAAAAAAAAAAATATATATATATATATATATATATATATATTGTAACAGAGCGCCCCCTTCTGACGGGGGGGTTGCGTCCTGTTCTCCTTGCTCTTTAACTTATTTATGGAGGAAAACACAGTAGGTTTGTCAGAAGCTTTGTTTTACTGCTGTTTTATTTTGTCAGTACAAACAGAAAGAAAAATAGTGCTTATCCTCAGCAACAAAATAAAATTCTACATAAACGGGCTTACTATAACCTGGAACACCCTGACTCGCCCTGAGAACGCATCTCGGCCTGCAGGTAAAATTATACAGTCCACAGTGTAAGCTCTCTGCTTCTTTCTTGGATCTCTTGAGGACCTTTTTCCTCTTCTCTCTCTGTCAATAGCAGGTGAAGCATAGGGCCCACCCTTCTCTCCCTTATGCTTCACCCCAGGGACCCTTGTCACCCTCTTGTGATGAGGGATGATTACTCTTTCTTAATACTCTCTTCTCCCTGGGGCATTTGTAATCCTTTTTCTGGGTATGATGAAAATAATATGTATTTGGCACCAACCTTTTATCCTCTAAGTTGTATCTGGTTTATCAGGAGTGGGGGGCTTTTGGATGGCTCCTTACTCAGCTTGATTTCTCCTGAACAGAAGCAGGCCACTCTCTCCTTTAGGAAAGTCTCTCAGTGACAAACTCCTCCTCAAACTGCTAGGCAGAGACTGCAAACTTCACTGAGCAGCCTTTTTAACTGCTCATGAGCAGGGTCAGGAGTTGGCTTAATTAGGCTGAAGATTTTGGATTAACCTTTTCTATGTCAGTCCAGGGTATATTGCCTTGCTCCATCTGCGGCTTATATATCTTCCCTGGTGTACTGTGTTGCAGGTTATCAGGGATTCCTGCTGCACTTTATTACAATATATATATATATATATATATATATATGTTTGATAATGACTATGGATTGAAGAGCAAGGCATTTGTCGGCACATGTCCCAGCTCAGCTTCACAGAATGCAGTGTAAAAACCGTTTTTCTCGGAACTCTGAGCTGGAAGCAGGTCTTTTAACTTGTTTTAAACATTCAAATGTGAACACAGATATACGAATTATTTACTGTACTACTGTACAGTGGCGGTCTTCAATCGCTCTTTTGCCCACCATATTATTAATGAGTGCTGTGGTGAAATACCTACTCATAAAGTCCAATACACAGGCTGAGATCCCGCTCCATGCTGATGATAGCCAGTAAGCTTGAAACAGCTGTACATGGATAGGATACTCATCTTGTGTTTAATCCAACCTTGGCTTTGAATTAAAGCTGTGTAATACAGCATACATAAGCTTAAAGGAAGCCATGTTTGATAATGGCTATGGATTGAAGAGCGAGGCATTTGTGGGCACATTTGCACGTCCCGGCTCAACTTCCGAGAATGCAGTGTAATAACTATTTTTCTCGGAATTCTGAGCTGGAAGCAGGTTTTTACAGTTTTTTTTACTTGTTTTAGACATTCAAATGTGAACACAGATGTACTATTTATTTACTATATATATATATATATATATATATATATATATTGGATATAAAAAGTCTACACACCCCTGTTAAAATGTCAGGTTTCTGTGCTGTAAAAAAATGAGACAAAGATAAATCTTTTTCCACCTTTAAAGTGACCTATAAACTATACAGCTCAATTTTAGGTAGAGGGAAGAAAAAATATAAAAATAAAATAATATGGTTGCATAAGTATGCACACCCTTAAACTAATACTTTGTTGAAGCACCTTTTGATTTTATTATAGTACTAATTTTTTTGTGTATGAGTCTATCACCATGGCACATTTTGACTTGGCAAGATTTGCCCACTCTTCTTTGCAAAAACACTCCAAATCTGTCAGATTGCGAGGGCATCTCCTGTGCACAGCCCTCTTCAGATCACCCCACAGATTTTCAATCAGATTCAGGTCTGGGCTCTGGCTGGGCCATTCCAAAACTTGAATCTTCTTCTGGTGAAGCCAATCCTTTGTGGATTTGGATGTATGCTTTGGGTCGTTGTCATGCAAAAAGATGACGTTCCTCTTCATGTTCAGCTTTCTAGCAGAAGCCTAAAGATTTTGTGCCAATATTGACTGATATTTGGAACTGTTCATAATTCCCTCTATCTTAACTAAGGCCCCAGGTCCAGCTGAAGAAAAACAGCCCCAAAGCATGATGCTGCCACCACCATGCTTCACTGTGGGTATGGTGTTCTTTTGGTGATGTGCAGTGTTGTACAATTATGGCTAAAAAGTTCAACCTTGGTTTCATCAGACCATAACTTTTCCCACATGCTTTTGGGAGACTTCAGATGTGTTTTTGCAAAATATAGCCTGGCTTGGATGTTTTTCTTCGTAAGAAAAGGCTTTTGTCTTGCCACTCTACCCCATAGCCCAGACATATGAAGAATATGGGAGATTGTTGCCAGTACTTGCCAGATATTCCTGCAGCTCTTTTATTGTTGCTGTAGGCCTCTTGGTACCCTCCCAGACCAGTTTTCTTATTGTCTTTTCATCAATTTTGGAGGGAGCTCCAGTTCTTGGTAATGTCACTGTTGTGCTATATTTTCTCCACTTGATGATGACTGTCTTCATTGTGTTCCATGGTATATCTAATGCCTTGGAAATTCTTTTGTACCCTTCTCCTGACTGATACCTTTTAACAATGAGATGCTTTGGAAGCTCTCTGTGGACCATGGCTTTTGCTGTGGGATGTGACTAAGCAAATTTCAGGAAAGACCAACTAGAGCAGCTGAACTTTATTTGGGGTTAATCAGAGGCACTTTAAATGGCAGGTGTATGCTGACTCCTATTTAACACGATTTGGAATGTGATTGCTTAATTCTGAACACAGCTACATCCCCAGTTATAAGAGGGTGTGCAGACTTATGCAACCACGTTATTTTTCTTCCCTCCACCTAAAAGATTTCAGTTTGTTTTTCAATTGAGTTGTACAGTTTATAGGTCACATTAAAGGAGGAAAAAGTTCTGAAATGATTTATCTTTCTCTCATTTTTTTACAGCACAGAAACCTGACATTTTAACAGGGGTGTGTAGACTTTTTATATCCACTGTATATATATATGTATATATATATATATATATATATATATATATATATATATATATATATATATATATTGTATTTTTCTGCTCACTGTGGTCTTTAATAAAGTGCCTTAGGGGCACGAAACACAACATAATGTTCTAACTAAGTACAACCAGAGTAATATGCATTTATCTTTATTCTTTAGATTGTAAGTTTACGAGCTTTCAATCTTGTTAGGTGCTTTGAGAGCAAGCATTTTGTATGTTTAATTTTAGGCTCAAAACAGGGCCCTCCGTTGTTTTGCAATATTTTAATGTTCTTTTTGCCTTGTACTTAAATTCTGTATAAGGCTACAGAATATAAAAGTTGTCAAACTGCGAGACATCATCCCGCTTTGCAAGGTCACAAAGCGAGCTCGCAAGAAATGCATCCCTCGCAAAGCGAGGGGCCGCATTTGCGGAAGGTGGAGGCTTTACGCGCATGACTTCGAAACAACACCACCCCTATGGCGCCCCAAACCACCCCACACAACCATTAACTTGCAGCACTTAGTCCTCTCCTTCGCCTCCTCCTCTCCCTCCCCTGTGTCTAGCAAAACACAGCACTAACCCCCCAAACCGCACAAACACAAAAACACTAAAAACACACTAATAAACCCAATAATGATAAAAAAAACACTCACCCACAGCACGGGGGGAAAGCCAGGACATCTGGAAGTGAGGTTACACACTAATTTAACCCCAAATTCCACCGTTTCGGCATCCGAAGAAATGCTAAACGAGAAAAAAATGGGCGCCGAAAAAAATGAAAACGAGGCTCCACGACCCCGGACCGCCCACCCACGTACAACTTACCCTTGAAGGGATCCGAGATAAGCTCGGAAACCCACATTAACGCCACATTAACCCTCGCAGTGGGGGTCCCCGATCGCACGCCACGTACAACTTAGACAAATTAAGCAGCTTAGGGACAAGTTCCCATTCACATGGCCCCCAAAACACCTTAAATACCTAGGAGTTAAGTTAACACCGGAAATAGAAAACATATATGGGGCGAACTATATCCCCCTGTACCGGGAACTAAGACTAGAATTGAATAAGTGGCATAAATATAAACTCTCTTGGTCAGGGCGACTGAACGCCATTAAAATGAATATCCTACCAAGAATCCTGTATTACTTCAGGACGCTCCCCGTTCCCATTAATAAAAGAGAACTTGACATGTTCCAAAGAAATACCTTTAGATTTATATGAGGATATAAAAGACCCCAAATTAACAAAAAAAACATGTATGCACACAAAACTCTGGGAGGCATGGGTTTCCCAAACTTTAGGCGGTACTACAACGTGGCCCAAATATCCTTCATCCCGCAAGCACACTCCATCACTCATCAACCCCTGTGGGTATTTATAGAGAACTTCCAGATGAGGCCTTTGAAATGGGACACTCTGCCCCGGATAACTCATAGCGTAGTGCCTCACAAGCTAGGAGATAACAATCCGATGATCAAATTAGGACTGGGAGAGTGGGAAAGGACCTCGCCCAGACACCACTTGAAACCAGCGATCAGCGCCCTAACACCCACGTTCAACTGTTTAAATGGCGTGGAGGTTATTGGCACTGACTCACTGAGCTGGTGGACGACGCAGAACTAGACAGGCTAGAGGGTTGGATAGAAGGAAATAGTCTTCTGACAACAGAGCAATTTATCGAGAAATATGAACTATCCATCCGAGAGTATTTCCACTATAATAAAATACGGCATGCTATCTCGTCCCTAGTTAGGGAGAATGGAATGCCACAAACAACATGGCTCACAAAGGTGTGCCGTAAAGCACCTCTGACAAGAGGCATACTTAAAACAATTTACATAGAAGTAAACAAAATTGGAGGTGAGCACAAACCGAATAATGTCCTCCAATGGGAAAGAGAGTTAGGGGTAGTTTGGGACTGCAAAGCATGGAACAAAATTAGTGCAAGACTGACCAGGGGTTCCTTATACTTTAGCCACATGGAGACAGCAACCAAAGTCTTTTACAGGGCATACTACACCCCTGACAAGTTACACAAAATGAACCCTGCAGCGCCCCAAAACTGCTTTAGAGGTTGCCAAGAGGTGGGATCATTCCAACACATATGGTGGGATTGCCAGGTTGCAAAGACCATGTGGAGTCAAGTCACCGGCCTAATTTCAGACACATTGGAAGTAGACTTACGCCCCATGATTGATAGATGCTTGCTGGGAATACCAGACGCCAACTTGTCTAAATACCAAAACGAGTGGATTCAATATGTTATGCTAGCAGCCAAATGCCATTTAGCCCAAAAGTGGTTGAAGCCGACTCTGAGCATAGCAGAAATCGTAAATAAACTGAATTACATACAAATTTACGAAAAGATGACACACTCGCTAAACAACACACTAATAATTTTTCATAAAATTTGGGGGACATGGAATAGGTCTCAACCCGCGACCCCGTGTTAGCAGGAAAGAGGTGAATGGACGCAGGGATCGGGGCAGCCACTTCCACACCGGGGGAGACATCAAGATTGAAGGTAAAACCGTGAATCACAGTCGGAGTGCAAAATCTAGTAAAACACGAGGTACAGGTTTTGTTTTGTTTTTTAGTTATGTTGGTAAACCTATAGGGTAGCAAATACAGACAGCACAATTACGTGAACAAGAAGGAGATCTATAAATTTAACGAACTGAATACATTATACTCAAACTACTTTTATATTCCCACACACAAAGCCCGCTAGGGCATATCTGCTAACTTGTTTAACATCAGGGGAAGACATATAAGTATCAGAAAAGGGAAAAGGAGAGGAGAGTTATCACAGTGTTGTATGTCAATAAAGGTTGGAATCATGTCAAATAACAATGTTGTAAATGTTGCAGACCTGCGAGTCTGAAATCGATGCAGCTACCTATGACATGTGTGAAAATTAAAATTTTCAAATATAAAAATACATACCCCTATCTAACATACAATACTATATAATATACAATAAATCCTAACTTTCTAAAATACATACCCCTAGCTAACACATAATAAATCCTAACTATCTAAAATACATACCCCTATCTAACATACAATAAATGCTATCTCCATATACAAACCCTAATTTTAAGCGAAAATAAAATAATTAACACCACTTACCTTTGCAGATGTCCCTTCAGATCAGCAACCTAGGGAAAAAGAAATAAAAATTAGTAAAACACATTTACATAAAATAAATAAACATTCTAAATATTCTAAATATTCTACTCACCTTTCCAACATGTCCCCGTCCTTCTTCTTTTCTTCTCCGGCACGGCCCCTGTTAAAAAAAAACATTACATTACTACAACATACATATAAACATTAAAAAAATAAACATAATATACATTGTACTTACCTCCCTGCGATGTCCCCGGCCTCCTCCTCTTTTTCCCCGCCCTGGAACAATCTGCGCTCAAAAAAAAAGAAGGAAGGAAATAGGCAATGGCGCCTTCTCATTGGCTGAAAACACTGTCTATCAAATTCAGCCAATCAGAAGGCACCAATGTGTGAGTCAATCAGAATGGGATACACCCCCACAGGGTGATTGGCTGGAGGCATCTGCGCATTCTGATTGGTTGCAGTGACAACAGCCAATCACAATGGGATACACCCCCATGGAGTGATTGGTTGAAGGCATTTGCGCCTTCTGATTGGCTGTTGCCAATGTCCATCAGTATTACAGCCAATGAGAAGGCGCAGATGTCTTCAGAAAATCACCTCTGTGGGGGTGTATCCCATTGTGATTGGCTGATGGCAATCAAGCCTTCTGATTGGTTTAAATAAAGATTGACAGGTGCATTATCCAATTAGAGTTGGATTTTTGGGGTGTATCCCATTCTGATTGATTCACACATTGGCGGCCTTCTGATTGGCTGAATTTGATAGACAGCGTTTTCCGCCAATCAGAAGCCGCCATTGACAATTTTCTTCTGGAAAACTCTGTAGGAGGCTCATTAGCTCTTTTTTTTTTAGAGCGCGGATTGTTCCAGGGCCCAGCCGGGGCAGAAGAGGAGGAGGCCGGGGACATCGTGGGGAGGTAAGTACAATGTATATTATGTTTATTTATTTATTTTTATCTTTATATGTATGATGTTGTAATGTAATGTTTTTTTTTTAACAGGGGCCGCGCCGTAGAAGAAAAGAAGAAGAACGGGGACATGCTTAAAAGGTGAGTAGAATATTTAGAATATTTAGAATGTTTATTTATTTTATGTAAATGTGTTGTATTATTTTTTTTCCCCAGGTTGGTGATCTGAAGGGACATCTGCAAAGGTAAGTGGTCTTAATTATTTTATTTTAGGTTAGCATTAGGGTTTCTGTATGTAGATAGCATTTATTGTATGTTAGCTAGGGGTATGTATTTTAGATAGATAGTATTTATTGTATATTACATAGATTGGGGGTGTATTTTAGATATATAGTATTTATTGTATGATAGATAGGTATATGTATTTTAGATAGATAGATTTTATTGTATATTACATAGATTGGGGCTTGTATTTTAGCTAGATAGGATTGATTGTATGTTACATAGATAGGGGGGTATTGTATTTTATTTGTATTGTATTGTATGTATTCTATATGTATTTCCTTTTCAGTTGTGTAATCTTTTTTTCTGTAGTGTGGGGGGGTTGTAATGTATTTTTTTTATTTTCAGTAATGTTCCTTTTTTTTATTTGTTGTGACTTAGGTTCTTTTATTTTCTGTAATGTAGATTTCATATTTTTTGTGACTTAGGTTTTTTTTTATTTTTCTGTAATGTAGATTTTTTATTTTTTTGTAATTAGAGTGGTGGGGGGTTGATTAGGGGGTAGGTAGGTAGGTAGTGTAGGTGTTAATAGGTTAGTGTAGAGTGGTGTTAGTTTAGATTTAATGGTTTATTGGGGGTGGGTTTAGTGCAGTGTAGTGTTTGTACTTAGTGTCATGAGGGTACTGTAGAACCCTCATAGCACTTACGGGGTAATGTTAGGCTTCTAAATGTCCCATGAGGGTCTTTAAATGCCCTTATGGGACTAATGGGGTTAAATAGAGGCTTATGAGGGTCTGTATAGACCCCAATTAGAGACCGGGTTAAAATTGTGTAGTTCTTACACTTTGTGTCATGAAGGTCCTGGATGACCCTCGTGGCACTTATAGTGTTATTACATGCGTTCATTAGTGTGTTATAGGGGTACATATAGTCGAGGTACCCAGTACACTCACATTGTGGGACAAACAGCATTTCAACACTTTTTTATTGCCCCGTCATTTTTGACGGGCAAGTCTCTAGTAAATAATAATAATAATTCTGTCTGAGTGTACCAAGGACTTTCTTTGCTGGGGTTAATGGATCCCCAAATAATTCCAAAACAGGCTCTGCTCCCCAGATTTATAAATGATGTACTTTAGTACAAGCTTCTAGGAACCGAAGGGGCTCTAATGGCAAAGCTTCTCTGGGAGTGTGGCCCCAGAGTCAGAGGCGATTAATCTGAGAACCAACAACACCTAAGTAAGTTTGCTCTGTAGGTCTGGTTATCTACTCAGAGAGCAACCTCTTTTAGATCTCTTGTGCTCTTCACAGGGAAAACTGTCCTGTAGTATATCAGTTTGGTATCATTCAAAAGAGTGATCCAGCCCCAAAATACCAGGCAATTCTACCATGACCAGGAGAAACAGCAAATCGCAGACATATATTTTGGCCTCTCTTAGGCCTTGTCAGTGAGGTTTAGCTGCACTCCCAAGGCACAGGGAGCACGCAGTCCATGTCTGGAGCCGCCTATCAACCTTAGGGTGAGAAAAACTAAATAAAAACAGAGTAAAAGGCACTCTGGTGGTCTCAGGTGGGTTCTACAGGTCTGTTACCTACTGAGAGAGCAACCTCTTTTAGCTCACTTGTGCTTTTCACAGAGATTATTAAACCTGGGACATCTGCGCCATATTGGTTAGTAACCCTCCAGCATTCTGGTCAATACACTTGTCATTAAATTGGTTGGATTCACTTTCTTCTTAGCTGTTTGGGCACTCTTTATGACCCTTTTGTTCTATCCATCTGTGTTTTGTTTTTAGTCAATTGATTCCTAAGGGTTGACAGCAGGGAGTCCAATTTCAGCTGCCCTGGATTCCAAGGAATTATTTATTGCTAATCAGCCTCATTATATATGGTAGAGATCGATGCTGAAGCTAGAGAATGGAGGGCCCTGGTGCAAAATATGTTTTGCCCCCCCCCCCAATTTTCTTGGTGTCCTTCCCCAAGAACCCTTCATATAATATCTCCCCTGCCTAAGACCCTTTCCATAGCTGACCCCCAAGATCACTTACTTCCTGCATGCAAGGAGCTCCTCTAGCTGCAGCACAGTTCCAGGATGCATGCTCTTCACTTTTCAGCGACATCCTCTAGGGGCGAGGTGGCTGGTGCGGCCAAGGGGGCCAGGGCGGGGGCCTACATATATACAAATATTAGCACTGCATCCACCCCCACACAGCAACCAGCCCTCTTAGCATCCATCTCTACATAGCGCCCTATCCTCTCAGCACCCACCTCACAAAACCCCCATCGATATCTCATTTGCTCTATCCATACAGAATCCTTAACCCCTGTACTTTGCTCTCTCACCTCTTCCCTGATACACATCCCCAGCGTGCTGAACTGCTCCACACTGCCACCTCTTGGAGCTTGCATGTATGTGTAAATCTACACAAAATTACATTTTTCTCTTTCTTATAGTTGCTATATTGTCCCAAGCCATAAATAATAATAAAAAATTAAAAATAATATGTTCTTTGGGGATAATCTTCTCATGGAACCATTGGTCATAAATAATATAATTTACATTTTTAGCAAATGTAATGTTTCTATATTTTAATTCCTCTGTAAAGAAATTAAGAGTTGATAAATAATATAAACATCCAGGCTCAATACCCCATTTGAGAATATTGTTTCAGATATAAATCACATATAATAGTTGTGGATATAAGGGCCGTTGGTCACGCAATGTTAAATATTGCAGGCCTCGCGAAGTGAGGGCCGCAACTACGAGCCGTTGCGGGCTGAAACTGCGAGGCTGCCATGAGTGCCGCAGGCGCGCATCGCGAGGCCCGCAGGACTTAGGCTGCAATGAGCGCCATAGGCGCTCATCGCAAGCCCCGTAGGACTTAGGACCGATCACGTAAAACAGCTTCTTTTCTGTCTGTTTTTTTTTGTCTATCTGTTATACAGTAATTTGGATTAATTAAAAGTTATGAATATTTTGGATCCCAGTAACTGTAAAATCCTAAACTTTCTGTGCAATTTTGCTTTTTCACCAAAGAATCAAAATCAATATTGCCTTTAGAACATCATTGTTTATTAACAGCACAAAGCAGATTTGCGATGGTGAGAAACGACACTACACATTGTGCTACCCTCCTACAAAATGGAGTTTGAGTCATATACATAAAACCAGAGCCTAACTAAATATTACAGAAATTATTTTCGCATGAATAAATATTATGTAAAACCTGTTGGAACTTCATTGAAACTAAACAAACTGTGACACATTATCAACTACCCTCTTAATGATGCAGCAAAAAAATATTTCCATGTCCCATTAACTTTAATCTCTCATAAATTAAATACTACCCATTTTTACAAATGAAATAGACAGATATAAATTTGTGGAGCAGCAGGGAGCAGATCAGCATATGTCAGTGTTATTTAAGTAGAATGAAAAATATGTGGCTAATAGACAGTGCAAAACTAACATGTTAAATGAGTGACTAATGGAAATACATCACATTCCAGTACTAATACTCAGATGTTCTAAGTATTTAAATAAAATTCTTATTAGAGATCAATGGTTACACAAATCTCTCTGTTTTTTTACAACAACATTTTTAAAAAATGCAGACCGGACAATAACATTGTTAAAAAAATCTCAATCACCAATTCCCTTTTGTTTGCCACTTATTTTTTAATTAACTATAGAAAATGCTTATGGCAATAAACGAACAAACAAAGAAAAAAACACTTGCAAATGCCCAAAATGTTTGAGGGGAAAAAAATACAGCATTTGAACTAATTAATTATTATGTACAATTATGCTATACATGGAGCCAGCTCTTAAAAATTGTAAATTGTATTGCTATGTTTACATGATGTGTTTCAGGGATGTGAGAGTGGGCCCATTCAACAAAAGACCTCTGTGCAGTGCTCCGTATATACTTCCCCACCTGGCTACCAGTATACCAGTTACTTGTTCAGTCAATATCTTATAACACATCATCTGCAGACAGGCCCGGATCTATCTTTTTGGAGGCCCTAGGCAGTAAAGAGGAGGAGCCCCTGTGAGCTAAGTGTGAACACACCCATTTTCCCTTTTTCTGTGCGTGTATATCGCTATCTTGCTGTGTGTCTCTCTCTACCTCTCTATCTCCCCTATCTTTCTCTCCACCCTCTGGCTCTCTTTCCCTCCCTCTTCACCCACCATCTCTCCCTCTTCCCCTCTCTACCTATTTCTCTCTATCCCTCTAACCCTCACTTTCTCTTCCCCTCCTCCAAATTTCTCTCTATCCCTCTTCCCCTCTCTTTCCCTTCCTCTCTCTCTCTCCCTTTCTTACTTTCCTCCACTGTCTCTCACTGTCCACCATTCTCTCTCCCTCCCTCTCTTTCTCTTTCTCCACCTTCTCTCTCCTCCTCTCTCTCCCTATCTCCCCTCCCTCTTTCTATGTCTCTCCCTCTCTCCTACTCTCCTCCCACTCCCTCACCATATTTCTCTCCCTCCCTCTTCCCCTTTCTTTCTCTTTCTCTCCCTCTCTCTCTCCCTATTTATATCTCTCCCTCTTGCCACTCCCTCTTTCTCTCCCATCTCTCCCTCCCCCACTCTCTCTTTCTCTCCCCCTCTCTTTCTCTGTCTGCCCCCTCTCTATATCTCTCTCTCCCCTCTCTCCTCTCTCCCTCTTTCTTATCCCTCTTCCTCTCTACCAGCCCTTTCCTCTTCCTCTCTCTCTCCTTCTATCCCTCCCTCTTACCCCTCTTTCTCCCCACTCTGTCTTCCTTTTCTCCCTCTCTCTTTCCCTTTTTCTATCCCCTCCATCTATCTACCTTACCCTCTCTCCCTCTTCTCTCTCTACCCCTCTGTCTCTCTCTTGAACCCCTCTCTTTCTCTCCTACTCTCCTCTCACTCCCTTATCATATTTCTCTGCCTCCCTCTTCCTCTCTCTTTCTCTCCAGCTCTCTCTTCCTATTTATATCTCTCCCCCTTTCCCACTCACTCTCTCTCTTCTCTCCCTTCCCTCTTTCTCTCCATCTCTCTCTCCCATTCCTCCCCCCCACTCTCTCTCTCTCTCGTCCTCTCTTTTCCTCCCTTTCTCTGTCTGTCTCCCTCTCTCTCTCTAGTCTTTATCTCCCTCTCTTACTCTCCCTCTCTCTCATCCTCTCTTTCTCCCCCTCTCTTTTCCTTTCCCCTCTCTCACCCTCTTTCTAACTCTTCTTTCCCCCCTCCTCTTCCCCTACCTCTTCCATTCTCTCCCTCTTTCTCTCACTTCTTTACCCCCTCCTTCTCTATCTCTCCCCCTTCTCTCTTCTTCCCTCTCTTTCTCTCCCACTCTCCCTCCCTATCCCCCCCACTCTTCCTCTCTATCCCTCTTCCCCCTCTCTCTTTCTCTATTTCGCTCTCCCTCTTTCTTTCCCTATTTCTCTCTCCCTCCCACTCTCTTTCGCTCCCCCTCCCTCACCCTCTCTCCCTCACCCTCTCTTCTCTCTCCCTCACCCTCTCTTCTCTCTACCTCTCTTCCTCACCCTCTCTTCTCTCTCCCTCTTCTCTCTCCCTCTCTTCTCTCGCACTCACCCTCTCTCCCTCTTCTCTCTCCCACTCACCCTCTCTCCCTCTTCTCTCTCCCTAACCCTTTCCCTCACCCTCTCTACCTCTTCTCTCTCCCTCTTCTCTCTCACTCACCCTCTCTCCCTCACCCACTCTCCCTCTTCTCTAACTCTTCTCTCACTCTTCTCTCACTCTTCTCTCTCACTCTTCTCTCTCCATCACCCTCTCTTCTCTCTCCCTCACCATCTCTTCTCTCTCCCTCACCCTCTCTTCTCTCTCCCTCACCCTCTCTCCCTCTTCTCTCTCCATCACCCTCTCTCCCTCCCTCACCCTCTCTCCCTCCATCGCCCTCTATCCCTCTTCTCTCTCCCTCACCCTCTTCTCTCTCCCTCACCCTCTATCCCTCTTCTCTCTCCCTCACCCTTTCTCCCTCTCACACACACGTACATGCCTCTCAACGCATCACAGCTCCTGCCTCCATCTTGTGATGAAGATCTCCTTCCACTGTCTGTACCCCCTTGCTGCCATGGCTGCGCAGGGGAAGGCTTCCTCTGCCTGCTCTCTGTGCTCTGATGCAGGGGGCAGGCTTAGGCTTCCTGTCTGGAGATCAGTGTTAACTCTGGCAGATGTGTCTGTTTTTAGAGGAAGTGGGCACTGTACAGAGCTGCACACGCCAAGAGGGCATTTGGAGGGTGTCTCTGGTGGAAGATGGGGTAAAAATGAGGCGCCCCTCTCAGAGATGCACCTGTAAGCAGGAGCCTAACTTTCCTAATGGATGATCCGGCACTGTCTGCAGCTATCACTTAATTATTTGTATTTATTATTATTTTTCTGTTTGTCCTGTTATTTTATTAGAAAGAAAGAAACTGCCAAAAATACTCTGTTATGGATACCATAATAATATAGCCTTAAACTATGTCCCAAGTCAAAGCTCTCTCGATAGCAGCAATGGATATCAAATTTCCATCACTATTGCCAAAATAACATACTGTAAAATATGGAACTTCGGTGGTTCTTCAAGATCACACTTTATGTGTAAAGATCAATAGACTGTCTGGTTGAATGTAAATCCATTGGTCCTCTAAGGGATGTAATTATAATCTACTAATATAGAATAATACCTATGGTCCTTTGACTGATGCTCAATGGACAAAGTGATGCTACAGTAGATCTGTTTTCAAGGAACCATCCTTATTGAGGTTTGCATGTGACAGTATGTTGGATAAAGCAAGTAATAAATTATAAAACAAATGTGCCTACAATATACCTTGTTCTTCACATTTAGTAGAAAAAGAATAATAAAGGAATGTTAACCTTTTTAAAATTTTATAAAATATAAACTAAGCTAAATTAATTAACGCTTAAGAAATTTAACCTGGAACTTCTGGAACTTCTTACAACAAAATACTCATTTTATTTCTTAATCAGTAAGTATAATATTGTGTTAAAATGATATAGGGAAGAAGGAATCAAGGTAACGTTTACAACTAGCAAACTGGTCCAGTCATCTCCAGAAGGCCTCATACACAGTGTGTGAGACACAAATATCTTGAAAGTTGGAACAAAAAAGGATTAACTAAAATACAAAATGTAAAAGGAAAGAAATAAAAATGTAGAAGGGGAGGTATGCATACAAAGCTAACTGGTCCTGTATATATGCTCCATTTGATCGTTTTTCAAACATATTATGCTTTATAGATGATCTCAGTAGATGATCTCCCAGTTCACTACAAACATTATATTCTTATGTAAATTATATTCATTCTCCTACCCCCTGGGGCATTGTAGTTTATAAAATGTGATCTGTCTGGTGGTGTCCTTGGGAGGCCTCTTTGTGAATAATGGGAAATATTAACAGATACCAATATTCATCAGTAGGCCCCCCTGGAAATGAATGCACTAAAATCAATAGGCTTGAAAACAAATATAGACTGGGATTTGCCATTAGAGATTCCAAACTCACAGCACATAAGAACCGCCCGACCCATCTAGCCTGCCCATTTGTACATCAATTTGAAAAAGATTATATTCTTAAAAAGTATTAATCCTCTTATTATAGTAAAGGAAAATAATATTCCAAAATATGCTGTTGTACAAAACCACATATACAGTATATGTTAAAATATTTTACTTACATACATTTAGTTTGTAAAGATATTCATAAATGATTTTTGATGGTTTAAAGCTTGCTTACAATGTGCCCTTGAAATCTCACGAAAATTGCCATGATCAGTGTATAGCAAGGAGTAATATTTCAATAACTTAGTGGATGCAATGTCTCATGGGAGATACGTAAAGCAAACACATGATTTTTTGTATCTACAGTATTTGATGTATATACTGTATAATAAGAGACAAACTGACCACATCCTGAAAGTTTTCTTTTATATTTTATATTATATATTATTATTATATCATGCAATTTAAGCAGAAACAATACATAGACCATAAATAAAAATAAATATATTCAAAAAGGAATCACGGATATTTAAAAAAAATATCTGATATACATCTCAAGTTACTGTCTATTTATTCAAAGTGTTTACAAATCTTTATATATATATATATATATATATATATATATATATATATATAATAAATAAAAAGTACATCTGTGTTCACACCTGAATGTCTAAAGCAAGTTAAAAAACCTGCTTCCAGCTCAGAGTTCCAAGAAAAACAGTTATTACACTGCATTCTGGGAAGTTGAGCTGGGACACACAAATATGGCCACAAATATATATATATAATGAAAGCAATGCGGGAGCTAGTGATTGAAAGCCCCAGTTAAAAAAAAATGTGCCCCCCAGCGCAATTCGCAAATACCCCTTACTAAAACAACTTCCCTAGGACCCCTAGCCACTGGCCCCTCTTAATTTTCCGGATTCCCCTCCGAACCAGAGGTCCATGAGGACCCCATGGTCATACTTTAGTTCTATGGGAACTCATATGGACCTCATGGTGTAGGGTTTCATTTTGTTGCCATGGGGATCCACATGGTCCCCCATGGCTAGTATTAGTTGTCCCATGGGCCCCACATTTTTAATAGGCAGGAGAAATGTATGCCCCCCCCCCCCCCACCCCCAGACAGACATGCCTAGTGGGAATCTATCTGGGATCTCCAAGTCCTGACATGGGTTCTCCCTCGGCTCATCTGACCTAGTGTGGATCTATAGGGGTCTCTTTGGAGTTTTGGGCCTAGCTAGGCAATTCCCAGTGCCGTTGCTGATCCTACAGAGTCTATATGGGCTAGATAGGCCTATTTGGAAATCCCCAAGAAATATTAACAATCGGCTGACGGGAACTGGTTATTAAAATATGACAACACTGCCTACACCACAGGAAAACAAACTAAATACAAAACAAATATATATTTTACACAGACCAGCATATAATAAACTAATATATTGACTGTACTTCACATATAGTTCATTGTCATGTAGCATTAAAACCATTTACTTGTAGGAATTACAAAATTGAGTTTGTCACCAAAGATATGCCCAACCCACCACCTCAGGGAAGTGACCCTGAATTAATCTGAAAACGCATTAACACATTTCCAAAAGGCTTGGATACTCCATAATTCTCAGGAAGCACTCTACGCAGTTAATTTACATTAGTCGTACAATCTGGCTTTTGATCCCATTAAAGGGTTGTAACCCCTTTTCTACCAGTAAAAATAAATCAAGATGACATCTTTATTGAAACGCTTGTATTTGGTGTCCCCGCAGCACTTTATGTGATTTCCCACTAGATAAAAAACTAAAACGACAGGGATTTCATAACAGCTATGCAAGAAAAGTGTAGTGCTGACATCTATATGTATTTTACTCATAAATGTTACTAGACCTTGTAAAGAATGGTTTTAATTACATTACAGATGTTAATTTATGTCTTACAGGGATAGGTGGGTGCATTTAATTTCAATTTGGGTATTTTTTTTCATTTTTTTAATTCTTATATGAACCTCATTCTACTATTTTGATGAATGCCTTCCATAGCAGACAAAGAAAAAAATATAAAAAGAATGGCTAATAATGGCTGATATGAATTATGATAAATTGTAATCTATCAGGGCCCATTAGAGCAGACCACTAGGTGGTAAGTTGTTATTTAATTCATCCAAGTGAGTTCCGTGATGTGCTCACAGTAAAGATTACAAGTGAGCGTTAAGCATCAAATGCATAAAAATTCACAGGTGCACCTTAAAGTAAATCAAAATTTTAGTGATTCTCTGAAAAGCTCTGCAAAACTGTATGAAGATGTTTATTAATTATTATTGAAATTTGTTAAACGCCTTATGAATTCTTTTTCAAGGACCACCATACAACGAAATGCCAGGGGCATTTATAAAACAAACCCAAAAAAAATTAAAAAAATTTGCACAGCACTATAATTTGATAATAGACATATTTTCTCTCTCTCGCTCTCTAACTTGTTTTAGACATTCAAATGTGAACACAAATGTATTTATTTACGGTACTAATGTACGGTGGAGCGCTTCTATCGTTCTTTTGCCCGCCATAAATTAAATGATTGTTGTGGTAACCTATCTTCTCATAAAATCTAATACACAAGCTAGGAACCGGCCCCACGCTGATGAGAGGCAGTAACCTTGAAACAGCTGTACGTGGGTAAGATTCCTGGCTTGTGTATAATCCAACATTAGCTTTGCCCAAAGCTGTGTAATACAGCAGCCATATGCTTAAAGGAAGTCATGTTTAAAATGGTTATGGTTACAAGAGTAAAGCTTTTGTAAGCACATTTGCATATTCCTACCCAAGTTCACTAAATGCACTGTATTTCTCAAAATTCTGAGCAGGAAACATTTTTTTTTAACTTGTTTTAGACGTTCAAAAGTGAACACAAGTATACTATTTATTTACGATAGATGTTATAATTATACCCTAATTGTGGCAGAATATAAGGATCATAAGGAAACGCAAGAGGAAATAAGAGAGTGGTTGAGTATGACTGAAGGAAACAAACTGGATTGACATGGACAGGTGATCCCTACATTTGTTCACTGAATTTCCCCAACATGTTTGTCTAAATCTCTTTATACATCTGGTTATTAGAAGCAGATACATGGTCTAAGAAATCTGATAGCCCAACATATTGCAGAGATCGACATAAATAGTTTGTATTATCCTCTTTGTCTATTGAGTAGAAAGGTCAGCCTGTCATGAGCAGCTGTCAGAGCAATTTGCTTTAGAACAAGATCATACAAGATTCTTATCTAATATATACAGACAATTAATAAACCAGACACTTAATTAAAGCATTGAGGTGCCTTGTTCAGGTTTTTTTAGTACATTATAATGTGCATGCCGTCATGAAAAAAACTATGGAAATAAAGGATTATTATACATGCAGATAAGGAATTAAGTTTTGCTTTTGGTCTATTTTATATATATACTAGCGACTTGTCCGTCAAAAAGGATGGCAATGAAATTTGAAGCCATGGCAATGCTTTTTGCCACATGTAAGGCTTTTGCTCCTCTGAGGACCTTCGGCGCTCATTGCAATCCCCATTCAGAGCATATTGCTAGCCTCTCCCTTCATGTACTTTTGCATCTCTGCGCATCTTCTGCGCTCATTGCGAGCCTCTCCCCTCGTGTAATTCAAGTTTCCTGCTTTGCAACGATCACCTTCGGCGCTCTTCACGAAGACAGATATATAAATACAGTGTAAAATATAAAAAAAATTGGTACAATGTAAACTATCCATTTTTTGGAGGTCTCAGAGCATAATAAAGTGATTTAAAAATGTAGCTGCTTTGAGAGTCCTATTGCTGTTAGCCAATGAGCAGTAATACAGATATGTAAGTGCACTGTAAAATATACTTTTTTTTTAGTGCAGTGTAAATTAGACATTTTTTGCAGGTGTCAGTGCATAATAAAGTGATTTCAATCTTTAACTGCTTTGAGACTCCTATCGCTGTCAGCCAATGAGCAGTAATACAGATATATAAGTGCAGTGTAAAATGTAAATGTTTGTTAGTTCAGTGGAAAGGATTATTATTATTTTTTTATTACTAATTACTAATTATTAAATTCATGTACGTTAATAATGAATGAATGAATAAATGTATTAGAGAAAACAAAAATAATAATAATTAGTTAATGAATTAATAAATGAATATACTTTACCTATTTATATTTAATATGCAGCAATCAGTATCCTGAAGAGCTAACAATCTCTTTGGATTTTGCTGCATCTGAAAATGTACAGTTGGAGTGTTGATCAGAGGAAAAAGTGTCAGCAATGTGCCAAGTGTGCAGCGTAAATAGGCTGCGTGCCCGAGACCAAACCGTTTGTGTAGGCGCCATTTTAGAATCATAATGTTATTATTTGCAAGTTAGTGTTGTAAAATGGCGTATTTTTTCTATGTGTTACTTGGCTCGCAAGAATTTTCCGGCCATTGTAATAGTATATATGGTCTCTCCTACGTTCCTGGCTAACTCGTACCTGCGTGGCGGGGATTTGCGTGCCTCAATCACCTTTAGCCTCGTTTTCATTTTTTTCGTCCACCTTTTTTTTTTCTTGCTTGCCTTAAATTTGCGTTCAACCTCACTCCCAGGCATCCTGGCGTGCTGTGTGTGAATGTATTTTTATTTTATTTTTGTTGTTGTTTCTTGTTTTTACGTTTTTTTTGTTCCCCCAGTTCGGTTGTTAAAGTCGTTTTTATTGCCCCGAGATTCTCAGGTTGATTGTAAATTCTGGATGCAATGTTTGTAGCAGAAAGAAAAACCTTCTATCAAGGCTTGATTTAAAATAAAATATAATGTGATGCTGTGAAAATGCTGCACCCAAGAAAAGTGTCCTGGGGACAGGAATAATGAATGAGCATCTGACAGTTACCAGAAAATTCAAATAAGTGCATTAGGAAGTTGAAATTGGAGAGTGTAATGTAATATTTATTTTAAGAAAAATCAAATAGTCAAGGAGAAAGGTTTTAAACCATAAATGATCACCAAGCAGCAATATGTGTCTGAGATATTAATTACTATTAAATACCAGATTGGATTTTCTCTTTTGCCGTCAATACTTCTAGGTAAAATTCAAAGACATGAAAAGAGCTACTAGGCATAGATATCAAGTCTGTCCAATATGTATTGATGTAAGTAACTGTATCATATGACATGTGGCTCTATGGGTGAAAAAGTGGGCTGTAAGCGAACATACGTTGAAGGGCTTGTTGGAGTTGGTTGTCATATATAAAAAAGAAGGAATAAGGAGAAATTGGATTACAGAAATAAGCAAAAGAGCATAAAAGAAGGTGAAATGCTGGAGGAGCATATGAGGAGGAAGGAGATAGGAAGAGAGGAGAAAGAGAATGATTAGAGAGATAAAAAGAGGGATGAAGGGAATAGATTATGATTAAAGGTCAGAGAAGAAAAGTGGAAGCGAGAGTGGAGAAGTTGGGCATATACAATTAAATCTTTCTTAAATATTACCCATTCTGTTGAAGCTCAATAATGGATTTAGTTTATCATTTTCAAATAAATCTACAATTTTTATATGTCCAAATACATTAATCTATATTTTGCTAGAGTTGGAATTCAGCAAAACATCAATTGTTATTAAAGGAGATGGTAAACTTATATCCTACTTTTTATTAAGATATTGCTACATATTCCTACATGTGTTGACCAAAATAAACTCTTTATTGATCCTATAACCTTTATCCTTTTTCAACCAAAGAAGAAGTTGACTTAAATCCTCCTTGTTTGCTATTTGTCTCTCCAATTTATCCATCCAAAATTCTTTAACCAGCCTATAATATGAAGTAAAACGGAAGCTTTGTAATATTAAACCCCCATTTTCCATGGGCTCTTGTAATGTATTCACACTTATTCAGGACTGTTTGTTCTTCCATATAAACTTCCTAATCACACCTTGCGGGCCTTTAAGAATTTTACTAGATGAAAGGGTATAGGCACAATTATTTTTTTTTAACTACCCGATCACCCTCCATCATCAACTCACACAGTACATAAATAAATATATATATATATATATATATATATATATATATATATATTTATATATATATATATATATATATATATATATATATATATATATATATATATATATATATATATATATAGGTCTCTCTCTCGCTCTATACACACACACACATATATACATATGTATACATTTACATATACAACTACACATATATATACTGTACTTAACACAATTTGGAATGTGATTGCTTAATTCTGAACACAGCTACATCCCCAGTTATAAGAGGGTGTGCAGACTTATGAAACCACATTGTATTTATTTTTTATTTTTCTTCCTTCCTCCTAAAAGATTTTAGTTTGTTTTTCAATTGAGTTGCACAGTTTATAGGTCACATTAAAGGAGGAAAAAGTTCTGAAATGATTTATCTTTGTCTCATTTTTTTACAGCACAGAAACCTGACATTTTAACAGGGGTGTGTAGACTTTTTATATCCACTGTATATATTAATAGAATATCGTAAGAAAACAAAAAATAATTTGTTCCTTAGTGCCCTGTGAAAGTCCTTTAATATTACTTTCTTCTCTAATTGCTTCAGCAATGGTTCCATTATTAAGTCAAACAACCGTGCTAAAGGACACCCCTGTCTAATACTATTGGATAATTTAAATATAAAGGACTCAAATTTCTTACCATAAATCCTATCCTCCATTTTACCATAACGAGCCATGATCGACTCTATTATACCATCCCTGAAGCCAAATGTACTCAAGGTAAATATTTGACTGTGTCAAAGGCTTTCTCAGCATCCAGTGGCAGAATCAGCATGGGTACTTGGTAGCCTTTAATTAAAGAGTAGATTTATTAATCTCCTTGTCGCTTACAAACCCAACCTGGTTCAAATGTATTTTATTTATTTTTATTTATTATATATTTTAATCTTTTCATCAAAGAAAATATATGCACAGCCAAAATGTTGGCATCAATTTTTATGTTCAACAAGGATATTGGCCTAGAATTTGAGCATATGGCTTCATCCTTTCCTTCCTTCGGAAAGTTAATGCAAGCCTCTAATAAGTCAGCTCGATATTGGGATAGAATCCTTGCCTAGTTAAACATATAGGGCCTTATTCAATTGCATTAGAGATTTGCTACAATTACAGAGTGATTCAGTTGAACAAGCCTGCAACTTACTGGCTGAAAGCCGAAAACGTAAACCACGCGTCAGTAAGTAGCATTTCAGAGCTTGAACATGATCAATTAAGCAAGGCTGTAACTCACGATTTAGAATCAGCCAATAGAAAATGAGACCATCATAATTACATCAGTAAAACATGGAGGTTACATGTCAATGAATTAGCGTTTAGGGGTCCGATATGCGATCAGACTCGCAATCCCGCAATGTACAAAATAATAAAAATGACTGAAGGAAATGTTCTAGTCCATGTGGGTGGCCTGAAATGTATAAACTCATTGATTCCCAAGTTTGGTATGACAGAAATGAAACATAAAAAAATATTTTTTATTGCAGATTTGCCAGCTTGAGACTGTTATGCAATTAATTCTAATGTGTTTCATCACTTTTCCCTTCTTTTAAAGTGCACTATTGATTTTTTATTTGCATTCACAGTGCTAAGAAGAGGTGTTTAACCCCATTGCGGGTCCTATCTGGTACCCTTAGGATTTTCTTCTACATTTGCCATTTACAGGTGTGAAAACATTTGCGGTCTTGAGGAATTGTAGCAATTGAATAGCGATTTCCGATTTGAGCGATTGTAGTTCTTGGGGGCGTGAAAGATCAAAGGCTTAGATGGGTTGTAAGTTACGATTTTGACAACCACAAAGATTTTCAGCCTGTAACCCTTAGATTGTTTGCGAGTAGCTAAAAGACGCTGATTGAGTAGCAAATTAGTTATTGGCTACATTACGGTACCCTTAAACAGCAATAGCTCAACTGAATCAAGGCCACAGTATATGCGGATCACTGAGTGGAAGACCTTATAATTATTAATCAGCCCATCCGGACCAGGGCTATATTTTCCAACATTTGTTTGGTTATCTGTTGCAAATCTTATAGTTTGAATGGAGCATTTATTTTCTCTAACTCGGATTCAGAAATCATTGAGAAATTAATTTGAGCCAAAAGAACTTTTAGCAAATATTTATACTCCTCACCTATATACGTTTTTATAGTAATCTCTAAACACTCCGGCTATGTGATTAGGATCATACACTGATTCACTTTGAACATTTTTCCACTTAGCCATCAACCCTTTATTTTTCCTAAACTTGTATGTAATTGCCTGTGATCTGTCCTCTTTACTTCCTTTATATTGCATCTTTAATTGAAATTTGTCATCATACCTTGTAAGCACGTTTTTGCAATATAATTTACATTTTGTTTTGTACCTACCTTATCTTTTTAAGAAGCAGACTGTTAGGAGTTGATTTATAGCTTTGTTCCAGAATATACAATTCTGTGTATAACTCATTTAGAGGTATTCTTGTTTATTTTTTCATATGCCACTATTCTTATAAATTCACTCCAAATTACTGTTCTATGGGCTTAAAAAAAAAGTTTGCTGAGAGGACTGGTAATTATTATTTTCTATGGTCAGCAGAATACTTTTGATCAATCCTTCATTGAGCATCCATTGAGTAGAAAACCATCCTTGGATGGATGTCTTCAGCCAATAGGTCAGCTGCAGGATTCCCAGTAGGAAGAGCAAATAAAGCCAAACACAGTGGGTTATAGCTCAAAGCTGCCTAAAATGCTGTCGTTTATAAGGAATAATGATGTTGGTTATTATGTGCAAATTCAGCTGAGGGCAGAGGTCAACCCAGATATTCTGTTCTATAGAACAGAAGCATCTGATTGTTTCTCTCAATGAGTCCATTTGTTTGTGGGTGGTGTGCTGTTGAACATTTTAGTTGCAAATCAAGTCTCTGCATAAAGGTTTTCCAGGAGAGCCAAACTGGGGAAAAGGGTGTAATGGAGATGGGATAGCACAGGCAGCAGGAAATAGGGAGATTATGAGATAAGCATGGGGGAGTAGAAATGGGAAATAAGATGAAAGGGGGTTGTGAGATAGCAAGGAAGGCGTAATAGTTCAACCTGTAAGACAGATAATGGGAGATAGTATGGAAGAGAGTAAGATAGCAAGGGGGGAGGACAGGCATGAGTAGAAAGAGATTGAGCATGGGGGAGAGCGATAGCATTTGGCAAAAAGGTGAAGGGGCCAAAAAAACACAATAAGGGAGGAAAAGAACAGATGGGAACAGCATGGCTTAGCATTAAGGTACCAAGTTGGGGAAAACGTATTAAAACAAGTTATAACGTGTATCATAAGAGTTAGATCAGTGGTAGGAAACAGGTAGCCCGAGGGGCATGCAGACCTTAGATAATTCCTATACAACCCCAGCCAGTTGTCTAGAGTGGGAGAGCATGTCCATCTTCAACAGCACACAGTCCATTTTATTTCTCCACAACTAGCCCCCATTATCCGTACCACTAATTCTTTGCCATAGTGATTTTACATTCTTAAGACATGGCCTTATATTTCAGAAAGCTCCGATTTGTGTCTATGTAAAGTCATGCACTATTAAGTGGATTGTAAGCTCTTTGGGGCAGTGCTTTGTGATCCATTGGTGGTTATGTTAAATACATTTTGGCAACAAGATTTGAAAGATTCTGCTTGATTTTCAGTGTTCTACATTATTATTATTACTAGCGACTTTCCCGTCAAAAATTACGGCAATAAAAAGTGAAGCCTGGCAATGCTGTTTGCCACGCAATGGATGCCTCTACCCCTCTACTTTACTGGGCTCGTGATGAGCACCTTTGGTGCTCATCACGAGCCCCGCAATGAGCGCCTTCATCGCTCAATCCGAGCCTCCCCCTCTACCTCTTCCACCCTCTACTTTATTAGCCTCGCGATAACCGCCTTTGGCGCTCATCAGGGTCCTCGCAAGGAGCGCCTTTGGTGCTCATTGCAAGTCTCTCCCCCTGTCTACTTCCTTCTTTGTGTCTCATTTCCCCCCTCCTCTCCCTCCCTTGTGTCTCCCTGTGTTTTTAACCCACTCCCCTGTGTTTCTTTCCCTCCTGTGTCTTTTCCCCCCTCCCTCCTATGCGTCTTTCCCCCTCCACTGTGTCTCTTTCCACCCTCTCCCTCCCCTGTGTTTCCCCCCTCCCCGTGTCTCTTCCCCCTCCCCTGTGTCTCTTTCCCCCATTTCCCTCCCCTGTATCTCTTCCCCCTCCTCTCACTCCCCTGTCTCATGCCCCCTCCTCTCATTCTCCTGTCTCTTCCCCCTCCTCTCCCTCCCCTGTGTCTCTTTCCTTCCTGTGTCTCTTCCCCACCTCTCCTTCTTGTGTCCATTCCCCCCTCCCCTGTGTCCCTTTCCCCCTCCCTTGTGTCTCTTCCCCCCTCCCGTGTCTCTTCTCCCTGCCCTGTGTCTCTTGCCCCCTCCCCTGTGTCTCTTCCCCCTCGTCTCCCTCCCCTGTGTCTCTTTCCTTCCTGTGTCTCTTCCCCACCTCTCCCTCCTGTGTCCATTCCCCCTCCCCTGTGTTTGTTTCTCCCCTCTCCTGTGTCCCTTTCCCCCTCCCTTGTGTCTCGTCTCCTTCCTGTGTCTCTTGCCCCCTCCCCTGTGTCTCTTGCCCCCACCCCTGTGTCTCTCCCCCATGTCTCTTCCCCTCCTCCTCTCACTCCCCTGTGTCTGTTTTCCTCCTGTGTCTGTTTCCCCCTCCCCTGCGTCTCTTCCCCCTCCCCTGTGTCTCTTCCCCTACCCTGTGTCTCTTCCCCCTCCTATGTGTCTCTTTCCCCTCCCCTGTGTCTCTTCCCCCTCCTCTCACTCCCCTGTGCCTCTCCCCCTCTTCCTCCTCTTTGTGTCTCTTCCCTGTGTGCCTCTCCCCTCTTCCCCTGTGTGCCTCTTCCTCCCTTCTCTGTAACGCGCGTCAGCCACGCAGTGCGCATGCGCGTCTGACGCTGCACAACACGCATGTGCGCGCCAGTACTGTGCGCATGCACGGCTCGCGCCGCACAACGTGCATGCACGCACCCTGCCGCCTTTTCTGTAATGCGCGTCATCTGCGAATGTGCACTGTGCTGACGCACTGCGTTAGCCGCAAATTGCATGCACTGGGTTTTATGCGATTATTCCTAGTGGTCAAGCTGCGATTTGACGCAAATGAGACGACGAATCGCAGTTTGACAACTATTATATGTGATCCTTTATTTGTAACACGCCAACATATTCTGTAGCGGTATACAGGGTTTAGGTACAAGTATAAATAATTTCCCCACAATGAAAATAATGGAAGACCCTGTTATTGAGCTTTCAATTAGATATACACTGTGCTTTCCCTAAAGCACCTCACAAGATTGTAAGTTTTCAATCTAAAGGGTGTGGGTGAGGTATAGGAGAGCGATAGATGCATAGTGAATAAAGAGGCTAAAGTTGATAGGCTTTTTTGAATAGATTTGTTTTTAAAGAGACATTTTGAAGGATTTGAGGCAGGAAGTTAGTCTGGTGGAGCGAGGTAAAGAGTTCCAAAGAATAGGGGCAGCACAAGAAAAGTCTTGAAGTCAGGCGTGAGTGGAGGTGATGAGAGAGGAAGAGAGAAGAAGGTAATTAGCAGTGCAAAGAGGGCGGGTGGGAGTGTATTTTGGGATGAGAGCAGAAATGTAGGAGGGTGCACTATTGTGGAGGGCTTTATGTGTTAAGGTCATGATTTTGAATTTTATACTAGAGGCTATGGGAAGCCTGTGGAGTGTCTGACAGAGGTGCTGCGGACACTGATCATATTGTATGGTTGAGGTGTCTAGCAGATGCATTCAAAATGGATTGGAGTGGAGACAGACATGTGATAGGAGGGCCAGCAAGGAGAGAGTTGCAGTAATCGAGGCGAGATATGACGAGAGAGTGAATACGAAATTTTGTTGTGTCTTTTGTAAGGTAGTGACATATTTTGGAAATGTTTTTTAGGTGAAAGTGACAAGATTTTGTGAGTGATTGAATGTGAGGAAAGAAAGAGAGGGAAGGGTCCAGTAGGACCCTGTCATGGACCCCTTTCCATGGCCTGGATCCTGGTGCATTAAGCCACCATAGAGGACAGACTGCCCCATTGAAAACATGGGTAGAAGAAGTTAACAAATAAAGGTAATCCCATTTGATATATGCTAGGGATGGCAGGATGTGTATTTGAGATTAGGCCTATTACTATCAGGAAACTACTGTTAGACCCATGTGGAGTTTATTTCTTTTGAAGATGCCAGAAGAAAATATCTTAGGAAGTAAAGTAAGGCTGTGTGTTTTTACAATTTTAAACCTTATTATCCATATTTGTATTGATAATATATGCAGATTACTGGAAGGATGTGGTTTTAAACAATTTAGAAAAACAAGAAAGAAAGACACCCTTTTTTATCCAGATAAACTCCCGTATTAGATAAATCATTTAAATCAAAAAGGAGATTTTAGATCTAGATCATCAAGGGACTACGGCTCTTCACACCTTGCCTTCCATCCTCCCACCCAGATCGTCCCTATATTAGGGAGAAACTGTAGCACTAAGGACTGATATAACTGCATTTCATGACGTCACATTGGTGATTACGTACCAGATATATATATGAAGATCTGAAGACAATATTTAGCCTGATAATTATTGGGCCTGGACTTTGGAAGATGTTAGCACAAAACCCTGTGGCGAATACCCTGCTCATTAAAGTAAAGATGTGGTAAATGTAGGGCCAACACCCCTATAAATGGGCCAGTACCCCTCCTAGATTTCAAAACGCACTCAAGAGACCCTTGCAGCAACATTGCTACCCAGTGGGCCGGGACACAGCTTAAGCCGGGACTCTTCCCCCATCGGCATGGACCAGGTCTATCGGAGAACTCAAACCTGGAATAGGTTCAGACCTACTTCAATCTACAACAAAAAGGCAAAGATCATGATGGTCAGAACCAAAAAGGGCGAGGGGTCCCGACGCATAACTGAACATTTCCCCTCTACCACGGCTAGACGATCCCCCCACCCGGAATCAATTTCGGGGGCTTCGGATGTGTCGGATGCTGAGAGCTCCCAGAAAGGGAATATGATGGATGCAAACCTCTCCAATGACTCCAAAACTTGGTTTGAAAACATGCTAAAGTCACAACTATCATTGGCAGTTCAAGATCTGAAACACGAAATCCAAGAATTAGGCCAACGGACAAGTATCATGGAATCTTCTCTGGACCAGGTCATTGACTCCCAAATACAAGATCGGGTAGACATTGATACAAACGCAATGAAAATATGCTCTCTCGAACTCAAGCTGGAAGACCTCGAAAATAGATCGAGGAGGTATAACGTCAGATTCAGAGGCGTCCCAAACTCAATCACTGACCTTACGCCTTACCTCTCGGATCTAATAAAGTCAATCCTTCCAGACTCCCAGGAGGGAGAAATCGGCATCAAAAGAGCACATAGGGCATTTGGGGCATCCCCGAACCCTAACATGCCTAAAGACATCATAGCCCGTTTCTTGAGGCAACACACAAGAGACCAGATTCTCTATCACGCAAGAGGTCTAGACAAAATCAAAGGACCAGACGGCGCCACCATCCAGGTTTATGCAGATCTTTCACCAGCTACCCTAGCGAGACGCAGGGAAATGAGACCGGCTCTGGAGGTGCTTATCCAGCACAAAATTCCCTACAGATGGGGTTTTCCTTTCAACATCTAATTTACAGTGAATGGAAACAGATTTGTGGCTCAAGATGTGTAGGAATGCCAGACTATTCTTTCCTCCCTGAACTTAATGAAGGAGGGTGAAAACCCCCGTCCACTTGGTCAAGAAGCAGGAGACAAACGAGATAGGCCTGTTAGACAATAGACAGTAGTCCCTGCTAGTAGTCCCTGCTCCAAAGAGACAAAAAGCTGCAAGAAACTCGCAACCCCAAGCGGCGGGAGATGGGGGTTCAAGGCAAGCCTTGTAAACGACATGCCAGCATCCCCAGGCTCAGGGCCGGGATGCTCAAGTGGATATTGGCCGGGAAAATCCCCCCCCAGAGAAGAGATGAAGGGACTTGTTAGTGATATACTGCTTATCTCAAAAGCCCAATGGACACTATAAGCCGAGGGGGTGTGATATAGGATTGAAGCCTACTAGGATTCTTTAGACTCACTGAAGGGAATAATCTGTATTACACAAAGCAAGGGGTGATAGGCCCATGGGGTGACGCAGAAAATTATCGCTTTTATTAAACAGGGTTTAAGTTTAGTAGTTAAAATCTACTATACCTCTTTGCCAGGGCACTATGCAGGAGGACAGGATCCTCCAAGCGCGCTAGAGCGCAAGGAAAAAGTATTAGTATGGATGAAAAAGTTGAAATTGTTATGTTATTGTTGACACATGTATCTCTGTACTTTTCTCTGAAATGTATCTTGTATGTAAATTATCTATTTCTATTCTGCTTAGTACTCTCAAGGTCTCTCCATGATGCAGGTGCACCTCGTCTCCTGGCCGCCCTAGGGTGTCTCTCGTCTCCGGTCCTTCGGCCTTCGAATAAACACTTCATCCAGAGCAGCAAAAAAGTAAGTGTCACACTATACACAGCACTCAGACAGACAAAGATAAATGGCTAGGCCCGAATTTAAGATACTGTCCCATAATGTGAAGGGATTTAACTCCCCCCATAAGCGGAGCAAAGCCTTTCTTACATACAGGGAGCATCGCCCCTCAGTAATCTTCCTACAGGAGACGCACTTCATACGTAGCAAACCCCCTAAATATCTCCACAAACAATACCCAAACTTCTATACAACGGGTGTGTTAGCTAAGAGGGAGGGGGTAGCAATTCTCCTGCATAAGGTCTTTCCGTTTGTACTCCAGGCTAAAAAATCAGATCCTGAAGGTCACTACCTGATTCTGACAGGGAAAATATTTGACTCGATAGTGTCTTTAATTGCGTTATATGCCCCACCTACGAATCCCTATAACACGGTCCGGAAATTGCTTGCGGTACTGCAGAAAGGAGACTATGGTAAAATTATTCTGGGGGGGGACCTAAATTTAGCATTGGATCCCAGATAGGTCCAAGGGGAAAGAGGGGCCCCAACTCCCCAATAAACTAAAACAAGTTAAAACACAACTAGCTAACCTGAACTTGGTAGATTCCTGGAGGGACCTTCACCCTATGGACAGGGAGTACTCTTTCTATTCAGCCCCTCATGACTCGTATTCAAGAATCGACTATATCATCATAGACGCTTCGCTCCTGGATCAGATAAAGGAAGCGGAGATTATTCCGTGTACCTGGTTAGATCACTCAATTGTTAAAATTCAAAGACAAGATCCAATTCAAAGACAAGATCCAGCAAGAGCTAGAGATGTATTTTAGGGAGAACACTAAGGGAGATGTAGGAATAGGCTGGGTGTGGGTGGCCCACAAAGCATATATTAGAGGGATCTGCATGAAGTTAACCGCTGAATATAAAAAACAAAGTAGGGCCCGAGAGGATGCATTGAATAAAGAGTTGATTAGATTGGAAAGAGCAAAGCAGCAGGATAATTCTACAGGGCATAGATCCCAGATTGAGAAAATCAGGGGGGATCTTGATATGATTCTGTCGGAGAGAACAGAGAGAGCTATTAGAATTACGCAAAACAAGTTTTATAGCAAAGCATATAAACCTGACTCATTTCTTGCCAACAAATTAAAATCAAAACAAAACCAATCTAGAATTTGCCAAATTAAATCCCCCCAGGGGCTTGTGACCTCCAACCCCTCTAAAATTCAGGACATCTTTCAGGAGTACTATAGTAAGCTGTATAAAGCCTCGAACTCCCTAAACCAGTGGGAAACACAATCATTTTTAGCCTCCCTGGATCTGCCTAAATTAACTGAGGAGAATGTTACCTTATTGAATAAAACAATCTCCCAGGAGGAAGTGAGCAAGGTTATTTTAGAATCTAAATTAGGCAAAGCCCCAGGCCCAGATGGCTTTACGAACGCGTACTACAAAAAATTTGTTGGCACATTGGCCCCGTACCTGACCACGTTATATAATACAATACTGGAGGGCCTACCAATCCCTCCAGAACTCAACAAAGCTGACCTGTTCTTGTTCCCCAAGGAGGGGAGGGACCCATTAGAAGCCAAGAACTACAGACTGATTTTACTCCTCAACAGTGACATCAAATGTCTGGCCAAGATCATGGCGGATAGGAGAGCTGGGTTTCTCCCCTCCTTGATTCATAAAGACCAAGTGGGATTTATCCCAGGGCGACAAGCAGGGGACAACATCAGGAAAATTCTAAACTTAGTCCATCATGCTAAATTAAATAACACCCCGGCCTGCCTGCTCTCTTTGGATGTGGAGATGGCCTTTGACTCCCTGGAATGGCCTTTTCTCATGGCTACGCTGACCAAATTTGGTTTCTCAGGAAAAATTTTAAACCTAATTCGGACTTATTACAAAGACCCTAAGGCAAATTTAAGACTTCCGGGCGGGGGGAGGCAAGCGGTCTGAATACAGAGGGGGACGAGACAGGGTTGCCCTCTGTCGCCGCTCCTGTTTGCGTTGGCAATTGAGCCCCTGGCCCATTAGATTAGAGCGTCCCCGGAGATAAAGGGTATCCAAGTTGGGTCACATTACTTTAAGGTATCGCTCTTTGTGGACGACTTATTGTGCTCCATCTCGGAGCCATTGACGTCGGTACCACCTCTGATGCAAAAACTTGAACAATTCGGGGTGCTGTCAGGATTGAAAATTAATGTAGAAAAAACTGAAGCATTGGCCTTAGATATCCCACTCCCAGAGAAAGAATCCCTTACACAGAGTTTTAAGTTTCAGTGGGCCGGGAAGGCGATTAAATACCTGGGAATATGTCTGACAGCTAAAATACAAGATTTATACAAGGCTAATTACCGGCCAATGTTCCGCTTACTTCAGGAGGAGATGATAAAATGGGCAAAATATAACATCTCCTGGCTCGGTAGTATTAGTTCAGTCAAAATGAACGTTTTACCTAGACTGCTTTATTTATTTAGATCTCTTCCGATCCAGATGCATATGAAAGACCTCTCAGACTTCCAAAGCAGGGTTTTCCATTTTATCTGGGGTGGGGGTCCCTCCAGGATAGCGAAAAATAACATGTACAAACACAAATCCAGGGGGGGGGGCTGGCGTGTCCCAACTTAAAACGTTACTATTGTGCAGCACAATTAGCTTTTGTTCCCCAGGCCCACTTACCCGAAGCCCATCCGGCTTGGATGTTTGTTGAAAGCCAGGACATGATGCCCTATACATGGGACACGGCGGTCTGGATTCACCCACTTCCCACAGAGATTAAAAAATCTGCCAACCCTATGATAAGGAACTCCGCGGCTAATCTAATCTGGGCCTTCAATCATACAGACCTTCTACCCCGGATATCCCACTTAACGCCTATACTTACGCACCCACTAACTCCGGCAGGTATCTCACAGGTCTCTCAGCAATGGTGGAAAAATAACAAACTCGATAGATTGGGTAATTGGTTGAGAGATGGTCGGGTGTTAACATTCGAGATTATGAGAGACGAATATGACATCCCCCTTTTTGAGCATTATAACTTTTGCAGATTGAGGTACTTTGTGGATAGGCTACTTAGGAGTTCAGGGGTTCCCTCTCATAATAGGTTCTCTAGAATGTGTGAAAAAGAGGTGTGATAGGGGAACTATACGGGGTCTTCAATACCCCAAAAACGCTAGTCAAAGATAAATATATGAGGGAATGGGAAAAGGATATAGCCAGAAACTGGGAGATTGAGTCGTGGGAGACTTCCTGGGCCAATCTCATGAGGGGGTCACTAAATTATAGTTTATTAGAGACATCAATTAAGGTCCTTCATCGCGCGTACATTACCCCGGATCGACTAGCTAAATGGAGTAAGACGGAAAGTCCGAAGTGCTTTAGAGGATGCTCAGAGCTGGGCTCATTTTACCATACCTGGTGGAACTGTCCAAAAGTTCAGCGGCTCTGGACGGCAGTGGGTGACTTGGTAGATAATATATTTGGATATCATATCGAAGTAACCCCGGAAGCTAGTCTACTGGGGATGCCGGTAGCCTCCCTCTCTCCCCCATACAACAGACTCTTACAATTTATCTGTTTAGCGACAAAATCACATATTGCCAGGAGCTGGAAGAAAAAGACAATGGCAGAGATAGGGGCAGTTCGAGCTAAGATTCACTACTTAGCGGTTAATAAAAGGATTTCCCATTCACTGGCGGATTCAATCCCCAAGTACTTGGAAATCTGGGGTCCCTGGTTAAAATACACAGATATCAAGATCCCTCTACTCCAATGAAAGGGGAGGAGAAGGGAAGGGCACCCTCACTTTCTTGACAGGGAACAGGGAGGGCTGGAGGCCGGAGGGGAGATACCGGGAGAGGAGCTACACCGGATTGGAAAAAGACAGACAGGTATGATATGATGGAACAACAATAGGATTGAGATAGAGAAATGTTATCCAGAGATGAAGGCTTAAATATAGATGTGTCAGGTTGAATGTTTTAGTTTGGTTGGTTAAGTTAACTTGTGTAAAAGTTATTAAGAGACTCTTCCTTAATATGAAAGAAAAGATAGCGGGGGGAAAAAATGAATGAGAGGAAAGAAATGGAAAACAAACAAACAAAGAAAATAGTATTGTATCTCTCTAGAGGTAAATGAGCCAGTTAGTGGATAAAGTTAGGGCTTTTTCTAATATCAATATAGACCACTAAGTCATAACATTGAATTTCAAGAAATACCTGGAAGATTCTCCTGATGGGATAGTAACGGAAGGTAATGGGAGAAAACAAATAAATAACCAAAGAATAGTATAGGTTACGGATAGATTTAGGGATACATGTTTATATAGCCAAGAAAGGTCCATTATAAATCCAGGCATTGGTTTACCAACAATAGCACGGAGGTAAATACAGAAAAAAGGAGGAGGCAGGATACAATGATAAGATCTCATGATTGATGTTGGGGCTTTGTTTTATTACGCTCATTATTGTACAATTGTTTGCACTTTGTATTCCTGCAATAAACATTATTTAAAAATGAGATTTTAGATTAAAAAGTAAAATTTTTATTAACACATTTAACATAGAAAAATGTAAAACATATTTAAAATGCTAATGGCACAGTTAAATACTTCCTGATAATTGATTATAAAAAATCTCTCAAACTATTTACTATTTTTCCGTCACCAATATAAATTAATTATGTTATGTCCTATTTGTGGTTACTTTTCAAAAAAGTGATACATAGGAATCCAAAAATAAACAGATACTTTGATAATTATCTTAAATAATGTTGTGGATCCTAGTGGTAGCTATGGGAAATGAAGGAGCATCTCCTTACAGTGATTTTAAAGTGCTAATGCTAAAGGTGATAAATTAATTACTAAATAAGTGAAAATGAAAAACAAAATTTGAAACTTTTAAACTAAATTAGATTTGAATTTGAGGGGGATGGTCCCTACCTGTCTATTATGGTGGAGCTGGGGACCTACCACTTTAAAATCACTGTTACAGAAGCCAGATATCAGGGAGCAGGTGTCGAGATTTTAAAGAACCCAAACGGTCCTTGTGGGCAGTAAACCTGTAGTCTATAGCAGATGGCTCTGGGCTTGTATAGCCCCTACTCACAGATCATCACATACTCCAAGACAGAGGGCCTGGAATGTGGGAGTGATGATGGCATTATCAACAGTGAGAGATAAGTGAGGGGTGGGAGCTGACCAAGAGGATGGAAAGATAAGGAGCTCTGTCTTAGACATGTTGAGTTTAAGTTGACGGGCAGATATCCATGAGGATATGCTCGTGAGGAAATTGGCAACATGAGCCAGCAGAGAGGGGGATAGTACGGGTTCAGAGATGTAGATTTGGGTGTCATCAGCATATAGATGATGCTGAAATCCAAAAGATTTTATTAGTGCACCAAGGGAGGATGTATAGATGGAGAAAAGGAGGGGGCCTAGGACTGAGCCTTGGGTTACACCAACAGTTAGAGGGCGAGGAGATGAAGAGGCACCAGAGAAGGAGACACTAAATGTTACATTTTCTAGATAAGATGTGAACCAAGAGAGATCAGTGTCACGGATGCCAAGAGAGTGGAGAATTTGGAAAAGAAGAGGATGATCAAAGTCAAAGGCAGCAGAGAGATCCAGGAGAATTAGTATAGAGAAATTACCCTATGATTTGGCGTGAGCAGGTCATTAGTAACTTTTGCGAGAGCTGTCTCTGCGGAGTGTTGGGGATCAAGGAGGGAGTCGCAGGAAATAAATTGTGTAAGTTGATTGTAGACGACACACTCAAGTAGTTTAGAAGCCAAGGGAAGTAGAGAGATAGGGTGGTAATTAGATGCAGAAGCTGGATCAGATAAGGGTTTATTAAAAATGGGTGTAATTATGGCTTGTTTCAAAGGTGATGGAACTTGCCAGTGTCTATGGAAAGGTTGAATAGATGTGTGAGAGTTGGGATAAGTAAGGTAGAGAGGGGAGGGATCAGCTGTGATGGAATAGGATCATGTGGACAAGTTGTGAGATGAGAGGTTGATAGAAGACTAGCAACGTCACCCTCCGTTACAGGGTTAAGGGAGTTCATAATGAATATAGGTTTGGGAAGGGGTGAATCCAGGATGCTGTTTGTTTGTTGAGGAGAAGGTGTGATATGGACACGCTGAGGAGAGTTCATTAAAAATATTTTCAATTTTACTATTAAAGTGTCTAGCAAAATCTTCAGCTGTAAGAAAGGAAGGAAGGGGCGGGAGGTGCTTATTCCCAGGTCTATGTGTGTGACTGAATGTAAGCCACCATGTGATAGTGCCGTATGGGAGGCAGTGTCAGATGGAGAGAGCCAGGTTTCAGTGATAGCTAAAAGGTTGAGGGAGTAGGAAATAAATAGGTCATAAGTGAGTGTAAGTGAGTTTGTTGCAAACAGACCTAGCATTCCAGAGGGCACATGAGAAGGGCAAAGTGGAGGATTTGTGCCAGATGATGGGTTTTAAGTTATCAGGGTTTCTGGTGTTTGTTGCCCTGTGGGCTGAGCGTGACTGATAAAAGTTAGGAATGGATGAGGGGCCTGGGTTAGGAGATATATCTCCGATTGACCTTAGAAGAGGGAGGGGATAGTGATTGGAGGAAGGGGAGGAGCTCATGGGAGCAAAGAAGAAGGAAAGAGAGCAGGGAGGGTGAGGTGGTAATACAATTTGAAACATGAAATGGGGAAATTGGGAGGAGCCTGAGAAAAAGGCAGGAGATGATAAAGGAAAGGGAACATTGTTACACTGTGTGATCTTAAAGGAGTGGTTAGGGGTAATAAGCAGATGTCACTGATTGGACAGGTGCAGGTAATTAGTGAGCCACACTAGATTAAGTGTAAACAGGGGTAGGAGGGGATTGTTACAGGTGAGTGGGATTGTAAATGCAGAGAGAGCAATATGTGTCTTTAAATATTCCTAAGAAACAGACAAATACAGAGAGAGTTATTTAGTAGGCGAAGTAGTGTAGGCAATAAAAGAGAAAAAACAAAAAGAGAGGCTATTCTGGCTATCAGATAACAACCATTAATAATTAAATTACAATTAGCAGTAGAATTACATAACACCAGGGCAAAAAGAAAAGAAATAATCTCAATAATTATCATAAACAAATATTAATAATATTAAAAGGTCCAGTTGAAGAGATTGATGAGATGAGGTACATGAAGTTACAGAGCTTGAATTGGCAGCTTTTTATTTACTATTCCGATCTTGCATGAACGGATCAAATATCCAATCATTCAGCATTTTTTAAACATGCATTGTGCATTAAATGCTCAGAAATAACGAAATATCATGAAAAAAAGCTGTGCGAGGCTTTTTCTGATACCTTAAACAGCAATAGATGCAAACCTCAGGCAAAGCTTGTAAAAACAAGTTATTTATTAACAATATATCCACAGAGCATTTACCATTTCAGATGCAAAAAGTTTCTATTGCTGGACAGCTTCTCAAAAAATAACATATTAACATTTCATTAAAAAAAAAATCTTGTTTGAAAAATATATATCCAAGTGCATATTATAACTTTTCTTGACTGAAAATCTGTGAATGCCATAGAGAAGGGTGGTCAGATTATTGTTAAATGGTTAATGGAGTCTCAGATGTTCTAAAGACATACAACTATACCTTGATTTAACGCTACAGATCTGTTGCTTGGAACCTGAGTGTTAAGTGAAACAGCTGAAATTTAAACGTTTTTTGTTTTATATGAACTTCAAACATACAGCAAACATAACACTAACACAAACTGAACATTGGCAGAAATATACACTTTAAATTTGTGATGTTGAAGCTTTTGGATCATTTTGGATTCTGTTTTTTTTCTGAGAATCAGAGCATTAAGAGGGGTTTGGCAGGCAAAAACAGTGTTTTAGCGAGCCAGTGCGTTATACAGGGAATTATGGGTCAAAATAGCGTTATAGCAAAACAGCGATAAAAAGGGTAGTGTTAAGCAGGGTATACCTGTATATAAATAAAGACGACCGCTTAGATGTGCTCCTAGAAGACCAAGAGCTAAACGAAACAGTGTTAACCAAAGTTAATTTTAACATAGGGTAGATGACAGGCAAACTCAATTTTAAAATTCCCTCCATGGCTCTTGGTGTTTTGGAATAATACACAAGCATCAAATCAGTGTTAATCGGGGAAACATCAGGCAAAAACTATGTTATATATATATATATATATATATATATATATATATATATATATATATATATATATATACATATAAGTATATATCTATATATATCTATATATATTTATTTATATGTGCCAGACAAAAACTGCTTTATAGCAAATCAATGTTAAACAGGGTAGTGTTAAGCGGGGTCTGCCTTTTAGTAAAAAAACAAATATTTTCCTGGCCAATACTTTTCCATATACCAAATAACACTGAGTATAGTGTTGGTGCAACCAATGTATCTGGTTATATACTTACATACTATCATAGAGAGAAGAAAAGAAAACAAGCATCTAATGGTGCAATCATTGGTGGATTTAGTCATTTCTAAGAATTAACTTTTATTAACAATTAATAAAAACATATTTTACAAGATCATAAGATATCTTTGGCACTTAATAAAAATGATTTTCACAAATCAATACATTTTGTAATTTGAATTGGTCTTCAATTTGATTTGCAAAAAAAGCCTCAATTGGTTTGTATTAAAAGCAAATTTTTTTAAACTAATTGATTTCTCAAATATTTGAATATTTGTCTTTGAATTGAAGACAGTGTCCAAACCAAACACACCACTCACGTACAACACTTACAAAAGAATTGCTAGGAAACACAAACATTGCCCAGGCTTTCCCTTACCCATAAAATTCTCTCTATATATGCCACTGATTGCTAGATTTATGTATACTAATGACATGTCTAGTATTGGGACACCCAATGATAAGCTGAGCTTTCCAGTTCTACGAAGATATTCAACACCTCATCAATATAACATCAAGAAAAGATGTTACTTCCCTAATAGGAGATGGAATGCTAAAGTAGGGAACCAAAAGATACCTGGAATAACTGGCAAGTTTGGCCTTGGAGTACAAAATTAAGCACGTCAGAGATTAGTATAATTCTGTCAAGATAATTCTCTGATCATGGTAAACACTCACTTCCAACAGCCTCAAAGACGACTTTACACATGAACATCACCAGATGGACTATAAAGCAATCAGATTGACTATTTACCTTCTAGCCAAAGATGGAGGAGGTCTATACAGTCAGCAAAAATTATACCTGGTGGTGATTGTAGCTCGGATCATAAGCTTCTTATTGCAAAGTTCAGAATTGAAAATCGAAGAAAAGAGGTCAAATCCTCAGACCAAGCAGATTGGAGATAAATAATATCCCCTGTGAATATGCAGTGGTGGTAAATAATACATTTAAATTACTAGAAGATATAATGCCTGAAGAAATTTGGACCGAAGTTTGTGACATTATCCATGGTCAATCCATATTTAAATGGGTATAAATCTATACTATCAGCTGGAGTTGCAATGACTTATCAAAAAAAAAAAAAAAAAATAGAGAAAGAAGAGCATCTACATACCCAGCTGGACTCAATGCCAACTCTCCTAATCCTTATATCCTCACCCCAAAAAAATGAAAGTTAGCCAATTACTATTGTTCAGAATGTATAGACCCATTGTGACGGTCCAGGGTTAGTGGCTATTACTGCCCTCGGCCACCTGCTATAGACTACACCTTAACTACACACAAGGACTGTTTGGTTTCTTGGAAATCTCGGCCCCAGCACCCTGATTCCTTGCTTCTGTATCAGTCAGAGTCTCTCCATCAGGAATCAGCACTTTTTATTGATCTCCGCTACCTGGCCCGAATTCTATCACTAATTATTGATTTGAGATCATCATCTGTTTTTAGAAGTTCCATGTGTTTATTCAAAATGTTTAAAATGTGTTTCCATTGTTTGGGTAAAGGTTCTCATAAACCTGACTTCATCAGTTTTAGAGGTCAGTAACATGCTTCTTGAAGTATGTAGAGCTTTATGATACGCTATTTTGATGCTTCTCTTATTGTGGCCTCTGTTGTACAGTCTAGCTCTTAATTCCTGTGCTCTCAATTTGAAGACAGATGTATCCGAACAGATTCTGCTTAGCCTCAAGAATTCGCCTATTGGAATGGCTCTCTTGGTGCTTGGTAAAGGTGCACTTTTTAAATTGCAATATACTGTTCGTTGCTGTAGTTTTTCGAAACAGATCAGGTTAGATTATGCCATAATCCTCCAGGAAATCCAGTTTTTAAAATTAGGTAGTGGGTTAGCCTTAAATTTAGATTATTCACATTGAGCTTAGAAATTAATTCCAAGAATGGTTGTTCCTTTCCCAAAGGATAAACTTGCCATCTATATATCAAAGGCACATTATTATGTGCTTTTTGTAGGAATTCATTGACTCTTAAAATGCCGTTTCTTGCTCCCACCAACCCAAGTAGATGTTGGCATATGTATCGGCACATGCTGCACCCATAGCCGTACCCCTGATCTGTAATCGCCCATCAAAGACAAAATAGTTATGTTTCAACACAAAATCTAGCAGTCTGATAATCCTGGTTAATATATGATTCCATGTTTAAGTAGTTTTGAACCACATTGATACCAGCTTGATGTTCAATAGATGTATAAAGAGTTTCTACACCTAGCCAACAAGGTTGTATCATTCAATACTATGTCATCCAATTTATTCAAAATATCAATTGTATCTTGTATGTACGAGAGTAGGATTAATGCAATGCATTGCTGTCCAGATACCTGCTCACTCAGACGGCAATTGCTCGAGACTGTCTGTTTGTGGACTTTCGGCAATTTTGGTTTCTCTACTTCCAGGAATTTAAATTCTTTAGAGTTAATAATGGTATCTTCTCTGGCTTTGAGAAGAAGATTCAGATAGTCTGTGACAAATTCCTTTTTTTGGGTCGTATAGGAGTTTCATGTAGCAATCTTTATCAGACAACTGGTGCATGGCTTCCTTCGTATATTTATCAATTGGCCATACTACTACATTTCCGCCTTTGTCTTGGCGCTTCACTACAACGGCCTTCCATGCTTTCATTTCTGTACTCTCGTTTTGTCAGGTTATTTGGACCTATTCATGATATTTGTGCTGTATCCTTAGTCACTAAATCCAAGAAGATTTCCACTTGCGGACAGCTAGATATTAATGGAAAAATGTGGATTTAATTTTTAATTGTTTTGCTTAAAATGATTGATTACAGAACAGAACACTCTGCTGGACCATTAAGGGTAATACATGGAGAAAAAATAAGATCTATATAGATAATTTAACATAAAACATAGCTTTTATTAAGAACAATTAAAAACATTAAAAGAATTACAAACCTAAAATAAATCAGTTGTTTCCAATATCTTTATGCCTAATGTACTAATACCTCATGATATATTATCATCAAGAATCATATGATAAAGCAAGCATCCTTATGCACCATCAACACTTAAATAGGAGTAGAAATACTCAGTAGTTGTAACAAAAAATTTAATTTCCTGATGGTGTATAATACACAATCCAACTTGTATATACAGTTAGTCTAAACCAGCTCATAAATAAAAAAAATCAAGTGCTACAAATAATCCATTATCTATAATGAATAGTAAAAGTGCTCACATAAAGTTCTGCCAAAAATTCACCAGTAGTGGCAGCAGTGTCGCCCTCCAACTGCTAGATGGCGCTGCCGATTTTCAAGGCCCATACAATAGAGTTAGGTAAACTTTTAGGGTTACGGTTAGGGTTGGGGTTAGTTTAATAATTAGGGTAACCTTTTAAGGTCACAGCTTGTGTGAAATATCGGCAGCGCTGCAAACTGCAAAATATCCGCAGCCACTTGCCGGCACTGCAGCTGTCAGTAGTGGCAAATTTGAAATGGGATAGATCCAAGTGCTGCAGTATAACATTAAAATGATGCATTAAAAAACACACATAATGCATAACAATATAAGGTGCTTTAGTGAAAATAAGATATAATGAATAATAAAATTATGATTATTATACACAATAGTGAAAGGCAATGAAAGTGCCAAATGCAGTAATAAAGTGCCTTAGAAACACCTGCTCTAATTCCTTATGATGGAACTTGGAGCCCTCTGCTTGCTACCTTAACAAGTACTGCTATACTTACCTGCTAAATAGCATAAAGTGTAAAAAGAAAACAGAAAATAAAAAAAACCAAACTAGACCAAGAAGTTCCTTGGACTGCGAGAAGATCCAACAAATCAGTACTTCAGGAAATCAAGACAAACTGTTCACTGGAAGGTATGATCATGAGGCTGAAGCTGAAATATGTTTGCCATATATTTAGAAGGCAGGAATCCCTAAAGAAGACTCTGATGCTAGGAAAGATTGAAGGCACAAGAATAAGGGGATGACAGAGGTGGAGATGGATAGATGAGGTCACTGAATACATGAACATGAGCTTGATGTAGCTCAGAGGGGCAGTGGCTGACAGTTTTACCTGGCATGCTGCAGTCTATGGGGTCATGGAGAGTGGGACATGATTGAATAACTGAAAAACAACAATGCCTCCATAGAGTGTTTCTCAAAGCTGTTATCAGTTCAGACCCATGTCAGGATCCCAAGACCACCAAAGCCCATTATCCAATTTCCTAACTGCTCCGGTACAGAGGAACCTGCATCACAACAAGATTTGGCAAGGCAACAGAAGGACATGCTCCAGGAACATGCTGTGCTGTTTCATGTAAGTTTGCTGTTATTGCATGTATTGTTTTATTTAATTGCATGTCATGCATTTATTGATACAAAGTTTTAGCAATCCTATCAAAATGAATGGATCTATATATGTGTGAGTTTATATTGTGTAATTATTGTGTGGCCGAATGTAACCGCTAGATGGCACTAAAATGTCTAACATACAGTATGTGTGGATCTCTCCATTTCAGTGCCTTTTATTATTAAAATATAATTATATATATGAGTCATGAAAGAGAACTGGGAGCTGTACTAATAACAAAAAGAATCAGATATGTTTTAATATCATATCAATCAAGTAATGCTTTTTGATGTAGTTACCTAAAGGGATGAAGAAACCTTTGCAATTTATAGGATCTTTCCTGTTTTATGTGCGCATTTCTGGAAGCACGCCACCGCCTCTAGTGATGCGGCCGCACTTGCGTCCCCATGTAGCTATCAAAAATACGTAGTGCACCCCTAGCCCTCTAACCCTATCCCCCTAAACCTCACTTCCTAATCCTAACCCCCTAAACCTCACTTCCTAATACTAACCCTCTAAATCTCACTTCCTAACCCTAACCCCCTAAACCTCACTTCCTAATACTAACCCTCTAAATCTCACTTCCTAACCCTAACCCCCTAAACCTCACTTCCTAACCCTAACCCCCTAAACCTCACTTCCTAATACTAACCCTCTAAATCTCACTTCCTAACACTAACTCCCTAACTCTGCAACCATAACCCAAAACCCCTATCCACTTACCCGGCGTACTGGGCTCGCGTCCCTAGAGTCGTTGTTGTTGCGCTTCCAGAAATGTATACATAAAACAGGATAGGTCTCAATTATATACATTTCTATGATGTAGGTAATTCTTCTCATAATGTCAGTTCAATGTAGCTGGTGAGAACACATAGGCCTATTTAAAGGCATATCTAAGTGAGCTGGATTAATACATTTCTGCACTATATAGGCAAAAAGCGGTCTATATGTATGCAGCACATCTCATAAAACATTTTATTTTTATTAATATCGAACAATTCCTCTAATGATTAGGTTACCTGCAGAGGGTGTCTACACAGGCCCCTGATCCCCACCCAATCAGCATCCGGGGAGTAGTATTAACCCACTATTTACCTGCTGTTGCTTGCTCTGCCAATCTCCTTGCAGCTTCCTGTCTGTATGTCAGCAGCAATACATAGCAGAAATTGTCAGAAATTACAAGAGATTTTGCTGGCTTCAATGCAAGTGTTTAAATGTTTATTTTAGTATTTTTTTCCATGCAAAAAAATAATATTTGCATACACTACTAATTCTCCTCTACCAGATGCATTCATAATCCAGCTCACTTAGATTTGCCTTTAAAAGACAATTGTTGTTTTAAATTAAAAGTGCCTCTTTGAAGAACTACACTTGAAAATAGGCAACATGTTTTAAAAAAAAGAATATAGCTTCTAATAAATGAATTTCAGATATACTGCTACTATTGCTTCTGTAGGAATATTTACATGTGAAAATCTTATACAGAAACTAACATACCTATTAAATGCTGCTTGTAACAAACCCTTAAGTAAAAGTCTACCTGTGCCTTACTTAAAGACCACTTTAGTGGTCTTCTTAAGGGCAAAAAAACGTTATTAAGCTTTCCCTGTTCATTTAAAAATTAATTACTTTCTTTAAATCTTGCCCCAGGCTGTAAAATCTTTAGATCTCTCCACCCACTGAATGATGTATTGTCTCTGGAGTGGGAGACACCCAGGGGGAGGTGTCAAATTTTAAAACCTTTTGAGACCACTCTGTAAAACACACATTAGTAGCAGCTAGTAGTGTAACATGAGTTGCTAGCAATATACACAAATACACGTTCTAGTCACCTTTGACTATTATACTGTCAGTACAGTATGTCTGGACAGCACTGCCCTGTGGTAGGCACTCAGGAGACATCATTCAAGTGGTTGAGAGTTAATGAGCTCATACTGCCAGAGGATATGATTAAAATATAGTAATTAATTGTTTGAATGCACAGTAAAATGAATTCATTTCAAAATGTTACTGCAAAATAATGAATGTACAAGAAGCACAATCCGCAAAGTAACAAGACCATGCATAAATATTAACAATAGGGCGCATATTGATCCTGAGGGGCCAAGAGGCTGTCTAAAAATAAACCAGCAATTCTAACTAACCCCTAAGACTGTAAAATATGCATAATACATAATACTTACATGTTTCATATATGTTTACAACACCAGCATACATCAAATGCATTCCTAAAATGGAAGTAATAGAAAGAGTGCATAACAACTACATATTCTGATCATCTGGTCAGTATATCAGAATGACTATCACCTAGGAGAAGGAAATGACATCCACTTACACATAGCAAGCATCACTAACATTTTTTAAAATATGACACAAGCTCTGGAATGCACTCTGTATAAAAAAAATCTATATTTAAAAAGAAAAGAGGGAAAAAATGAAAAATACAAAAAGTGAATCTGTAGAGTAAAGATCAGATTTGTATTTTCTGAAGCTTAATCGTACCTGTTGTTGGTCTCCAAGCAGTGCAACCAATGCCAAATTATCTGTCAAACCATACAGTTCCATAATACAGTGCAATATTTTTATTATTATTTGTGATCTCAAAATAATGCATTTGGATGACACTCTTAAGAACAGCACTTGCTCTAAACATTTGCCGTGGTCACTGTGAATTAGTTAGTATATCGTTATATCGTATAAATAGAAATGCACATGAGATGGCTATGTTATAGTAAATGATGTGTGTATATATATATATATATATATATATATATAAAAAACTAAAATGTGTGTTGATACATATTTAATGTGATGCCACATGTCTGTGTATAATTAACATTGCGTTAATCAGGTGAATTACTTTCATGACTTCCTATCACTTGTCTGTTGGAGGGACTCACATGATATTTCACAATAAGAACTAAATGCTGTTGCGGCTGGTGACTTTTCAAGTTGGAGGGGGCGACAGGGCGAAACATAGCCACTCCCCCTTTTCAAACCACACCCATTTTTATAACTCCTCCCCCTGACGTCATAATGACCTTTATAAGCCCCGCCCAATGACCTTATGCTTGTAAAGCCCATTGAAATACATGATCTGCAATGCAGAAATGTCAAGAAGTAAAGTAACAATGTGTTAAATTCATTGGTATACAATATAGATTGAAAAAACTCATGTGACAAGACTACAGCAATATCATAATTGCACCTATACGTATTAACAGAAAAATTAAAGGAGTGACACCTACCATTAGTCGGCTCTTCTTCTCAGGGTATTCACGTTCATTAAGTTGACCAATGAGTAGAAACAAATCTGCAGCCACATAGGGTTTGCACCTGGGGTTGAAAGAAAACAAGCAAATCAATCATACCATTCAAGAACAAAACCATACTTAAAAAACATTAAACGACCAAGTGGAACCATATAGGCCCCAAACATACCTTAGAAGACCAAGTGTGACTATATAGGCCCCAAACATACATTAGAAGACCAAGTGGAACTATATAGGCCCCAAACATACCTTAGAAGACCAAGTGTGACTATATAGGCCCCAAACATACCTTAGAAGACCAAGTGTGACTATATAGGCCCCAAACATACCTTAGAATACCAAGTGTGACCATAGGCCCCAAACATACCTTAGAAGACCAAGTGTGACTATATAAGCCCCAAACATACCTTAGAAGACCAAGTGTGACCATAGGCCCCAAACATACCTTAGAAGACCAAGTGGAACTATATAGGCCCCAAACATACCTTAGAAGACCAAGTGTGACCATATAGGCCTCAAACATACCTTAGAAGACCAAGTGTGACCATAGGCCCCAAACATACCTTAGAAGACCAAGTGTGACCATATAGGCCTCAAACATACCTTAGAAGACCAAGTGTGACCATAGGCCCCAAACATACCTTAGAAGACCAAGTGGGACCATATAGGCCCCAACCGCACCTTAAAAACCTTAAATAACAAATTTTGACCATATAGGCCCCAACCGCACCTTAAAAACCTTAAATAACAAATGTTGACCATATAGGCCCCAACCGCACCTTAAAAACCCTAAGTAACAAATTGGGACCATATAGGCCCCAACCGCACCTTAAAAACCTTAAATAACAAATTGGGACTATATAGGCCCCAACCGCACCTTAAAAACCTTAAATAACAAATTGGGACCATATAGGCCCCAACCGCACCTTAAAAACCTTAAATAACAAATTTTGACCATATAGGCCCCAACCGCACCTTAAAAACCCTAAGTAACAAATTGGGACCATATAGGCCCCAACCGCACCTTAAAAACCTTAAATAACATATAGGCCAAAAAAAAAAATAAATAAAAAAAAAAAAAATATATATATATATATATATATATATATATATATATATATATATAAAAATTGATATCAATATATCACAATAAATAAATATATATATATATATATATATATATATATATAAATTGATATCAATATATCACAATAAATAAATATATATATACATATATATATATATATATATATATATATTTATTTATTGTGATATATTGATATCAATTTTTATATATATATATATATATATATATATATATATCCAAATATATATATATATATATACGCATAAAAAATACACATAAATATACATAAACATATACATACAACAATATATATTAATTGATATTTATTATTTGATTAATTGATGTTCTTTATTACTTGTTATATTATATTGTTCATGCATTTCTATTACACATTATTTGTTATACATATTACAGTGCTATTTTTTGGCTATACGTTACAGGATATTATCCTGTAACATGTATATCACATAAAATAGCCCTGTAATATGTATAATACATACAGGGTCAAACAAGTTCACACTAACCTTTTTTACCCTTACAGGCTTCCATACCTGCTTGCTGATTTGCTAATTTTTTAAAGACTCTCATTGGTTGAAATCGATGTCAATCAAAAATGTCAGCCAATCAGAGTCCTTCAAAAATTAGTATATATAGCAGACCGTGGGAAAAAAACAATTAATCGCGGGAAGGGCTCCTTGTAGGAGGAGCTCTTTTAAATTGTTGTTTTTTTTTTTTTAGAGCGTCGGTTTTTTTTTGTGGAGGCCTCTTTCAATGGGCCAGAATGGATGGATGGGCAATGGCTTCAATCAAGATTGGATTATTTGACCATTGGCTTCAATCAACATTGGATTATTTTGACCATTGGCTTCAATCAACATTGGATTATTTTATTTTGACCATTGGCTTCAATCAACATTGGATTATTTTATTTTGACCATTGGCTTCAATCAACATTGGATTATTTTATTTGACCATTGGCTTCAATCAACATTGGATTATTTATTTTTCATGACTATATCCAGAGGACAGAAGGCCAACGCTGGAGGGGTCAATTTTACAGGTAAGTATGTGCTGTTGTTTATTTTATTTTTTATTAATGTTTGTTTAAAGCTGTTTATTTTTGTATAAAATGTGTTGTGTTACTAACTGTACTAACAATGTGTTTGCTTACTGTTTACTTGTAATAATAATGTTTTTACTGTATTTTTTTTTTCCCTTCCCTTATTTTTATTTTATCTTTAGAAGTGACAGGCACATATACATGCCTGTTACTTCTAAAAATGGAATAAAAATAGGGGGGGGGGTAGGTAGTTGGTTCATCCAGGGTGGGGTCGGTCACGCTCAGGCGCCCATCGGTCGCCCATCGGACCGCGTAGGCCACGATCAGGGGTGGCACAGGCCTCATGGGGGTGAACATCCACCCCCATGTGGCCTGGTCAACCCCGCTCACTGCCCGAATACCCGGGGTAATCGGGCGGTGCTAGCATAGGCCGCATCGGGGTGGTGGTGATCGGGCCTCGGGGGTGGCATAGGGCGGCGACATGGAGGTCATCAGGGGTGGCACAGGCCTCATCAAGGGGGTGATCCGATCACCCCCATGTGGGCCTGTGCCACCCCGCTCACCACCCGACTACCCCGATCCCGTGATCGGGGTAATCCGGCGGTGGCATGATGGCATAGCTAGGCTAGCATAGGGCAGGCCTGATCGGGGGTGGCACAGGCCACATGGGGGTGATGGCTGGGGTCGTCGGTGGTAGTTGGTGGGTGGCTGGGTAGGTGGCACTGGCAGGCCAGGCAGGCATAGTGGGGGACTGGGGGTAACTGGTCACCCCTAACTTTTATTAGGGGCTACTAGGGGTTTTGGTTTGGCCAGGGACAGGGGCAGGGCAGGTAGACTTACTGTGTTAGGCAGGCAGAGCAGATGTGAGTAGATTCAGCCAGGGAGGTCTCTCAGTCTCAGCGTGACCAGGGTCAGGAAACAGAAAGGGGGAAGGGACAGGCAACTGGTGGTTTTATTGACTGTATCAGTCAATCAAAATGTAAACTCGAGGCCTTTTTGCTGGCGGGCGCTCAGGGCTAACGGTCTGGGTGGGTTTAGATTGATCACTTAGTAACTGGACAGCCTTCCATCATTGATTGGTCAATGATGGAAGACTGTCAGTTATTAATTGATACATTTATGACCGCCCATGCATATCGTCACTGTGATGGTGGGCGGCATGCATTAACGGTCAGGGGGCCAGGCCAGGACTCATTGAAGAGAGAGAAGACTCTAAGGTTAGTGTACACAGTGTATAACTATTGTAATTTGATCACACAGGGTGCAGGCAGGGGGCTATATAGATATACAGCATTAGTTAATGTAGCGCAAGGGTTATTTTAAAGTGACAGTGTCCCTTTACTAACTTTACTTCATTTTTAATACTATTTAGACTTGAAATGATGATGTACACCTTATATTTATTTGTTTTTGGGTTATACTAATACATTGTTGTGTTTTTTTTATTGCAGGGTGAAGAAAATATTTGGGGGGGCGTTTGCCCTGACGCCCCAATGGACGGGCCGCCCCTGACTAAATGGTTGGAAAATGCAGCTATTAATACATGCTTGGTGTAGTGTCCATAAGCTATTAAACACTGTAGGGCATTGTTATGTTACGTTCAAAATCGAACATTAATTGATTCTGTAATCCACTGTTTGTCAAATATAAATCTTCATGACCTGTGCTCACAGATCAGATGTGGTTATGGACACGTATGTTTTTGGTTTGCACTCACTTACAGTATAAGGTAGCACTACTTGAAGCACACCTTTGCTCACAGAGGCCCAGTGCATCCTTTTCCTCTGCATTTAAACGGTAACTTGGTGCTGGTGCCTCCAATTGTAATGCCCAGTCTGTCGCACCTCTCTTTAGAAGCCCTTTGCTACCAGGATCCTCCTTTGGTGTTACTAGTGAATTAAGAAGAAAATATCCATTAGGCTTGCTGACATTATGTTTCCTGTTCCAGAGGACAAAAAGCAACTCTACCCTGTCTTACATTAATGTATTTTTTCTTCACCATAGAACACTTATTTTTCATTCATAAAAACTTTGTACTTTTTAAAGAATAATCTTTTAGATGCACAGTGGAAATTATTGAACTATTGTTGCTTTAAATGTATTAACTATTATATGCAACTTTGGAATAGGTGGGTTGATTCTTATACTGATTTGTCACCTGGCAAGGGACCCTAGACACATAAACAGTTCAATTAGCTCTTTTTGGCATTCCTATGTGCAAGCAGTTTTTTGATGAGTGTAGATAACACAACTGGCCAGCAGATGGCAGGCAAGTCTCAAAAACATATTATTAAGCACTAGGTAAAATGTGGTGGGATAATGAGATTTACCTTCATGATGATTTTTAAAAGATAGAATTTACCGTTTACAATTATTTCAAAGCGTAGCGAAAGATTCAGCTCAGGGGTGATATCATATTTTTGTAAATTTTATATATAAACTAAATAAAATATTAAATATCCAGAACTTATTAATTTTACAAGACATTTACTTCATTATTATTAAAATATTTTAACTACATGCACCTAACCTTTTCCACCAATGTTTGATTGAGTCATATATTGCGAACAACAGCAAATAGCACCAACCAAGTATTGAGATCTATGGATAATTTATATTGTCTAGCTCCAGTCACTCCAGGTTTTTAGAACATTCATGTGTAAGTAAAGGTAAAGGTAAGTACCGTAAATAAAAATGATGCGACCACTGAGTGACGTGGGTGTAGGAACTAGGGGGGACAATCCCCCCCTATTATATGGCCTGTGTATACAATGAGCTATACCCCCCAGAATTATTCTAGCTCCTCCACCCCTGCTGAGTCACATAGCTATTCTAAACAAGATATCCGGAAAGTCTGATTTCAGACCTGCCTTGGAGAACTGGAATTGGACAAAACAGTTGACATAAGCAAATAATTTTAGTTAGAAATGGGTACTGGTATTTAAACAGGCGTTATAAGGATTTTTGAACTATGTATCAGTCTTTTCCATACCCCCAATATAAGCACACACCTACAGCACCTTTTATGATAGATAATTTAGCATTCCATAAATATTCAGTTACATCAGGCTGTATATTATAATCTCCAACTTGCCGGCAACTTGTATTGCAAAGCCTTATGTTTATCTTATGTCATTGCTTTGAATGAAAATGCTCTACTTCAATATGAGAATAATATATATACCAGTCTCCATGGCAGAGGATACAAGATGCATCACTAGGCCAAGGATCTGAGGATATGCCTTCTTGAGCACAGGCGTGTTAGTCGGTGGTTAGGCCAGTTTGTTTGGATCTTCTGTGTGAATTCCAGGTGTGATGGTGAGCTTTAAAGGGAGACTGAAGCGGGCATATGAGGGAGGAGCTGCATGTGGCAAAAGTGATTTCATTTTTAGAATTGCTGCTAAATTGTTATGAGTTTATGAATTTTGTGTTTTTTTTAGACTGTATAATGGGCTGCACCAGCCGATGGCACTAGTTAGAATCAGCTGTGCAGGCTGACTAAATAAGTATTACTTTTCTAATACAACCTCTAGAACTTTCTTTTTTAACCCATTACAAAGGTATTGATTATAGTGGTAACATCAAGTGACCATGCAATGGCAGGTTTGGTTAAATTATATCCTTTTATTTGATTTTGTAAACAGTAATTGCTATGTTTATTTTAAAAAAGATTAATAATTATAAACTACAGAGGAAATAAAAGACAACTCTGGGTACTGCAATGCTCTTCAAATCATTATTCAAACTAAATAGTCAATGTTCAGTAATGGAAAAAGGCAAGATTCAAACTCACAATCACGGTGACTATGTCAATTCTTGATCAATTTTAAAAATAAACAACTTTTCCAAATGCTTTTGCACTCTGTATCGGTTGGCACAGACCACATATGGTCACTTCAGATAAATCATTGCAGGGTTCGTTAACTTGCAAGTATTGTGCTTGGGAATGCCATGTGTCTCTTTCCAGCATCTCCCCCCTGTCCCTTCCCTGAGTTTTTCTCCTCTGTGTGTCTGCTGAATGTTTGCGTGGCGCGCGGTGACTGCCATTGGTTTCTATTTTCAAAGTTGTTGGTGTAAGTGTTAGTCTTAAGCATTGTTTATTTTCATAATTTTAAATAACCAAAAACTAAAAACAAGTCTGCACTATAATAACCAATATTATTCTACATTTTAAGATGAACAACTTTGTTTCATTAATTTTTTCTATTACAGCTACGGATTGGAGCAAAGTTGTACAAAATGACTATCCAGTAGTCATTTTTTACATAATGTCCAAAAAACATAACAATTTCATTACAAGGAATAAAAAACCCATAAATGTCATTCTTTGTCAAGAAAGAGCATTTCTTCGCAGTCATTTTCAACATCAAAACATTTTGATGTTTTTGGTCATTTTTTTATGAAACATTTTGTATTTTTTTTTTTTTAATCCTCATCATTTTATTGAGCTCTGTGTCAAATTTCAAAGAGATCTGACCATTGGTTATGAAGAAAAAAATTAAATGTACGCAAGGGCAGATTTACTGAAACTTTGAGATGCTATAAAATTAAAACCATTTGAGATAGAGGGGAAATAATTAAGGGGGTTTCTTTCAACCATAAGGGAAGGGTGTACACCAAGTTTCATCAAAATCTAAGTCGGAGGGTGACATGACCTTGTTGAATTGACGGTATGAAGCCATTTGCGGCCTTGGGGAAATGGAGCAATTGAATAGGGATTTGCGATTTTAGCCGTTGTAACTCTTGCGGAATTGAAAGATCAAAGGCTTCTGGAGGCTGTAAGATCCGGGTTTAACCATTGCAAAGTTTTCAAGTCTGTAACCCATAAACCGTCCGGAGCCAGCAAAAAGACGCCAATTGAATAGCATATTAACTTACGGCCTCACTTACGGGCTCCAGGAATTTAGGATTGCTCAATTGAATCAGGCTTTAAGACTTTATAAAAATGGTATGAGACAAAAAGGTACATGGAACACAACTTGTTTTTAAGCACTGAAGCAACACCTGATATCTTCCAATATCTCCTACTTTGTACATCTACTCATTTCTTTTGAGACTGCTCATCCCAAATTCCTCATTTATTTATAGTGCCACAGTATATGCATGCGCTCTTCCTCATATAAGCGTGCCATCTTCATGCCATCTTCCTCTTATAGCGTGGCTTCAATATTTGCCTCAATCTTCAAACTATCAGTATTGATTTCTCTCAATGAATCTGAACCTCGTGCTATTACCATCTACACTAACAAAACTCAAACCAGACTCATAACCTCATTCCTCATGTAACATCCTTACCTCAATCTCACTGAATCATGTGGTACAAAGAGTACTTCCAATAGTGTTACAGAAGGGACACTCTGCTCAGCAGTCATATGCCCTAAGGTAGTAAAAGAAGGAGAATGTTGTGGATATACCAGCATCCTTGATTTAATCCCACTCTCATGTCTCATTACTGTACACCAAGCCCCTATGATATATGACCAAGCCTTATTACCCTTGTTCTCTTATAACCTGCAATGGTTGGTTAACAAAATAGAAACTATGGATCCTATGTAAATCTCAGAGAAAGCAAATATGAGTGCTGTAGCAGCACAGCAAGTCCTAACTAGCTATTTTAATCCCCCATCCCTAAAACATTGTGAGAGAACTGCTACAGGTCCCAATGCTACGAGTGAAAGACGAAAAGCAATGCAACAGTCTCCATAGATTTTTTCCACTGGCAATAAATTACGAGTTATTCCTTAACACTCTGACACCCAAACCCAATGCTAATAAGATTTTACTGATTAATCACAAATAAGGGCACTGTGTAACTGCAAAAAGCAGAAGAAAGATTTATGTGTACCCAAGACAACTCGCAAGCAGTTTTCAAAAGCTTGCTGAGTCCCCAAGAAGAATTTAAAGTGACAGTATAGCGCAAAAGGACTTTTTTTGACACTTAACAATCCAATATCAACATATGTGTAATTAAAAAGTATGATGTTTGCATTACAAAATCCAGAATTACACACAACCCAGTACTCAAGGGGCCAATAAACATCACAAAACCACATTATCTAGGAACAAACACTCTAATGCATTGTTTATAAATATATCATATTTTTAACACAAAATAAACACATCTTTATTTGTTGAAGCTATAAATACAATTCTGACATATTTTTAATATCAAAATATATTAATAAATACTAAACAATTACTTTATATTTATCTCTAATGTTTATTTGCCGCAGCAGTTACAGCACTTGTTACAGCACTTCCCAATCATTTTAATATACATGACATTTGCATTTCCTATTGGCTACTAAAGCCCAGTCTTATCTGTAAAGTCTGTTTTGGCTACTCCCAACACAGAAATCTGTTGCGGCTAAGGCAGGATTTACAGCTGTGCACTGAGTGCCCTAACCTGGGGGAGCAATAGATTTACATTAGTGTATAACTTATGAAAAGCTCCCAGAGCTGATTTACAGCAGTGCCCTAACTTAGAGCACTTGATTTACATAGAGGCCTATGAACTTATCAGCCTGTTTCACTGCTCTCATTACCATCTACCATAGATAGAACTCTGCTGATTGCATCCACTATACAGTGATGTCACTGCAAAGTCTTTGCGTAAATTTAGCCATGAACTCCAAGAATCCTTTATTTTTTGGGCGTCATTCACAACTCATGCATGTAACACAGAGGAACATCTTTATGTCCATGGTCATGCTGATCCACTTGGTATTCATGACATAGATACTGGAGTGGGTTACCAGTTCCTTCTCCAGGGGGCTATAGCATACAGCTCCTGGTATTCCTATGTGCTATCCCATCCCAGTATTGACCAGGCCCAACCCTGCTTGGCTTCATAAAGCAGCTGCCTGCTAGACAAAACCACCTGCTCCAGGACCCTCATGACACAAAGTCTATCCACTACACTACACTAGTAACCCTTTACTACCCTATCCCCGTACCCAATCCTATTAACCCCTACACTACCTACCTAACCCCCTAATAAAATCCCTAGCAGCCCACTAAGTACAGAAAACTAAAAAATCTACATTACATAAAATCAGAAACCCACTAATTATATAAAATAAAAAGAGCTTCTTGCATAAAATAAAAAACAGCTACTTACAAAAAATAAAAAAACACTACATAAAATAAAAAAACACTTCAAATAAAAAACTACACCCTGTAAGAAAAGAAAGGGTTAATTAGACCACTGCCCCTCCAGCAACATGCAGCGATGCCCTGGTCTTCAGTTCTCCAAAACTGTCCACAGGTCCCATCACACCTAAAAAAAAATTACAGTTAATACACAAATACATACAACTTGTAATATAATAAAGGCTTAGTAGTCAACTTACCTGTCCAAAATGCCCCTCCAGAGATGCCCCGGTACTCAGTTCTTCGTCCCAGGCAGGGCCCCTCTGAAAAAAATCCAGACGTTCTAAAAAAGGCTTTGAAAAAGTCCCCGTGGAGGGACGAAACGGCCTGTTGGCATCATTTTTTGCAACTTTCTGAACCTGGAAACGCTGGAAGTTAAGTACAAACACTCTTTGGAGTGTATCTTTTCCTTTTGTACTAATTATATGGGCTCTACTATCTCTTATTTATGTATTGTTATATATCCAACATCTTTTCTTACTCATAGCTAATAGAGAGTCTATCGAGAACTATATTGGAGAGCTCTAACTACTGAACAGCAATTATACTGCTATATGTGTGTTGTTTAGCTCATATCCAATAGTGCCATTGTCCTCTTGCAATACTCCATATTACAGTGGACCTGCAGAGCCTTTGATTTATGCTTGTCTTGTCTTCCAGTTTAGTTAAGTATTTTTCCAGGTATCAGATTTCACTTTTATGTATATCAGTTTTTATATATATATATATATATATATATATAGATACCACCCTTTTTTTATATATCACTGCACTATCCTATGATTATCAGTATATCCTGTATCAACAGGAGTACCAGTATATCCTGATTTATGAGGATCTTGCAGCATAGTCTATGGTATGAATACAGAATATCACCACATATCTTACTACTCATACCTCATATGATAAGAGTATCTATGTATCATATTTATACATTTTAATCGGCGTAGTTTCCGGATCAATAATATCCAATAAAGTTTTTTTCTTTTTTTTTTTTTTAAATAATCTTTTTTGATATATGAAGGGGTGTAAAGCACCGAGGATACTACCTATATAGATCATTATTTTTCTATATTCTATTATCTGCCACCTACCCTATCTATTATAAGGGGAGGCCGGAAGAACAACTCCCACCTGACTTCCATACAGTGCTCTCCCAACCCATAGGCTGGGGGCGAAATCAAAAATAAGGAAACCCCCCATGAACCAAAAAGGTCCTGGCCGGTTGCCAAAATAAAAAAGGTACAGCAATTACCATTGATGAGGTAAATTGTGTTTTTACATTGTGAAAGATTTGATTTGCTGCTGTTTGGCTTGCACATATAAAGTTAATTAATGGTTAACTTAATTACATTAGCAGGAAAATTGCTTACACTAGCCCTTTATTTGTAGGTAAAGAATGATTATTTTTTTTAAATGGCATGTGACGTCACGTCATTAGCATAAGCCCGGCATATACTAATGACGTGACGTCAAATGCGCATCACGTCATTGGCCGGGTCAAGACGCAGCCGGAAGGAGTGCGGGGGAGCAGCTGCTGCAGATGGAAGGTAAGTGAGGGGAAAGGGAGAGGGGGAGGTACTTAGAGGGGTAAAGTGAGGAGGGGGTTTAGGATGAGGATGGGGAGGTTGAGGTTGAGGATGGGGGGGTTTAGGATGAGGATGGGGAGGTTGAGGTTGAGGAGGGAGGATGGGGGGGTTGAGGATGGGGGGTTGAGGATAGGGATGGGAGTTGAGGATAGGGATGGGGGTTGAGGATAAGGATGGGGGGTTGAGGTTGAGGAGGGGGGTTGATGATGGGGATGGGCTGGTTGATGATGGGGATGGAGGGGTTGAGGATGAGGATGGGGATGAGGATGAAGATGGAGGTTGAGGATGAGGAGGGGGTTGAGGATGAGGAGGGGGGTTGAGGATGAGGATGGGGGGATTGAGGATGGGGGGTTGAGGATGAGGATGGGGGGTTGAGGAGAGAGGTTGAGGAGGTGGGTTGAGGATGAGGAGGGGGGTTGAGGAGGGAGGTTGAGGTTGAGGAGAGAGGTTGAGGATGAGGAGGGGGTTGAGGAGGGTGATAAGGGAGGGGGAGGGAAAGAGACACAGGGAAGGGAGGGGGAGGGAAAGAGACACAGGGGAGGGAGAGGGGGGACACAAGAAAGGGGCACAGAGGGCACAAAAGAGAGGGACACAGGGTGCAGCACATTTCCTACCCCCCACTTATACTAGAGTCACTAAGTTTTCCCAGTATTTTGTGGTAAAATAGGTGCTTCGGCTTATACTCGGGTCGGCTTATACTCGAGTATATACGGTAATCATAAATAAATATATTTACCGAAGTTCTGTCTCTGTTAAGAACTTCCTATTGAGGAATGAAGAGTGTTTGAAAGTGTGTAACAGGATAAATTCTCCCTTGGTACCAAATTTTGATTTGTGTGATTTTTATAGTTTGGGCAACCAAAAGCTTCCAAAAATAATTGTATTATTTATTGTCTGACAACCAACATGGGAGCCTGGCTTGGCTTCCTTCTCCTATATAATACTACTATTTTTTTTTAGACTCCGAACCCTTCCTTTTGTCTATATGCAGCTTTATGATTATTATTGTTTATTTATAATGCTCCAATATATTCCATAACGCTATACATGGGTAAGTTCAAAAGCCTTCACCACATTTACTCCAAGTATCTCCTATACCTTGAGCTTATCGGCCTGTGTTATAGCTGTTATAAGTTTGAAGAAAGCTAAGCCAGGCCACCATGTTGGTTATCAGCTTCTGGGACTAGGGAGATTGTTTGATTCTACTCTGTTAAAGGCCCCAGCCCCTTATTTCTGTAGTACCTGTTGTGGGAACATTTCTGAGCTTTACATATGCCTCTTGATTAGGAAGGTAACAGAACGTGAGTGCGCCTTTTTACTACTGGTTATTACTGATTTTTTTTGCCATTACTTATTGTTATTGGTTCCAATTGGATCACAGTGTTCTTACCATTCATTTTATTGTGGTTCATATTGTTTGCTTTGTATACATTGTCAACCAATTTGGTATTACCTTACCCTGAGTTTTATTGTCATTAAGGTTTATATATTTTCTATAAATTATGTACTGGGTATAGTGGTCATTACTGGCCTCTTATTACTTCTTTTATATATTGACTTTGGAAAAAATATTGATCTGCATGATAGTATGGCTATGTACATCTCTTTGCTTGTCCTTTTATTGGTAAGTGATCAATAGTTTGGATAAGAGATTGTGCCTACCCATTTTACTTATACACAGGCCTTAGGCAGATAACTGTTGATTCTCCGTCACATAGGTGTGCAGACTGGCAAATCGTCCCTAAAAGAGCACAAAACTGTTCCATCACAACTGGGCATTCTGGCAAAGGTCGTGTGAATAATCTAATTTCTCACAGGAAACACACTGTAGGGCATAATACACATAAACACATGGTTTTGCTGAAATTTTTACAAGATGTTTATATATAAACTTAGCAAACCAAAATAATAGATGCCTGTAATAATATAGAAGACTCTTGCATGAATGCGCAGGGTGGCCTTTCAAAAGGTAGTGAAAACAAAAACATTACAATGTAAGTACAGGGTAGGAATTTAGAAGGAAATTCTTTTGATGTTCTCTATTTAGATTTTGCAATGGCTTTTTGTCTTGAAAACAAAGTAAATTGTTCTCGGTGCCAATAATTACACCTGGGTTTGAAACTGATTGAAATCCGTCAACAGAGAGCACCATCCATGGAACACGTCCAGTTTAGATCCAGTGGTGTGCGATAATTATAGACATGTAAATCACTCACACCTGACCAACAGGTACCATATCCTATCTAATACTGTTATCAATATATTTCACCAAACCACTCACTATGTGCATCCTGATTATCTTCTACCACCCTCTCCCATGCTTTGACTAATTGTTACTTTCCTATCTTTTCCCACCTTTAATATGAAAAAATACTTTATTTTTTATATTGTATTTGCTTTGTTGTTTTGTTTTTACTATATGCTATTGTAATGTTGTTGAAAGTTTGTATTTTTCCCTATCTTCTGTGTTAAGCATACCCCTTGGTATTCTTTAGTATCTAAGGGACCCTATGCTAATCGCTGAAAAGGCACGAATGAGTGCCCTGAATGCAGAGTAAATCCTACTTAGTTATGTTAATCACCCATCCCTAAAACATTGTGAGAGAACTGCTACAAGTATGTGTCTTCATGACACAGTTGAAAAGCAAGGCATAAATCTCCATTGAGTTTTGCACTAAAAATAAATTACAATCTGATATAAATATATTAAGCCCGTTTTTATGATACCCTGGATTTTGTAACACACAACCCAGTACTCCAGGGGATAATACATAGTCACAAAACCATGTTGCTTAAGAACAAACACTCTAATGCATTGTCTCAAAATATATCATATTTTAACACAAAATAAACACATCTTTATTTACTGAAGCTAGCACAGTAAATAAAAAGTACATCTGTGTTCACATCTGAATGTCTAAAGCAAGTTAAAAAACCTGCTTCCAGCTCAGAGTTCCAAGAAAAACAGTTATTACACTGCATTCTGGGAAGTTGAGCTGGGACACACAAATGTGGCCACAAATGCCTCGCTCTTCATTCCGTAGCCATTATCAAACATGGCTTCCTTTAAACTTATGCATGCTGTATTATTACACAGCTTTAATGCAAAGCCAAGGTTGGAATAAACACAGGCTGAGTATCCAATCCATGTACAGCTGTTTCAAGCTTACTGGCTATCATCAGCATGGAGCGGGGTCTCAGCCTGTATTGTGGAAATTATGAGTAGGTAGTTCACCACAACAATCATTTATAATATGGTGGGCAAAAGAGCGATAGAAGCCCTCCACCGTACAGTAGTACAGTAAATAAAAAGTATATCTGTGTTCACACTTGAATGTCTAATGCAAGTTAAAAACCTGCTTCCAGCTCAGAGTTCGAGGAAAAGCTATAAATACAATTTACTGAAGCTATAAATAAAATTGTTATATCTTTTTAATATCCAGATATGTTAATAAATTACTTTATATATATATATATATATATATATAGTAAATAAAAAGTACATCTGTGTTCACACTTGAATGTCCAAAGCAAGTTAAAAAACCTGCTTCCAGCTCAGAGTTCCGAGAAAAAACAGTTATTACACTGCATTCTGGGAAGTTGAGCTGGGACACACAAATATGTCCACAAATGCCTCGCTCTTCATTCCGTAGCCATCATTAAACATGGCTTCCTTTAAGCTTATGCATGCTGTATTATTACACAGCTTTAATGCAAAGCCAAGGTTGGAATAAACACAGGCTGAGTATCCAATCCATGTACATGTTTCAAGCTTACTGGCTATCATCAGCATGGAGCGGGATCTCAGCCTGTGTTGTGGAAATTATGAGTAGGTAGTTCACCACAACAATCATTTATAATATGGTGGGCAAAAGAGCGATAGAAGCCCTCCACCGTACAGTAGTACAGTAAATAAAAAGTACATCTGTGTTCACACTTGAATGTCCAAAGCAAGTTAAAAAACCTGCTTCCAGCTCAGAGTTCCGAGAAAAAACAGTTATTACACTGCATTCTGGGAAGTTGAGCTGGGACACACAAATATGTCCACAAATGCCTCGCTCTTCATTCCGTAGCCATCATTAAACATGGCTTCCTTTAAGCTTATGCATGCTGTATTATTACACAGCTTTAATGCAAAGCCAAGGTTGGAATAAACACAGGCTGAGTATCCAATCCATGTACATGTTTCAAGCTTACTGGCTATCATCAGCATGGAGCATATATATATGTTTCATTGCCGAAGCCAGTTATGGCACTTGATACGGCACTTCCCACTCATTATAAGTTTTATGGCGTTCATATTTCCTATTAACTCCAACAGCCCCATCTCATCCATAAAGCTTGGTTTGGTGCTCCCTGCACAGAAATCTGTTGCTTCTAAGGCAGGATTTACAGCCGTTGGCTGAATGCTCTAATCTAGGGAAGTGAATGATTTACATTAGTGTAGGTGAAAAAAAAGCTCCTACAGCCAATTTACAGCAGTGTCCTAACTCTGAGCACCTGATTTACATAGGGCTCTAAACTTGTACTAGCCAATGTAACATTTTGTGGCGAATTTACTGAGAGGATAATAATAACAATAACCCTCTGTAGATCACAGCAACGGCTCTATTCTGGTCTCTGTGTAATTTAGTAAATAGCTGACATTATTATTACGTTTGCTTTGAGTCGAGGTATTTTCAGATGCAGTACGATGTACAGTATAGATCCCCTATCCACCCCTTTAACATGCATGCACTACTGATTGTAATGTGTAACCTTTGTTACCGGCATCATATTGGTTGACTTGTATGGTTAGTAATATGTCAATAATGGCGGATAACACCAACAAATACAACAAAATAACACCATGCCCATAATAATACCATGCCTACTTAATGTTAACACACTATACTACCCAGTAACCCCCATTAACTCAGGTATCCTCTGGGACCACCGACCCTTTTGCTTCTCGGTGGGGGCACATTATCCCCATCGGGGTCCCTTTGGGGCCCGAAAAAATTACCATGGAGATCCATAAGAGAGGCAGTATTTTTTTTTAGGTGAAGGCCCTTTGCATGAGTCGAAGAAAGGAGCCTCCTTCAAGAAAGAGAGAACAAAATTGATTTCTACAATCAAGATGGATGTGCCTGCTTTTCCAGGGACAAAGATTGAGAACAAGGGCCTCATTGATTATCGAAGGAGGGTTGTCCAAACAAGTGTAAGAATAATTTCCCCCAACAGGTATATCTTTTTTTTATAGTTTTTATTTAAAGATTTTTTTATTTTATAGGTAATTCTTTTTTTTAAATAATTTTCTCATAGTGGCAGAAACTATGGGGGTCCTTGTGGACCATCATGTGGCATAGGGTTTATGGGGATCCATTAGGGCACCTATGGTAGTAGTTATTGCGCTATTTGGTTCTGTTGGGACACTATAAAGTTGTCCTACATTAAATTGACTGGATTTGGAAATAAAACACTGAAGAAATGCCAATTCATTAAGTGATATTGTATGTGGTGTTAGACCTTGCCAAGCCAACAATACAATAAACACTATTTCTCACCAACTACTCACAAGAATTTGAAACAACATATAATACACGACTGTTCATCCTCACACAAATGTATAAACCAAATGAATTGCCACTTTAGTTTGCTTATTATGGTAATGTCATCATTCCATTTATACTCAGAAAAGGCCTCTAGCTATAATTAAAATATCCAAATATTGAGATTTTGTACATTTAATTTCCTGAATATCATATTGCTTTGTGGCTTGCGGTTATAATGTTCCATAGAGTTTCAATTCTGGCAAACGTGCTAAGTTATGTCTTCTTGTTGGCCTGTGCCCTTGTAATGTACACCAGCCCACAACAAAAAACAAACCAAACACTTTTAATTAGATGATTCCAAAGTTGTAGTTAACTGTGTGGTTAATAATAGGGATGAATAAAGTCTGTTTTAAATAAACCAACAGGGCCAATGAGTTTTGTAAGGATTTATATAGTTTAAACTTAGTGAATGTCTCACTTAGTCAGCAAAATCTAATTTCCTTTCTTAATTTATTTTTCACTTCTATTTTTATTCAGATTCTTTGTAGAACACTAAAGAGTGATCACTAAAATAAATTAAAGTGCTTTAGTGAAACTATTGGAGCAAAGATGAACACGCATGTGACCTCAAAGGATTTATGGTTTGGGAACAGAAACTAATGAACTGGGGGCATATGGAAGAGCTCTCATAGTGTTTTGTTCTGTCATGGATATAAGAACCATTTATGTGATATTGCCCATCATTAGATGAACCTAGCAAAATTCCTTTTTTCCTAATTAAAAGGGAAGTTTCACCTTAACACGAGTTACTCTTCCATGAAAGAGTTCACCTATAGAAATTGAAATATACATGTGAAGTTTTAGCACTTTGCTTTTATTGCTACAAGACTCCTTCATATTAGGTGGAGTGAGCTGCTGAAGAATACAGTCACAGTTCAGAATTCAGCTGCAGTGAGATTGTGTCTTGAGCTGGCTCTTGAACGTCTGATGATAAATGACAAAAAATCTAATTTAAAACTGCACTTTTTTGCTATCCACAAATGTGAAGGAGTATCTGGCAAACTAGATAAGTGTCATAACATTAATATAGACACTTATTCTTTTCTAGGACAGGACTGTAATAAAGCAGAAATGTAATTTTAACTGAAACTTGCTGATTAAACAAGATTTTTTGTAGATAGTTGTCAGTTCTTTTATTTATATGTACTGTACAAAACATTAGTGTTACATTCTAATGTATGGTTCTATACATGGGTGAGCAGAACATCTCTTCTATTTCATATTACACAGTGATATATACATTATTAACTTTATCTTTCTCCAGACCTAATTATAACAATATGATTCTGTCTCAGTCTCCATCCTTTTTCTCTCTTGAATCCAGCTTTACTTTTTTTTATATATATTGAATATAATCATTTCTGTTGCCATTAAGTGTTGGATACATCTGATATCTAATGTGGTGTTTGTAAAGAAAATTGCATTAGGTGACTTCCTAATTTACTTTCATAGGGTTAGATTTTATTTCTTAAAATCTATAATTGTTGAAATCTTGAAAATTCCTGAGAACCACCCGAGCACTTTTATATTGGGTTATATTAGAGTATATTATACATACTTATAAACATTACTTCTTTGTGTATTTTTATGAATTCTTTTATTAATGTATGGTTCATAGTTTTTAGATTACCAGTATATTTGTGGGCCACCTAAATGAACCTCACCTCCACTAGTAGTCCATGGACAACAGTTTGCAGACCATGATCTAGCTGGTGTTTGAACGTCTGTTAATTTCAGCCAGTTTGTGATAAAGTAGTGGACATACCGTATTTACTCGAGTCTAATGCGCACCTTTTTCGTGAAAAATCGGGTCCCAAATTTGGAGTGAGCATTAAAATCGATGGCGTTATAGATTCAATGTTTTAACCCTTTTTCGGGATTAAAACATTGAATCTAGTGCGCCATTGATAATAGCAAAAAGGAAAGCACAAACTGTGACATACCGGTATACACCGCGACTCCACCATCTCTCGCTTCCTGGCTCTCTAGAGTGGGTAACTAAGACTCTCAGATGGGCAGATGACGGCGGGAGGCCTCATCATCACCGCCGGAGGAAGTGGCTCCTCAAAGACTGGCATTAAGAATGCTGAGCACTTCCCACAAGGACTGAGCACGGCAACCAGAGAGCCCCACGCACACGCAGAGCCCAGCAGACAGAGAGCCCCACGCACACTGGCACGCAGAGCCCAGCACACAGAGATCTCCCCCGCACAGTGGCACGCAGAGCCCAGCACACAGAGAGCCCCAGCACAGTGCCACGCAGAGCCCTGCACACAGAGAGCCCCACGCACATTGGCACGCAGAGCCCAGCACACAGAGAGCCCCACGCACATTGGCACGCAGAGCCCAGCACACAGAGAGACCCACGCACACGCAGAGCCCAGCACACAGAGAGCCCCACACACACTGGCACGGTATGTCTGTAACCTACAACTCTCTAGCAAAATGTATCTCAGTACAGATCATATTATGGCTCTTTTGTAAACTCCCGATGTGGCTGTCTGGCTATTCAGCTCATATGTGTTGGGAGCCCACCTGATCCTGGTTTGATGGTGTAAAGGTAAAGATTATTTTATACTTTGTGGTCATATCTTAGTAGTCACTATTTTACTAAGGTTCAAGCAAGATATTAATCCATAGTGCAATAATGAATAAAGAAAATTATTATTTTACATTTAAAAGCAGAGAAAATACTGCTTACAAAAGTGTGAAAGCAATGTGTCAGTATAAATGACTTCCCCTGGCATGCTGCAATGAGTCTGGATGAGTTGCTGGGGGCTTGCGATACCATAATTAGCTAACAGTCAATACCTGTATATCCTCATGTGCAACACAATTATCATATATCAGTACTAGCATTAAATAATCAAATTTGATATAAGAATGAAAATGTGTACATTCAATGTGTCCGTTTGTTTCCTATCTTATATATTCTCGGCCGCTCATATCACCCTGCAAGCTCTAATACACAGACTTCTTGTAATAAATTATGCTATTTCTACCTCTATATACATTGAGCATGCAATATTATGAAAGTCTAACTTATATATTGATGTGAAGGGGATAATAAAACAACATTTATTTTGTATTTACTTAAAACCGGGGGAGTCAATAAGCATACCTGAGTTCAAAGGACCTTCAACCCCTTTCTTCTGGATCACCACTACATTATTACATTTATATATCTCAGTTGAAGCTCTGAAGTGGTTAAATGAGTTACCAGTTACATATAGCTGTTTTCCTCTGTAACTTTCACCATGTAAACATGGAGCCTGTGTTCTTCCGAATGCCATTATCTTAAAATATTTATATGTCTATCAATAAAAAAATGGATTCTGAACCATGGCTTTGTTTTTATAACTTTTTGACCTTAGTAAATTTTGTAGAAAATTAATTGACTATCCCAGACTTAAAGGATGACAGGCTTATGAAGTATGTAACAAACCAACAACGTTAGCAGCTATTTAAGACATAAGCATAAATCTTACATTAGCAGAGTGCTTGTGCCATGTGCATCTCCATCTTAAACTGCTCATTTGTCTATAGTAGTGGTAGTCAACCTGGTCCCTACCGCCCACTAGTGGCCGATTCAAGCTTCCATGGTGGTCTCTGGGGGTAATCACTAGGTGTGTCGCTGACGAGTGACATCACACGCCAGAGACCCGCAGCACCATGCTTGGCTGGTTGGAGAGCTAATGAGAGAGCCTAGGGACAGCAGTCAGGACCGGATCACTATCTAGTAAGTACAGGGTTATACATAGCTAGTGACAGCAGTCAGGACTGGTCACTATCTAGTAAGTACAGGGTTATACATAGCTAGGGACAGCAGTCAGGACTGGTCACTATCTAGTAAGTACAGAGCGATAAATAGCTAGGGACAGCAGTCAGGACCAGATCACTATCTAGTAAGTACAGGGCGATAAATAGCTAGGGACAGCAGTCAGGACCGGATCACTATCTAGTAAGTACAGGGCGATACATAGCTAGGGACAGCAGTTAGGACCAGATCACTATCTAGTAAGTACAGAGCGATACATAGCTAGGGACAGCAGTCAGGACCGGGTCACTATCTAGTAAGTACTGGATGATACATAACTAGGGACAGCAGTCAGGACCAGATCACTATCTAGTAAGTACAGGGCGATAAATAGCTAGGGACAGCAGTCAGGACCAGATCACTATCTAGTAAGTACAGGGCGATACATAGCTAGGGACAGCAGTCAGGACCAGATCACTATCTAGTAAGTACAGGGCGATACATAGCTAGGGACAGCAGTTAGGACCAGATCACTATCTAGTAAGTACAGAGCGATACATAGCTAGGGACAGCAGCCAGGACTGGATCACTATCTAGTAAGTACTGGATGATACATAGCTAGGGACAGCAGCCAGGACTGGATCACTATCTAGTAAGTACTGGATGATACATAACTAGGGACAGCAGTCAGGACCGGATCACTATCTAGTAAGTACTGGATGATACATAGCTAGGGCCATATGATTTATGTAACCAGAAATGAGATGGTGATAATGAGTTACTGTGGAACCGGGAGGCAGTAAGGAAATTTTACCATCAAAAGTGGGCGGTAGGTATTAAAAGATTGACCACCCCTGGCCTAGAGCCTGAGAGGGAGAATTATCCTACTGGGACTTGTTCTTGTATTTACTCAGATTGTCAAGTGGATATTCATACTGGCAGTCTTTCAATAGAAGTATAAGAAATGTTACATGTATGCTATATGTATGCAGTGTTCCTGCCAGGTCTTTAATTCTGGAATAAAATGTCTGCTGCCATTGATGTCAAATTTAAAATAATAGATAAAAATTAAAGGCTGTATTTATTTATTTGAAACTTTCTAAAACATTTTGACCATAATCAAGTTATTGTTTTATAAGAACATACTATAAATCTGACACTTCAGTGATTTTGAAATATTAATGAAAGTAAAATGTTAAAAGTAAATGTTTCATATATTCTTAGTGTCCATGGGTGTCACAAAAATAAAAAGTTTAAAGAGCCATCATTTAATGAGACTCAGGGAAGTGCATGTGGGAGGGTGAAATGGAGAGTTTGACAAGAGCATATTTGGCACGATTTACGAAGAGGTGTAGACAGAGATGCAAGATGAGGTCAGATCTGATAGATGAGATGATTGAAATTTATCTTTACATGTCTTTTGGTTTACCACATCACAAAGCACATGATACCTGCCAATTATATCTTCCACTGTAATTGAACACCATATCCTATGGTAGGGAAGCCATGCATGAACACAAGTCACTCTTCAAAGTAAAATAGCACATAAACTCTACTTTAATGTAATGCTCTTAAGCAAATATCATTCTGCCACTATATAAATGCCTAGTACGCATGCATTTGGAATATGGAGTAGGATTTTGACCACTACTTGAAAAAAGGACATTTTAGAGCTGGATAAAGGTGTAGAGAAAGGCAACAAAACTAATAAGGTCTAACGAAACACTAACCAAATGAAACTTATTTTCTCTAGAAAAAAAGGCACTTAACAGAGAATATGATTACCTTATTTAATACATCCAGGCTTAATATAAGGCTTTAAATTGTGAATAAATTAGTAAATGTCAATATACACTTCCCTCACACTTGCTCAGACCTACATTTAATAAAATAGAGGCAAAATAATGTTGGTGAAGAAGTAACAAATATATCTAAGACACAAAAAAGAAAAAGAACTTCCTTATATGACCAACATATATCTTATATGTACTATCAGTATATTAGGTAACTCAATGATCAAGAAAGAATGTTGCAACGTATAATATAACATTTTACATTTATCATAATAATAAAAAAAATATTGAAAAATGTTGCTTAAAAATGTTACAAACCAGCTGTGTATATATAGAGAATTAGTAGTATGTATGTATTTCATTCAACAGTTAGAATAATCAATTCTGAAGTGGGTCTTATATCTATACAGTGTTAATAAAAATTAACATTCATGAAAAAAAGATGTGCTAAAAAAAATACATAGTTGGTTATTAGTAAAGTGCTAGGAATTTGGTGAACCTAAATGGACTGGAATTGGACATTTCACAAAAGACAACCACCAAGTCTTCTAATGTGGTCAAGAATCCTGCAGAAGAAATGGAGTGATCTTGGGAACAATACTCATTTTAACAATGGCAATTCTAGCCAACCATGAGAATCTAATTGTACGCCAGTCAGAAAATAGGTGACTGTCATAGATTTGCCAGATTAAGTGAAACTGTTGGGATGCCCATTCAGGAATGGCAATGCCAGATAGAGCTGTTCCCTCTAACAGCCGGGAGAACAGTTCTCCTGGAGGAATGGGAGGGCAGCATAGGCAGAGAAACTGACAGGTTTTGGTGGTAAGAGACTCTATTATTAGGAAGGTAGGAGTTTGCTGTCTCCCAGATGCTCGGGTTCGGCATGTTGTGGATAGGGTAGATACATTATTGGGAGGGGCTGGAAATGAACTGGTGGTATTTGTACATATTGGTACCAATGACAAAGTTAGTGGAAGATGGAGTGTAGTAAAGAATGATTTTAGAGCATTAGGGAATAAACTTAAGGCAAGGATTTGGGTTTTTAGAGCACTGGGCTGACTTCTCACTTGGGTACAATCTCTATAGCAGTGATGGATTGCACCTTAGTGACGCGGGAGATGCTGTGCTAGGGGAAAAGATGGTAGAAAGGCTGGGGGAGTTTTTAAACTAATAGGTGGGGGGAGGGACTAGATAGAAGCAAAGGGGTAGTAAGTGTAGAGGGGGTATGGAATGAATTAACTTGTCATGTGGAAGGAGGTGGGGGAGGGTTAGTATAGTCAATAGGGAGGCACTGCTAAGTAACTCAAGTGGCAGGCACCCCAGAACTACAGACTCATAACATAAGGTGTATGAGTTAGGATTATTAGCAGTAAATGAGAAATAGGATTTAATAGGCATTACTGAAACATGATGGGATGAATCTCATGACTGAACTTTTAATCTGGATGGTTATAACCTATTTAGGAAAGATAGAGGAAATGGTAAAAGAGGAGGAGAGATTTGTCTGTATGTTAAGCCTGAATTTAAGCCAGAGAAGATATTTATGGTGGAACTAGCGGTAATGTTGAATGTTTGTGGGTAGAGTTAAATAGTGGAGCAGCAAATTCCAAAATAATATTGGTAGGAGTATGCTATAAAACCCCAAATATAATTGAAAGTGAGGAACTGCAATTATTATTATTACAGATTGGAAATGCAGCTAAGCATGTGCAAGTTCTAATAATGGGAGATTTTAACTACCCTGAAATAAACTGGATGAGTGAAACCAGCAGTACAGGTGAAGGGAGAAGGTTCTTGAGTACACTCAAGGATCATTATCTAGCCCAGGTTATACAAGAATGTTACGCCAATACTCTCTCTCTATGGGTCGCAACTGTTTGTTCAGAACTCGACACCAGCAGACACTTCAGATGACAGCATCATTTCTGAAGAGACAGGCATCATCAGACCCCTTTTCTTAGGATCTAAGAATCAAACACCATGTACCTTTGATTAGTACAAGCAGACTCCAACACCACCTTTGTTTAGTGTGACCAAAATCAGACCGGCACTTCTTTATTTTTACAGAGATATCTAAAAACACACAAAGATCTCACTCCCCCCACAGGCTTAACCCCTCCTCTTGTGGGCAATAGCTTGTTACACTCTCACCACCTGGGAGATGTTTATCCCATGATACATGCCCCATCTCTTACTTGCCAGATCTCAACTTACAGGGTTATAAAACTAAACTTCCATATAAATTCTTTAAAATCTTTCCCTTTGTATATCCCATATATGACTGCATTAACTTTATAATCTACTCACAATCTACTATCCAACTTCTAATACATATACAGTATTTTAATGTTAATCAATGACCGTACTAATTGCACTTACTACACCCATGATATAACTGTTAAGCAAGATGTTAGTACCTTCTAACCACATATATAATAACTGATAAACCCCAAACAGTCCAGTGGGCCCTTCTGTTCATAACAAATAGCCTACTAGAAATGAAGCTATCTTGGCTTTAATCAGCACAAATAATAGTGATATAGGGAAACCGTGATCACAACACAGTCTCATTTGAAATTGAATTAAAAATAAAAACTGTACGGGGCCAACAAAAACTCTTAATTTTAAAAGGGCATATTTTAATGGTCTAAGGGCAGCAATACAAAGTATAGACTGGGATAGAGAACTGACAGGTAAAATTATTGAACATAAATGGACAACATTTCAATCCTTTCTAAATATTCATAATTATCACCATATACCATGTAGGAATAAAAGTAAAAGGAGTAAATCCCATCCAATGTGGCTTAACAATGATTTAAAGATCAAGATACAGAATAAAAAAAAACAGGCATTTCAATTATACAAACAAGAGGGGACAGAGACTGCTTTACAGGAGTACAAGGAAATCAACAAGGCTTGCAAAAGGGCTATTAGACTGGCTAAAGTAGAAAATGAAAAATTTGTTGCAAAGGAGAGTAAGACTAACCATAAAATATTTTTTAAGTATATTAATGGGAAGAAGGCGAGGAAGGAAGCTATAGGAACATTACAATGTAACACAGGCCGTCTGATAATTAGTGACCAAGAAAAGGCAGATGAGCTAAATAGGTTCTTGTCTTCGGTATACACAAGGGAGGTACCAGTGGTTGGGACACTGCAACATAATGGGGCTACACTACCTTCACCTAATAATTGGTTAACGCAGGAAGAAATCCAAAAGAGGTTGGAAAAAATAAATGTTAATAAGGCCCCAGGTCCTGATGGAATACATCCAAGGGTACTAAGGGAACTGTGTTCTGTAATAGCCAAACCATTATATTTAACTTTTCAAGATTCACTTAACACTGGGTCGCTACCAGAAAAAAGCAGAGGTGATACCTATATTTAAGAAGGAAGCAAGAGCAAATCCAGGGAATTATAGACCTGTAAGCCTCACTTCTGTAGTGGGAAAGCTTTTAGAAGGGTTAATAAGCCATAATATACAAGAATATGTCTATTCAAACAGGATTATAAGAAGGAGCCAATATGGATTTATGAGGGATAGGTCATGTCAAACACATCTAATTAGTTTCTATGAGAAGTTTAGTAGGAACTTGGATCAAGGCAACTCAGTGAATGTAGTCTTATTAGATTTTGCAAAGGCTTTTGATACATACCACATGGGACTATTGTGCAAACTAAGAGATACAGGAATTGTAGTAAATATATGCACATGGATGTGGTAAATGGGGTTCATCAGGGTTCAGTATTAGGTCCACTCCTTTTAAACATATTTATTAACGACTTTGAAGTAGGACTGGAAAGTAATGTCTCAATTTTTACTGGTGACACAAAGTTATGCAAGGTAATTAAATCAGAAAATAATGTACTTTGCCTCCAAAGGGATTTGCATAAATTAGAGAAATGAGCATGTAAATGGTAGATGAGATTTAATACGAATAAATGTAAAGTTATGCATCTGGGAAGGAAAAATAGCCATGCAATTTTATAAACTTAATGAAGCAAATCTAGGTGTATCAGATATTGAAAGGGATTTGAGAGTTCTTGTGGACTACCACTTAGGTAACAGTGCTCAAAGCCAAGCAGCAGCTGCAAAGGCAAATAAAATATTAGCATGTATTAAGAAGGGTATAGAAGCAAGGGAAGCAAATATAATTCTGCCCCTATACAAATCCCTAGTACGCCCTCATTTGCAATACGGAGTACAATTTTGGCACCACTACATAAAAAGGACATTTTAGAACTGGAAAAAGTACAGAGGACAACAAATCTAATAAGGGGAATGGAGGGGCTAAGTTATGAAGAAAGACTAACTAAATTAAACTTATTTTCTCTAGAAAAATGGCGTCTAAGAGGGGATATGATTACCCTATATAAATATATCCAGGGTCAGTATAAAGATTTGTCAAGGAAGCTTTTTGTACCAAGAGGTTTTCAACTGACAAGAGGACATCCTTTGAGGTTAAAAGTAAAAAGATTTCACCTTAACCTTCCTGGCGGTATGATTATTTCAGTATTTAGAATGTTAAAGCGGTACAATCTAAAATACTGACATAATCATACCGCCTTTAGACACCATTACCCCTTTATTCTCTCCTTCTCCCTTTCCCCTTAACCTCATTCTCCTCCTCCATTTCCCCCCTCTCCCCCCTTATCCGCCCACCTCCATTTCTCCCTATCCTCCTCCTCCCCATCTTCCTCACCACTCATCCTCCTCCTCCTCCCCACTCATCCTCCTCCTCCCCCCACTCATCCTTCTCCACCCGACCCACTTATCCTTCTCCATCCGATCCACTCATCCTTCTAACCCCCCACTCATCCTTCTCCACCCCCCACTCATTCTTCTCCTCCCCCCCACTCATCCTTCTCCTCCCCCCACTCATCCTTCTCCTCCCCCGACTCATCCTTCTCCTCCCCCCACTCATCCTTCTCCTCCCCCCACTCATCCTTCTCCTCCCCCCACTCATCCTTCTCCCCCCCCCACTCATCCTTCTCCCCCCACTCATCCTCTTCCCCCCCACTCATCCTCTTCCCCCCACTTATCCTCTTCCCCCCCACTCATCCTCTTCCACCCCACTCATCCTCTTCCACCCCACTCATCCTCTTCCACCCCACTCATCCTCTTCCCCCACTCATCCTCTTCCCCCACTCATCCTCTTCCCCCACTCATCCTCCTCTTCACCCACTCATCCTCCTCTTCACCCACTCATCCTCCTCTTCCCCCTTATCCTCCTCTTCCCCCCTTCCCCCTTCCCTCTCATCCTCCTTTTCCCCCCCTTCCCCCCTCATTCTCCTCTTCCCCCCGTTTTCTCTCATCCTCCTCTTCCCCCCCTTCCCCCCTCATCCTCCTCTTCCCCCCTTCCCCCCTCATCCTCCTCTTTCCCCCTCAACCTCCTCTTCCCCCTCACCCTCTTCTTTCCACTCCTCTTTCTCACTCACACTCCTCTTCCCCCATCCCCTCTTATCCTCTTCCCTTCCTCCTTCCCCCCTCTTTTCTCTCTTCTTCTTAGCCTCCAATCAGCTCCTGCTGCTGATCGGAGGCCTGCAGAATGTCTTATGCCTGTCTCTTTAACCTGCATATGCTAATGACGTGACGCGCTTGTGACGTCATTACCATATGCCGGTTCCAGGCATAACACGCGCTGCAAGCCTCTGATCAGCGGCAGGAGCTGATTGAAGGCTAAAAAGACTTGAGAGGTGAGACGGGGGAAAAAGGAAGAAAAAAGTCGGAAGGATAAGGCGGAAGGAGGAGGTAGAGGAAGATGAGGAGGAACATGGGGAGGAGCAGGAGGAACATGGGGAGGAGTAGGAGGAAGATGGGGAGGAGCAGCAGGAAGATGGGGAGGAGCAATGGTGTGCTGAGGGGGCCCGGGCAAACTCTGCAGCACTGGGCCCCCTCCACATCCTCCCTGCGGTAACCCTGAGTGTGGCTCTGGGTTACCGATTTAGGAAGAGAAGATTAACCCTGAGTCACACTCGGGATTACCGCTAGGAAGGTTAAAGAAAGACAAGGGTTCTTCACAGTAAGGGTAGATAATCTGTGGAATTCTCTACCAAGGGATTCAATAGATAACTTTAAAAAGGGATTGGATATATTTTTAAATAAAAAGGGCATTCAGGGTTATCCCGGTTAATTGGAGAGAGAGTATTAATCCAGGGAGGAGTCCGATCGCCAGTATCTGGGATCAGGAAGGAATTATTTTTTTCCCCTTTTTGAGACAATTGGCAAAGTTCAATTTTTTTTTTTTTTTTCTGTTTGCCTTCCTTTGGATCAATTAACAATGAATCTGCTTATTGCAGATCAGAGGATCTTGAAAGGTTGAACTTGATGGACTAAAGTCTTTTTTCAACCTCAATTTACTATGTAACTGTGCAAAACGGAATAGACAGACTAGTTTGCTTTTTGGTTCTTATGCGTCTAAAAAGCTAAAATGTTTCTATTGCTGCAAAAAATCCCCCTCTCTGCTAGCTCATGTTGCCAATTGGCTCATGGATGTCTGCCCGTCAACTCAAACTCAACATGTCTAAGACAGAGACCCTTATCTTTCCACCGTCTTCCTCGGTTCCCACCCCTCACTTATCTCTCACTGTTGCCAATGCCATCATCGCTCCCACCTCCCAGGGACGCTGTCTGGGGGTCCTAATGGACCCTTCCCTCTCTTTCATTCCTCATATTCAATTACTCACAAAATCTTGTCACTTTCACCTAAAAAACATATCCAAAATACGTCACTACCTTACACAAGACAAAACTAAAATTCGTATTCACTCTCTCATCGTATCTCTCCTCGATTACTGCAACTCTCTCCTTGCTGGCCTTCCTATCACCCGTCTGTCTCCCCTCCAATCCATTTTGAATGCATCCGCTAAACTCATCTACCATAGTTAGCGATCACTGTCTATATCTCCTCTCTGTCAGGCACTCCACTGGCTTCCCATAGCCTCTAGAATAAAATTCAAATTCATGACCCTAACATATAAAGCCCTCCACAATAGTGCACCCTCCTCCATCTCTGCTTTTATCCCAAAATACACTCCCATCTGAACTCTTCACTCTGCTAATGACCTTCTTCTCTCCTCCTCTCTTATCACCTCCTCTCACTTCTGCCTCCAAGACTTTTCTTGTGCTGCCCCTATTCTTTGGAACTCCTTACCTCACTCCACCAGACTATCTTCCTGCCTCAAACCCTTCAAATTCTCTTTAAAAATGCATCCATGCAAAATAGCCTATCATCTATAGCCCCCTCATTCACTATGCATCTATCACTCTCCTGTACCTCACCCACACCCTTGTGTAAGTTTGCAAGTTTTCAATCCTGTGAGGTGCTTTAGGGAAAGCACTGGGTATATCTGATTGAAAGCTCAATAACAGGGTCTTCCATTATTTTCATTGTGGGGAAATTGGTTATACTTGTACCTAACCCCTGTATAGCCCTACAGAAAATGTTGGCGTGTTATAAATAAAGGATAATAAACATCCATAGGATAACACTCCCTCTCAAGCCCTCTCTATAGCAATCCAAGACAGAATCCCCCATGACACAAGCAGAGTCCGCTACATATATGACATTTCTCTAAAAATGCTTGCATAGCTGTTCATGTCCTCCACAAGCATGTGACATTTTTCTCAAACTTCAGTGATCTGTCAATAATAACTAGTTCTAGGCAACAGATAAACTGCATTGAAGAAAATAAAGTTAATACAACGTATTTCTAACATGTGAGCAGCTTCTCCTTCCACCCATTGTTTTCAACAACAAAAATTAACTGATCAAATATACAAGTACTGTCCAGACCATTAAATGGGTAAAGAAATATAAAGCATTTTTCTTTACCCATATATGAAGAGTTAGGTAGCCGTGAGTGTCCAGTAATCTAGATGAATAATCAGAGTAATGCAGTATATAGTGATACCTTTTTTATTGGACAAACTTATTCATAGTTTCCATGATGAGCTTTCGAGAGCACACCTGCTTCGGACTTAAAAAAGAGAAGCACCTTCTCGAAAGCTCATCATGAAAACTATGAATATGTTTGTCCAATAAAAAAGGTATAACTATATACTGCAATACTCTGATTATTCAACTAGATTACTGGACACTCATGACTACCTCACTCTTCATATATAAATGATTCGAGGACTAGAGAGGAGAAATATAAAGCATTGTTCTTTACCCATTCAATGGTCTGTTGTATATATTCATCTATATATATAATATATATAAAAAATGTTTGCAGAAGGCATGCTACATGCCCTAACAATGGGTCATATTCTATTAGAAGCCCACAAATGCCTCAAACTCACAAATTAACTACAGTTTTTTATATATGTATTCTACTGACTCTAGCTCGCAAATTCCAACCGCAAGGCTGAAATTGTAAACCCTGCCTTTTTAAGTCTGATTTCAGGGGGCGTGATAATATTTAAGCAAGCCCGTAATTTGCTTCTTAGACACAGCCAATGGTAAGTGAGACTAATTAATTAGTGCCAATAACTAATATTTGCCAATCGGGCTCCCAAGCAAGAGCTCTATAAAATGCATCATCTGTTTTAGTCCATGCGGACTTCGATATTACGCCGAAATAACATTAAAAAATATTTTTAATTGCATATTTGTGAGTTTAAAACTGTTGTGTAATTAATTATAATTTTAAGTGTTTTCAAAAAGCTCTTCCGAATGCTATTGAGTAAGATTTAGTAATATTTTTGACAGAAACCTGGTACTTTTCAGTTGCGAGCTAGACTTTTTTTGCGAGCTAGCTCTATGGGTTTAATAGAATATCGATTTTGTGTAACTTGTGCTAAAACCAATGGAGTTCTCAGGCTGGTGTTTTCCTGGCCTGTAGTGATTGTGGGTGGGTAACTCGTAATCGGATTGTGAGTAGCTAATAGAATATGTGGCAATATTAAGAGCAATTTTTAGTGTCTCTAAAATTACAAATTGAGCAACAGAATAGGGCCCAATATCTCTAGGTTGTACAACCTGAAAGAAATAAAAGAAAATCTGAATGAGACTGAATAATAAGCTATGGAAAAATTATTAAAAAAAAGAAAGTGCATTGAAAATTATTTAGCTATGAAAGAAAGCAATATCACCTCTCTCTTTTATTCATGTTGACTTTCATAGCAAAGGTTTATTTTTATTAATTCATTTTTACTACTGCCAGAATGTCACAGCTGAAGGAAATTCTGGACTTGAGATTACTTTGAAGAAGTTCTTCAAGACCAGGCAGCTGCTCTTTGCTGACGCCTTAAAGGATGGAAGATCACCTGCCCCGGCTACACTGATTCTGTTTTTGGCTGGCTGATGAAGGCTTACACTATTCAATTAATTTGTAAAAGAGACTGTGTTGTTTCTCCAGAAGTATGACTAATATCCTTTACACGTTGCGTGATCTCCTCAAGGCAGAGAATGTCATGTCTATTTAATTTGTGGCCCATGATAGACATACAGCTTCTTCTCACAACACTTTGGATGCCATAGTGTAATTAAGATGTAATTAAATAGACACAATAAACAGAGTAGAGGTGGGTGGATAACAAGCACTTACACCTATCCGTAAAGTATTATGTATGGAAAATGGAGGAATAACATTTTATTTGGGCAGATCATACTTGAAGAAAGATACATTGTGTCATAACATATTAAATATGTTTATTACTCATGAGCATTTGTGTGCAATATCTTAGTTCAGCACATTAAGCCTTAATATGCACACCAACATGCTATACCAAATTACTTACACACAACCAACAGTGTGACATACAACCACCTCCACTTGCATCGGCCTACTGCCTTGATCACTGCCATCTTGCATCTGTCACCCTTGTGTCTGACACTCCATCCTTAAGTTCTAAATTGTATATACTTCAGAGTATGACTCCATTTCTATTGTTATCTGTTTGTATTGTACCTGTACTTGAAATCTGCTATTTGTACCGACTGTAAATAATGCTCCAGGAAATGCTAGTGCCTTTATAAATAAAGAGTAATATTAATAAATATGTGATAAGTTGATGCTCAAAAAGGAGGAAAAAAAGGAGGGAAATCATGCACATCTGGTTAAATTAACATATCCACAAATACTTGTATATACAGTATGTATACATTTTATTTTTATAACTCCATCAATAAACTTTACAGAGACTAGGTACATAAAGGCAACCAATGAGTTATATAGTCCCTTCCCTGAGGAATTTACAATCTATATATCTGGGGCAGACACACACAGACATATTATGGCAAAAGGGTACGTATGGAAGGGAGAATAATACTAAGTGCATTCACTAAGGGTTGAAAAGCATATTTTAAAAAGGAGTTCATATTAGGATTTTGTTCATGTTAAAGCCTGTGTAACTATATAAAAGTAAAAATCTGTTAATTATCTTCCTCCATATGACCACATAGCAGCACCATACAATGCTATCTACTATCTAAAGTGAACATGCTATGCTAACCCTAACATCCCCCACACATATCTCTCTATCTATCTCTCTATCTCTATCTACCTTATCTAATTATCTACCTACCTATATAAATTCCCTACCATGACATGGAAGGGGATAATAGGAAATTAAAAGTCTATGACTCCCCTGTCCATACCCGACTACATTTAATAAAAAAAAAAAATGATCTTGTTGTCCCTCCAAAGACAGTACATTATGGGGTCCCCAATGATCCCTATATATGATCTACACGATGGGTGTCCCTATAATTACGTTTCCCTATTTTTTACCCTTTTTGTAATTTAACACATACTGCTTATATCAGAAACAAAAATTACACTGGTTCATTCTATACACACACAGATTTATTTTATTTAAAAACATGGTTTCCACACCCCCAGAGCTGCCTACATAGGCATCTGGTACCTACCAATAGAAACATTGCATTTGGGTAAGTTTTTTTTTTTGTTTTAACCTTCAAGCCCACAGCAGCCCAATGCAGAAATCAACATAGCAGTGTCTGACCTCATCCTTGCTACATATTCCAAGATGCTTTGCAACACAAACTGACTTCCCAATCATTTGAAACAATGTTATAGCTGCCTGTGATTGGTCAAAACAAATTATGAATGTTATGCTTATTTAACTAAGATATTCAAGGGCCATACTTTCTCAAAATCAAGTGGCAGAAACCTGAATAAATTTGCAAACATCAGGGTAAGTTTATCAGTGTGTATTTTGGAACAATAAAATGTTTTCATACAATTCCTGTATTAATAATCCAGAATCTGGTTCTGAACTCAAAGCAAAAACACAAGATACAAGAAGCCAGTTTAGTAAATAAATTATTTACACTGAGCAAATGAAGAAAAATGGATTGCAAGTAGCTGGAGTATAGTGAAAACTATGTGTCATTTATCCAGGGGGGCATATATGTGAATATCTGTAAGAGTCCCGCAGCAGCAAATGATGTCATGGGATCTGTCTCTCCATGAGATGAAAAGGATTAAGTGAAACCCGCTGGCACTAGGCAGGTTTCCAAAACATAATCCTCAATGCCGTTTGAGAACCTCGGAGAGCACTGATCCGGCCAGTGCACTTTGTCACATGAAATCTGTTCTCATAGAGCAGAAGAAAAAAGAAATTGTTTAGCATTTCACGATACGTAAATAAATAACTGGAGATGAGCTGAAATGCTAGTGTGAATACCATACTAGCTAGAAGGAACATTTTTCTGTTCAAATTACAGCCTTTGATGTTAGGCAACTGATCGTTACTCCGATTACAGGCATTTGGTGTCGGTGTGTGCCTGCTTTGATCTGTCGGGTTAATTTTATTTTCTGGATTCGGAGCTGTGTCTGGGCTTGTATTTTGAGATATTTCCCCCATTTTAGAGAATGAACTAAAATATGTAATACATTAGCTCAAGGGCTGTGAAATGAGAAACATTTTGACTATATTGTTTAAAATGTATGAATTACTTCCCTGATTTTTACTTATTCATTTAATTCATAAAGAAATACTTTCTTTATTTTTGACCAGTTTATTGCATGCTTCATGGACAGTAAATTGAGACAAATTTCAGATAAATTACAACATAATGTACAGTGATACTACATGAGATACAACATAACTCCCTTACTATATTACATATAATGTTACAACCCACCATATTATGTTACTCAATGAACTACAGAGTTATTTTTGTAGAAATACAAGAGATACAATGTTATTCTCTAAGATGCAATGTTATTCTCTAAGATACAGTGTTACTCCATGAGATGCAATATTACTCCTTAAAATATATTGTTACTCTATGATACACAATCTTATTTCTTCAAGACATATTTACATTTCATGGACTATGAGGGTACCTGATAGAGAAGAATCAGTAGTGTATGAAAACATTTTTTCATGATAGAATACCAAAATAAAAATTATTATACTTACCCTAAAGTTTGCTAAATCTCTTGAGTTTGCAAGCAGTTGATTTTCAGAGTTAACACCCCTGAAAATCTCTGCTAAAATTAACATACAATTAATTTTCATAATTAGTTTTGGCCAATCACAGCCTGCTCATGTTTTGTTGTAGTCTGTGATGGCAGTTTGTGCAGAAAGGAAGCAAGGAGGAGCTCAGACACTACTGTGTGTGCTGCTGTTGGCTTGGAGGTTTGTATAGGGTTAAAAACCATACCCAAATGCAATGCTGCTATTGGTATCACTGTGCCTATGATACCTACAGGGTTAAGCAGATGCATCAAATTTCATATTTTTTTTGGAATAACCTACCTGTATGTCATGCAGTATAATTGTATCTTGGGAAGTAACATCGTATCTTGTATAATAATCACTACTTCTTAAAGGACCTCTCTGTAATGAAAAACTTTAAGTATTCCTAAGAACTAAAAAAGTCATACAGGTAGGTTTTTGAAATCAAGTGATACCCTATTAAAGGTGTAGGAACTGGGGGGTCAAAAAAAACCCCCAAAAATTAAAGGAATAGAACCGCAATTAAGGTAGTTTTTGTGGGCAATTGCAAGTGATATTCTAGTTTGAAGAGTGACTGACTGTGTGTTATGGATGAGAGACATGCTTTCCCACTTCAGAGAATAGGTTAGGCACAATATTGTAAGTCTTGTTAACCAATGCTTTAAATCCTTGTTTGTTTGTTGTATTTTTTCCAGAAAACTAGTAGAACTGTTTTACTATACCCACTAGTCAATAATAAGGCCCCCCATTTAAATGTGGTCCTAGAAGTAGCACAGGCTTTCTTGATCAGAGACTAGCGCCCTGTAACAAGCCTACACTGAGCTGGGCTGAGGAGCAAAGGGGTTAATTCATGTGTTAGAGTTAATATACTACAGGTATTTAATGATGATACAAGGAAGGAACATTTGTAAAGCGTTGGTGTCAAAAGTGTCATTATATGAAGACAGACCCCTGAGGCTTGGATGAGTCAGTGACATTGTATCTCTTGTGAGAAAATATAACTAAGTCTAATGTCTAATTATCAAGGAGTCTGACAAAACTCACTGTCTGGTCAGCCACCCCATATCATGTCTCAGAATTCAGTAACAGTATCTAGTGTGACATAAAATATAATTTTATGTATACTAAACTGCAGCAGAGAGTCAATTCTTCATATAACTTTTGATATTTCTGTGGCATTAATCAGAAAATATGCAATACCCTTTTTAATTCTAAACATATGTGGGCTAAATGTTAGGAGCTAAAAATAAAATCTAATAGAAATCAGAATCAACTAGTTTGTTTTTGGCCATGACCCAAGCAAAAAGAATATTCTTATCCAGAGATGTAATCATATTTATATTAAAAAATAGAATAATTCAACGTGTAATCCCTCTACATTGGAGACTTTCTGTCATACTCTATATATAGTGTGACAGATCATTGCACCACTATGGGGAACCTTCCTCTAGACTGCTGTCACTACCAAATGAAACTAAAACATAGGAATGATCTGACAGTGATGCAAATCTGCGTTTTTATTATTTTGTTTTAGTCATTTCAACACTCTTTCATGTAAAAAGTCAAAAAGTCTATAGCAATTTAACTTATAGATTGCTAGATATATCTGTGAATCTCATACCAGGTTAGGCATAAAATCATCTACATTCCACTTTGCTATTGTAATATTAATTTTCTTTACCAAAAAACACCACTCTCTGTTTCTTGGTATATGCTGTAACAAACAGGGGGGGGGGGGGGGGGGATAGAGTATATACACAAACATATATACATAATATCATATGTATATATATATTATATATATATATATATAGATATATATATGTCTCTATTTATATTAATGTTTGTGATTATATATATATATATATATATATATATATATATATATCGCTCCGAAATGCTCCAGTTCTTAATAAATGGTATTCTGTTTCTGTTATAGGCTTTTTTTCTCACTGAGGAAGCCACGGATTTAGTGGAGAACGCGTCTTAGTTTTTTGTATATATTGTCGTTTTTTAGTACAATATTATAATTCTTTGTCTGGAATAAATACACCAAAGATTTTGTTCTACTTTGAATATATACTGTTTCCTGTAGATTAATTTGGGAGTAATAGTGGAATTGCATATATACACTAGGTTTCCATGAACAACAACACCACCAAAAGGTATATAAAAAACTTGACCTAGGCAAGGCCCAGATGGGTAATTGAGTATCATGATTTTTACACTAACATATTAATTATAATAATTAGACACAGACCACTTCTTGGGAGGAAACTGGCCACACCGTTTATTGGGAAACACAAGTTACGTAATACCAATAACCGTAAGTAAATAAACATCACCACGTGACTGGAGGAACCTGGCCAGCAATGATACAACCTACGCCCTGAACCCTCGTCCATGGCCTACGGTGATGGAAGATCCGTACCACCGAAGGGTAGGTTCTCCCCCCTTTTACCACTGGCCCACCGACTTCCCTCACCACCCGCCGCAGTGACATCAACATAAACATATTATGATAATATCAATATACATTAAAACATTCACATAACAACAAGACATAAGCAACAAGCCAAGAATATTTTCAACTTAAATATTCCTCCTTAAGCTTTTTTTTTTATCCTTATCTTTACCACAATGATTTTGGGATGGGAGGGTGGGTACCTGCACACGTGGCTAGCTGGGGCACACTGATAGAAATACGCCTACATATGCATGGCTCCGCCCCCCTGCTAGCCACCTAGTCTGCACACCCCCGGTCCTACCAGGTCAAGTGGCCCTCCTTCCAACCCAGGGGAGCCTGGGGTGGCCTACAGGCCTTCAATACATCACTGCTAAGAAAGGAGATCATATGGCGGATTACATCACAGAGTCGAAGGACTACTAACTCAACACGATTTGAATACCTCATAGTTATTGAGGTTCCTCAAGGTGAAAGTCTTAATAAATGTTCACTAACTCAACACACAGCCATTAATGTCTAAACAGTTGACAACAAAAGTGAGTACATCCCTAAGTGGAAATGTCCAAATTGGGCTAAAAGTGTCAATATTTTGTGTTGCCACCATTTTTTTCCAGCACTGCCTTAACCCTCATGGGCATGGAGTTCACCAGAGCTTCACAGGTTGCCACTGGAGTCCTCTTCCACTCCTCCATAATGACATCACGGAGCTGGTGAATGTTAGAGATCTTGCACTCCCCACCTTCTGCAATATGGTTTAGGTCTAGTGACTCACTTTTTATTTTACATATATTCCTTTAATATAATACATTATAGAGTGAAGGGGAGTTTATCCCTGGGGGTTCTATCACTCCCCAGTAGTCGCCCCCTCACCTCTTGTCCCTTTAGCTGCTGGATTCATTTTATTGCCATGTCTCACAAGATCTCATGAGACTATCTCACAAGATATCCTGGGATCAATATAACGTAAACAAAATATTTTTTATTGCAGATTTGAGATTAAGACTGTTATGCAATTAATTATAATGCCTTTCATTGCTTTCCCAGTATTTTAAAATACAGTAGTGTGTGTTTATTTGCTTTTACAGTGTTACAAACAGGTGTTTAACCCACTTGCGAGTCAGCTCTAGTACTTTTATACATTTACCATTTACAGGTTTGAAGGCAATTGCGAGCTTGTTGAATTGTTGCAATTGAATACGGATTTCGCATCTTTAGCACTGATAACATTTACGGGCTTTAAACATCAAAGGAGGGGATAGGACAGAGTTAAGTTTTTGAGAACCTCAGGGATTTCGAGCCTGTAAGTCGCAAATGGATTGCGGGTTACTAGAAGAGGCCAAGCGAAAGTCAATACATTTTACGAGCTACATTACGGGCTCCAGTTATTACAATTTGGCCAATTGAATGCGGGCCCAAGTGTTTCCCTGTTACCACATCCTGATGGAGCCCTCCTTCTAGACCCCACCGTGTAGATACTGGTGGGGTCTTGAGTGGGACCAGACTGATATAATATGGGATATTTCTCCCTGTGAAGGGCACAAGTGAGCTAAAAAAGGCTGCTCTCTGAGCTGATTATCATATACATAGAACTAACCTATAAAGGTTAGTTTGTTCTCTAATTGAGCACCTCTATTTCTTTTGTTGCATATGTATTTATTTACTTCATTTACTTTATTTTAGTAAAAACGTGCTTAAAAAAATGTGTTTTTCTTCCCCCCTAAAACCATAATTTTTGTATCTGTTTGGGTCTTCCTCTGTAGCTCATGCAGCTCACGAATATACAGACTGTGAAAAGCAGTGTTTCAAATTAGCCTGTCAGTGACCTCTCTCAAGAAGCATCTTGCAGAATGTTGCCACTATGCGACAGTGCAACAAAAAATGTACTTAAAAATACACTGTTGTCATGAGCTACAGAGGGCAGACACTAGTTAGGGAGTTATTATAACATTTTATGCATAAAAAAAACAGTTTTTAAGCACTTACTAATAATAAAATAAAATACACAAACTTAAAGACATGCATAGGTATATTATATTCCTAGTGATATCCAAAAAAAATTCAATTTCCCTTTAACTGCACTGTCTGTACTATTGTATAAAGGTTTACACCTGTCGATAAATTAGCATCATATATTAACATAGAGAACATAATTGTTAAATACACTTTTATATATATATTGGTAACTCAGCTTAAAATATCACCAATTATTGTGCCAGAAAAGTAGAGAAATGTCACACTGTGATCTGCAACCACTTCACATGCTATGCTTCATTTCACAACAATGTTGGAATGAAGGGTTTGAGTGACCCCTCTATTTGTGCAGATATGTTACAACTTCTGACAGCCGCAGGTTAAGCGTCAACCTTAATTGGCTTACCTTCAGATTGCCAAAGAACAGCTCCTCGAGCAGTGGAGTATGCTGGATATTCAGTGAACTCTCTCACCTTGGCCTTCCTGGTTTTCAGTTCAGTTGATTCCTAATTTATTTCCACTGGATTTCCTCTGTGATATCTTATTTTGCATATAATGAGTTAGAAGCCACACTTCCTGTTAAATCTTGTTCTACACACAATTTGTAATTGTATGAGATTCTAGAAAAGTTGTTTGGCAAATTTAGTTTCCTGTAAGATCAAAAAATCATGCTTTTGTATGCTTTGCCATAGAAAAAAATAAAGAAAATGCCCAACATGCTCACCGCTAAGTGACTTGTACACCGCCAAGCCAAAGAGTCACTTTTCTATTCTACTTCTTCTGGATCTCTCTGCTGCCTTTGACACAGTCAACCACCCTCCTCTAATCCAAATGCTCTGCTCCCTTTGCATCTGAGACACTGCTCTCTCATGGTTCACATCATACCTACAAGATCGAACAATTAGTGTCTCCTTCACTGGACCTCTTCTTCTCATCCTCTATTGCGTACCCTCAAGGTTCAGTCCTAGGACTCCTCCTCTTCTCCATTTATATATCTTCCCTTGGTACTCAAATAGAATCTTTTGGATTTCAGTATCATCTCTATGCAGATTACACTCAAATCTACCTCTCTGCACCAGATCTATCTTCCTCACTTCTAACACATTTCCAGCTGCCATTCTAGCATATCCTCCTGGGTGTCCGCCCACCATTTCAAACTCAATATGTCAAAGACCAAACTCTAATCTGCCCACCCTCTACTACAGCTTCAGTTCCTCACATCTCTCTCACTGTCAACATTGCCATCATTACTCCCACCTCCCAAGCCTGTTGTTTTGGGGTTCTATTGGACCCTACCCTCTCTTCCATTCCTCACTTACAGTCACTTACAAAATCTTGCCTTCTTCTTCTAAAAACATTTCCAAAATTCATCACTACCTAACAAAAGGCACAACCAAGATTCTAATACCCTCTCTCATCATATCTTGCTTGTTACTGGCCTGCCCATCACCAGTCTATCCCCACTACAATACATATTGAATGCCTCCACTAGACTAATCTACCGTGCTCAACGCTCAGTGTCTGCAGCACCTCTGTCAGTCACTCCATTGGCTTCCAGTAACCTTTAGAATACAATTTTAAATCCTGACCCTAACTTACAAAGCCCTGAACAATGGTACACCCCTTATATCTCTGCTCCTATCTCCAAATACTCCCCCACATGCCCTCTTTGTTCTGCTAATGACCTTCTTTCCACCTCTTTTATCACCTTCTCTCACTCCCACTTTCATGACTTTTCTTGTGCTGCCCCTACTCTCCTTGGTACTCCTTGCCTCGCTCCACAAGACGATCTCCCTGCCTCAAAACCTCACTAAAAACACATCTGTTTAAAGAAGCCTATCGGCTTCCACCATTATCATACACAAATCTTCTATCACCCTCACATACCACACACCAAACCCTTTAGATGTAAGTTTGTGAGTTTTCAATCTTGAACGGTGCTTTGGGGAAAGCACTTTGGGCACCGGATTCTAAGCTCAAAGACAGGGCCCTCCATTCTTTGAAATGTGTTAATATTGCTATTGCTTTTTGCCTTGAAATTAACCCATGTATAGTACTACAGAATATGTTAGCATTACAAATAAAAGATACCGTATTGGTCCGAATATAAGCCGCACCTTTTTTCCAATTTTTGAGCTTGCGAGTTACGGGTGCGGCTTATATTCGCGACCGTAAAAAAAAAATCATTGACGATTTGCGCGATTGAGAGTTAAGGGTGCCGATTTGCGTGCTTGAGACTGCGGTATTGAATAGCGATTTACGGTTTTAGTGATTCTAACATCCTGTAAAGCCTGTAACCTGCAAAAAAAAGCTACAGTGCTAATTAGAAAGCCTGTTTCTTGCAATGGCTGATCACTTTGAGAGTCTTTTTCTCTCCAATTTTACGGGTGCGTCTTATATTTGAGTACTATCGTTTTTCTATTTAAAAAATTATATTCTATATAAAAAATCAAGAGAAAATGTCAACAAATGGGCGTTTGAAACATTTCCCAGAATTGGATTTAGTTATGGTCATAAGTAGAAGTTTACAGTATGTTCTGTGGATGTTAAAAAATGCAAAAAAAAATACAAAACTGGATTATAATGTCTGTTATTTTATGGTTAATCTAGATAGTTGGATGGTTTATTGGGAGAAACACTGACTATTGTTGTGATGTTAGAAAAGAAACTGATCTTAAGAAACTGAGTTATGAGAACTGCTCCGACTCTCATAGAATAAAAAAGATTAGAACAATACAATAACATCTTAACATCCTACAACCATTCAATAATACCCAATATTAAACTGAGGTGTGAAGAAAGGATTGTGAATAGAGATAACCAGATTGGACAATCAGGGCCAATAAACTAAATTTATGTAATATTTATGTATAAATGCAGGGTAGACTAAATGTTTGTACTATTTCAGTAGTGTGGTAGTGACTTCTGAGGATAATATTAATATATTAATATAAATAGAGGTAAAAATTGCCTTACTTTCAAAGCATATCCTTTGTTTTGTGCATTTTATTAACTGGTTTTGGAAATTGAACTCTTTCCATATAGCATATTATTTTGACTGAGATTTGTTATTTTTTAGTCATATAGAAAATAATTAAAATTTCCACACATTTATAAATAACTTCTACCCAATGATATTGGCCATAACTTCTGTTACTAGTGTGTTTCATGCTGTTTTTTCCCAGACCTATCTTTTTACACAGTTGTCATATATTTTTTCTCATCGAAAGTCAATGAAAATTAAGTTCTTCAACTTAAACACCCTAATTATTCCTAATTCTTGAATTTTGACATTACCATTGTGGTGAATCCCTGTTGCTGTCTGATACAGGAAGGATATAGAGTTTAATAAGGTAATGGTCTACTTTAGCTTAATACAAAGTGGCATTTAATTGCATAAGTAAATGCTGTGACTAAACACTCCGGTTTTCAGCTCTCCAGATACTGGTGTGGTAATTTTGTTAAATTGTCGGCAACTATTTTTTCTGTATGAGAACCATACAAATAAAAAATAAAACTTTTTAGAAGGTTTTAATGATTAACCTCATGTTCAGTGCTGCCTGTCTAACATACAGTAGTTTATCAGTTGGTGTTGGAGAGTGAAAGGAAAATTAATTGTATGATGAGGCAGTAACTTTGCAAAATTTAAAGAATAAAGATGGTCTTAGACAGTACAAATTCAGCTTTTAATTTATTGACAATTACATGCAATTGTTCTTAACTGGGGTACTAGGTATGCAATATCTTAATTGCCTTATATACTGATTACATGTTCATTAGCCCTATTCATTTCATTGGCACTAAGAATTTCTACAGTTTAACTGAAGTAGTTGACTTGCTCTTGGTATTCAAAGTCACTTTCATTTTGCAGAAGTAAATTAAAATAAACAAAATGGTAGCTCACATTACATAATAATTACATATACATTTTAAGAAATTCAACTCAAATTCAATACATCATTTTGCACATTATTAAGTGTAGTTTTTCATTAGAGCAAATTTCAAATATTGAATTTCAGTTGCACCTTAACCTTGATTTTCTTTCTCTGGAACATGCTTTCCTTTTGGACTTTGGGCCATATTCAATTAGCCGAATTTGAGATCAGGGAGCCCGTAAGCGAGGTCGCAGGCAAATTTGCTATTCAATTGGCATCTTTTTTGCAGGCTCCGATCGGGTTATGTGTTACGGGCTTGAAAATATTGGACCACATTCAATTGGCCAAATTTGAGATCCGGGAGCCCGTAAGTGAGGTTGCAGGCAAATTCTGCTATTCAATTCTTTTTGCGGGCTCCGATCCGGGTACAAGTTACTGGCTTGAAAATATTGCTTCTGTCAAACTCTTAACTTACAGCCTTCAGAAGACTTTGATCTTTTACTTTCTGGCTTTCGCAGGGCTAATATCGCAAATCGCTACTCAATTGCTCAATTTCCCCAAGTTAGCAAACGTAATCAAACTCGTAAACCACAAATGGAGGAGAAAATCCTGCTAGAGAGGACCCGCAAGGGGCTAAACACCAATTTGTAGCATTGTAAATGCAAATAAAAGATCAATCCTGCACTGTAAAAACGCGGAAAGCAATGATAGACATTAGAATTAAATGCACAACAGTCTCAAGTCCACAAATCGTCAGGAAATAAAGTTTAATTTTATGTGTCATTTCGTGGTTAAAACGATCTTGGGTATCAATGAGTTAATACATATCCGGCCATCCATATGGACTAGAACAGTATTGGCATTCATTTTCACAATTCTTTATTTTGCATTTTTTGCAAGTCTGATCGTAACTCAGACCCCCGAATCTAATTGAATGACATGTAACCTCCATTTTTTACTGCCGTAATAATGACAGTCTCACTATTGGCTGATTCAAAATGGGAGGTTACGAGCTTGCTTAATTGATCATGTCCCCGCCACAGTGCTCCGAAACAGTGCATGGTTTACGGTTTTCGCTTCAAGCCCTCAACTTGCGAGCATGAGCAATTGAATAGCCTCGTAATCGGAGCCCAAAGGGAGCCCGCAACTAACTTGCAGACATGCGGCTGTCTGCGATCAAGTTACGGGCTTGGAATTGAATATGGCCCTATGTTTGCATCTATTATGTTCCCCTTTAAATGTAGACATACAATAATTCCTATGGATACATCAAACAACCACAGAGAAAATATTATTGTCCTTTATTTGTAAAGCGCCAGCATATTCCGTAAAACATGCTGTTCACATTGAAATAAAAATATTCAATAAATAAATAAAATTAAAAAAATATAAAACAGAATATGCTGGCACATTATAAATATAAGATAATAACAAAAACATAAGTGATAGTGGCCAACAACCATAACCCCTATAGGGTCCCATATGGTACAGGTACAATATTTATTTTTATTTGTTCATTTATACTTGAATATAGAGCCTTTACCCAATGCACTTTGCTTATTTATACAATTGAACATCATTGTTTTGAGATAAAGAGGAGTACAGGTATCCGAAAAAGCATAATGGGCTGGGCAAAAAAGTTTGGATTTGTTACTGAAATAGTGCAAGGTACAAGATTCAAGATCAAGATCATGGACTGAGTAGGTCAATATGAGAGATCAGGAGAAGTAGGGTAAGAGAATCTAAGTTGCATCAAGATTTAGGTCTTCAGGGAGTTTCAAAATATGTATAGGTTGAGATACTTTCTTCTGTGAGCTGGAAGTTTAATCCAGTGAAGTGATGCAAGAAGGGAGAAAGAAAAGAAGTGAGATTCATTGCAAGATGGGACTGAGTTTTCAAATTAGTAGATTAGTGAGGATTGGTAGAGAGTAGCAAGACAATGAGATATGTGGAATTTGTATAAATAATAATATTAGTGGAAAGGGGAGCTAGTGTGTCAAGAGGAACTACATTTGGTACATTTTTGTATTTTGATTTTGTTTGCAGCCTTGGTAGGGCAATCAAAAGCTGAGCATGATACAAGATGCTCAGGACCTATTGAATAGGGCTCTATATACGCGCATAGCATTTTTTTTTACAGACGTTTTTAGTTAGTGAAGACCTTGCTTTTGGATAGAAGTTCACTAACTAAAAACTTCTGTAAAAAATATGTGCTTATAAAGAGCCCTATTCAATTGGCCAAATCGCAATTGAATGAGGCCCTGAGTGGGCTGCAAAAATGATAGCTCATGCCTAACTATACAGACTAACACTGATAGTTTTTAAGACTGTTAGCCATAATAGAGATAAACAAAAGTCTTGAATGCAGTGGCGGAGCTAGTGATAATGCAGCACGGTATGAGCTCTCTACTATCTGGAGTAAAGTAAGGCTCTTATTGTATTAGGGGAGAGGGGCATATAATAATTTTTATAGAAAGATGATCTGACCACCTACATATATTGTTACATACATTTATTGAACCCCTACAAATATCTATCATGTGTAGAGAAGTTGAGGATCCCAAATTATTTTGCACTGGGGCATGTATGGATATATCTCCTAACCCAGGATGTGATCTGACATTCCCACTATCAGGTTACATTATCTGACCACTCGGGACAGATAACATATTACACACTAGAGTCATCCACCTCATAATGCCAGATACCTTCCTACCTAAGTAAACTTTCACTTTCTTCCTCACCCTTGCTATTCCTTATCACTTCTTCCACAGGTTTCTGCCTCTTACATTCCCTTTAGATTGTAAGTAACAGGTTTCCAATCTTGTAGGGTGCTTTGGGAAAAATTCATAGTTTATGATACATATATAAATATAGGATCAAGCCAGTAATACAAACTGAATTATTTTGTTATCTCCGAATGTAGGAGAATAGTGTTTTTTCAAGCTGAGATCCTTTGTGATATCATGTTGGAGCAATTAGGAATGTTTTTTGAACAGGGAGAGACAATTTTGTACTATTGTGACTTGTTCTGAGTTTCCACTTCAACCCAATCATCTTGGGTACTGGTTTTCCTTCAATACAACCAAAAAGTTTTCGAAATGCTGCACTGGACAATTTCATAATTTTCTCTGTTTATAAAATAGTTGTAGCTGTGCCTAGTCTGGCAAAAAGCTATAATTACCCTTTTTCATGTGAGAACTTGTTAAGCAATTATTGAAGCAGCTCATCAACACAAAATCTCTTTATTGCTCTGAGGTATAATAATGATTTTGACAATACTTCAGTTTCATAGCCACTCCTCTAATTTTGGGATTCTTGGATAACTTAATTACCACCACTTTCAGAAATGTAGAACCTCCACCAGGCATGTGGGCAAGTGACTTAAAGGCACTGCTGATTTCATATGTTATATAGATAAAGCAGAAGTGTCATATTTGAGATTATTGGTTAATTAATTTATTTGAAGGTCAGAAAAGATCATACAGGTAGTTATATTTTAGTATGTACAAATAAAGTGACAGTAAAAGTCCCAGTTATAACAGAGATGAAAAGTACACAAATACTGTTAATAAACATAATTACAGTTGGATGCTGCTATAAAGAACAAGTGGAAATGTTGGATAACTGATCTGAATAATTTGTCATTTTAAGCATAAAGTACATGAAAAGACGTTTGCTTCTGGGGAGCAAAGCTATTGCAAGATTGGACAAGCTAGTAAAAAGTATAGATATTAAACTGTTAACAAAGGTCAGCATAGTTAGAACTATGTTATTCCCAGTAGTAACATACAGATGTGAGAGCTGGACCATAAAAGAAATCTGAGCGCTGTAGAATTGATGCCTTTGATGAAAACTTTGGAATGCAAGAAGATCCAATAAAGCAGTACTTCAGGAAATCAAGAAGAACTTTTCCAATTCCCATCTCCCTTCTCTCTCTCCTTCTGGCTATATCACATATTATAATTGTTAAACAGCGAGTCATCGTCACGCTTTGTGAGCTCGCTTTGCAGGCTTGCAAGAACTGCGTCCCTCGCAAAGCTGAGGTGGAGGCTCCAATGATGGCTGCAATAAGCCGAAGGCTCATTGCAGGTCACAAATGCGGACCACATAAAGCGAGTGTCCGCATTTGCGGAGGTGGAGGCTCTACGGCGCCTCACTCGCGGTTAAAAATAACCCCCAAAAAAGCGTGACTTAGAAAAATCACAATAACATGCAATGAGGAAATACGGACAAAAACACTTAAAAATAAAAACAAAACATAACAAAAACATCACACACAGCACGGGGGAAAGCCAGGACGTCTGGGGGTGAGGTTGCACGCAAATTAAAGTCAAATTTAAGTTTCACCACTTGAAAAGCGAGAATAAAAATGTCTACGAAAAAATGAAAACAAGGCTACACGACCCCGAAGCGCAGAAAACACTGACAAGGATGTACGACTTTTACAAACAACAATTACAATTTGCTGAACTTAGAAAAAAAAAATAAGAGGTCACAAAATTACGAAGTTAACCACAACAACAAAAAAATTACCACATAAAACAAACATCACACACAGAACGGGGGGACAGCCAGGAACATAGCACATAGAAAATATACCATTACAACAGACGGAAAATGCTTGTTAACCAAGTAACACATAGAAAAAAAGCTGGACATTTGAAGTACACGAGGGCATAGGCTCACAATTCGCGCCAAAGGCGCTCTTTGCGAACCATGCGATGAATGCCAAAGGCGCTCAGCGCGGAGCTCACAATGAGCGCCGAAGGTCCACAGAGGAGCAAAAGCCTTCCGTTGTTTGCCAAACAGCATTGCCATGGCTTAAAATGTTATTGCCCCGTCATTTTTGACGGGCAAGTCGCTAGTATGGATATATCTCCTAACCCAGGATGTGATCTGACATTCCCACTAGCAGGTTACATTATCTGACCACTAGGGACAGATAACATATTACACACTAGAATCATCCACCTCACAATGCCAGATACCTTCCTACCTAAGTAAACTTTCACTTTCTTCATCACCCTTGCTATTCCTTATCACTTCTTCCACAGGTTTCTGCCTCTTCCATTCCCTTTAGATTGTAAGTAACGGGTTTCCAATCTTGTAGGGTGTTTTGGGAAAAAAAGCACTTTCTACAAAGATTCTAAGCAATTTCTTGAAGTTTGTTAACATTGTATTCTTCCTTGTGCTTATCCCCTGTACAGCTCTATGAAATATGTTGGCGCAATAAAAAAAAAAGGTTATTATTAATAATAATAATAATAATAATAATAATAATAATAGAAGGTATGATCATGAGGCTGAAGCTCAAATATTTGGGCCATATCATGAGACGGCAGGATTCCCTAGAAAATACTCTGATACTGGCAAAGATTGAAGGCGCAAGAAGAAGAGGACGACAGAGACAGAAATGGATAGTTGAAGTCACTGAAGCAATGACCATGAACTTTATGGAGCTCAGAGGGGCAGTGACTGAGAGATGTTCCTGGCGTGCTGTAATCCATAGTGTCACAGAGAGCCAAAAGCTAATGAACAAAAACAACAACACATGAAAATGGGCTCCCGCTATCCTAATAACTATATCTCACAAGATTAAATATCTCTCACAGTGAGATGTGGTGAGCCACAAGATTATGCTTGTCTTAAAATCTTATCATTTTTTTTTTATACCAACTTGGTATGCACTACATACTTATCACCCCAGTATGAGAGATAATTAATCACAATAGGTAAAGTCATCAGGAAAGATGGAGGATCTTCTTATGTAATGAATGCTTAAAATACACAACTCTCAAGACCAATTATCTAACACTTCCACTCAAAATGTTTAATCACAACCAACTGCAATTACTGAGATATTTTTTATCACTTTAAGTCCTGTGCCCAGCCTATCACATTAATTGTGCCTGTATCTAACGTTCTCTGTTACATAGTGAAAGCAGCACATTTCTCAAAAATTGTAAGATAATGCAGAGCCATATTTTACTTCTCTAAAATAAGAAAAGCTGTTTTACTCATTAATCAGTTAATGTGCATATACAGCTCTGTGGAAGATCAATACGTTTTTTCTGTATGTATCTATGGTAATACATTTGTGGTCATTTCTCATTTAAGTGTACATTACTGTGTTCTTTTATTCTTTCTTTTTTCTTTCATAAATATAAAAATACAAACAACATAGGCCCCTATTCACTGAAGCAATTGTTAGTTACTGGAGCCTGTAATGTAGCCCGTAAACTAATTTGCTATTTAATTGACGTCTTTTAGCTACCCGCAAATGATTTGCGGGTTACAAGCTGAAAATCCCTGCGGTTGTCAAAATCGTAACATCGACCCAGCTAAGCCTTTGATCTTTAAAGCCCGTAAATGTTACAAATGCAAATCACTATTCAATTGCTACAACTCTTCAAGCCTGCAATTGTTTTCACACCCGTAAATGGCAAATGTAGACTACAATCCTACGAGCACCAGATAGGACTCGCAAGGGGGTTAAACCCCAGTTCGTAGCACTGTGAATGCAAATAAAAAAACAATAATGCACTTTAAAAGACAGGGAAAGCTATTAAAGTCATTAGAATTAATTGCACAACAGTCTCAAGCTCACAGATCTGCAAAAATAAAATGTTTACATTTCATTTCCGTATTATATCAATCTTGGTAATCAAAGGGTTAATACATATCAGGCCACCCACATGGACTAGAACATTTCCTTCATTCGTTTTTATTATTTTGTACATTGCCAGATTGCGGTTCCGATCGCATAACGGACTTCTAAACACTAATTGATTGATGTTTAACCTCCATGTTTTACTGACGTCATAATGATGGTCTCATTTACTTTTGGCTGTTTCTGAATCGGTAGTTACAGGCTTGCTTAATTGATCGTGGTCTGAAATGCGGCCAGGTAGCTGCGGGCTTGTTCGATCGAATCGCTCTGTAACTGTTGCAAATTTGAATATGGCCCATATTCTAAAACATCTACACATACTCACAATATTCTTTGACACTCCAGGCTCAACATGGCTTACCCCTATTTATTCCTGATTATTTCCTACTCTGGCTAACGTACAGGGAATAACTCAAAATGTTGTCAGTCAATAAAGCCCAGTTTGTGATTTAGTCTCATCACATAAAATTTGTTTTGTCATTTTTACAACTCTCAGGGGGAGTGGTATCGACAATGGCACCCAACATTTGAATGACGGGCATAGACAATAGTTACACTTTATATAGGAGGGTCTCCTGTATTTTGAAAAACAGCCTCATATGAGTTAGTTACCAAATTGCTATCTAATCCCAAAAGGTATGTGAAAATATGTTACACTCCCATCACTCAAATATTTTGTGAAACATTTACAAGTCTTTTATTTGACCGCACCCAGGTCCTCCACAACAACTTCTCCTTTGAAGATATATTTGTCTTAAGCAAAATATTTGATTTTCTTCAAGGTATTTTTGATAACATACACAGATGGGTATATATTTGTCCACAACGCTGGCCCAGTTTTTTTAAAAATGTAATACTGCGTGCCAAATATGACTGACAACTCTTAGCCTGAGGAGAAAAAACATCTTATGAGCCCATGGTCTAGTTTTCCAGTTCATTATTGTAGACTTGATCTGCCCCACATATAGCCACATTAAATTACAAGCTTGTATGTGCAACGTGAGACCTGCAACGGCTGTGAGTTTGAAATTTTGCGGATTTATGGTGCTATTAAATTAGAACATGCTGCGAGTTACGGGCTTGAGAGGCAAGCCCATAAACCATTTGTCGCTCGTTGGCTGAATTAGTCAAACTCGTAGTTACAAGGTGAGATGGAGCCAATGGAAAGATTGTAAGAATTACATCACTGCAAAATGGAGGTTGGATTCATCAAAGTCTTACAGGGTTCAATTACGAGTTACGATCGGACGCACATTCCAGATGTAATGCAACATTGATAAAGCCATAAATATGATATTCCATTACATGCAAGTTCCAGTATATGTATTAACAAGATTGGCAGGATCGATATAACACGGAAAATAAACATGAAATAAAGTATTTTATTTGGCTGATTTGCAAGCTTGAGAATGTTGTGCTATTTATTCTAAGACCTAACATCACTTTCCCTTTCAATGAAAGTACAGTAGTGTGTGTATATGTACATTTACAGTGCTACAGATTGGACTTAACCCTCCTTTGCAGGTGCTCTCTACTTGGCTTCTTTGCTCCATTTGCGAGTTACGAGGTTAAACGCCAGTGATTTTGATGCAATTTAATAGTGCAATTGGAACGTATCGGTTACGGGCTTGACCGATCAAAGGATTTGAGAGCCCGCAAGTATAATTCTCACGTCCCGTATGGTTTTCTCGCCCCTATGCCGCAGGTCGTCGGCAAGCTGGTTTAAGAGGCCAATTTAATAGCCGCAAGTCTTGCATGCTACGTTACGAGCTACAGTTTTACACGTTAGGGGAATTTAATGGGGCTGATAGTGTCATAAAAGACCAGGTTGGGGGCTACTGCCCTAAAATTCTGGTAGCCAGGTAGACTCTTACTGCATGGGGAAAGGAAAACCTAAAATATCCCAGTCATAATAATATCAGAGTAGACAAACAAATGTCCATGAACAGTCAGATTTATGTAGACACAAACACATATACATAATATTTCTCCCTCAAATACTATTACATAAATACACACGTGAACACACAAATACTTACAGAAATAATTGTATAATGATACACACAAATGCATAGAAAGAAATCTCTTAACCATCTATAAATACTGACACACACACATTAGGACACCAAATAACACATCCTCCCAAATTCTATCAGTTCACTTGCAGTGCTAATGGTAGATAGAATACATTGCTTTTTATCTTTTCTTTGCTTGATTTAATATTGGTTTTCTTAAGTTAATATTTAATTTCCAAAACTCACTATGTTCACAAGGGGAAACTTAACCTCTTACACACTATAAAACATCTCTCTGGTAACGTGAAGATCTTAAGAACACAGATTACAATTATTTAATCATAATAATATCACAGTATATATAAAGTCCCCTTCTGGATATCTACCTTGTGGTGGTGAAGGGGCTTTTGTACTTCAATAAAGTTGTGAGCTATACAATGTAGGGTCACCCAAGATGGTCAGGTCATAGCAGAGAGGTGACAAATCGCGATCCACTGGAGAAGAAATTGGCAACCCACCTGGTATCTTTGCCATGGAAACCTTATGGATCATCACAACCAGACACAAAATGTGCTAGGCATGATGTGGTCCATAAGATCATGGAGAGTCATACACGACTGAACAACAGCAACAACATATATAAAGTATAAATAGATATACATTTATATTTAGTACAATTGTTTGTTTTTTATTATTATTAAAACAAAAAGGAATAAAAACACACAAAGTCCTAAACATTATTTATAGTTATCAGGGTATGCAATCGATGGATTTCCAGATGAAGGTTTGGTCACAGCATACTTACATCTTCCTCTGTTCCTAAGTTGATCCTTTGTGTAAGCTTTTAAAATGCTGAGGAAATACTGACCCTCTCTTTCTTTAATATTAATATTTTCTCATTGTCTCTTTGCTTGCTGAGTGTAGACAAAGCTTTTGATAAATCATAAATCATACACGAGAACTGACAAAAAGTCTGGCTATGTAACAAGAACCTTCTTATGCTACCTAATATTCCTTATTCAGAAAAGGGAGTGGATAGGAATGTGTAACCCTTTAAAGATATAGGATATAGAAGTTTTCTGGATTTTACTAGTTGTAAAGTATGTTTACCTGTTTATCTATTTACTTCTATGTACCAGTACTACGGAGTCTTTGTGAGCTGCAGAGGGCAGACTCATACATGGACTATTTGTTTGCTTTTAAACCCTAAAAACAGAGCTTTTAAACACTTCTTTATAAAATAAAGTACATACAAGTAAATGGATACATAGGTATATTATATACCATGTAAAATCCAGAACACTGTATCTGCGGTAATGTTTTAGACATTTTGACATTTGTAGTAGTATGAATATTATAGGATAACTTTAGTCTGGAAATAACTTCACAAACTAAAAACATTAACAGTTGTGAAAGAGAGAAACATTAAACATTTTTAGAAAAACTCTTATACATAGATTATTCTGTTTATGTCATGGGGAATTCCATTTTAGCTGCTAGGCTTTCTGTAACTTGAGTGGGAGGGTTACTTTTACACTCAGCTCTATTGCCAAGTGTGTGTGGAATTAATACATAGTGACATGTTATTGATTTTAATGTTGATTCAAATATGTGTTTATAAATTATATTGAATCAACTGAGTGATAATCACATAAAATTATTTATATTTTGCAGTAATTATGGAACGTTGTCATAAGCCGTAAGTTTACTAACCACTGCACGACTTTAACATCATACCTACGACCAGCGGGACTACTTATCAACACAAAACTCAAATACACAATTCACACTGCGAGACCCGTAGCACTTTGAAAAAATTGCCTAAAAAAAATACAGCCCGTAACACTTACAAAAGGAGTCCGCGACTTACATAAAAAAAATCTGAGACGCAAAAAATACGAACTTAACGTCCGAACCGGGCACACCGAAAACCACGAAAACCACACTAAATACAAATAAAAATTTAAAAAATCATCACACACAGCAAGGGGGGACACCCAGGACATCTGCAAGTGATGTTACAAGTCAATTTAAGTCCAAGTTCCAGAGTTTTGCCACTCGAAAATCCTCTAAGCAAGAGAAAAAATGGTCGCCGAAAAAAACGAAAACGAGGCTACACGACCCCTAAACACGCAAAACTTCGCCACACACATAAGACTTTTACACAGGACCGTACGAGGTATAAAATACAATATTACGAAGGACGCAAAATCATCCAGACCCGCCTAACACATACACATTTTACACCACTCATTTGCACATAGTAACATTCACATTACAAAATGCACATCTACACAGCTACACAAACGTTTTCCCCTCGCACATGCAGCATATTTACACTACACACTGCACACATTGCTGACACTTACACCTCAGGTCACCAACAATGAACATCTACATTGTATGCTGCAGGAACATCAAAACAGGTTGTTAGCTCTTCAGCATATTGGTTGCTGCATATATTCATTACAAATACGTAAAATATATAAATTTATGATTTCATTAATTAATTATCATGAAAAAATACATATACAGGGAGGCGGAGCTAGCGTCCTTACCAGCAGGACGTGTTAGGGGAGAGCTCCGTCAGAGTTGCCTGACATTTGGGCAATATTGCCCTGTAAACCCCCTGTGACACCCCCAATAACATCAGGGGGCACCAGGGGAAGCCGTCGGGCCCCCAGATAGTCGCCCCGACTACCGGAACGAGGCTCCAGGAGAGTGCAGGAGCACTCTGAACTCGGCAGCTGCTGCATAGCAGGGGAGCGTCCTGCGTGCCTGCTCTGCCTGCTCCCCCAGCACAACACAACAAGAGGGGACTCAGGCCGGCCAGGGGCAGCACGGAGGCACAACAAGAAGGCAAGGTAGGCTGGATCTGCCAGGGGCTGCGGGGAGAGACCAGGAAGCACTGGGCCGCCATCTTGACAGGCCAAAGCAGGCCTAGCCAGAGGGAGAACTCCCTCTACAGATACCGGGGGCCCATAACATCTACCCAGACAACCGAGGGGCAGCAGGGGGATCCCACACACCCTAAAACCCCCCTGAGAGAGAGAAGGCTGGGCTGCATAGCAGCCACTAATACAAAGAAGAAGGGGGAGAGGTAAAGCCCGCGAATCCACGGCCGCCATTTTGTGGCACCTCATGGTGGAGGGGGAACAGACACAGACAGATCCCAGCTGACCTACACCCAAGACTTCAACCCCCAGGAAGAGCTAACCCCTCTGGACACCCCATACTGGGTCTTGCCTCTCACACTGTGAAAGTTCATTGCACTAAAGGAAAGCAGCATCTAATATCTAGTCTGAAACTTTAACCCTGACAACACCAGACCCTGCACTGAGCTCTACCGGGCAAGCAGTCACTGCAACTTTACTAAGGAAGAGGATCCTGCCACCCCCTGGGTTCCACACAGTGACATTTCTACACCCTGACTTAACAACCTCAGACAACCCTGCAGTTAATTTTTTGTGAAATCCTGTGAAGATCTGCATGAACATTGCTGCAGAGGACCTTTGCTGCCACCCTGTGGCCACTCAGTAAATCTGATGTTGATGTGGGCCAAGGCAACCAGCCTGAAAGCCCCCTTCCAGTTGCTCCTGGCGGAGCCTGCAAAGACCGATATGAAGCACTGAGCCAAGAGATGTGATTGAAGCCTGACAGGAGGCCTTGACTAACAAGCTACAACGACCGATCTTACACGAGAACACAGCTTCTGGCCGCACCAACCAAACAAACTCTACAGCTACGCACTCCTGAGGGAACTGATAGCAGAGAAAGCAAGGGGAAAAATACTACAGCTCCTGTAACAAGCACATCTCCATCTTCAGAAATGAAGAAAAGTAGAAAGAACTCCTCCGCAAAGGGCATCCGAGAGCACTTCACACCCAAAACAACAAAGCCGCCATCTCCACTGGATTCAGCTTCAGACCACTCTGAATCATCTGATCAGGAGGAGATACCCAAGAGGTCAAAACAACATATAGACCTATCGCCTAGGGCCATTGCAACGATAGAACAGCTTCTAACCAAGGCACTAGAACCCTTAAGAAATGACCTGAAAGAACTGGGGCAGAGGACCCAACTTCTGGAGGAGATGGTGGATCAGATGGGAGAAGCGCAGCAACATGACAGGTCTGCCATAGACCAGAACTCGTATAACATCATGGAGCTGAACGATAAGATTGAAGATCTAGAGAATCGATCCCGCCGCCATAACGTCAGAGTACGGGGGATCCCAAGGACTACACAAGACCTGACAGGGTACTTAAAAGACACCTTCACTTCAATACTACCCGATCACCCAGAGGGCGTCCTCGAAATTGAACGAGCCCACAGAGCGCTAGGAGGGGCGAGAAACCCAGAGACCCCTAAGGATGTTGTGGTGAGATTCGTGAGACAACAAGCCAGAGACCTACTCTTAGCAGAAACAAGGAAGAAGCAGGCAGTCAAAGGACCAGATAACTCCAACCTGCAAGTGTATGCAGACCTGTCCCCCAACACACTAGACAGAAGGAGACAGATGAAGCCTGCACTGGCGATTCTGCAACAGAACAAGCTCCAATACCGGTGGAACTTCCCCTTTGCCCTCACCTTCAGCTACCAAGGTACATCCCACACCACCCGCAACTTGGAAGACTGCCTCGCAGTACTGCGCCACATTCGTCTCTGCCCAGCGGACCTTCCAGCAGAGGAGCACAACTTCCCCCCTCCTCCTCCCATCCCGAAAAAACAGTGGACTGTGGTAGGGTCACAGCGACCGAAGGAAGACCCGCCTCCCCCCAGGAGTCCCAGAGACAAAAACTTGCCCCGCAGGAGCCAAGGCGGGCTGAGTACTCAGCACAGAGGAGGCCCGGGCCCGACTTCAGAAGGCCTGATACCATCGCGATCGGAGTGAAGGCAACCCACCAACAGGAAGTTGTTTTGAGTCTTTGTTTTCTCATTCATTTATGGGACTTCTCTGACCTGCTTTAGTGAGGGTAGAATAGGCACTGATGACTTTAGTTAGGTCAGATGTTAGTCGAGGCCTCTAATGAAGGGCCTGTTAAAGCCAGATGCCCGAAATAGACGGAAGGCATCCTAGTTTACTTCAGATAGTTAAAATGTTGTTGAGGTTAATAGTTATTATTTTTGAAGAGAGGATACCACTAGACTTGATAGAGAAGCGAGTAAGCTCCCAGGGAGCAATTAGCAAATTATCTCTAAGTCCAGAAAGATCACCACTGATAAAAATGTATGCGGAAAACTACAAATTCCCAGCTGACAGTAGTCGAGGTTTATGCAGTCAACAAAGCCTAACTCAGGGGACTAGCTTTCAGGAGATTAGAGGAGCCTGTGGGACTGAAGGAACTTGGTCAATTGTAAATCTAATGTTGTGTCTTTCTGCTTCCCTCTGGCCTAACAGCGGACGGAGTCTCCAGCACCAGAATCCCCCCTCCAAGCCTCCACCCGCCCCCGGCCACCAAGGAATGGACGTCGGACAAGGAATAAAAGGTAGCCAGGCAGACCATGCACTCCTACCCACCAAAACACAATGAGTAGCTCACAGTACACATTCATAACACACAATGTTAAGGGTTTTAACTCCCCCTTTAAGAGGAGGAAAGCCTTTAGGCAATACAAAAGATTGAGGCCCTCGGTTATCTTCATGCAGGAGACTCATTTCACACACGAGAGTAAACCAAAATATCTGCATGGGGAATACCCGACAGTGTACATGGCCACTCAGTCAACGAAGAGGGCAGGGGCAGCTATCCTGATACATAAGCACTTCCCATTCACCCCGGAACATACTAGAATAGACAAAGAGAGGAATTATGTTTTGGTCACCGGCTTAGTCTCAGGCCAAAGAATCTCCCTACTTTCCCTATACTCCCCCACAAACTCACCACACCAAACCCTGATTAACACGCTAAGAGAGTTAGACACACTAGACCTAGGCAAACTGGTGATTGGGGGGGATTTCAATCTGACCCTAGATCCAGCATTAGACAGATCAGGACACGCCCAGGACTCTAGCTTCTCAAAAAAAACGGAGCCAAATTAAGCAGCTAATGGCCAAAATGGGCTTAGTGGATGCCTGGAGAGGCTTACACCCGGATAATAAGGAATACACATACTACTCGCCCACGCACGGCACTTACTCGAGGATTGACACATTCCTAACAAGCTCACTACTTTTTGATAATATCCAAGAATCTGACATTGTCCCCTGCCCCTGGTCTGACCACGCAATAGTAGCTATTAAATTAACGTTAGGCCCTAACCTATCCCCATTTAGGAGCTGGAGGATCGACGAACACCTTCTGTCAGACCCCAGCAGCTTAGCATCCCTAGCGGGAGACATTAGGCAGTACTTCGAGCTGAATGATTCTCCTGATACAGGAGTAGGCTGGATTTGGGTAGCCCATAAGGCTTATATAAGGGGCTGCTGCATCAAACTATCAGCACAGCACCGTAAGGCACTCAGACGGAAAGAGGAGGATTTAACATCCACCCTCAACAACCTAGAAAAACTCAATCAAAACTGTCCCTCCACAAAGATCCGTGACCAAATCAACAAAGTCAGGATAGAACTAGATGGAGTACTCTCTGCCCATACAGAGAAGGCTATGAGGAGGACTAGGCACTTATATTATTGGAAAGCTAACAAACCAGACAGAATGCTGGCTAGGAGGCTGAAAGCTAAAGAGATCCAGTCTAGAGTGACCCAAATCAGGAAGCCAGATGGCTTAATCTCCTGCAGCCCTAGGGATATACAGAAGCAGTTCCAAACCTTTTACCAGCAGATCTACTCGTCTGGGAAACTGGCAGAGGGGTTGGACCTTGACTCCTTTCTAAGTACCATAGATCTCCCCTCATTAAGTGAACAACAAGTAAATAGTCTTAACCTAGATATCTCACAAGAGGAGGTGAGAGCAGCAATTCATAGCCTTAAGATAGGTAAATCCCCAGGGCCAGACGGCTATTCCAACCAATACTATAAAAAATTTGAAATCCTATTAAACCCCTACCTGACATCCCTATTTAATGCTATCATGAGAGGGGAAAAAATGCCCCCGGAGCTAAATCAAGCGGAACTGGTAGTCATACCAAAAGAAGGTAGGGATAGCTTGGAGGTGAAGAACTACCGTCCCATATCCTTACTGAATGGGGATGTCAAACTAATGGCCAAAATAATGGCAACTCGAATCTCCAAGTTCCTGCCAGAAATTATTCACAAAGATCAGGCGGGGTTTATACCCCATAGACAGGCAGGGGACAATGTCAGACGTATCCTTAACATCCAATACCTAGCGCGGAAAAACAACTCTCCAATGTGCCTGCTAGCTCTAGATATAGAGAAAGCCTTCGACACAGTTGAATGGCCGTTTCTGTTTAAAACCCTGGACAAATTTGGTTTTAGGGGCCGGTTTATCACCTTACTCCGCACATATTACGAAGCACCAACAGCCTTCTTGAGGTTGCCAGGCGATCACAGAGCCCAAATTAGCATACAGAGAGGAACGAGACAGGGATGCCCACTCTCACCCCTACTGTTCGCCATAGTCATGGAACCCCTAGCGCAACTCATTAGAGCGGATAGGGAAATCCAAGGGCTTCAGGTGGGGCTGCAGCACTACAAATGCTCATTCTTTGCAGACGATATCCTATGCACCCTAACAAATCCCGGGGCCTCCATTCCGGCACTGATGTCAACTCTTGACAAGTTCGGTAGGGTGTCAGGGCTTAGGCTGAACTTAGGGAAATCGGAAGCTCTGAGCGTAGACATGGCACAGGGCGACATAGATCATTTGAAATCCCTATTTTCCTTTGCGTGGCCCACCAAGCACATAAAATACTTGGGGGTCAACATCACACCTAAAATTTCCGAATTATATAAGGCCAATTACCCCCCCATGTACAAAAAACTAAACGAAGATTTGTTTAGATGGAGGACTTGCCCTCTCTCCTGGACCGGCCGAATAGCGGCAGTTAAAATGAACATCCTTCCAAGGATTCTATATCTCTTCCGTACGCTCCCTATACCAATCTCCTTACAGGACTTAGACCGGTTCCAGTCCAACATCTTTAGATACATATGGAACAACAGAAAATCCCGCATCCCCAAGAAAGTAATGTTTAGACATAGCAAAGATGGGGGACTATCTTGCCCAAACCTGCGAAACTATTTTAAAGCGGCCAGGCTATCCCAACTACCACTAATACATTCAGTCAGACATCAGCCGAGTTGGGCCTTCTTGGAACAACAGCAAATGCAACAACAAAGCTGGGACACACTAATTTGGGTTCCTGAAGACATGGCCCCGATAAGAACTCACCCAAACCCCATAATAAACCTAAATTTAGCAACTTGGAAATGGGCCAGATCTAAGAACAAACTGGGCATAGGTACATCTCCCCTTTGGTCGGTCCTTTCTTCACAAGATATCTGGGCTTCCATGAGTATTATGTCAAAACATTGGTGGGCTTCCAGAGAACTAGATAAGTTGGGCTCCTGGTTTAACGGGAATCATTTGATGACCCTGAGACAGTTCGAAGAAAGACATACCCTCCCCCCAGGGGAACACTATAACTATCTAAAAATAAGAAGCTGGGCCTGTGAAGCATTTAAAAAATTTGGACCCCCGAAATCCTCCTGGTTCTCGGTAATCTGCAAAACTCTGCCTTTAACGAAAGGAATACTAGGCACTTTATATGACACATTCACTAAATCAAATAACACAGAAAAACCATCATATATCTGTAAGTGGGAAAGGGAGCTAGGAGGTGAATGGGATTGGGAAAAATGGCAGAAATCATTCTCCAACCTACGCAGGGCAACAAGTAACTGCTCGCACATAGAGACATCTATAAAAGTTCTCCAGAGAATATATTGCACCCCAGACAAACTCAACAAATATGATCCCAGAGTGAGTAGTAACTGCTTTAGGGGCTGTTCACAGATAGGAGACCACGCCCATACCTGGTGGCTATGTCAGAAAGTCCATGACTTATGGGAAAGGATAGCATTAATGGCGACAAAGTTATTTGGTATAAGAGTCACAGCCACTATGGAATCCTGCCTACTAGGGGTTAAACTCTCTAGTTTATCAAAAACACAGAATAGGCTATTCCAGATAATGGCCGCCGCTACCAAAGTACACATAGCCAGCCAATGGAAGTCAGAAAAGCTAAGCGTGCAAGAGGTTATTAAAAAAATAAATTACATAGCAATAAATGAAAAGTTAACATCTGCTATTCTAGATACTTTGGCTCAGTTCCAAGAAACCTGGAGGCCTTGGCTAGAGTCTTCGTTAGGTTTCCCTCTGCCCTGATGGGCTCACTGATAGCACTATAACAAAAGCAAAACAGAACTAGGCCAAAAAAAGGCTTGGAGTGGAGGAGACTCGAAGTCTGGTCCTGGAGGCTCTGATTTGACTGGTTCGCCTGGAACGCAACACAGGAGGTGAATGTATGCATCATAATTGTATAAACTAAACCTGAGCTAGGGATTCCTCCCTTATCTCCATAGTTATTTACATGTTTGTTTATCTAAAGTTCCAGTTTCTATGTAAATAAGTTGTGTTTGTTCATGCTTCCCTTGCTTAAATTATAGGACCTAAATAACTATTTAATAATGGGAAAAGTTAAAAATAAAAACTTGGAAGGAGATGCTAGTAATTTGACCACGAGGTATATATGTTTATAGAAAATCTTATGTGTTAATGTACCTAATGCCTGTCCTTACTTTGTATCCCTTTCAATAAAAAATTTTATTTAAAAAAAAAAAAAAATACATATACAGAAAACTTAAAAAAACACCACACCATACGATCGCAATAACGCCAAAGGCGTTCACTGCACGCCTCACAAGGAGCACCAATGGTGCTCACAGAAACAAAACTACACCAGGGGAGACACTCGCAACGAGCGCCAAAAGACAATCAGCATGGGCCTTGCAATCATCGCCAAACGGGCTCGAAGAACCAAAAAAAACACCAACCCACAGGCTTGCAATCACCGCCGAAGGTACTCACACAACCAAAACACTTACTTTGTGTGCCAAACAGCATTCCTTGACTTACTATTCTATTGCTGTCATTTTTTGACGGGCAATTCGCTAGTCATGTAATATTTTATAGATACATACTGTGTGTATATATATATATATATATATATATATATATATACTCACTTTGCAATTGCTGATTTTCTTTTTTTAGGAATTAAACTTTGTTAAAGCATTAAGAGTGTCCCTATAGCAGTCTCATAAAAAAAGAATAAACAGTAATGCCTAACATAATATTTTCTTTTCCTATATTAGTTTGGCCTTGTTACAATAATTATACCAGCCAAGAGTGAAATATAACTGAAGTACTGCTTTCATATTCTCATTGTATACTTGAATAACCATTTATTACTCTTTATACCAATTACCTACCCCACACAATGGCACTACTGTTAGTCTAAATAAATAGAGCACTAAAGTATCAAGTTGCATCTTTGATCTCTCAAGAGCTCTACACTTGAGGTGCACATTCTATTGAAAGCACTTTCTACTGATTAATACAAATGTACAAAATAAATATAACCGGCTCTAATTATATTCTTTCCACTTTTCTTCTTGATATTGTAGAAATTGAACAAATATAGTTTCATTGTTGACAAAGGTGAAATAATTTGCTAATTATGTACATGATGTGATTGTGGAAGAATGCTTTTGTTATGTTTAATCATTGTATTACTAAAAATGCAATTCATATATTGCAATTAGTTGCAGAAAAAACAATATACAGTGCCTTGCAAAAGTATTCACCCCCTTGGCATTTTCCGTGTATTGTTGCCTCACAACCTGGAATTAACATGGATTGTTTGAGGATTTGCATCATTTAATTTACAGAACATGCCCACAACTTTGAAGATGTTTTTTTTTTTATTGTGAAGCAAACAACAAATAGGACAAAATAACAGAAAAAGTCACTGTGCATAACTATTCACCCCCCTAAAGTCAATACTTTGTAGAGCCACGTTTTGCGGCAATCACAGCTCCAAGTCGCTTTGGATAAGTCTCTATGAGCTTGCCACATATTACCACTGGGATTTTTGCCCATTCCTCCTTGCAAAACTGCTCCAGCTCCTTCAAGTTGGATGGTTTGCGCTTGTGAACAGCAATCTTTAAGTCTGACCACAGATTTTCTATTGGATTGAGGTCTGGGCTTTGACTAGGCCATTCCAACACATTTACATGTTTCCCCTTAAACCACTCACGTGTTGCTTTAGCAGTGTGTTTGGGGTCATTGTCCTGCTGGAAGGTGAACCTCCATCCTTGCCTCAAATCACGCACAGATGGAACAGGTTTTGCTCAAGAATATCCCGGTATTTAGCACCATCCATCTTTCCCTCAACTCTGAATAGTTTCCCAGTCCCCGCAGACGAAAAACATCCCCACAGCATGATGCTGCCACCACCATGTTTCACTGTGGGGATGGTGTGTTGGGTTTGCGCCAGACATAGCGTTTTCTTTGATGGCCAAAAAAATTCAGTTTTAGTCTAATCAGACCAGAGCACCTTCCTCCATACATTTTGGGAGTCTCCCACATGCCTTTTTGCAAACTCAACACGTGCCATTTTGTTTATTGCTGAAAGTAATGGCTTTCTTCTGGCCTCTCTGCCATAAACCCCAACTCTATGGAGTGTACGGCTTATTGTCGTCTTATGTACAGATACTCCAGTCTCTGCTGTGGAACTCTGCAGCTCCTTCAGGGTTACATTAGGTCTCTGTGCTGCCTCTCTGATTAATGCCCTCCTTGCCCGAACTGTGAGTTTTGGTGGGAGGCCGTCTCTTGGCAGGTTTACTGTTGTGCCATGTTCTTTCCATTTGGTTATAATAGATTTGATGGTGCTACTAGGGATCATCAAAGATTTGGATATTTTTTTATAACCTAACTCTGACTTGTACTTCTCAACAACATTGTCCCTTACTTGTTTGGAGAGTTCCTTGGTCTTCATGGCAGTGTTTGGTTAGTGGTGCCTCTTGCTTAGGAGTTGCAGCCTCTGGGGCTTTTCAAAAAAGGTGTGTATATGTAATGACAGATCATGTGACACTTAGATTGCACACAGGTGGATATCATTTCACTAATTATGTGACTTCTGGAGGTAATTGGTTGCACCAGAGCTTTTTCTGTTTTCTATTTCTAAAAAATAGTTTTATGTATATATTTTTCTCATTTCACTTCACCAACTTAGACTATTGTGTTCTGATCTATCGCATACAATTCAGATTAACAAAACATTGAACTTAAGACAGTAATGTAACAAAATAGGTAAAAAGTCAAGGGGGTGAATACTTTTGCAAGGCACTGTACATCTCTGGGAGTTACCCTCATCTTATTGAGGTGTATAGTTTTATACTATGGCATACAGTGACCTAGAACAGACACCATAATAACAGGATTTCCTAGCAAAGTCAATGAGAATGACGCAAAGCATTTTTTGACTCATCTGGGTACAGCAGAAAAATCATGAAATCCTGTCCTGTTTCAGCACTAGAAGACCAGTGTTGACAACCCAAGACATGAATTCAACAAATTATAAGGTTTGATAAGTGCAGGTCTCACCAATGGTTTTCTGATACACTTTACAGTGCCCTAAGACGCTCCAAGATATATTTCTGCCAGCCTTTGTTATATGACATATGCTTTAAATATTAGATCTGTATACATTGGTACCTCAGTTTATGTTGTTAATCTGTCTGGAACATGTAAGCTGAAAATGACTTAAAAGAAGGTAGCATTTCCCATAGGAATCAATGTAAATTAAAATAATCCATTCCAGACCCAAGATTTTTTTGATTTTTTTCACATTTTATTTTGGACAAAACCTTAAAACTAAACCGGCATTACTAAAAAAACAATAATCACATCAAATAACTTTTTAGCTTCACTTTAACTGTACTGAGAACAAATAACAGAGAATTTAACTTCACTTTAACGCTACAGTTCTGAGAGGACTTGAGGGCCTATTGGGATGGTGGAAATGTAGAGGAAGAGACGGGTTATTGCTTGGAAGCGGAGTCCTTTTCAATTGCAACATCAGTCACTTGCACAGGGGATATTTGTCCTTTATTTCTCTTAACACCACTGCATTCTGCTGGAGACTGTGATGTAAGAGTTTCACTAGAAACCTATGAAGGGAATCTTGGTTCTGCCTTTGTTGCAAAATGTTTCTGAAGTGAGACATTGCTTTATCATTAAACAATTCCACAATGGAGCTTGCTTGAGCTTTGTAATTAAGCCCGAATTTAGCACACCTTTCGTTGATGAGTGCAGTAGGTGCTTCATCCCTTCACTCCTTTTCACCTGAAGAAGAAGGTTCATCAGCCACTCCCTCTTTCTTCTCTCTCTGAAGTTTCTGCAGGTTCTCAGTGCCAAGCTCTTCTCAGTGCTCCTCCACTAGCTCTCTGATGTCTACATTAGCAACCTCCAAGCCCATGGAATTGCCCAGAGACACAATGTCCTCGACTATTGGGCTACATTCAGCCTCCAAGTTTACCAGAGCTACAGCTTCTGCCCACAATTTCCTCCAGCCACTGTGAGACCTCACGCCAGGCCTTATCTATCAGAGTGACACAGTGCAGGATATTGAAATGGTTCTTCCAGAACTCTGAGTGACAACTGAGTATCCAAGGTCACCTCAAAGCAGCTTCGGATGATAGCCTTGGGATACAGCTTCTTAAAGTTGGAGATGACCTACTGGTCCATGGGCTGGATCAGAGGAGGTTTGTTAGGGGGCAAGAGCTTCACAGTTATAAACTTAAAGTCCCTCAGCAAGGAGGGTGAGCAGAAGCAGGAGGGTTTCTGGAGGGCGAGCAGAAGCATTGTCCATGATTAACAGAGGCAATTCTTCCTTCTCCAAATATTTCTACACAGTGGGCCAAACAATTCATTCATCCATTCAGTGAAGAACATTCTGGTTACCCAGGCTTTTTCTGTTGACCCTCTATATGACACTTAAGTTGCTATTCTGCATATTTTCCCTCTGGGGTTCTCGCTTGATTTTTAAATCCTTAAAAGCATTCCTGCACACCAACAAAGCTAGCCTGTCTTTCATCGGCTCGTGTCCTGGCAATTACTTCTCTTCTTGGGTGATGTAGGTTCAGGTAGACATCTTCTTCCAAAATAACCTACTCTCATCACATTTAAACACTTGTTGGGGAACAAAAGCCTCAGCTTCTATATACTCTCTGTGAACTTCCTGACAAAAGTTTCAGCAGCTTATTTGTCACACACAGCTGCCTCGCCAAGCTGTGAATGCCAGTTCTCTTTCTGAATTTCTCAAACAAACCGTGACTGGCTTTAAATTCTTCACAGTACTCACCACTTGCTGTAGGGTTGTCTTTTGTCAGATCAGCATGCAGTTGTTTGACTTTCTTGCATATCAGTGCGTGGCAAATGCTATCACCCGCTAATTGTTTTTCATTTATCCAAAGGTACAATAATTTCTCCATTTCCTCCAATGTCTTTGACCATTGCCAGGTGATTGTAGTCACACCTCTAGCCACATCGTCTCCATTAATGGCTTCCTTATTTTTCAGAATGCTAGCAAATGTTATTCTTGGCATTTTGAACTGTGCAGAGAGATCATGGATTTGTTGACTTGGGCTCAATTTGTGGTCCAGTAGGTGCAGGCTGGATTTGGGCTATTATAGGCACAGGCTAGATTTGGGCTCTATTTGGGCTCTGGCGGGCACAGGTGATTTGGGCTCTTACAGGCTCTCTCGACCCAGAGATTAGGGGCCATGTGCAACCCCACACCACCTGCTTGATGCTACAAGAATTCATCTAGGTTGTGGTTAGGGTTAATCTCAATGTCCAGCCTGCATAGTCAGTCCAGGAACAACCAGTCCTCAGGATACAAGATCCGACAAAGGTCCCTTAGAATAGGACCAGCATGAACATCAGGATATAAGCCAGCTTAATAAAATAAGAAAAGGTCTTTCCATGTGGAAGCCAGAATGAAATACAGTACACACTATGTTTATGCATATTCAAAACAGACAACAACCTTTGACGCATGGCACTTTTATATACAATCCAGTCCTTTTCATGTGAGGAGGCCTGTCTGTCAATCATGTCACTAGTGTGGCAAGTGTCTATTAACTGCCTCCTGTGATAAAGAGACTGTAAGTCTACAGGAGATTAATCAGTTGCCATCTTCCTTCCTGCCTCTAGCCCATTAATGTCATTTATTTGACTTCCCTTGCCAGGAAAGCCATACGGTATGAGTGCTAATGTAAATATCCCTTTTGTAGACAAGGCGCCACCTCAGGTTTTTTCCTTGTATTATGGGGCCTCTGCAGACCCCTCATCTCTCTAATATCTAGGTCCTATCGTCCAGTGATGGAGCTAGTGAAGGGAGGAGGCACAATTTGTTTTGTGTTGCCCCTTCTCCATCCCTGGGCCTCCCTCCGGTGCCATCTAAATATATAACATATAAAGTTGTGGTACTGCGAGTTGTTGCGGGACGACAACTGTCACTTGCCCATGCTGCAATGAGCACCATAGGCACTCATTGCAGGGCTCCCCACTAGGGCACTTATCGCGATGCCCGCAGGACAGCGGGCCAAATCACCCCCCCCCCCCGGTGCGAGGCCCTGCAATGAGCCCCTGTGTCTCATACCCTACTCCCCTCCCCTGTAACTCATACCTCCCCCCCTCCCCTGTAACTCATACCTACCCCCTCGCCCACACCTCCCCTGTGTCTCATACCTCCCCCTTGCCCCCCAGATGCTTCCTCTGTGCCCCCTTACATGCAGTTTCAGTGGTGGTTCAGTGGAGTCCCACCCCTGCAGCACATCCTGTTTGCAGCGCGGGGGGGCCGGAACAATGTCAGAGCTACGTGGCAACGCTGCAGAAGGAATGGGTGCGACTCCTCCACTGAACCACCACTGCAACTGTCGGTAAAGGGGGAGGGGCAGAGGGAGCACCTGGGGGACAGAGGGAGGTTCTGGGGGGCAGGGGGAGGTAAGGGCAAATGAGAGGAGGGGGTGAGTATGAGACACAGGGGAGGGCGAGGGGGAAGAGACACAGGGGAGGGAGGAGGAGACATAGGGGAGGGGGGAAGAGACAAAGGGGAGGGGGAGAGAAACAGGGGATGGGAGAGACACAGGGGAGGGGGGAAGAGACACAGGGGAAGGGATAGGGTGGAAAGAGACACAGGGGAGGGGGAGGGGGAAGAGACACAGGGGACGGGAGAGGGGGGAAACTAAATGGGGAAAGGGAGAGGGGTGAATGAGACACAGGGGAAGGGAAGGGTGAAAGAGACAAAGGGGAGGGAGAGGGGGAAAAGAGACTTAAGGACTGAACAACAACAAGAAAATCCAAACAATGCACAACTTGGAAAAATAATTATATAGTACATGAAACAATATACCAGATTGAAACAACACCTGATATTATTGTAAAAGTGAAAGAAAAATGGGTACATGATCTTAAAGGAAGTTTTGATAATGAGCCAGAAAACTCTGATCCATTTTTAATCCTGTGTTTTTAGGTTTTAAACAAGGTAATCATCTTAATTTCAAATGTTTTCCTTCTTGTGTGGTCTTAAAATGTTATCAAATTATTATAATTTCTGAGGTTTGAGATAGTGTGATCATTTTGGGTGATATTGTGGTGTAGTAACGCCCTTAAATATGGTATTAAGTACATTTCTGTGCAGATTCATATGAATTGTAGTATTGGCCAGTTTCTCCAATATATCACCTTTCTTCACATTTACCACATCGTATCAATTATACAGGACCGTCATAAGTTAAACAATGTTGTGGTTAATAACCTTCCCACAAAATCTAAAGCACAAGTTAGTTTCTAGCCCCACACTGATGAGATACGTTTAAGACTGAAACAGTACTGTTTATGAGTAGATTTCCTAACTCGTGCACAATCCATCCTGTGCTTCAAAGCTGTGCTTAATAGCAGGCATATACCAAAATAAGCTGTTTATTTACAATATATATATATATATATATATATATATATATATATATATATATATAAAAGGGAGGGAGAAGACAGCCCTAAACACTTGAAAACTCACAGGCTTATATTCAAAGTTTTTAAGGGAGTTATAGAAGGATAATAGATGTGATGTATATATTAAGGTTGAAGGTGATATACTTATTTTAACAGATACATTTTAGTGTTTGAAGGATTTAAGGCAAGAGGATCATCTAGTGGATAGAGGCAAGGAGTTACAAAGAATAGGGGCAGCATGAGAAAAGTCCTGAAGACGGGAGCAAGAGGAAGTGATAAGTGAGGATGAAAAAAGAAGGTCGTTAGCAGAGCGAAGAGGGGGTGTACTTAGAGTTGAGAGTAGAGATATAAGAGGATGCATTATTGTTAAGGTCATTATAGGTTAGGGTCATGATATATGGAGAAGCTGAGTCAGATATGGCTTTCTTAAGAATGGGTATAATTATGGCGTGTTTTAAAGAAGAAGGAAACCAGTGTCAAGGGAACGGTTGAAAATATATGTAAGGGCAGGGATAAGTGTGGTAGAGAGGGGAGGGATGAGTTGTGAAGGAATGGGGTCATTTGGAGAAGTTGTAAGGTGAGAGGATGAAAGTAGACTAGAGACCTCATCCTCAGTTACAGGGTCAAAAGAATCCATGATGGATGTGGGTATTGGAAAGGGTAAAGGTTAGGAGTTTTTGATTTCTTGGTAGGTGGGTGTGTTGGGGCCACGCTGAGAGGAGAGGTTGTTTCGGATGTTTTCAATTGTATTTTTAAAGTAGGTGGTAAAGTCCTCTGAGACTGTGAGACAGGAAGGGGCAGGAAGTGGGGGAGGGCAGAGAATAGTGTTGAATGTGGCAAACAAACATTTGGGGTTGAAGGATAGATTAGATATTAAAGATGAGAAGTAGTTTTGTTTGGCTTGATTATGGGCCGAGATGTAGGAGTGCAAAATAAACTTTTAATGGAGGAAGTCGGCAGAGGTGTGAGATTGTTGTTCAGCAGAGCGGGAACACCTCTCAATGTAGTGTGTTAGTGTAGTATGCCATGGTTGAGGATGAGAGTTAGGGCATTTGTCTGTGGTTGTGGGGGCCAGGGTGTCAAGTGTGGAAGATAGAGTCATGTTGTATTGCGAGACAGCAGTGTTAGGGCAGGTAAGAGGTGAGGGGACAGAGAAGGGCTTGTAGCACAATGAAAAGCTGTTGATGGTCAAGTGCTCACAGGTTTCTGTGAGTTTCGGGGGCAGGGGGTGTAGAAGGGCAGTGCGTAGGAGGTGTGGTGAGGTTGCAGGTAAGGAGGTGGTAGTCAGATAGAGGGAGTGCGGTAATGACAAGGTTGGTGGTTGTGCAGATATTGGTAAAAATTAAGTCAAGGGTGTGTCCATCATGGTGAGTTTTGGGATTCTGTACATTGTGAGAGAGGTGAGTGAAAGAAGTTTAGTGGCTGTTGGAGAGGTGCGTTTGTCAGTGGCGATGTTGAAATCTCCAAGAATGAGTGAAGGTACATTGGAGGAGAGAAAGTGAGGGAGCCAGGAAGCAAAATGATCCAGAAACTGATGATGGTCCAGGTGGGCTATGGACCACAGTAATTCGCAGAGAGATGGGTGAGAAGAGGAGGACAGTGTGAACTTCAAAGAAAGAGAATTGAAGGGATAGGACTGGTGCTATGCAGTGAAAATTGCAGCAAGAAAAAAGTAGTATGCCAATACCTCCTTGCACATGTCACCTTCACTAAAGAATCAAGAGACCAGAAGTTGCATCAAACTTTATTTTTTTCTAATTAAAAATGACATTTTCCTGTCTAATTATGCTGTTTCAGGCACATATATTTTTTTTCTGGTATTTGGTGGTCATATAATATGCTGCATTATACAGTATAAATCCAGTGATCATCTGTACAGATGGAACCTCTATATTGGTCATCAATCCGTCCCAAGGTAACAATGGATACTGAATCAAATGAATATAGAATACATTTTTTTCATGGAAATTAACTAAAATTGGAAGCAAAAGCACCAAATCTGATACATAAATAAATAAAAATGTAACCAGAACGTTACCTTTACTGAGGAGCTGTGATGTCAGAAGCTGAAGAGGAGCAAAGGAATTATTGTTTAGAAGTGGAGTCACCATCCATTAAAACATCAGGAAACTCCAATTCTGGCGATCAATGAGCCTCATTCAGTTCGGAGGCAGTAACTTACAAGTTATGGGCCGATAGCGAAATTTGGAAACCATGCCATCGTATGTAGCATTTAGGAGCTTGAACAGATCAATTATTATTATTATTATCTTTTATTTTTATCGCGCCAACATATTCCGTATCACTGTACAGGGGATAAGAACATGGGAAATACAAGTTTAACAATTTCAGAAGTCGAAGGGCCCTGTTTGGAGCTTAGAATCTTAGCAGAAAGTGCTTTATCCCAAAGCTCCCTACAAGACTGGAAACTCACTACTTACAATCTAAAGGGAATTAAAGGGCAGAGAACTGGAGAAGAGTAACAGATAATGAATAGCAAGGGTCAGGAAGAAAGTGAAAGATAGAAAGAGTTTTATTTAGTGGGAGAGGGGAGGGAGGTGAGGTGAAAGACTAGTATGCTGGCTGACCCCTAGTGTTGAGATGATATATCTGCAAGTAGGAAGTCAGGTGTTTTCCATGGCTCTATAAATTTAATCTGAATTGGGGTGGGTGCGTGAGGGGTATGGAGGGAAGGCAGTATTCTGAGAATCTTGCAGATTTATTAGGCCTTGAAGCAGAGTGAATTAGCACTGAAAGAAATAGAAAGCATGGACAGACAGTACAGGAAGATAGAAGTGTTAGATAGGAATGGGAGAGAGACCTTCAAATTAAGGTATGTGAGGAGGGGGAGGAGAGTTGAGGTAATTATGCCAGCCATAAATGGGGAAAGGATGAGGGAAGGTGGAGACAGCCAAGCAGGGTATAGGAAACAGTTAGAAATATATCTAACTTTATGTTTTCAATTTCTATCTGTCAAGATATAATAACATGCATACAGTGGTGATATTAATAAACATATTGGCTCCAGGGATGGCGCAATTTCCATAGTCTCCTCCATACTTGCTGAGGTGGTGTGCAGTTATGGAGGAGACTATTAACCAAAGCCGTAACTCCTGAGTTAGAAACAGCCAATGGGAACAGAGATCGTCATCATTACATCAATGAAAAAATGGAGTTTGGATTTCAAAGTCTTACAGGCTTCAATCACGAGTTACTATCGGACCCACATTTCTGAAATATTGCAATATCGATAAAACCATAAATATGATATTCTATTAGATGCGAGTTCCATTATATGTATTAACATAACACCTTGATTGCGGGATCAATATAACACTGAAACCAAACATAAAATAGAGTATTTTTTGGGGCTGATTTGCTAACTTGAGAATATTGTGCTCTTAATTCTAAGACCTAACGTCACTTTCCCTTTTAATTAAAGTACAGTATTGTGTGTATACAGTATGTGCATTTAAAGTGCTCCGGTGTTCTGGACATGTCTTTAAGCACTTTGCGAGTCCTCCTTGGAACCCCTAACTTGTAGAGCGACTTTTGCCATTTGCGACCTTGGCGGGGTGGTTAGCGAGGGAGAATCAGAGCAATTGAATATCGGTTTGCGATTTTAGCATTCAAAACTCTTGCGGCCGTGAAAGAGAAAAGATCAAAGGCTTGTAGGAGCATTAACTTGCGATGGTAACCATCGAAATGAATCGGAGGCTGGAACCGTAACCCGATCGGAGCCCGCAAAAAGACGCCAATTGAATAGCAAAATAACTTACGGCCTCCATTTCTGAAGCCCGGATCTCCCAAAGCCTTAATTGAAAGAGGCTCCATGTCCTTTACCCCTTGCCAGATGATTCACTAGCACTCGATTTATGAAAGAACTTGTCCAATGTTGTCTGTTTCTGTTTGTGACTTATATTGGATTTTTGGATGTATATTGGAGCACATTAGTGATACCATATATTTAATAGTTTCCTGTAAGCTGTGTATAGAATACTGAGCCCTACAGCAGCCCTATGGACAGCCAACTCCTTGACTACAGGAACAACAGTGTTGAAGAGGACGGATAAGGAACCTCTTCTTCTGGTATGTTTACTATATTTCTGGGGGGAAATCCACACAACAGACAACTTTTTTTTTTTATCTCACATATTTAAAGGGCTACTTACAGTTAACAAAATTAAGTTTGTGAAAAACAACAGGCCAAGGCCATATTCTATATAAGTAGATACCTTGTTTGTGTGGCTCCGTAGACGATACGCAATTGATCCTGCCTTATTATCAATATTGTTTCACTACTGTTTTCATGACATTTGCATTTTTTATGACTGGCTTTTGGCATGTTGATATTTTAGCCTTGTATACAACAGAAAAATTTAACGTAACTCAGCTTTTCAAAACCAAGCCCTTTACAAACATGTAGCAAATCATTTAAATGACTGACAACATCTTAATACTTTAATTCTCACCATCTGGTCTAAGTAAAAACTTTGCCAGATTTCATAGATTTTTTCTAATGATTTATAACTAAATGGCATAACTGTATGGAAAAAAAATAGTACCCATGTATATATAAATCATTGGTAAACATTTGCTGATCTTTTTATAGTTGCATGTAGTAATCTTTGTAGTTATGGGGTCTCAGATTACACACTTAGGAATTGTTTTACACTAGGCATTTAAAATAGCTAACTTAGATGCCCTGCTAACAGAAGCCAAAATGCCAATCCTACATGTTGTCTTGGGTTATAAATAAATCTGTTTTATGATCTCATATGTATAAATGTATAAAAAATAAAAGGCAGTGTGGATACACCCTCCAATGATTCATAGGAAAATAGATAGCTAGGAGTCAAATGAGAGAGAGATAACATCAGATAACATAAGGAGGGGGAAGAGAGAATGCCAAGACAAGAAAAAGAGACAGCTAAAAGTAAGGGTAGAGAACCAGAGAGTACAATAAGGAAAAGAGAATGGTCACCCAAAAAGAAGAGCATAAGAGACGACCAGGGCAAGGCTTGAGAGAGGTGAGCAGCAACAATGAATAGTGACCGGGGCGATGGAGAGAGACAGTAAAAGAAAGGGGGGGTAACTCAAGTCTGAAAACTATTTAATAAAAACTAGAGATATAGGGAAGAATGTGGGATATAAAATGCAGTGCTTATAAATTCTGAATTTTGCAGGGGACAAAAAAGAAAATGCAGTATATATACTTAATGGTAATTTGCTTACCGCAACAGTGAGGGAAGTAACTTTTGAGTTTTATATTACATGAGCAATATAAGCAAAAAGCTGTATTGGAAAAAGAGAAGTAGTAATGTCGCTCTATAGATCCAAAGTTGACTTCATCTGGAATACTGTGTTCTGAAAACTGTCTCCAAATGGATGGTAATAAACTGGACTCAATTCAAAGTGGAGCAAATAAAATAGAGCAAAGAGTAAACAAATGTATAAAAAAGAATAGACTTCATGACATTAATATGTATAACTTACAGTACATAAAGGAGAGAGATGATGTGTTCAAAACCTTTAAATACATTCATTCTTTGTCGGAAAATTGAATGCCAGAACATGAGGCAATTTGAGGTTGGAAGTTGGAGGGTTAGGTTAAGTACTACTACTATACGGAAAGATTAGTAAATTAGTAGATGAGTGGAGAATCCTTCCAGCTGAAGAATTGGGGAATAACACAGTGGAATTCAAGCATAAGGCCAACCTGGAGATTAATTAAGATATATTTTTATATAGATAAAACTGGCAGAGCAGATGGGTCTTTTGATTGTTTACTGCTATGAAATATATGTTCCTAATACAAACTGTCATATATAGACAGAGCAAACAGAACGTATTGGGAAGGTCAACATCATCACATAGTCAAGGGTATCCATCACTACCACATTATTCACAGCTCAGTCTAAGACAGGAACCATGCCACTTCTCAATTGCTATCACCAAGGTATTTTACTTATGGATATTAAAAAAATCTTCCTTTGATTTGAAACTAATCGATTCCACTACTAAGATACGCCACTAAACAATGTAACAGTCCAAATAGTCAACACACCCATGGGTGCATGTGTGTGTTGAGGTTTTGGACTTTTACACTGCTTAGTGGCATTTTTTCTTTGGGAATTCAATTTGCTTACTAGCCAATATGGTGACTGTTTTCTTTAATATCCATTTGTGAATGCTTTGATGATAGCCAATGAGAAGTGGCATCTGGTTGCTGTTTTAGATTGAGATGTGGATAAGGAGGAAATGATAGATGCTTTTGAAAATTAACATGCTAAGTGACTATTTTTATTTTTCCAGTAAGCTCTGTTTGCACTGTCTATATATGTAGAGATACAGTATTACACAATACTATTGTGAGTGAATTGTATGTTTATATAAAGATTTTATCTAGTTAGTTATGGTTTTATACTGTGAAAGGCACCAATTGTATTATGTTTGCAGTTTTATGAGGTAGAACATTCATCAAGTTCCTTTCAAAATAGGCCAAAATATTTGAGCTTCAGCCTCATGATCATACCATCTAATGAACAGTTTGTCTTGATTTCATGAAGTATTGATTTATTGGATCTTCTTGCAGTCCAAGGGACTCTAAGCAGTCTTCTCCAACACCACAATTCAAAGGTGGCACTTCTATGGAGCTCAGACTTCTTCTGGGAATACCATAGTTCAAACTATGCAGCCCTTTGTTGATTGTTTAATATTTTTACTTTTTACTAGCTTGTCCAAGCTTGCCATAGCTTTCCTCCCCAGTAGCAAACGGCTTTGAATTTCATGACTACAGTCACCATCTGCAGAGATCTTGGATCCAAGGAAAATAAAATCTGTCACTGCCCCTCCACTTTTTCCCCGTCTATTTGCCAGGAAGTGAGATTGCCGTTTTCCATGATCTCTGTCTTTTTAAAGTTGAGCAGCAAGCCAGCTTTTGCACTTTCTTCTTTTACCCTCATCAATAAGTCCTTTAGTTCCTCCTCACTTTCAGCCATCAGAGTAGTATAATCGGGGTATCTGAGGTTATTGATATTCCTTCCAGCAATATTGATTCCTGCTTTGGATGCATCTAGTCCAGCCTTACACATGATGTACTCTGCATATAAGTTGAATAAGTAAGGTGACAATAAACAACCTTGTCGCACTCCTTTTTCCGATCTTAAACCATTCTGTTGTCCCATGTTCAGTTCTGACCGTGGCTTCTTGGTCGATATACAGATTCATTAGGAGGAGGATGAGATGATCTGGCACCGCCATCTCTTTAAGGACATGCCACATGTTGTTGTGATCCACACAGTCAAAGGCTTTAGAATAGTCTATGAAGCAGAAGTAAATATTTTTTGGGAACTCTTGCTTTCTCTATTATCCAGAAGGCTATTGGCAATTTGATCTCTTGTGCCTCTTCCTCTGCAGAACCCGGCTTGCACATGTGGTAGTTCCTGTTCCATATATTGTTGGAGCCTAGCTTGTAGGATCTTAAGCATTACCTTGCTGGCATGTGAAATTAGTGCAATTGTTCGATAATTGGAGCACTCTTTGGCATTGTCTTTTTTGGGTATTGGGATGTAGACTGACCTTTTCCAGTTTATTGGCCATTGCTGAGTTTTCCAAATGTGTTGGCATAAGGCAAGCAACACTTTCACAGCATCATCCTGTAGAATTTTGAATAGTTCAATTGGGATTCCATCACCTCCTGCAGCCCTATTATCAGCAAGGCATCCTAGGGCCCATCTCACTTCACTCTCCAAGATATCTGGCTCCAGCTCATTGGACAAATTATTGAGGTAATCACTGCTGTTAAGATCCTTCCTGTATAGATCTTAAGTGTATTCCTGCCACCTCTTCCTTATGTGATCTTCTTCTGTTAAGTTCCTACCATTTTTTCTTTTATCACGCCCACTTTGGCATGAAAGGTGCCTTTTAGGTTCCCAATTTTCTTGAAGAGATCTCCTGATTTACCCATATGGTCATCTCTTTACATCACTCATTGTAGAATGTCTCCTTGTCTCTTCTTGCTATCCTCTGCGATTCTGCATTCAGTTGGACAAATCTTTTCCTATCTCTACTACCTTTCGCTTTCCTTCTTTCCTGGGCTACTTTCAAAGTCTCATTTGACAGCCAGTCTGACTTTTTAGTTTTCTTTCTTTTAGGGATATTCTTTGGTGCCGTTTCCTGGATTATGTTGCTAACTTCGGTCCAAAGTTCTTCAGGCATTCTATCTTCCATGTCTAGTCCCTTAAATCTATTCTTTACTTCCACTGCATATTCACAAGGGATATTATTTATTTTGTATCTTCTTGGTCTGATGATTCCCCTCTTCTTCAGTTTAATTTTCAACTTTGCAATAAGAAGCTCATGGTCTGAGCCGCAGTGAACTCCAGGTCTTGTTTTAGCTGACTGTATAGAGCTCCTCCATCTTTGGCTGTCCTTTATTACTATATAATTATATAAGTACCTTTTTGGTAGTTTTATTTTTGCAAGGATACTGTACAGCCAACATAATAGTGACTGACCATCAATTGCTCTTTTGAATCACTAGATTATATTTATTTGTGTTCTTTTCATACTCGAAAAAGACTCAAAAATGACTTCTTGGTGCAGTATAATGTAAAATACACAGAATCCATATCTGGTACATTAAATCTCTCAAAGCATAATTTTATATAATAGTAGGTTATGTTATTATTAAACAGCATATCAGTTATCTACATTGTTAGGTTGTGTAGTGTCAGTTACACAAATGCTCCGTCTAACAGTTTTTTGCTGATCGCTTGCTCTGAAGTTTAATACTTTACTTTTGGAAGGTGACACAACTTTGAAGGAGGAGAATGGGTTGACAAACTGGAAAATGGAACATTGAAAAACACATGGAAATTAAAGGTATGAGAAATTGGGTAGATATGGGAGGGAAAGAGCAGAAAGCCAGAGAGCAGAAAGCCAGGGCAAATGAGGAGAGAGTCAGCATCAGAGACTAGAGGGGAAGTGAAGTAATAGACAGGACAAGTGAGAGAGCCAGTATAAGATACGAGCAATAACCAGGGGATGGGAAGGAGAGACACATCCAGGGGAATGAAGGGAGAAAAAGCCAAGGGAAGAGAAGATAGGCCATGAGGAGAAGAGAACGTCAGGGAAATGGAGGAAAGATACAGCTGGGAAATAGAAGAGACTGTGTATAAGGCAGGAAAGTGAGAACTAGTAAAGAGAGAAGAGAGATGACAAGTAGAAGATGAAGAGAATTAGTTATGGGAACGGAGGAGAGAGACAGCCAGGGGAATAAAGAAAAGAGGTTATTAGAGAGGAAGCTCAAAAAGGCACAGTCTGGGGAAAAGAAGACCGAGACATTCTGATGAAAGTGAAAAGCAACAATGTAAAAGGAGGACAGGGAGAGTAGAAGACAACCAGGAAAGACATGGAGGAGAAGAGGCAGGAGAACCCGGCAGGGTAAAACACAGGAGAAATGGCCAGGGAAAAGAAAAGAGATATAGATAAAAAAAGAAGCACCTACCTGCTAGTATAACAAATACTCACAAACCTACACAGTTGGTGCTACAAGCTATCGTATGAGTTTTCCTACTTAGCAGATGTTAAAATAAATATGCTCACCAGACGTCTTGACTTAATCCACTCAAGCTGTTAACGCAAGGAATCTTTCAAAATCTTTTTTTCTTTACGGATTCGATTAATCACGAAAACTTGCTTATCTGTGCATCTTCATGGTGCAGATTATTTTTCAACAGTAGATTTCCAAGAATTAGTCAAAATAGTTTGCATAAGCAAAGCTGGAGAACTTCTTAGCGGATAATAAACCTTTAATTTAAAATTGTTTATTGGCAGTTTCTTTGTACACCATCTGCTATTTGTATGTACATGCTGTACTGAAAAGCCAGGCTAATTGGAAAATGAAGCACACGGAAATTGTGTAGTAAAAACAGATGCCGCTGCACTTTCTTAACATGGTTTGTTTTATTATATTTTTTAAAATTAAATCTGCATTTGTGTTTTGAACAAACAATAGATATGAGTTTCAAACAGTAGCCACTCTAAAAAGTTTATTATTGTGTGTGAAATAAAATACGAAATAATCAGTCACATTTTCCTCAGTTGCTTTGTGTTGGTTTTACTACATTACAGTTATAATAATTTACGGAATTCTTTATTATGACAAACATGCTTTGGTTTTGACTCGTTATCCTCCGAAACATCTCCCTTCTCTTTTGATCTTCCCTCTTTATTTCCCCCTCACTCATTAATTTTCACTTATACCATCTCTTGGTACTGTCGCTCTCGTGTTTGCTGTCTCTTCTAGACACCCAAGAGTGCAAAGGATCACTGAAATAGTTGTCGAACTGCGAGTTTGTGTGTAACGCTCGCAAATTGTGAGTTGTGCATGCGTGATCTGCATTGTGAGGCTCACAATGGGCACCAAAGGGGGAGAGGGAGGGAAAGAGAGAGAGGGGAAGGAGAGAGAAGGAGAGGGAGGGAGAGAGAATGAGGGATGGAGAAAGAAGGAAGGAGGGGAGAGGGGGAGAAGGAGGGAGGGAGAGAGAGAGAAGGAGAGGGAAAGCGAGAGAGGAAGTGAGAAGGAGGGCGATATAGAGAGAGAGAAGGGAGGGGGAAATAGAAGGAGGGAGGGAGGGAGAGAGAGAAAGAGAGAGAGAGGGCGCAGAGAGAGAGAGTGAGCGCAGAGAGAGGGTGAGGGTGTAGAGAGAGAGGCCACAGAGAGGGGGGGGCACAGAGAGAGTACACTGAGAGAGGGCGCACAAACAGACAGAAGACACCATTTTTAAGACAATGTTATACTGTCATGTTTGACAGGCAAGTGACTAGTAGGTTATAATATTATTAAAAACATTGTTAATAAACCACTATAGCATTTTATTTGTTTTTTTAATAACTCATTAGCAATAAAATCAGCATTTGAAGAGGATCTGCTTAGGAGGCTGTACAGATGCAAGAGCCGTATTATATTTGAGCAATACAAATAGAGTTGCAATGTAAAATCTTGTTTGTTGTACGTTACACATCTATTCAAAGCATTTTACTTGCAATATTACAGCACTCAGCCCACATCCGTAAATCCTGTAATTTTACTGTAACAGTATGTGTACACTCGTATATTACACCAAACCAGGCATATCACTTACATTACAGATGAGACACAGCTCTAGAAACTAATAGAAAATGAGAATGTCATCACATATAATAGTTGTCATCTTGATGAAGTTTGACCTATGTAACCAAGTTATGACTCATTCACAGTCCTGTGGTTGTCACCCTGGAATAAAACCAACATACACCTAATCCAAATGGGATCTCCTACTACATCCAGCTTGCTATAGTCCAGGGGCACACCAGCTATCTGTATTATATGGCAATCCTGTAATCCTGATACTATGAGCCATCTTTGACTCTTCTCTTTTGTATCTCAATTCAGCCAAATTGTGTTTCAACAATGCTCTTAGTGTTCCCGTTTATTACTTCAAACCCAACCAATCTTAAATAAGACTTCATTCAATGTTATTTAATTTCATTTTTTTAAACCTGCATCTTAAAACAAACACATTGCAAACTCAGACAAACTGCCCCCCACATGCAAAATGTTTATCGACATGTTCAATATATAAATCTCACAAGTTCTCTATTTTTACTTCTACTTTTCTCATAATCTGTACATTTCCACCCACAATATTATTATGCATTGTCATCACCATTTACTTACCTGAGAGAAAAGGCCCCCGTTATTACATGTCACAGACCCATTTCAAGGTTCCTGGGTCTTAGCCCATTAATGGACAGACAGCTTGGCTCCAGCCACTGGATTATGTACGTAAACACCTCCATTGTATTTGTAATCTGTTCTGTCCCATTGTTTGCCATCTGATATGTGTTAGAGATGGCACAATGTGTATTGGAGGTTAAGCCTATTGCTCTCAGGAAGCTACTAGTAGACCCCATGTGGGGTCATCTCCTGTAATTGTATGTCACACCCTCTCATTGTTACATTGTGTACACCCCCTCTGTATCTAACTGCTATAAATATGGCTGACTTTTCAACAAAAAAAAAAAACAGTTCACTTCTGGAAACATATAGAAATCAAGTAGTAACTTGTCCTTGTTACTACCACAGGAAAGTTCATGAGACTCCTGGAAGTGCTGATTCCTGATGGAGAGACCATGACTGAAACAGAAGCCAGATATAAGGGTGCTGGTAGCGAGATTTCCAAGAACCCAACGGTCCTTGTGGGTAGTTAACCTGTAGTCTATAGCAGGTGGCCCTGGGCAGTAATAGCCCCTAACGCTGTATTGTCACATTACACAAGTGCAAGTGGTTGTAATTAAACATTCTATTGATAGACAAACTACATTTATTTTATGTATTAATTAACTGATCCACTCTATTGATTTATCATGAACAATTAAGATTAACAGTGGGAGTGACAAACTAGAAAAATTTTAATAGTCACAGGAACATTTAACAAAGAAACTATTACAATGATTTGTTATATATCTCTGTGACTGTTATCATTTTTCATCTGGACATACTCTTCTTCTTTATCATCCCCACTATTAATCTTAAAGGGGCAGTGTGCTGTACTTACTATTATGTTAAACCATTAATTAACATTAAAAATAAACATGCAAACAGCAGTAAATAATATTTAGTAATATTTAGCCAGAAAAAAAATATTTAAAACCACAGTTTTAACACCACTGCTGTACCCTTTCCCACTCTCTCATTGTTCCAAGCACTACTGAAAGGAAGTAGAAGAGTTCAACTATGGCAACATTGATTAGGCTGTCTTGGTAAGGCTTGAATAATGCTATAGCAGTTGAACTCTTCCACTTCCTTTCAATTGTGCTTAGGACAATGAAAGTGGTGGGAAGGGGTACAACAACAGCCATTAATGGTAAACTGTGTTTTTAAAATATATTTTCTATTTTCTAAAGCTTTGCTTTGCTGCTGTTTGAGCGTCTATCTTTAATGTTAATTAATGTTGAACTAAAAAATAGGTGTAACATCAAACTTGCTTACATTGGCCATTTAATTAATTTCTATAGATTAAGCCATTCACTTAAATGGTGAAGCTTTCAGTTAATTTATACATAAATTAACTCTAACTTCTATATTCATTTTAAAGTACCTCAACTAATAATTTTAATTACAACCAATTGCAATTGTGTTTATTTTCATATGTACTTTCAACTTCCAAACTTTTTTTGTGTCAAATTTAGAGAGAAAAAAAACAATATTTACATGGAGCATATGGATCATCTTCCTGAGATCCTCAATTTCCTTTCATCATCCTTTATAAGAACATCTGTCACATGTTTAAAAAACTAAACAGTCTGAAATGCTTACTTCATGGCTAGTAGCTTTTAAACAAATAGTAATCTTATTTTGCATCAAGATTCAATATGTTATTCTTTTTTAAATTACAACCTCTTCTGCTATTTCAACAAAATATGAGTGTATATATTCATAACACATTTTAATTTATCTCAAAATATATCTATAATGTATACAGAAAAGTGAAGAATTTATGGTATGAGTGCCATTTCCAGCATATCTGCCCAATTAGAGAACATGAAAAGTAGAAACCTGCCTAATTAGGCTTACATACAGTCCTAATAAATTAGAAGCCCGTACCGGCATTGGGAAGCCCACAAGGGCTGCAGGAATGAAATTCGGCTGCGTTACATAGCTATTAAATTAGAACAGGCCACGAGGTCCGGGCTTCAGACGCAAACCCGTAAACCATTTTTAGAACGTTGGATGCACGGCCGTGAACATGATCAATTAATCAAACCCAGAGTTACGGGTTTAGATGGAGCCAATGGAAACTGAGATCATTATCATTGCATCACAGAAAAATGGAGGTTGGATTTCAAAGTCTTACAGGGTACAATTACGAGTTACAATCGGAGCCACATTCCAGAAATAATGCAATCTTGATAAAGCCGTAAATATGATACTCAAGTCCATGCGAGTTCCATTATATGTATTAACACATTGATTGCCGGGATGGATATAACATAGAAAATAATCATGAAATAAAGTTGTTTTTTTTGCCGATTTGCAAGCTTCAGTATGTTGTACTATTAATTCTAAGACCTAACATAACTTTCCCTTTTAATGTAAGTACAGTAGTGTGTGTATATTGTTTGGGAAAAAAACATACTCAATTTTTACTCCAAAATCCAGTCATGATGCCAAAACACAGAGCCCTCTGAAAATGTTCTTATTATTAGAGTTTGTTTAGACAAAAAACGGGGGTCAGCAGCAAAACATCCAAAATGGCTGCTACTGGCTCACTGACTGAACTATATCCAAACACAGCTTTTATAATTGTTTACATAAAAACAATGGGACAATCCATCCCCACCCCCAGAAACATGGTACAACCCACCAACAACCAATGAAAGACTATTTACATTATGATATCCAATAAGCTAAGCACTTATCAATCATGTCCTTGGTACGTCACGCTAGATGCGCAAAAAAATACTTATTTCCTATCTTCTGTGCAAAGCGCAAGAGGTGATCTTGTATATGGATGAAAAACATATTTTGTTTATGCTAAAAAGTTGTTTACTGTCTGTAGCTGAAACTGCAAAATCATGGGTCATGCCGATTTAACTATCTTATAACTTATATCTTACAAAATGGAAAATACTGGTTCACAGCTTGCATCTTAGCCAAATATCACACTTACTGAAAAAAAGTGATAATTGTTATATATATATACACTAAAAATGTAAGGATATTTGTATTATTTCCACAATAATATGTGCATTCACAGTGCTACGGATTGAACTAGTACTCTCTAGTACTGTTGGCTTTTGGGCTCCATTTGCGGGTTACGGGCTTGAACGCCAGTGAATTTGTGGCAATTTAATAGCATTATTGGAAACGTAACAGTTACGTGCTTGACAGATCAATGAATTTGCAGGCGCGCAGTTTAAATTTTCACATCCTGCAGCCTTTTCTCGCCCTTACCCCGCAAGTCATTGACGGGTTGCTTTACGGGTCTAATTTAATAACTGTAAGCTATGGTTTTACACGTTGGGCTGATAGAGCTGTAAGGTGTATTGTCTAAGAGACACATCCTGAATTAGTAGTCATTGTCACAAACAGGTAGCTGAATGGCTGCTATTTGCTCACTCCTCAGTAGTCTTCCACACCCGCAATACAGAAACCTTCCATAGGCGCCTATTTAATTGTCCAAATCGCAATTACTTGACTCCGTAATAGAGCCAGTAAATGTTACTGATATTGAATTACATTTTCTAATTGCAAGCTATAGGCTCAAATTCACTGCAATTGTCAAAAATGTAACTCCGTTCTATCTCATCCTTTGATGTTTCAAGCATGTAAATGTTACCACTGCTAGACGCAAACAGCCTTATTAAATTGCGATTCAGCAAATTTAAAAAGGCTCTATTTAAGCACATATCATATTTTTTTACAGAAGTTTTTAGTTAGTGAACTTCTATCCAAAAGCAAGGTCTTCACTAACTAAAAACTTCTGTAAAAACAAAAATATGCTATGTGCTTAAATAGAGCCCTTTTAAATTTGCAGAATCGCAATTTAATAAGGCTGTATATCCATATTCAATTACAACAATTCAACAAGCCCAAAATTGCCTTCAAACCTGTAAATGGCAAATATATAAAAAAATTATATGAGTACTAGACAGGGCTAGCAAGTGAGTTAAACACCTGTTCGTAACACTGCAAAAGCAAATAAACACATACTACTGTACTTACAAATACTGGGAAAGCAATGAGAAGGGCATTAGAAGTAATTGTACAACAGTCTCAAACTTGCAAATCTGCAATAAAAAAACAAATATTTTTTTTTTATTGATCCAGGGAATCAATGAATTAATACATGTCATGAAACCTGCATGGACTAGAACAGTTGATTTATTGATTTTTATTGATTTCTGCTTTTCTGGAATGCGAGTCTGATTGCAAATCAGACTTCTAAACACTAATTGATTGTAGTTTAAACTTCGTGTATTAGTGACGTCATGATGATGGTCTCATTTACTATTGGCTGTGTCTAAATTTTAACTTACGGGATTGCTTAATTGATCATGATCATGCCCTGAAATGCTACATACGGGTTCATGGTTTGCGTGTTGAGCATGTACTTGTGGGCTTGAGTCAATATATATATACATCTCCAACTGTGACAAATTTCTAACCCGCAGACATACGGGCAGTGTGAAGGTAATTACAGGCCTAGAATCTACAATCTGTCTTTATGTATTGCAGACTACCATAAGGACTTCTGTTTATTTCTTTAGCATTTGCAGATTGTTATTTATTAAAATGTATATACAAATTGATAAATAACAATCTATTTTATTGATCACTACAATGCCCTAACAGGAGCTAGATTTTTTAATTAGGTGTGGATCATAAATAAAATACATATTCAATCATTTAAAAAGGCAACATTCAACATTAAACTTAATTTCAAAGTTCAGACTCAGCTACTGCTGGTATTTGCTCACTATAAGGTCAATGAAGAGAGTGGCATTGTGTAGCAAAAAGCTGCAAAATTTTTAGGCACAAAGTGGGTGGAGACTTTTTGTATTAAAGATGTGACATGTAGATTTTGTTTTTGGGGCAACCTATCAATGTTTTTTTATTCTCTTATTAAATCAATCTTACAATCCTTTAGACCTGTATCTCAGTCATTCCCTCACCCATGGCTGGATTTCTCATTAGGCCAACTAGGCAGCCATCTAGGGTGCTTTTCCCATGCAAAAAACTTAATACGGCAGTTCACAGTCTTGCCGCTAAGGGGCAAATGCCTGAAACTAGAGAGTTACAAGAGGAAGGAAGCAGTTGTAAGGCTGTGTCTGCTTAGAGAGAAAATGGTGAGTACTGGAGTATATATGATATTTCCTCTATTTGTAACGTGCCAGCATCTTCTGTAGCGCTGTGCAGGGGTAAGTTCAAGTTTGTGTGTCTATGTGTTACTGTGTATGTTTATTTTAGAAGGTCTTACTATCGTTTTGTGTGTATGGGGGTATTTCCAGATATTTACAGCTAACTACAAACTCTGACCTCCCCACAACATCTACACATTCCTTTCATTCAGAACCCACTGTGATTCCAACTTAGGCTTCAACTTTATCACCATAAAAATGTATCTCTCTTGAGTTCAATTTCACTTAGCTCTCAATTCTGACATTAACAAACTATTCATTTCATCTCCACAGTCAAAACCTTCCTAAGAGGATAAGCCCTAAAAACAAGAATCACTCCCTTCTAGCCCACTACCCATTGATGTGCCTCTTTTCAAGCAATTAATATCATTCTTGTGTACTCTCACCCTTTCGGGCTTGAAAGATCTACAACAATCTTGTGAGTTATCTTATTAGCATTCTATGGATTCCTTTACTATCCCCAGCCCTCAAACCATTTTTCTCACAAAACACTATATTACCATCATGAACTACATCTTCAACCTAAAGCTCGAATTTTCAAAAAACAGCAAAACTCCAGTTATCATATGATATTACCCTACTCACGACTCATTTTGTCCTATCTCCAGTATACTCAGTCAACTGGATATCCTCTCTTCTTAATCATCCAACCATCCACTACTAGCAATATCCAACCAACCCCTCCCCACAGTCACTTTTGCCCACTATGTCCTCCTAGCCTTAATCCGCCTTGGGCACCCTCCATTCTCCTACTCCGGCCATTAATTTAGGATAGCAGCAGCTACTTCTACATCAAGAAATCAAACCCCAGTCCTTATCATCAAAGCCCTAGGACAGTGGAAATCTTCATGCTACGACCACTACGTCCACAATCCAACTAACAAATTATGCAATGCATTTCAAAACATCACTAAATAAACAGTATTTTATTTCCCTTACCTACAGTCTTTGTACTTGTAGGCCTCTAATTAGGCTAGAAAAACCCCAGACCACAAATAATTGGTTAATTACCAGTAATTGTGGGAGAGGCTGTAGCCCCTTTTAAATGCCTTCCGTTACTTCCACAAAATCCTTAAAATATACCCACTCTCCTCTTCCTTCTCTCTAGGCTTTCTACTATACCTAGCCCTCTAATCAGGCTAGGGCAATGTAGCTATATCTGCCACACCTCAAGTGACCATCACTAGAGAGAAAGTTCTGACCACAAATATATGTGTGTACAGGGGGAAGTAAAGCAGGTATGGGAAGAGAAGCAGCTAAGGAAAGTGGTCTTGGGGAAAGGTGGTGTTACAGGAAGGGGTCTATAGAACATTATCTACTAGAATTAAATATTTATATTTATACATATATACATACATACATTATGTGTTATAAAATAAAATAAAAATATGAATATATATCTACAATGATAGAGAGATCACAGTCTATCACAGCTCATTACAGCAAACCTCTTCATGGAATTCAGTAACTTTTAAGGACCATTGTAGATGATGATGTTTTCAACAAACTCACAACATTAGCAGCTATGTAAACTATGGCATAACGGCATTGTTAGAGAAAATCTTTATTCTGACATAATAGCCTGTAACAAGTTACAGGACTCCTTTTGTATTTGTGCCCATGCTTCTGACACTTTGATGGAGGAACACAATACAGGAGACTATAATATTTTTCTAACTTAACTAAAACTTTACCCAGTGATACAACAATAATAAAAAAAACAAAGAAAATAACAGGCCAAGCTTCCCCTGAAACACTACCTTTACTGATAGACAGTTCCCTCACTATCCATCTCCCAACAAGCTAAATCTGGGTGGAGTAAAAAAACACAGTCCAATAGCTTGTTCACAATCACTGGGCTGTGTTCTTCAGATCTCTAGGTCTCCACTCTATTCCAAATGATTATCAGCTACAAGCTGCTGTATCTTTGTCTGTGTGTGTTTTTTACAACTAAGACCAAGTCTACTTCTCTCTCTTTGTGTCTTTTTTTCCAGATTAAACCAACTGCACACACTTTTGTGGGTATGTTTGTGTTCCTCCAGCTTTAGACAAAGTGCACACTCAGTCCATCAGTAGCCACATGCAAATTACAGTAGCAGTGTTAAATCAGGTTTCTCCAGCTGCATCTAATCAACTGCTCAAGAAAGTTAACTCAATCCAACAGGAGAAAGAAAGCTTTGCAAAGTCTGTGGCTCACATAAACCCCTTGTATCACTTTGTCACAAGCCATAATTAGATTTCAAGGGACAATGGTGAGGTTACAGAGCAGGAAAAGAATGACTTGCAAGTATACTCCCAAGCTTTCTCTATGTAGTCTATGGGAGGAATGGGAAAGGTGTTGCTAAAATGTTATCTGAATCCATCAATGAATCAACACATATGTACTTTATATGTACTTTATTCAAATCAAAATGAATAATTAGTGTGTCACATGTAGGATCAACCTATTAAAAATGGATGTATCTCAGATGCAGTTCACATAAGCACTGGATGGTAGCCAGCCAGTCAATAGAGTAAAAAAAAGTTGCAAGCCACTGCTTTAGTGAATACTGTGGTGATTTATATACAACATATCCTTAACACTCCCAGATGGAGATTAGGTCACAATGACCTGTGATGGGATGTGTTTCTACTAGGAAATAGAGTTTAGTAAATACTACAAACATAGATCACAACACAGAAACTGAAGTTTTCCAATTATACAAGGCTATTCAACACCGCCTACATATTACACCAAGAAAAGATGTTACTCTCACTATAGGAGATTGGAATGCTAATGTAGGAAACCAAAAGATACCTGCAATAACAGGCATGTCTGACCTTGGAGTGAAAAATGAAATATGTCAGAGATTAGTAGAATTCTGCCAAGATAATTCTCTGGTCGGAGCAAACACCAGAGATATTCCAGCAGCCTCAGAGACGACTCTATACATAGACATCACCAGATGGACAATATAGAAATCAGATTGACTATATGTTTTTGCAAATAAAGTAGAGGTGCTCATCTGAGAATGAAAAATATCTTAATGTTTTTTTTTTTCTATAGGTCTGGTTACCTACTCAGAGAGCAACCTTTTTGAGCTCACTTGTGACCTTCACAGGAAGAAATATCCTGTAGTATATCAGTCTGGTCTCACTCAAAAGAGTGACCCAGCCCCGAAATACCAGGCAATTCTACCCTGAACAGGAGAAATCGCAAACATCAGATGTGCTTCAACCTCTATGGGCCTCGTCAGTGAGGTGAAGCTGTACTCCCTAAGGCACAGTGAGCAATGAGTCCTCGTCTGGTTCCCCCTATTACCCATAAGGTGAGGAAAATGTATGCAAATAAAGTAGAGGTGCTGTATACTGTAGTATATCAGTCTGCTCTTACTCAAAAGAGTGACCCAGCACCAAAATACCAGGCAATTCTACCCTGAACAGGACCACTGAGGTATTTTTCATTCTCATATGAGCACCTCTGCTCTTTTTGTTTAAATTTTCTCACCTTATGGGTGATAGGGAGAACCAGACGTTGATTCCTTGCTCACTGTGCCTTAGGGAGTACAGCTGCACCTCACTGACGAGGCCCATAGAGGTCAACACTCGTCTGGGGTTTGCTGTTGCTCCTGTTCAGGGAGAATTGCCTGGTATTTCGTGGGCTGGATCACTCTTCTGAGTGAGACCAGACTGATATATTACAGGTTATTTCTCCCTGTGAAGGGCACAAGTGAGCTAAGAGAGGTTGCTCTCTGAGTAGGTAACCAGACCCATAGCAAAATCCCACTCAGATATTTTTAATTCTCAGATGAGCACGTCTACTCTTTTTGCCTCTATATTTTGTAGCTAAAGATGAAGGACCTCTATACAGTCAGCAAAAACAAGACCTGTAACTGACTGTAGCTCACACCATGAGTTTCTTATTGCAAAGTTCAGTATTAAACTGAGGAAAAGAGGGAAAATCATCAGACCAAGCAAATATGAAGTAAATAATATCTCCTGTGAATATCCAGTGGAGCTAAAGAATAGATTTAAGGGACTAGACATGGAAGATAGAATGTGTTGTGGGATTAATACAAATATCCTTACATTATTTAGTATATATATCATTCATTAATTTTGTAACATTTGTGAACTTTAGCCCTGAAAAAGTATTCAGTCGATTACAGGCCATGAGGTATGCAAACAGTTAATTCTGCTTTTAATTATTAAATAATTGGCTTTTCTTCTATACATATAAACAAGTCCTACTTCTCATAATAAAAATTGGTTTTATAGACAGTAAACAACTTTCTAGCATAAACAAAAATGTATTTTAGTCATATACAAGGTAAATTCTTGCCCTTTGCGCAGAAGATAATAATAATAGTGTTCTGCGCATTCAAGTGTGATGTATCAGGCATGACTAACACGTGTTTACTGCATGCAATCTGTTTCTATTGGGCTACCTTTATATAAATGAGATCTTATTGGCTGTTGATGGGAATGTCTCATTTTTCTTTAAGGTGTAATGGATTGTCCCATTTTCTTTATGTAAACAATTATAAAAAACTGTGTTTGTTGGTATTTCAGTTAGTTAGCCGGACAGTAGCAGCCATTTGGGATGTTTTGCTACTTATCCACCATTTTGTCTAACTAAACTCTAATAATGAGCAAATTACCAGAGGACTCTGTTTTTTGTTATCATGACTGGATTTCGGAGTAGAAAGTGGGTTGTGAGTATGGTTATTTCCCAAACAAATATGGACCGGGAAATACCAGATTGAAAAAGATAACAGAATGGGAAGGTCAAGCGATCTCTTCAAGAAAATTGAGAATATGAAAATAACCTCTCATGCCAAAGTGTGTGTGATAAAAGAAAATAACGATAAAGAAGATGTGGTAGGAATACACCGAAGATCTATACAGGAAGGATCTTAACAGCATTTTGTCAAATGAGCTGGAGCCAGACATCTTGGAGAGTGAAGTGAAATGGTCCCTAGGAAGCCTTGCTGATAACAAGGGTGCAAAAGTTGATAGAATCCAAGCTGAACTATTCAATACCCTAAAAGATAATGCTATACATATGTTGCTTGCCTTATGCCAACAAATGTGGAAAACTCAACAGAGTCCAGTAAAAAGGAAAAGGTCAGTCTACATCCCAATACCAAGAACAGCATTGCCAAAGAGTGCTCCAATTGCACTCTCCATGCCAACAATATATGGACCGGGAATTACCAGATGTTCAAAACTGGTTCTGCAGAGGCACAAGAGATCAAATTGCCAATATCTGCTAGATAATAGAGAGTTTCAGAAAAAAAACATTTACCTCTGTATATGGACCAAGAACTGAACATGGAACACTTGAATGGTTCAAGATGGGGAATGGAGTATGACAAGTTGTATATCGTTATCTTATTTATTTAACCTATACATGGAATACAACATGTGTAAGGCCGGGATGGACGAACCAAAAGCCTGCCTTAATATTGCTTTGAGAAATATCAACAACCTCAGATGATACTACTCTAATGGCTTAAAGTGAGAATTAAATAAAAAATCTAATGATGAGAAAATTAGAGAGCACAAAAGCTGGGCTCTAAGATCTCTGCAGATGGTGACAGCAGCCATAAAATTAAAAGATGTTTGCTTCAGGGGAGGAAAGCTATGGCAAGTCTGGACAAGTTATAAAAAAAAGCAAAGCTATTACACTATCAGTAAAGGTTTGCATAGTTAGAACTAAGGTCTCTATAGTTAGAACTAGTAGTAACCAGTAGTAACATATTCCATTGAGTTGTGATGCTGGAGAAAACTGGTTGGCTGGACTCCAGGAAGATCCAAAAATAAGTACTACAGGAAAGCAAGCCAAACAGTTCACTTTGCATGTTTGATCGTGAGACTGAAGATCAAATATTTTGGCCATATCATGAAAAGACAGAATTCCCTATGGAAGACACTGGTGCTGGGAAAGATTGAATACACAAGAAGAAGGGGACGGCAGAGGAGATCCGCGTTCGCGATTTTTAGCACTAAGCGGGGAATTGAGACCTAGAACAACGCTATTGCGAATCAGCGTTTAATGGGGTGGGGCAAAGCAGGGTTTCCCTGTATATGTTTTTCATTGTATAGTGGTACTTTAAGATGATTAACAAATAGATTTAATGCCACTATGGTCTGGGCACCCCTATATTAAACCACTGACTTTCAGCAAGCGCATATAGGACAGGTCATATGTGGTGATAAATGAGGTTATTATTATTATTTTGCTTTGTAGATTTTATGTCTACATGTAACAAATATTGTTAATCAGGTCTTCTATTGCCAGTGTTGGTCATACACTAAACTATGTGCACACTATCAGTACTGATATTTTGGAAAACTGTTTTTGTGTTTGTATTATATTGATGGGTTTCCTTTTGGTCCAGTGGTTAGGATTCAGTTTACACCCGCTGCAACCTGGGTTTAATTCCAGTTAGGGAACCAGGAGGTCACATCACCCAACATTTGCATATATTATTAAGTGCAGTTCATCAAATTTGTACATTTTAATAAATATGACCACCGTGGTCCTTTACCTCAAAGCTTCATTTATTATATATTAAAGTAGCTGCATCCTTTTTAATATTTATCAATATGATAGTTGTTTCTAATATTTTTTTTAGAAAAATACTTAAAATTTTGGATAGGACCTGTTGAAAAATAATTTGAAACTTTAACCCAATGTGTCCTTGGAGTATTTTGACTATGATGTGCCTGCTGTTAGATTTTGTTTGTATATTATGTGTATTTAGTTTTGGAATTTAAAAAAAATATAGTATATATATATATATATATATATATATATATATATATATATATATATATATATACCGTATTGGTCCGAATATAAGCCGCACCCGCATATAAGCCGCACCCGTAAAGTTCAAGAGGAAAAAATAGAAAAAAGATAGTACTCAAATATAAGCCGCAGCCGTAAAATTGGAGAGAAAAAGACTCTCGAAGTGATCAGCCATTGCAAGAAACAGGCTTCCTAATTAGTACTGTAGCTTTTTTTTGCAGGTTACAGACTTTACAGGATGTTAGAATCACTAAAACCGTAAATTGCTATTCAATACCACAGTCTAAAACACGAAAATCGACACCCTTAACTAGCAATCACGCAAATCGGCAGTAATTTTGCATTCGCGAATAGAAGTCGCACGCGTTACAAGCAAAGTTCGCAAATTGGCAATGATTTTTTGACGGTCGCGAATATAAGCCGCACCCGTAACTCGCAAGTTCAAAAATAAAAAAAAAGGTGCGGCTTACATTCGGACCAATACGTTATATATATAGCATTTTCTGTCAACTTTCTACGAAACACTGTATGATGTTTGCTAAGATGAGAGCTTTTCAGTTCCTATGCTGTTCTATGAAGCAAATTATTTAATCTCTCTAAATAGTGAAATGTCTCTACTAAATAAAATGGAAACTTGAGAGATCTCAATCCACTAGTGAGAAAACTCTCACTTTTGTGACTTTAGCCCTAAGGTTAGCGGCTTAATGGGTTAGGGGTATGGTTTTGATGGTGCAGTGGTTAGGATTTGGTGCTTTTACCGCTGTGACCTCGGTTTGATTCCAGTCAGGGAACTAAGAGTTCACACCACCCTGAATCATGCAGGATTGGGCCTGGTCAGTACTTGAATGAGAGATGACCTAGGAATACCAGGAGCTGTATGCTGTGACCCACTGGAGAAGGAACTGACAACCCACTTCAGTATATCTGCCATGAATACCAAGTGGATCAGCATGACCATGGACAGAAAGATGCATCTGGTGCGTTGCAATCCATAAGGTCACAGAGAGTCGGACACGTCTGAATGACAAAACAGCAAGAATATATTGACAGATAATGTTATAACAGTTATCTTACTTATATATATTTTATTATATTAATTAATTTACATAAATTGTTGAGTGCATTTTTCTGTTCAGCAAAATTATCCTATTTTTCTAAAGTCTATTTGATGGCAGATGCTATACACCTAGGGCCTCATTCAATTGCGATTTGGTCAATTGAATACGGCTCTATATAAGCACAGAGCATATTTTTTTACAGAAGTTTTTAGTTCGTGAACTTCTATCCAAAAGCAAGGTCTTCACTAACTAAAAACCTATGTTAAAAAAAATGCTATGTGCTTATATAGAGCCCTATTCAACTGGCCAAATTGTAATTGAATGAGGCCCCTAGTAATTATAGTACTGCAGTGAGTAGATCAAGGACTGGCCTTTAACCTTAATATTTATTTAGCTACTATAAAAAAAAACTATTTCAAAACAGAGGGTCCATAACAAACACATTAAGGGCCTGTCAGAATGAGACATTACTTCACTCCTAATCTAGAGATAAATAGCTATAGGTCACACTGGTAATGCAAACTACCACATTTCTTGAGTATACATAAGCACCTAGCAGTGATTGGTATTAATGGCTTCCTAAAAGAACACATCACTGGTTAAATCTTTTTGTGTCCAATTCTAGTTTTATACTGAAAAAATAATCTACATTCTATATGTAACAATTGAGGACCGTAGTTTTATGTTGTAGAGGGAAAGTGTAGCCTCAGCACATAGTGATAAATAATTTATTTTAAAGGCATATTTAAGTTTTGTGGATTCTGAATGTATCTGATAGAGGACAATCTTTAGTGTGTGAAAATAGTTTTTTACATGAATTAATCCCAAAATAAACATGAATAAACTTACCCTAGAGTTGTATAATTCTTCAGTTTTTATAGCAGTTGCTTCTGAGGAGGTATGCCCCTGAAAATCCTAGTTAAATTAGCATAAAATTCCTAATTCATTTTGTCCAATCACAAGCAGCTATAACATTATTGCAAACTCTAGGAAGTCAGTTCCTGCAAAGTATCATGGGATGTGTAGTCCCCTCCACAAGGAAGCAATGAGAATCTCAGACATTGGATTTCTGTATTGTTCTGCAGTTGGCATAAAGCTTAGTATAGGTATAAAAAAATACTTGAATGCAGTGTTTCTATTGGTTAGTACAAGGAGCCTATGTAGGCACCTCTGGGGGTGTGGAAACCATTTATTTTTTAAATAAAATGAATCTATATGTTTATAGAATCACTCAATGTAATGTGTGTTTCTGATATAAGCAGTATGTGTTAGAGTAGAAAAATGGAAGAATAAGGAAACTTTGATATACCTTTAAATTAGGAAACCTTTGTACTTTAGTGTTATTTAACAGGACATAGTACATTTCATATATGAAACATCCTATCGGATAGCAATCTTTAATTTAATAAACTTTAAAATAATGTATAAGCAGCTTATAAGTCTTACAATTTTTTAATAACCTGCAGTTGGGGCCAAGTAATTAATATTTTTGAAACTCTGGCCAATGGGAGGTTGCACCAGCATGTGAGGATGAGGTCTAGGAATAAAAAATAACTATAAGTTGGCAAGTTTTTAATCTTGTAAGGTGCTTTGGGTAAGCCTTCGGTATGCTAGATTTCAAGCCCTATTCATTTACACTGTGTTAAAACAGTTTTTGCCTTGTACTTAACCCATGTATGGCGCTGCAGAATAGTCCCCATTGTTATTGCATTCTCTAAAGTGAGAGAAATCACTTGTTTTTGTATTTAATTAAAAGGATTTTAACATATTAATAACGAGATATCAATAAGAAAAAGAACAATTTCACAAATTGAGTATTTAGTTGAAAAAATGAGGTTGGCCATATAAATTAGAAGATGTTTTTACAATCAAGAATTTACAGCCAGTAGTAATAATAATGTTAACCACTGAGCTGATTGCTTGTTTAGAAATGACAGTGCTCCTTATAGATGTGCTTTGAAATCCAAGACTTTCTTTAATTTATCTTCAGTAGAAAGTCTGGACAGGATGCAATTTTGCAAAAACACTCAGCCGCCTTGAAATATACACCAGTGAAATTTGTAAATGTTGTGACAGTATGATCAGAAAACATAACAACTGCAGATTTTTGGAGGATCATGTGCTACCCTTCACTGTTTTTTAACATTATTTTTTATTTTAAACGTGAATGTAGGGAAATGAAGAGAGGGTGAAGGAGTGGAAATAAATTAAAGGGGAAAGGAGGTTTAACACAGGTGGAGAAACTCTCTTAGATTGTAAGCTCTCATGTACCAATGTTTATGTACACATTCCCTGTTTTTAAATGTGTACAAATGTTATCAATGTGTTTGTGTTACCCGTAACACTACAAATGCTGCTAGCACTCTAAAATTGTAATATTATAATAGCAACTAGGAAATTGCCCGTCAAAAATGATTGGAATAAAATTTTAAGCCTGGCAATGGTGTTTGCCACACATTGCGAGGCTCCCCCCCCCCCACTACTTCTCCCTCCCTTGTGCCTTTTTCCTCCCCTCTCCCTACCCTTCCTCTCCTGTGCCTCTTTTCCCTATTTCTTTCCCCCTCTCCCTCCTGTGTCTCCTTTTCCCCCTCTCATTCCCTGTACCTCCTTTCCCCCCTCCCTCCGCTGTGTCTCCTTGCCCCCTCTCTCCCTCTCCTGTGCCTTTTCCCCCTCCCCCTTTCCCCATGTCTTCTTTCCCCCTCTCCCTTTGCCCCCTCCTTCTACCTTCCCCTCCACCCCCTCTTTCCCTTCCTCCCCCTCCCTCCTTCCAACCTTATACTCCTTCTCCCTCCTTCCCACTTCCACTCCTCCTCCATCCTTCCCCTCCTCCTTATCGGCCTCCTTCCCCTCCTCTTCCCTCCTTCCTCCCTTATGCTCCTCCTCATTACCCCTTATCTTCTTCCTTCTCCTCCCTTTCCCCTTATCCTCCTCCTTTCCCCCCCTTATCCTCCTCCCCCTTATTCTCCTCCTCATTCCGCCTTCCCTTCCCTCCTTCCCCCTTATCCTCCTCCTTCGTCCTTCCCCTCCTCCCCATCCTCCTCCTGCCTCCTTCTTGCTTATCCTTCTCCACCCTTTCACCCTCTCCAATAACCTCCCTATCCCCTTTCTCCTTACTCTATCCGATGAGCTCCTGCTGCTCTTTTCTCCTCTGCAGGGCGTCTTCTGCCTGTGACTGGACCGGCATATGCTAATGACGCGATGCACATGTGATGTCACGTCATTAGCACATGCTGGTTCCGGTCACAGCAAGAAGACGCGATGCAGGGAAGAGAAGAGCAGGAGAAGGTAATTGGATCAGAGTAAGGAGAAAGGGGTTAGGAAGGTTATTGGAGTATGGGAGGGAGGAGACGCTGGGGCCTCACGAGCCTGGGATGATGTGGCCCGCTGTACTGCGGGACTCGCAGGGGGAGCTGGGGAAGGGGGAGCTGCGGCTGGGGCAGGGGGAAGCCGTGAGGGCTTCGCAGATCCTGGGGCAGGGGGGCTCACAGTTGCGTCCCTTGCTTTGTGAGGGACGCAAAAGCGTGACCAACATCACAAACGTTCCCCACACTGACAACTATATATGTGATAATAAGTCATCTATAGCATATGGAATAAAGATCTAAATTGGCATCTCCATTTTACAAGTACTATTTCCATAAAGTAGTTAAAGATACTGAAAATAATGACTTTGGGCCTTATTAAATTCCAAGTTGCCTTCATACAGGCCGTAAATCTGCAAGCTTGAAAATTGCAACTGTTACAGATCGATATAATTGAACAAGCCCGCAAAACCGTAAACCATGCAACTGTAAGTAGCGTTTCAGGGCATGATCAATTAAGCAAGCAAGTAATGATTTAGAAACAGCCAATAGTAAATGAGACCGTCATCATGAAATCAGTAAAACATAGTGTTTAAACATTAATCAATTAGTGTTTAGACGTCCGATATGCGATCAGGCTCGCAATCCAGCGATCTAAAAATCAATAAAAATGAATGAAGAAACTGTTTTAGTACATGTGGGTGGCCTGATATGTATTAACTCCTTGATTCCTGAAATTGATATAACACAGAAATTAAAGGTAAAAAATAAATGTTATTGCAGATTTGTGAGCTTGAGGCATGTCTTTCATCACTTTCCCCGTATTTTAAAGCCCAGTATTGTGTTTTTATTGGCTTTTGTAGTGTTAAGAATAGGTGTTTAACCCCCTTGCGAATCCTACTTGTAGCATTTTTATTTTTTGCTACATTTGTCATTTACAGGTTTGGAGGCAATTGTGGCTTGTGGAATTGTTGCAATTGTTAAATTGTGATTTGTGATTTAACGATTGTAACATTTACAGGCTTGAAAAATCAAAGACTTGAGGCTCGCAAATAGATTGTGGGTAGCTATAGGAGGCCAATTGAATATAAGTAACTTGTACAGGGTACATTACGGGCTTCAGTAATTGCGATTTTACAATTTAATAGGGCCCTATTGTTTATGTAACCATATTTATATGTATAGCATGTATAGCAGTGAACGTTACTAGTGCAATGCTACATTTAAACACCTGGATATGCAAGAAAGGGATTTAAATTATGATGATCAAGTTGTTAAAGGTATTTAAGTGGGCAGCAAAAGATGTGTACATAGCTAGAGTTATGCAGGTAGTTTATTTAGTCCCCTCCCATCTTGGGAATTTAGATAGTCATGCATCCCCTGGTGCATCTTGCAGCAGTGAGAGTTTTGCCTCGAGCTTGAGATGTCCAAGTGGTAGTACCTTGGTCAACTAAAGGTAGCTTCTGTATTCTTTGCAAATATGGTAGTTTAGGGATTCACCAGCATCTTGGTGGGTATAAACATGAAGGATGGCTGTCAATGTTACCAGGCTTGTGTAAGGTTAATCTGCAATTGGTTTACCTTGAGGGTTCCAATCTGTCCCTGTGTTTTCCATATGAGCAGTATTGTCCCTTGGTTCAATTCCAATAGGATGCAATTAGTGATGGAGCTAGTGAATGGAGGGCCCTGGTGTAAATTAACTTGGGGTTTCTTCTCTATCCACCCTGTATTGGTCAATAAAAAGCCAAACAATATAGATATATGTAGATGTTTAGATCACCCCTATGGTGATCAGATCACTTTTCTATAAAATAAATATCTGCCAACCCAATTTAATAAATTAAGATTTTTACCTTTATCGCCAGTGGAAGAAGGCTGCTACTCTGTTATGGGCCCCAGTCAGGGGCATAGGAAATGGGGTGGGTGGAGGATAAATCACCCCCAGATTAAATGAATAGTCGACACAAAAAATAGCAAAATTAAACTTAATCATGCATTATCATATTTGGCCACTACATAACAAGTTGGCATATACACATAAATGTTATTTATATACCCCCCCCCCCCCCACACACACACACACACACACACACACAGATTTTTTTGGCCTCTACTCCCATGGCCCCAGTGTTTTGCACCTGCTACATGTAGCTCTGCACTCGATGCAATAGTTCACTCTAGGAGGGAAGGAACCCTTGATGTCCTTCTGTAAGAAATATCATAATTGGTTACGTAGATTAGGTGTGTATTGTCAAAGTAATTTTGGGTTGCAGGTAATATATAAATAGGAAGACTATTGCTAGTAATACTCTCCAATGATTATTTTCCTGCTCTGTGTGCCGTGTACAGTGCACTTCCATTCCTATATATTGTGGTCTGTGGTATATTTGTAATTAATTCTCCGATGGATCTGGATTGCTTTCATATACTGTAATGTGTCTTTGGAAACAAGCACTATATACTTTGATTTTAAGCTCAAAAACAGGGCCCTCCATTCTTTGTTAATTTTGTTTTTGCCTTGTACTTAACCCATGTATAGCGCAAAGATAATAATACCTAATAATATACTGTACCCAGTTGACTCGTAAACACCATTTATATTCTACTAGCGACTTGCCTGTTAAAAAATGACGGTCAATAAAATTTGAAGCCATTTCAATGCTGTTTGCAACTCAATGTGAAGGTTTTTGTACTGTGAGGACCTTCGGCGCTCACTGCGAGGCTCGCTCTGAGAGCCTTCAGCGCTCATTGCAAGCCTCTCCTCCGGTGTACTTTTGCTCCTCTGAGCAGCCTCTACCCTCATCACTATATTTTTGTAAATACTAATCCATTACTTAGTTACTTAATGAATTAATATACTTTACCTATTTGTAATTAATATATCCATCAATCAATGATGATCAATGAAGAGCTAACAATCTTTTTTTCATTTTTCCGCAGCATATAATGTCCAGTTGGACTGTTGCTGGCCTTTGGAGATAGTTTTATGAATGTCCCAACTCTGCATCAGAAAAAGGCTGCGTGCGCGAGGGCAAACCGTGGTTTATTTGTGTAAAGCGCTACTGTAGATGCGTAATGTTGTGATTTGCAAGTTCGGAGTGTAAGGTAGCGTTGGTTGTGTATGTGCTACGCGAGTATTTGGCGTTCTTTGTAGTAGTGAATTTTGTATCTCGTACGTTCCTGTGTGAAAGTGGTACGTGGTTGGCGTTGTGTTGCGCAATCCAGGGTCGTGTAGAATCGTTTTCATTTTTTGGCCGCCATTATTTTTATCGCTTAACCCATTTTCGAGTGCCGAAACTCTTGAATTTCGACTTAAATTTGCATTCCACCTCACTCCCAGACGTCCTGGCTGTTCCCCCGTGCTGTGTGTGATGTTTTTGTTGGGTTTTTTGTGTGTATTTTTTGTGTTTCATATTTTATTTTTTCTAAGCACTGCATCTCGTATTTTATTTTTTCTAAGTCCTGCATCTCGTAATGGTTATTTTATTAAGTTGCGCGTTCGTCAACTGCTTGCAGCCTAACAGCCCTATTAAATTGTGAATCGGGCAATTGAATAGGGCTCTATATAAGCACATAGCATATTTTCTTTTACAGAAGTGTTTATTTAGTGAACTTCTCTTTGCAAAAGCAAGGTCTTCAGTATCTAAAAACGTAATTAAAAAAAAAGATGCTATGTAATTATATAGAGCCTTATTAATTTGGGCGAATGGCAATTTAATAAGTCTGTAAGGCGATCCTACGTTTCCTAAATGTTTGTAGGCTTAGTCCTGCGTGTTTCATTGCCTCCACTGCTCGCCTCGCTATGCGAGGCTCATCGGCCAAGTGCTGGGAATTGTAGTGCCTTAACGGCTCGCCTATGCGAGGCTTGCAGGCGATGATGTATGACAGAAAACAAGAGTTTTATTTTTCAGAAAATACCCAAGGGTGAGAACTCCTGGTAGAAGGAAATAGAAGGCTAAGATTTAGGCAGATTTCTTCCTATGATATGTACAGTCTTCCAGGTTCACTAAGCTTTGCAAGAGTTGTATAGCAAGCCACTGTAAGGTGCATTGTCTATTTCCTATGGTGAAAATTTGAGTTGCAGCCATGGCCAGATTACCCATTAGGCCAACTAGGCAGCCGCCTAGGGTCGCTTCCCTATGAGGGGTGCCACTTTTTAAAAAAGAAAATAGCAGGGGGTAACCATCTAGAACAAGAGGGTTACAATAGGAAAAGGAACTTACACTCACAGAAAAGGCAAAAATGGGTCTGTGCATACCTTGCGTACTCACTCACAGGGGCTCCTCCACTTCACTGCCTAGGTGCTTTAAAAAGATAGATCTGGCCCTGGTTGTCGTATCCAAGAAGCATTTTCAGGGCAGCCAAACCTTTGGAAATATTTACTACACAGCGTTGGTGACACCATATAGGAAGCAACATCCTTACAGTGGTACATTTTTGCAAAAAAAATAGTTGGGGTTTAAGTCAATAGCATGGTGGGAAAACTTGCTATTTATATTGTTTTCTCACAAAATAACTACCGGTACTATATTTTTATTCATAATAAACTGAAAATGTCTATATGAGTTCTTTACGATTTAAAGGGTAATACAGTTGGACATTAATAAATCAAAAGCTGTATTTAATTATATGCTGTCTACAAACATTTTGTTCATTATAATGTCAAGTTCTTCAAAAGAGCATACTATAAATATAGGACTGAGATGGCACAATATCCAAAACACTATTAGACTTATTTTTGTCTACGCTATTGCTGCATTTTTATTGTGCAGATATTTTAAACTCTAATATATTCATAACCAGTTAAGTATTTAGTTTCCCACACCTTTATAGAGCTGGGTCCTTCTGGACCCTACTAAATAATTATTTCTCCTGTAGTTACATTTTATATGGCCTGGGGTTCCACAAGATAATTACTCCAAATTGTTACACTATGCGAATAGATTTGTGGGGACCTTAAAGGGTCCTAGAAAGAGGTTACCAGGTTTAGGTATGTTGTTTGATATCTTGACGTCTGTTTTGGAGTTCTGTAAGACATATTGGATCATGGGTAGCCATGTTTTGAAGTCCTGGGGTTCTCTCAAAAGTTTTGGAACCAAATTGGGTTACATGGCTCAAGACGTTTAGCAAATACTGATGTAGGTGAACCTGGCAACAAACTTGTCTAAAAGTGTCAATCAGTGTGCCAGGAAGAAGACACCTTTGCATGACCGTGGCCTGGAGGAGGCACTTAACAAGTGAATTGTGAATAAACATGTACAACTTGGAGAAGGACAGGTAGACTGACAGTGTTTCAGAGAAAAAAATGTGTATTTGGAGCATCAGATTTTGTTTTCATGAACAGCTTTCCAAAATGAAAAAGGTTACAATGGTCTTTTATTATTATTATTATTATTATTATTATTATTATTATTATTAACTTTTATTTGTAATGCGCCACCAGGATCTTTCCTGATTGCTGCCTGTAAGCAGTAGCCATTAACCCTAATACCTAACCCTAACACCCCTCTCCCGAACACCCATAACCCTAATACCTAACACATGTAACCCTAACACCCCTCACCCTAATACCTAACCCTAACACCCCTCACCTGAACACCTAACCCTAACAGTGCTCATCCTAACACCCCTCATCCTAATAACTAACACCCCCACCCGAATACCTAACACTAACAGCGCTCATTCTAACATCCCTCACACTAACACTAAATCATAAGAAATTCAGGGACCCCAAGGCCGCGCCACGTAGTGGCCAATGGTCGGCACTGCGCACGGGCAGTTAACAGGAAAGGTCCCGCAAACATATTCCATAGCTCTGTACAGAGGAAAAGAACAATGACAAATATAACTGCAGAAAATGGAGGACCCAGTTTTGTTCTTAGAATCTTTGTAGAAGTAAGACATCTTGTGCTTGCATGCCTTACACATCACATTAAGCAGTTTAAAGACTATGAAACCTAACACCTTGCATTTTATATTAATACTGGAATATTGCCCGTCAAAAAATGACGGCAATGAAATTGTAAGTGAGCTAAGGGTGTTTGGTGTATATAATGTGGCTGATGTAGCGTCGTTCGTTTTCTATGTCGTGCAAGTTTTTCGGAATACCCGTAGCTGTTTGGTGGTGTTTGGCGTGTTTAGGGACCTTCAGCCTTGTTTTCGTTTTGTTCGGCGGCATTTTTTTCTCTCGCTAAGGTGATTTTCAGGTCTCTAAACTCCGAAATGTGTGCTTAAATGGAGGTGTAACTTCACTTGCAGAGGTCCTCGGTGCCCCCTCTTGCTGTGAGTAACCTTCTTATGTGTTTGTTGTTTGTATTTGTTGTGTTTGTAATGTTTTTGGTGTTGCACGGGTTGCGTCCTTGTTTTCTAATCTCGTACGTGTTTTTAGGCAAATACGTAGGTGTTTGGTGGTGTTTTGCGTCTTTAGACTGCTGTAGCCTCGTTTTGTTTTTTTTCGGCGGCCATTTTTTCTCTCGCTTAGAGAATTTTTATAGTGTCTAAACTGCTTTAATTTCAGTTAAATTGAGGTGTAAGTTTAGTTTTTGAAGGTCCTGGATGCTCCCTCTTGATGTAGGTAAGCTTTTTATGTATTTCTTGTGTGTATTTGTTTGATTTTGATGTTTTGATGTGCGCGTGTTGCAGACGTTTTTTGCGAGGTCGTAATGGTTCGTAGCGTGTCTTTGTTCGTATTTGTTTTCGTTATAACGTAAAGTTTGCGAGGGTCGCAGTTGCTGGCAAGGAGCGGCTTCGTGAGGGCCTCAGTTGCTGGCAAGGAGCGCCGAAGGCTTCGCGAGGGCTACGGCTCGCTACGCGAGCCTGCAAGCGTTAGCAACAACTTGTATGCTCACAACTATATATGTGATTAATTATGAAACTGAAGTGAAAAAAAATATGCTACAATTTCCATTTGTCAATAGCACAGTGACTCTTATTCTATCTCAATGCAATGTGGATTTATCTTATCTTATATAAAGTTATTACTATTGATACAATTTTTAAAAAATCATATATAAGGATGCTTTTCTTGCTTTTTAATGATTCGCCCTAATTTGATTAGTCGACTCTCGCACAGATAAAGAAAAATCACAGTAATGTCTTGGAACCTACATTCTCATTTGATAGGTTTAAGATGCATGTATAGCATTGTAACTTTGCGAGTCTTCAATCTTAAGACCTAAGAAAACAACTTGATTTTGGGGTGACAGCCCATGTAAGCATTCACTTCCCATTGTCTTTCAGCAAATTTAATTTTATTCATATTTAATTTGAATAGCAAAGCAACTTAAATGGTTTAAAAATATAAAAGAAACTACTACATATATATTACTCCTTACAAGTGATTTTAATAACAATAAGAAGAACCTATTCCTGAGAGCTGTAATAATAATATACACAGGTATTAGCACTAGGAGCCTTGATGGAAACACCTCACACTTTCTTCCTCCTTAGAATATCCAAAACCATATCAAAGCAATATATGCCACGCCCCCTCCTGATGCTGTACGCTGGTAGGCTGCCGCTTCCACGTGATTTAAAAAAGTACGTTGCTGTGGCAGCTGGGAGCTCTCCTTCCAGTGCTCTGGTGCTGAAGAGATGGGGGCGTGAGTGAGGGGCGTGACTTGTCTCCTAGGAGACGTCAGCGCCCCTGAGCTCTCCCGCTGCTCTGGCAGCTCTCTCAGTGCTCCGGGTAGCCGCGCAGGAGCTGGAGGTTTGTAAGGAGGCTGCTGCTCTGTGTTATAGTGTGGAATAGCGTGGATGTTACACGGACTCACCCGTGGGGAGCAGGTGGAGACCCTCACTGTGTGTGCACTGGAGACCGGCGGCTCGATAGAGAGGGCTCTGAATTGGACCAGTCTGTGGCGCATTCAGTGGGGTAAGTGCATTATTTCCAGCCTTGCCCCTGTGTGATAAATAATATATGTGCAGGTTACCTAAGGTTGTTTCAGTAGAATTTCTGCTTTAGTATTAAGTTATATTTTGTTCCACTTTGTCCTGATGCAGTGATCTCAGTGTAACTAAAGAGATCTTATGGTACCATGATGGTGACAAGTATCTGGCAAGTCATCCCATAGATATCAGTGTACTGCTAGAGATAATGCTAGAGCCTGTGGTACCATGATGGTGACAGGTCATCCCATAGATATATGTGTACTTCTAGAGATAATGCTAAAGCCTGTGGTACCATGGTGGTGACAGGTCATCCCATAGTGTACTGCTAGAGATAATGATAGAGCCTTTGGTACCATGATGGTATCTGGCAGGTCATCCCATAGATATCAGTGTACTTCTAGAGATAATGCTAGAGCCTTTGGTACAATGATGGTGACAGGTAATCCCATAGATATCCGTGTACTTCTAGAGATAATGCTAGAGCCTGTGGTACCATGATGGTATCTGGCAGGTCATCCCATAGATATCCGTGTACTTCTAGAGATAATTCTAGAGCCTTTGGTACCATGGTGGTGACAGGTAATCCCATAGATATCCGTGTACTTCTAGAGATAATGCTAGAGCCTGTGGTACCATGATGGTATCTGGCAGGTCATCCCATAGATATCCGTGTACTTCTAGAGATGATACTAGAGCCTTTGGTACCATGATGGTATCTGGCAGGTCATCCCATAGATATCCGTGTACTTCTAGAGATAATTCTAGAGCCTTTGGTACCATGGTGGTGACAGGTAATCCCATAGATATCCGTGTACTTCTAGAGATAATGCTAGAGCCTGTGGTACCATGATGGTATCTGGCAGGTCATCCCATAGATATCCGTGTACTTCTAGAGATGATACTAGAGCCTTTGGTACCATGATGGTATCTGGCAGGTCATCCCATAGATATCTGCGTACTTCTAGAGATAATGCTAGAGCCTTTGGTACCATGATGGTATCTGGCAGGTCATCCCATAGATATCCGTGTACTTCTAGAGATGATACTAGAGCCTTTGGTACCATGATGGGGACAGGTCATCCCATAGATATCAGTGTACTTCTAGAGATCATACTAGAGCCTTTGGTTCCATGATGGTATCTGGCAGGTCATCCCATAGAAATCAGTGTACTTCTAGAGATCATACTAGAGCCTTTGGTACCATGATGGTGACAGGTCATCCCATAGATATCAGTGTACTTCTAGAGATCATACTAGAGCCTTTGGTACCATGATGGTATCTGGCAGGTCATCCCATAGATATCCGTGTACTTCTAGAGATCATACTAGAGCCTTTGGTACCATGATGGTATCTGGCAGGTCATCCCATCGATATCCGTGTACTTCTAGAGATCATACTAGAGCCTTTGGTTCCATGATGGTATCTGGCAGGTCATCCCATAGATATCAGTGTACTTCTAGAGATGATACTAGAGCCTTTGGTACCATGATGGTGACAGGTCATCCCATAGATATCAGTGTACTTCTAGAGATCATACTAGAGCCTTTGGTACCATGATGGTATCTGGCAGGTCATCCCATAGATATCCGTGTACTTCTAGAGATCATACTAGAGCCTTTGGTACCATGATGGTGACAGGTCATCCCATAGATATCTGTGTACTTCTAGAGATCATACTAGAGCCTTTGGTACCATGATGGTATCTGGCAGGTCATCCCATAGATATCCGTGTACTTCTAGAGATCATACTAGAGCCTTTGGTACCATGATGGTGACAGGTCATCCCATAGATATCTGTGTACTTCTAGAGATCATACTAGAGCCTTTGGTACCATGATGGCATCTGGCAGGTCATCCCATAGATATCAGTGTACTTCTAGAGATGATACTAGAGCCTTTGGTACCATGATGGTGACAGGTCATCCCATAGATATCTGTGTACTTCTAGAGATCATACTAGAGCCTTTGGTACCATGATGGTATCTGGCAGGCCATCCCATTGAACTCCTTATTATCTCCACTATAGTAAAGTGACATCTCCCCAGATAAAGAGTTGTCACACACTCTGGTTCAGATTACATTGCTGTGGCTACCTGTACCAGAGCAGATCACCATAGTAGAAATGTATTATTAGTGACTGTAGTGGGTTCAGTGTCTCGGAGATGAGGTGGATAAGGTGATTTAGTTACTCCAGGGGCTGTGGTCTATATTACAGGAGGGTTCAGTTGCTATTTCATATTTAAAAAATTGCCATTGCAGCTAATTGCAACCCATCATGCACACATGAGATGCTTTAGTAAATCTCCCCCATAATGTTCTTGATGCACTGGGTTTTACATGGATTGTATAATGCTTTTGTTGTTGTTTAGTCATGTCCAACTCTCAGTGATCCTATGAAATCCAGCAGCCGGGCACATGTTGTGGCCATCCATAAGGTTTTCATGGCAATGATACAGGAGCGGGTTGCTAAGTGGGCTGTTATTTGTCTGACCTCTCTGCTTTGACCTGCTCATCTTAGGTGACCCTACATTGTATAGCCCTCAGGTTCATTAAGGTACACAAGCACTTTCACCATGACAAGTTGGCAATCCAGAAGTGGGTGTAGTGCTTCACTGGAGACTATATTGGTAACCGTTTTCAGAAGAGAAAATAAAGAGAGAGAGAGCGTTATTTAAGTTTTTCTAATTGGTGTTCACTAATAAGGTTCATCCAATATTAAAAAAATCGCTGCCTAGAAACAAAAACATCCAGGGCACCAACTACAGCCTGACAGCTTAAAATATTAAGATGATTTTGAAGATATCTTGGCTTACTTGAGACCCAGAAAACCCTTCTTTAACAAAAAGTAGATTATGTCAGAATTCCTTAAATCACTTCTTGAAGTATGTTGTGTCTTGTATCTAGATAGCTCTTCACATTTTCTCTTTTCAGAATATTCCTTGTGATTCCAATAAAAATATATTGGTTGTATGAAGTGTATGAAAAAAAAAAAGCAATTGGTTCACTTAATGAGTCTTTTCTCAACCCAATTGTAGCCCTCACATATAATTGATCCCCGGGGGTCTTCTTTTATGTCCAGAATAGTCTTCTATCCTTAGAAGCAGCAATGAAAGCTGTACTAGAGGAATATAAAAGTGTGCTGTCTGAGGATGTTATCCTCTTTATGGGCTGAAAGACTTCAAACAAACAGTGCCGTAGGGTGTATGGCAATGAGAAGGTTAAAGGTGACCCGGGGCCTGCAGATAAAGATCACTGTAATCTTGCTGTGCTTGGACAGCTCTCATTCCCAACACCAGTATGTGTTCTGGAAACGGATATTTGTGTGTGTGGTTATATTAGCATGAACGGACCCTCTAATCATCCTGCAATATCCGATGCTATCATTTGTGCAGGGGGATCAGCTTCAAGACGGTGACCTCAGGGTCAAGTAGGAAGGCATTTTAAGTTCTTAATACATAACATATACATTTACCAAGAATTGTAGAAGATTTAACTGAATGTGAACACATTGTCCCCTGGGAGAAAATGATGAAACAGACAGTTGCCTTTGGATCTACGGCATATTTTGCATTTAATAGATTCCGAACAGAATGTCAGTCTAATATTTATACCTTGTACATTTGTAAAGAGTAATTTAGCTTTTTAGTGCTTGGTAAAGGGAACCAAGAGGTCACACAACAGAGAAGCAAAGCCTGGTCAGTACTTGGATGGGAGACCACTGAGGAATACCAGAAGCTTTATGCTGTGCCCACTGGAGAAGGAACTGGCAATCCACTCTAGTATCTCTGCCATGAATGCCAAGTAGATCAGCATGGGGTGTTACGGTCTATGAGGTCACGGAGAGTCGAACACAACTGAACAACGCAAACACACAAAAATAAACTAAAATGTATACTTTTAAAAAATTCTGTTGGAAGCAGTAATTTGGTAACTGAATGACAAGTTGAAAAGGCATAAACATATAAAGCTACAGATATCTTAGAGGACAAGTTGTTACCTTAAGATGCATTTGATAGCACGCTAAGGGCATTCTGAAATGGAGTGAACAGTTTCTTCTAAAACATCCCCCTCTGTGTCTAACATCTCACGCATACTATGGAAACTATTGCAATTCATCATAATATTCTAGATTATTAAACTCACAAATAAACTAGAATATACAGAGCAAATCCAATGTGAAGGTCTTATACAGTGGCTGACAGACTATTCAGCCTTCTCGGGTTATAAAGGTCTTTACATGGATGTTATTTTATTATTTACATTTCTATATAGCACTTTTCTCCATAGAGTGTGTTGTAAACCAGTTTTGCTTTGTGCCAGATAAATAACAAAATCTCCCTGTTATCAATCTGACTTAATTACTAAAGCCAAGCAGATCATGCTAGCTATTTGCTTTAGTAGGAAGAGTGCAGAGAGTTGGAAGTGCCAACAGTTTTAAAAAAATATATATAAAAAGTTATTTAGGTTGGATGGCTACTTCATTTCCTATCAGTTAGTTATACAAAGAGATTTGGTTTGGTATCATGCCATCTCATAACTGCCAACATTTTGCCATAATTCCATGACGGTCTTGACATGATCCTCAGTCAATGTATTTGTCCTGCGCTTCCACATAAAGCTGAATAGGCCATCATGGAGCATCATAGTGCTGTAGGTTGGCGTAATAATCTGTTTGGAAATTATTTGATCCTAGTTTACAGCTTTAGGGCAGATAACAAAAAACGCTCGATTGTTGGTTTATGGCCTAAATTATTAATTTATCCAGAGTGATTGGGAGGATGCATTGATCACAAGAACATTTTCTGAGTTGCAGCATATCTATACAGTAGACTCTGAGTTATCCGGCACCCATGGCGACTGGTAGATGCCGGATAATTGTAGTTTCTGGTTGCATATACAAGAGGCCTAGATTAGCTGCACATCGGATGCTCTGCTAAATATATTTGACAGTGAGTACTGTTCTAGCAGCAGCAGCTTTCACTCCTCATTTACACACAGGTACGTTAGGCTGGAGGGTGCGGTGCTGAACCCGGGGAATGTAACGCCAACACTGACAGACTCGTGCCTGTCTGCTGAGTTTTACCTGGAAGCAGTGGGTGCAATCTAAGTGTTTGTAAGCATTTTGTGGCATGACAACCTGGCTCCTGGCATTTGTTGAGCACCGTGAAATTTATTTTTTATTTAAAGTACAGAATCCAATTTTTTTTTTCTGGTTGCTTGAGAGTCTACTGTGTGTGTGAGAATGAAAATAAATAAATATATATATGTGTGTGTGTGTGTATAAAAAGTTTTAGGAGCCAGACCAGGAGGTCCATCCATAGAGAATTGTAGGGACCAGGAGTAGATGTTTAGTAACCCAGGCTAGCTGTGTTGGTAACCATATAGACATTTGATGAGAAAACATTGGTGGATTTTTCGACTGATGTATTAAGTCTTCTACACAAGCCACCAGTTATTTAGTTTTATACAGCACTAATTTCTTAGCCTATTTTTTTTTCTTCTCAACAATTCTTGATTTGGCATTAATTTAATGTTTTATGAGAACCAGATTACCAAACTAGATGCAGTATAAATAATGATATATAGGACAGATGGTCTGAATTTGTACATGTATTATAATATTATAAAACACATGATTCCTTGTTATAAAGTCCCCTCTCTGGAACAAAGGAGGCTCAACTGCAAGGATAACTCCTGTGACCGGTTCATACAAGCAGATATGATAAGAGCCGGCCAGCTGTCCAGATGAATTACAGTGTGCTCTCTTGATATAATTGCTTGTGTGATACAACAAAGGCCCATTAGGCCGGCAGATCTGCGGCGCTTTAACTCTTCCAGCTTTAGTGAGATCCGTTCCCTTTGTTGGCCGCACAAGTCAGCGTGTGAGTTACATGGGGTATTAAGGAGGCCAGATTATCACTTACAAGTAGTATTTTTATGTGAGTATTATTTGTGATTTTCTTTAATTCAGAATTAAACCTGCTTAATTTTATATGAATGTTTAAAATTAATTATGTATGCCTAAAATGATTATTTAAATGAAAGCTAGTGTGTGATCTTTACATAGCTCTATGAAATATAAAGTAATTGTATGCAAATATGCTCTCTGTCTTGTTGTACCCTTTATTTAAAGGACCACTGATATATATATATATATATATATATATATATATATTATATATATATTTTTTTTTATTATTATTATTTTTTTTACACTTTTAGTCTGACTATGCATTAGAAAGGAGGTATTAAATAATGTCAAGGTTTGTTTGCTTTTTTTTTCAAATGAAGATGTCAGAGCTCAAAAACGGTCAGTTTTTTAGATGGTCTTGTGGGCTTGCCCTCTTTCAGCCAATTATATTTACAGCCTAAAGTAGGATCTCTGCATCTCCTGTTTGTTTGAATGAAGGTTTCACTTAATAAAAAATACAGCTTTTGTAATGTTTAAAACGTATTTCTTTAAATGCATTAACTAAACCGTTGTGCTCCATGTCCCTTTAAGCTGGGAAAAAAAGTAATAAAGCTAGTTTTTAATTAAAAAATGCGGTGCTTCTGCAGGACACTGGAGGAATCCATGATACATTGGTGGGAGTTTTTTGTGTGAAAAGGATGTTTATATTGCATGAGAGCTATGGTTGCATCCTTTGGTATCCTCTTTTTGGCCAGTGAGGGAAAGTATTATCCAGTTATCAAACAAAGGCGCTGGACTTCTGGATGTAGCTGTACATTTTATATCACTAGTATAGGAGAATAGATTCATACATTTTCAATAACTGCTTTTTATAGTGTTTGAATGATTGTTAAAACAATTATTATATAGGGTAATCCTACAGCTAACTGGAAGTGATGAAACAAAGATAAGAAGGAATCTTCAATATGTCAGACTTTCTTTAAAAATGTTTTATGCTCATGGTTTACTGATGTTAGTCTTGTTACATACATCACAAACATGTTAGAGCACATGTACTAATGCAAATGTGGCAGCCAAAACAACCAGTTCTTTCAACAGGACTAATGGAATACTCATTAGTTTACAAGGACACAACTTTCTGAGTACATAGCAACAGAGTCGGGTCAGAATGAAAAGTGAAACCCACAGAAAATAAAAAAGCATATAAAATGAAAAAATATAGGAGTGGACACATTTTATCTGAAATGTAAGAGCCTGTCAGATTAGTTAGGAGGAGGGGGTTAGGTTATGGATTCTATATAGAAGTATATGGATAATGGCTCAAACGTTAGGAACCAGCAGTACATCTACAACATTGTTGCAATGTCTGTGGATTCAGTCTCTACAGCAAAGCATCATGGGATGTGTAGTCTTTTGTTCCCACAACAAGGAGCAGCTTGGGCGGCAATGCTCTGGATCTTTGCGTTGTGCTGCTGTTGGCTGGAAGGTTACTATAGAGTTAAAAAGTACCTGAATGCAGTTTTTCTATTGGTTCGTGCCAGGTACCTATGCAGGCACCTTTGGGGGCGTGGAAAGTTATTTGTTTTTTAATAAAAAAATAAATCTGTATAAAATGAATCAGTGGGTTGTATTAGATAAAGGTATGAACAGGGGAGCTTCCATATACCTTTTCATTATATCTGGTGTGTGACTGCTCTATAATTATTGTCCTAAGATATCCAACCTACTGGTGCAACTTCCACGTGTAGGTTTCCGGCGTTATCATTATGACACTGTAGTTATGCTGATTTATAATACATCTTTGTTATAAGGAGAACTCTTGAATATAGAAAGAAATACCTGTTCTCCGAGCCTCCTGGCTGTGTGTCAGTAGCCTTTGTTGCAGTAGCCTGGGGGGGGCCGCAAGATGAAAGTGATCGCTGTGAAGGCAATATTAGAGGCTGAACCCACCCAGGATACAGCCAGCAGGGGAATGTGATCAGTAGCAGGTCTGGACATTGCCTGCACCCTTTGAATTTTGACCATGCAATTATCTAGATATGCAGATGTTATGAATTCCCCTGTAGGAAATCCCCAGCGAAGGAAAGAGGAGCATTATATGGTTTTTAGATTTATGATATATCTGTTAGATCTGTAAAAGTTGACCAAATCATACAAACGGCACAAGATTATTATTTTAGGATTATTAGTCTTGTGCTGTTTTTATGAACCTGTTCTTGCTATTAAGAGTAACAGTGAAAGGGACTGGCACAAAAATATATATATTTTTTGTAAGGTTATTCTTAAAGAGCATGAAACATTACATTTTACAATCTATTCGTTTCTAAAATGGATCATTCCTAAAATAATCAGCATTTTACTGCTATATGCTGATGCAAATTAATGTCCCCCAAATACTAATTAAAGGTATATGGAAGTTTCTCTGTGTTTACCTTTTTTCTAATCGAACACCTCCTACTTGGATCAGAAACACACATTACATTGAGATGTATTTTATTTAAAAACAAAACGTGTTTCCCAGTATGGGGATTCAATCTCTGCAGCAAAGCATCATGGAATTTGTAGCATTTGTTCACACCACGCCACACACTGCTCTCGATCTCTGCTACTAGTTGGAAGGTTAGTTAGTTAAAAGCGTACTTGAATCCGGTGTTACTATTGGTTAGTACCAGGTGCCTATGTAGGCACATCTGGGCGTGGAAACAAGTTTTATTTTTAAATAAAATAAATCTGTGTATAGAATGACCCAATGTATTGTGTGTTTCTGATATAAGCAGCTTGTGTTACATTGAAAAAGTGAAACACGCGGAAACTTAGATATGCCTTGAACTGTTTTGATGTGCAGTCTGCTTGTCTATGTGATGGCAAAACAATGCCCACTAAGGTTATCATGCAGTTAAACCTCTTCCTCTACCCTTATCAAGCACAATATCGAAGAAATGTACTTTTTGGAAATATGGTTAGTAAAGAAAAACTAACACTTTGTTATAGCTATATCTGCAGTTCATAACAAACCTCGGATCTAGCGTGTTATCCCTATGCATCGTGTGCACACACTGTCGGGAGTAAGGGATGCTGTATACCCCTCCCACTGGCCTCTGTGGTGTTAAGGTGGATTATTGCAGTTAGCAGCATATATATCAACAATGATATAGAAAGAGTGTTATATAGACAAGGGGACCTGGGGTGGGTAGAAGATCTGCATGAGGCACATGTGGGGGGGGGGGAGAGATCTGAATGGGGCACATGTGGGGGGGGGGTAAGAGATCTGAATGGGGCACATGTGGGGGGGGTAAGAGATCTGAATGGGGCACATGTGGGGGGGGTAAGAGATCTGAATGGGGCACATGTGGGGGGGGGGGGTAAGAGATCTGAATGGGGCACATGTGGGGGGGTAAGAGATCTGAATGGGGCACATGTGGGGGGGGTAAGAGATCTGAATGGGGCACATGTGGGGGGGGGTAAGAGATCTGAATGGGGCACATGTGGGGGGGGGTAAGAGATCTGAATGGGGCACATGTGGGGTGGGGGTAAGAGATCTGAATGGGGCACATGTGGGGGGGGTAAGAGATCTGAATGGGGCACATGTGGGTGGGGGTAAGAGATCTGAATGGGCACAAGGGGGTGGGTAAGAGATCTAAATGGGGCACATGGGGGGGGTAAGATGTGAATGAGGCACATGGGGGGGTAGGGTATCTGAATGGGGCACATGGGGAGGGTAGGTTATCTGAATGGGGCATATGGGGGGTAAGAGATCTGAATGGGGCACCTGGTGGGGTGGTGGGGGTAGGAGATCTGAATGGAGCACCTGGTGGGGTGGTGGGGGTAGGAGATCTGAATGGAGCACCTGTGGGTGGTGGGGGGTAGGAGATCTGAATGGAGCACCTGTGGGTGGTGGGGGGTAGGAGATCTGAATGGAGCACCTGTGGGTGGTGGGGGGTAGGAGATCTAAATGGGGCACCTGTGGGGGGTAGGAAATCTGAATGGGGCACCTGTGGGGGGTAGGAGATCTGAATGGGGCACCTGTGGGGGGTAGGAGATCTGAATGGGGCACCTGTGGGGGGTAGGAGATCTGAATGGGGCACCTGTGGGGGGTAGGAGATCTGAATGGGGCACCTGTGGGGGGTAGGAGATCTGAATGGGGCACCTGTGGGGGGTAGGAGATCTGAATGGGGCACCTGTGGGGGGTAGGAGATCAGATTGGGGGATCTTTTGGGGGGGTTACTTTATATGTGTTGCCATATTATTTACATTTTTTTTTATTTTTTTTATTTTCAGGTCTTTATCAAGGATTGTAGGATATTTGAAGAAATGGACTGTGCTGTATCCGATAAAAGAGATCATTGTCTCAAGATGCTGTTGCTTATTTTGGCATTCTTGGTAAGTAGTCTGGAAATAGTTTAAAGGCTTAAGCTCCTCTTCAGATGTCTTTGGCCTGGAGCATTGTGCAGCTCTGCAGGGTAGTTTGCATTTTCCCGGCAGTGATTCCTGAGTAACAGTAGTCTATGAATAATATCATACACTCATGTTCAAACCTGCAGCACATATTTGTGGTCTATTTGTTCCTCAGACGAATACCTCTGATGTATTACTGTTGTATGCTTTCTAATTGCTCTGGGTTTTTCCATTCTGGATAACATAAAACATATAATCGAAACACATTTTATTTGAAATGACCATGCAATGTATATTTTATATTTGCAAGATTTCCTAATATTCACAAATTTCAGGGGCGATGGTGATTCAGAACTTTTAAATGGAGTCATCTTAGATTGATTAGTTCATAAGTTGAAGGGTCTCTAGACACCCTTTTAAATTATAGTGACTGGACCACTGAAATATTTTATTTACAGAAAATGTAATGCTGGACCCTGGATACTTTTGGAAGCTGTGTTTATGTGTGTGATTGGTGTTTATATTTCTGGAATGAAATGCTTTCATTTATTGATGCAAGCTGTCTGCTTCTGGGCATGTGAGGGAAAAGGGATGTTTTGTCAATTTCAATCTGATCTGGTTATCTAACAAAGCCTCCTGACTTCTCCCTCCTTCCCTACATGTCCCTCCACTGATCGCTGTATGTTTCAGTCATGTCTGACTCTCTCTGTGAGATCATGGACTGTAACTCACCATGCTGATCCACTTGGTATTCATGGCATATATACTGGAGTGGTTTGCCAGTTCCTTCTCCAGTGGGCCACAGCATACAGATTCTGGTATTCCTAGGATTGTCCAGGCCCAACCCTGCTTCAGGGTGGTCTGATCTCTCGGTTCCCTGACTGGACTCGAACCCATTTCGCAATGGTGAAACCACAGAATCCTAACCACTGGACCCCCACTGATAGCTAAAAATGTAATGGGGTCGCTCAGTCGTGTCCGACTCTCTGTGACTTTGTTGACAACGCACCATGCTGATCCTCTTGATTTTCATGGCAGAGATACGGGAGTGGGTTGCCAGTTCCTTCTCCAGTGCGCCACAGCATACAGCTCCTGGTATTCCCTGGTGGTTTCCCATCCGAGTACTGACCAGCGTGACCTCTTGATTCCCTGGCTGGATTTGAACCCAGAATGCTGTGGTGAAAGCACCTGCATCCTATCCCCTAGGTCACCAGGGAACCCCCACTGATAGCTAACCCCCTATTATCAAGCCCCCAGGATTTGAGTGAACAAATACTAGAAGGTAATCCCAAAATACACATTAATAAACTTACCTTTGCCAATTTCTTCAGATTTTATGGCCGTTGATTTTAACAAGGAATGCCCCTGAAAAATCCTAGCTAAGTTAGCATAAAATTCATGATTAGTTTTGGCCAATCACAACATTGTTCCAATATCTGGGAAGTCAGTTTCTGCAAAGCACCATGTTATGTGTAGTCCCCACCACATGGAAGCAAGGAGGAGCAGAGACATTGCTGCTGTGGATTCTGCACTGTGCAACTGTTGGAGTGGAGGTCAGTTTAGGGTTTAAAAACGTACTTGAATGCAGTGTTTCTATTGGTTAGTATGAGGTACCTATGTAAGCCGCTCTGGGGGTGTGGACACCATTTTTTTTTAAATAAAATAATTGACTGTGTATAGAATGACTCAATGTGATGTGTGTTTCTGATATAAGCAGCATGTGTTAGATTAGAAGAAGGGGAAAACAAGGAACCTCCATATAGCTTTAATTTAATCCTCAGGATGGCCTTGTACATATCCCAGCCATGCAAATATTCCATGTCATCCTTCTTAAGGTGTCTTGCTTGTTATAAGGCATGAATGAGGCATTTGTGATTTCTTATCTGTCTGCAGTATTTGAATTCAGCCTATATAAATAAACAAACACACCCCACACACTATATATTCAGTGGTCCTTTAATAATTTGGCAGTGGATTAGCAGTAACTGTAAGCCAGCTGAGTTTTTCACCTTCATTCTTTATCAAACAGCATGTTCCAAAATGGATGAGTGCAACTGTGGAATATCTCCCACCTGACTAGAGGAACTCGAGCAACCAAAATATCTCCCGGTTTTGTACATATGGGCAATGGAATAACAATGATTAATCACATATTTTTCTTCAATTGCAGTGTAGACTGTTCCACATGTTGTTATAAGCCTGCGCCAGTCGTCCTGTTTTGAGTTTGAATGTCGTGCATGAACGCATCATTTTATAAATGGCATGCAAATGTTTTCTCAACAGCAATTTGCCCTGAGGCATGCATACATACAACTATTTCCCTATGCAGGTACTACTGTTACACTGTATAATCCGGTACATCTCTGCAGCTATCTCATATTTGTGAAGACAATCAAAGCTGCTGTTTTCTTCCACAATTGGGTTAACTTAAAGGCACACAGTCAACCAAAAGATCAATTCTTTTTAAAGCGAATTTAGTTATACATTTTACAAGATTGTTTTACACTAATCTTAAAGGACCACCGTAGCTTGGGGAAATACTTCACATACTTTATTAGTTCAGTAAGCCAGCAGCATAACTTTGTTTTTTTTAGAATGTTTTATACAGTGGTGGAGCTAGGAAATGGAGGGCCCGGGTGCAAAAAAAAAATGTGGGCCCCCGTTTTTTTCACTGGCCTCGGTACCAATTCACTCTCATAATTGCACACTATCCCCAAGACCTTCCCATTGCTGCTCCTCCCAAAGACCCCTTTCAATAGCTGCTACCCTTCCCTCACTCCTTTCACAGCTCCACTTTGCGACAACATCCTTTATGGTGGTGGTGATGGGGGGTTTATTTGGGCTGGTATGACCAGCCATATACACATACTAGCTCTACACAACACCCAGTCCCTCTCAACATCCAAACCCACAGCACTCGCCCCTCTTAGCATCCATCTCTACACAGCAACCTGTCCTTGTTGGCTCCCATCTTGCATAACACCCATATCTTTATCTCCATTTCTGCCCCCCCCCCCCCTGTACTTTATATCACTTGCTCTCTTACCTTCTTCCCTGATGCACATCCCCAGTGTGCGGAACTGCTCCATACTGCCACCTCTTGGAGAATGAGGGGGGCATTGAGTTGTCATGGTAGGTTTTAAAGGCTAACATCATGATTATATCTTCTGAGCCTGGTACAGTTTTACTGCCATGAGCAGTGGGAAGACTTTGTTTTGTTTGTTTTAGTAGAAATTGCTTGTGCCCCAGTCTTTCACACTTCCTGCCAGCCTGGAGGCTCAATGGGTGTGTTCTGCTAATTTTTATAATCCATTCAAGAATTGGAGAAGTAGGGGATGGGAATTCTTGACTCATTGGGATATTCAGAAAAAGTTTCAACACCGGACACTTTCTTCCTCCTCATCCCACATGCTCATTAGAAGATATTCATAATGAAGTACAAATCCTCTCAGCCTAACATACAATTGCATAAATCACTAAGAGCATGTGGAAGCCTTGTGATTCGTCCAAGTAGTGATAGCGTAAATCCGTAATAGATAACATGAAGAGGCAGAGGTAGAAGGCGTTTTCGGAGACATAAAACCGCATTATAGTGTATTTTTGAGGCTACTGAGTAAGTTTAATATTTAGTTGCAGTATGTTTTTAAGTTCAATGATGCAGGCTAGTGACATTTTTCCCTATAAGCAGAATGTAACACTTTAAAATATATACAATATATATCTTCGCTTCCAGCCATTGCTCACTTTTAGTTACATTTTATTCTGGGTAAGGGCGTCAGGCCTCTGCATGCACTGAATTACTAAGATTTTCAATCCTCAAAATGGCAGTAAATGTATATTGTTTGCTGATAATCTGGATTTGCGTTTCACAAGACTGCGCTTTAGCCTAACTGAGCCTAATTCTACACTAATTCTCTTTAATTTATCTATTTTAGGAGATCTAGATTTTCTAGGATCCAGATGTTTCTAATAGCAAAGGAAGAAACTTAATCCCATATAGATATTCATACTTCTAGTAAATTTTTGGGATACATAAATAAAAACTTTTAAGGGTGGATGTGATTTTTCCACGCCTGCCCCTAGATAGACTCTTCCCAGGTTCCCAAAACAAAGTGTCGCTGGCTCCTCTACAATCTGTGTTGCAACTCCCACTTTATTACTATATGTGAGAAATGTAAGCCAAATAACCACAAAAAAATGTAAAAAATATAAGCGATTTTGAGCCATATTTGGGGGGTTTCGTCAATCCAAAATCAGCTACCCGAGGAAAAAATGGCGGACAAAGAACGTAAAAAAATCTGAAACTGGATGAAAACGAGGCTGAGCAAAGCCAGGCACGCAGGACTTAGAAAATACACGACGGCAAAGACAGTAACTTACACGAACAACGCCAGGGACGCGGGACTTTGAAAATAAAACAAATGGCAGTCACTGCGCGCCACGCAAACAATCAGCAGACACCCAGAGGAGAAACACACAGGGAAGGGGGGGTGGGGTGGAAAGAGACACACGGCATTCCCAAGCACAAAACTTACAGGTTAACGAACCCTGCAATGAGCGGCCCGTACAGTAGGCAGGAGGAAAGACTCGCAATGAGCGCCAAAGGTGATCAGTGCAAAGCAGGAAAGTTGAAGTACATGGGGGAGAGGCAAGCAATGAGCACCAAAGGTGCTCAGAGAAACAGAAGCCTCACATTGTGTGGCAAACTGCATTGCCAGCCTTACTAATTTAATCCCGTCATTTTTGACGGGTAAGTAGCTAGTTTTAATTTATAAAATGTAGTGTATGATAATTAATAACAGCCTACATATCTGTTACAGTTCATTGTAAAACAAAGTTCAAGATATTATCAGAAAGTATTTGCATACACGCAGGATAAATAGTTCTTTCACATTGATTACAGCAGGGGATCTCAAATGCAATTCTTAAGAAATGCTATAGGACGGGATTTTAAGCATATATCAATTTATACCATGGTGGCGAGTAACCCACTTGCATGTTTTCATAAAGGGGTCACCAAAACAATCTTGTAGAGAAATACCTAATAATATTTTGAATGAAGTTTAATTTTATATTTAATGTATACTTGAAGTCAGATTCATGAGGTTCCTTATCTTACTCATTCTGATCCACAAACCTTTGCAAGGTTTGATTCACAACTACCGAACTACCACAGATATAGGGTTTCCTGGTGGTCCAGTGGTTAGGATTCAGTGCTTCCACTACAAAGACCTGGTTCGATTCCAGTCCAGTAACTAAGAGGTTACACCAACCTGAAGCCGAGCAGTGTTGGGCGTGATCAGTACTTTGATAGGAGACCACCTAGGAATACCAGGAGCTGTATGCTGTGGCCCACTCAAGTATCTCTGCATAGTTCTGGCACTTGCTTAGGATTGTCTTACGCAACCACTGAAGACCTCTTTAAAAACGCAATCCATCTTCCTTTTGAATGATTTTACTGACAAGCCAAAGTGGTTACATGTGAGTGACTGAGGACGTTTAACAGAAATCAGTTTGTTTAAACCTGAGCTCCACAAAGGCAGAAAGCTAAATAGCCCTGTGTTTATTCTTCTGGCCATATGTACACATATTCATATAAAATATGTATGGCTCCTAAAGATTATATTTGCAATATTTGTTTATTAAAATTTGAGTTTGATAAATATCCTTTAATCTTGTGAGGGGGGGGGGGGGGGGGTTCAGACTTTACTCTTCAAGAGCCTCTCACCTCTTATTTTGGGCCATTAGTTAACACTAATCATGTTTGTGAAAGGATGATTGGCAGCAAGAACATGTCAGTTGGTTGAATCAGAATTCAACCGACGGGTTCCTGCTTATGCACTTTGTTAAACGGATATGTGAGTTTGCTGTATTATGAATGCATCTGATAGAGGAGAATTAGTAGTGTATGTAAACTTTTTTTGCCTGAAAAAAATCCTCAAATAAACATTCAAACACTTATATTGAAGTCAGCAAAATGTCTTGTAATTTCTGACAGCTGGAAATCAGGGTTAACACTCTCCAAACCAAGGCTAAGTTCGCATCAAATTTAAAATGATTTGTTTTGGCCCATCGGGTTAGCTGAAACTTTTGAAATAACTCTGGGGTTCCTGTTTGTGCTGCAAAGGAGCCTGGGATATGTAGTGTCGAACAGATATGTGCTATGTATTGCTGCTGACATATAGACAGAAAGCTGCAAGGAGATTGGTTGAGCAAGCAACAGCAGGTAAATAGTGGGTTAATATTGCTTCCATGATGTCTGTATAGACACCCCCTGGAGGTTTTATGAGATCTGCTGCATACACATAAGCTGCTTTTTGTCTATAGAGTGCAGAAATGTATTAATCTGTGAAACTTTCATATCCCTTTAAATAATAACTCAAGACAAGAGCGGATCTTACATGGTACTTTGCTTTGTACGGTCTCCATTGTGTTTGTAGAATCATTTTTGTGTCTTCTTTGATCTATTACGTCACTTTCAAACTGAAATGCCCAAGTGCAAAATACTAACCCTAAATCCCCTAACTACAGTGTAAATGTATCCAGCTTAAATAAAGAAGAGTAAGAGCCAATCCATTTAATACATTTAAAAATACAGCTTTTTGTTCTTGCCGGACTACCCCATTATTTAAAAATATAATATTAGGTTTCAGTTCCAATGTTACTGAGCCACTACTTACGGAGTAAAACAGTGGGTTTCCCCTTTCCACCATGGCGTTGTAGTAATATATTAAAAGGACCACTGCCGTTCAAGAAATGAAGAGGTACTGAATAAATATTAGCTGTGTAATGCATGGGCATAAAATATTTTTTTGAGAATATCAGAATTTGTAACCACTGTTTGAGTATAGGAATCCATTTTGTGTTGGTTACATGACATTCTGGGAGATGGATGATGGATGTGAGTGCCTGTCTGTATTGGTGGAGGGAGATGGAGCCGTTGTTTGATCACTGGGTAAGATTGAAATTGACACCACACCCCTTCCCACTCATTAACTTAGAATCAGAACATTTAATCAAACGGTGGACCCTGAGCTCTCCATGACATGTAAACGCCTCTCACACATGCGTAGCTTCTACCAGTGTATCATGGATGCCTCCAGGGTCCTGCAGAGGTCACAATGGATTTTCCTATAATTAAAAACTAACTGTATAACTTTTTTTTTTTCATGCTAAAATATGCTTTTAGTGAGACTTAAAGGTTTCAAATATACCTTTTTATTGCACAGTGGTCCTTTTTAAAGAACAAATTACATAGCATCTATGGCAACTAGCACCTTCTGGATGGCTACAGTGTCTTGGTAAAGGTCCTTGCGTACCTCAGTGGAGCTGTGAGCTAAACCATGTAGGGTCCCCCATAATGGGCAGGTCATAGCAGAGAGGTCAGACAAATCATTCCAGATGTGCCTTGTGTGCTGTAACCATATGTTCACAAAGAGTCGGACATGACTGAAGGACTGAACAACAATGGCAACTAGCATGAGACTGTCATAAACTGACTGTACAAATGGGCTTACTAATTATATAGTAACCTTTGACACAATAGTTTTCACCCTTGACAAGTTGTCAAGTTGTTCGGAAGCAAATTGACCAATTGAATAGTCTGTGTTTATTCTCAATTGATAAGAATCCTTTATCGGCAATATAAATACAATTTTTATGATTTTGCCAACAAATGTGTGGAATCAGCCTTGGAAAGCTGTACTTCATGTGATGTTTAATTTATGCAAAATCCAAAAGGAAAATGCTTGTCTTCACAAGTTAGGCAAATGCTGTTTACATTCACATAGCAACCATGGATCTAAGCTTATTTATCTCCAAGGACTACTCATTTCTGTTTTGTGTTTATTTTACATTGATTTACATATATAAATGATTTAAAAATTTTATGTTCAAAATGTACGTTTTAGATCCAGTCTAACTTATCTTGACACTTATTTTCTAGACTGGCAGAGCACTTTCTGAAGTTGGGGATTGCATGGAACAGGAATTTCTTGACAATGCTGGAAACTGCAGACCCTGCAGGGAATGTGGACCAGGCAAGGAGCTGTCTAAGGTAAAGTACCTACAGTATACTTCCTGATCTTGTAGGGGTAGCAGTGGATGAATATCCAGCTTGTTGGTAATACTGGATACAAACACTACAGCTAGAGTTTTTTCAGTGGTTCCTAATGAATGAAAAGCGGTTTATTTTTCAATATATCATAGATTATCTGGTTTTATACCCAGAATAGTCTTATAGGTGGTACGCCAAACAACTTAAAGAACTTCTAAAATGATTATACAGAATATTTTTTACGGTTATAGCCTATAAACATTTATAAAGATATCCTAAGGAAGACTTTGTGACCTTAAAGGCATATTTAAGTTTCCTGGATTATGAATGCATCTGATAGAGGAGAATCCATAGTGTATGTAAACATTCTTTGCAAGAAAAATACTAAAATAAACTTACCCTGATATTGTTTGCATATCTCTTCAGGGTTCAGCCACTTGATTTTGAGAAGCCGTGTTCCTTGAAAATCTTAGTTAAATTAGCATAAAATTCATAATTTGTTTTGGCCTATCACAGGCAGTTATAACATTGTTTCAAATGACTGGGAAGTCAGTCTGTGCAGCAAAACATGGGATAAGTCGTCTTGTTTTCCCCTGGACAAGGAAGCAAGGAGATGCTCAGACAGTGCTGTGCTGCTGTTGGTTTGAAGATTAGTATAGAGTTAAAAAAAACTTGAATGCAGTGTTTCTATTGGTAGGTACCAGATGCCTATGTAAGCAGCTGTGGGGGTGTGGAAATAAATCTATATGTGTATAGAATGACTCCATGTTTAGTGTGTTTAGGATATAATCAGCATGTGTTAGATTAGAGGAAGGTAAAAACAGGGAAACTTAGATATACCTTTTAATATGTATAGTTTGGAGGATAGGGAGAGGAGTCATAGACTAGAAATTAAATATCAAATATCTGCTTCTCACAGACAAAGATGTTTAGGTGAATCGCTATGTGGATCACTTACAGTGCAAGTACATCAGTGGTTAAAGACATCTTGATCATGCTGGCACATTTCTTGTCATTGCTGTGAGGTAGAACACAAAGTTAAATTTACAAGTATTTCATGCAGAGACCTTCCTCTGAAGGAAAAGTGAACATCAACATTTTCACTTCAAAATTACATTCACTGTTGTGAGCAAGGATGATTATTATTATTATTATTATTATTTATTAAGCGCTAGCATTGTTCGCTTTGAATTGTGGTGTAGAAAACTACTTAGAGTCCTTAAGACTGCAAGATGATCCAATAAATCAGTACTACAAGAAATCAAGACAAACTGTTCACTGGAAGGAATGATCATGAGGCTGAAGCTCAAATATTTTGGTCATATCATGAGACCGCAGGATTTCCTAGAGAAAATTCTGAGGCTGGGAAAGATTGAAGGCACACGAAGGAGATGGCAGAGATGAGATGGATAGATGAGGTCATTGAATTGATGAACATGAACTTGATGGAGCTAAAGTAGGAATATAAGTACAGGTACAGTGCAATACAAATATAATAACAGCCAAGAGCTTGGGGCAATAGAGGCAAGGTCCCTACTCTGAAGAGCTTACAATCTGTAAGGGTTTGATTTGTGAAATTGTTTAGTATATGATGTTTTCCATATCTCCTTAGAAGCGCTTCTTATGGCATGTGAGTGATGGTAATTGCCCCACTGGTGGATTAGCTCGCAGCTGGACTATTCTAAACATAGCTGGCAGAGAAGGGGTTGAATTGGTAGCATCTGTCGCTACATAACACATGGTCCTTATCAGATCCTCCTCAGGAAGCCCCAGCATTCCTTCTGTTAGATCATATGAAGCAGAGTATATCTTGCTTTTATGTCAGCTATTTTTAAATCCTACTTTGTTAAATAAAATAAAGTGTAAATATACAGATAAGAGGTATTTCTGATAGATAACTATATAAATAATTGTTTTTAAAAATGTATTGGCTCTGTGCTTTATTATAGTTACATAGTAATTGAGGTTGAAAAAATGACTTTTAGTCCATCAGGTTCAACCTTTTTAGATGTCCTCTGATCTGAGGAAGGCAAACAGATTATGAGTCTGGATCTGCCCAGGTACCTATCCCAATAACTTATTACAGACCGGACTGTTTGCCAGCAGTACCCACTGAAGTGAAAGAGACCTGAAAGTACTCCTATTAGGACAATCTCCTGACCCAATCTACTCTCACCCTTTGATAACTAATGGGGAATGCAGAGAAGCAGATGACACCGTGTAGGTTGTGTGTGGCAAGCTCTTGAGACCTTGGGTCGCCTACACAAAAAGAGAGTAGGCATGCTCAATGTGAAGGCGATTGCAAAGAAGACAATGAACCTAATGCCTCTGCCTATAAGTGTTGTTGTTCAGTTGTTTTCAACTCTCTGTGACCCTATGGACTGCAGCAGGCGGGGCACATATTTTGTCTGGGTTTTCTCATGCATAAGATTTTCATGGCAAGATACTGGAGTGAGTTGCCAGTTCCTTCACCAGTAAACCGCGATTTGTCTGATCTCTTTGCTATGACCTGCCCATCTTGGCAAACCCTACATGGTATAGCTCTAAGTTTCATTGACATGGTAGCGATCCAGAAGGGTTGCCTATAAATAATTAGTACAAATCATTTCTCATTAGCTAAATATTATAATCTCTTTTGGGGTGGATAGGACTGACAACTCCAAATGGCAAACTTCAAAGTTAGTTTACTGTAGGAAAATGCTTTTTAAATTACGTTAAACTGAAGTACTTGTTGTCTATAGTTCTAAATTCTACCAGTGAGTCAGCTATTCAATGGAAACAAAAATATGAGGAAATGTATGATTGTGGCCAATCTTGAAAAACTGTCCCTCTTATAGGGTGGAAATATGACCAAGATAGTCTAGGACAGCTTTAAAGTCCTCATAACTTAATAATATAAATCTGTGATGAGCAGCCTGTGTCACATGACAGGGTGTGTATGGATGCCCAAAACTTTCAGTATGGCCACAAAAATATGTACTTAACCCTTTTCTTGGCTACACCCGAAATTGTAAAGTTCACTGTATGTGAGAAAGAGGGTAGGGATAGATGAATAGTGCGTGTTCTGTGGGGGCAACAGAGAGTAGCCTTCCACTTGCAGGGGACAAGAATTAAATGTAGACCAAGCCCGTAATTCTTCTTCTTAGACACATCCAATAGTAAATGAGACCGTCATCATAATGTCCGTAAAACATGGAAGTTGCACGTAATCTGCAATTGGAGGCTACGTATTAATGAGAGCCAATTAGTAATATTTGCAGATCTGGCTCACAAGCAATCTATAACTCTATAAAATGCATTAGAGCATCTGTTTTAGACCATGTGAGTTTCATGAAATGATATTAACCCCTTGAGTCCTGGGATTGATATTACTCCGAAATAACATTTAAAAATAATGTTTTTTAATTTCATATGTGTGGGTTTGAGACTTTTGTTCAATTAATACTAATGTCTTTCCATTACTTCTCATGTATTGTGTGTTTTATTTATGCTGTTACAGCGCTAATAAGTGTTTGAAAAAGCTCTTGTGAGTCCTAATTAGTACTCGTAATATTTTGGACATAAACCTGATCCTTTTTTCAGTTGCGGTCAGACTTTGTGAGCTAGAGCTATGAGTACAATATAATATTGTTTTTTTTTGTTTGTTTTTTTTGTAACTTAAATTATTTAGAGCTCGTAATATCCAAGCTGTCATAAAACCAATTGAGTTCTAAGGCCTGTTTTGCAGGTATGGCTGGCCCTTAGTGATTGTGGGTGGGTAACTTGTAAAGGGATTGCGAGTAGCTAAAAGAATATGTGGCAATATTAAGAGCAGTTTTAAGTGTGTATAAATTTACGACTTGGGCAATAGAATAGGGCCCTACGTTTCTAAATTAAATGCTGGCATTTTGGCTAATGTTTTCAATATAGTTTTGAGAGCAATTTCCTCTTTCTTCGTCATTTTTTGCTGTATTTAAAATAATTGCATTGAATTATTTTACATTTTCTGTTTTCTTGGAAAACCAGTTGAAGAGGGTTTGTTTGGTTTTGGATGTGAAAAACAACGTTCATCCAGACATTTCCAAGTGATGTTTTTTTCTTTTCTTTTTGTTTGTCTGACTCTGTGCCCTTCCTTTAAGACACGGTCACTTGGATACACTCTGTATCACATTTTGGGTCATTATACCAGTGCTTCACTTGTAGCCTGATCTTCTCTCAGCAGTAAACCAGGAAATTGGCTCTTTGCACAAGCTACTTTAAACATGTAGGCCTCGAGTCCTTGGCAGACATATCAAAGTGGGCCTTTTGAACCGTATTTTTAAATCTGCAAAATAACAGTTGAATGCGTTCCTTTCTTTGCAAACAGCCTTTCTTGTAACTTTATTTAGTTTTGAATACAGCTTATTTTTATATACTATTAACTCTATCCAAACTTTCTATATAACATTTTCTTTGCATAAAAAAGCCATAATATTTCACTCTTACAAAAGATTGAGGATTTAAAGTCTATGATTAATGCAGGATGCATAATGTTTATTTTATTCCTTAACAATGTTACACAGATGTAAACAATGAGAACATCACAACTTCTTTTTCTCTTTCAAATGCACCAGTGTTTTAGATTTAAAAGTGATTGTAATATGCACATATATATTTGTTTTACTGTAACTTTAATAAAAAAAAAAAAAAAAATATATATATATATATATATATATATATATATATAAATTATTTTCAATGTAGCTATATGGGTACATGCCACACATTATTTATTTATTTATTTATTTATTTATTATTATTACTAGGCACTTGCCCCCTCTGAGCACCTTCGGTTTGCGAGCCTCTCCCCACTTCTACCTTACAGAGAAAGAAGAAGGTCATTAGCAGAATGGAGGTGGAGGATGGGGGAGTATTTTGAGACGAAAGTAGAGCTATAAGGGGTGCATTATTTTTTAGGGCTTTATACGTTAACATAGCACCCAAACGGTTTAAACTGGTGTCTTTAGTCTGTTTATATGCCTTTTGTATGATTGATTATTATGCCAAAATGATTTCGCTTTTTTAGTGGTGGGGGAATAGATTTGTGTTTCCTCTTGCTAATTAAATTAAAGGATTTTTTATGCCAATTTCATCATTTTCAGGGTTGAGTGGTAGCCTTTATTTGGCACAGAAGATGGAGATGCCATCTAAAGTCATCTTTAGAATTGTTCTTGGGTCTGGTTTTTACTGAAGAAATACAATTTTCTAATTTTCAGAATAACATTTGGGTGAGAGAGAAGTATAAAAGAAAAAGCCTTTACATTTTTCAGTTTTATATGCATTTCTCTACCACTGGCTTCCACGTGCTTTACTAGGCTGCTTCTTGCACCTTCTGTCTCAACAGGGCATGTCCCACTATCTACTGAACTTTGTATTAGTCCTAATGAGGCAGTGGATCACTAGAGACTCAACACCCATATAATTTAATATAAAATTAATAAATTACATACTTGTACATTTTAAAAGGTGTAGTTCTTCAGAAGGCAATATTTAAATATACAGCAGTGTATAAGCTTGTCTGTAGCTTCTGAACATTCACATGCCCAGCTTAATTAAAACACAGATACCTCTCAGAGCGCTACCCTAAGCTGGAAATAATACAGCAGTGGGAGTCCTTGAAGCCCTTTTATCATTCAAATGCATAGTGGTTTCTTGAATAAAGTGGATGACTAGCCATTGCCTATAGAAGTAAAGGAGATTATTAGTACTGGAAAACACATCCAAGCCTGCCAAAAGAACTGATTATTGTTTTTCAAGCAGCCCTAAGATCATTAAAACACCAACCGTACCTAATGCATATAGAGCGACGTTTATATGTTAATTATTTCCCCTTCTACTTCATGTTTTAATATAAGATATTTTGGCTTATGATGGCTCTGCGGTCTGAGAATTGCACTGCATCATTTGTTGTGCTTGTTTAAAGTATTTTACATTGTAAGTTATTGGAGATGTTTACCTTTATTGATATGTCCTAGATACTGAAGTGTTCTCTTCCACGATGAAGTACCATTTGCTTATTCTACAACAAGAAATTTGGCACAGCTTCTTAGCTTTGAGACTCCAAGCATTGTGGGTAGGACAGCTAATTCAAATTGTTGCCGACTAGGACAGTAGAAAGATGATGTCCACTAAACTCTGAAGAATGAGCAATATATGTATAGGAAACCACTAATAATTTAAAAACATATAGAGGATTATACATGGATACCGATGTGTATGTAATAAATAAGACTGTCATCCTCCTAGAGTCTTATTCCACAAATTCTGGTTTCCTGTGGAGTGTTTTTGGACTCAAGAGTGCAATTTTGTGGTAGTAGGGAAGGGTTGTCTGGTTAATCATGGGGTCATTTTAGGGCTGTTGGGTTCCATCCATACTTTTGGAGAAGAAAAATTGTTTCTATGGCTGCATTCATTTGTGAAATAATGTCCTAGAGCTTTGGTGCTGAAACATTTTTTTCTTCATTATGAGTTTATTAGGAGATACTAGGGTATGGGTATTAGAAACATGACCATATGTATACAAGCATGTTTTATTATAAACTTTATTTTATTTTTCAATGCATTGAACCACTATTTAATAGCAGAAAAGTAAGAGAAGACTTGGAGGGGACAACAAGGCTTTCAGAAAGTTAGTTAACAATTGCTAAATACAACTTTTTTCTTTTTTTTTTTCTTGTCTTTTTTTTTTCTTTTTTTTTTTTTCTTGTCTTTTTTTTTTCTTTTTTTTTTTTAGTTTCCTTTTACAGTGAGCAAGTATCCTGGGTTGTATGGGAGAGTACAGATTGTCTTTTTAAAGTAGGACTAAAGGTTTGCAGCCTTATTAAATTGCAATTCAGCCAATTGAATAGGGCTCTATATAAGCACAGAGCATATCTTTTTTTTTTACAGAAGTTTTTAGTTTGTGAAGACCTTGCTTTTGGATAGAAGTTCACTAACTAAAAACTTCTGTAAAAAATATGCTATCTGCTTAAATAGAGCCCTATTCAATTGGCCGGATTGCAATTTAATAAGGCTGTAAGTCAGCAGAGGAAGTATGAGATTCTATGTAGCCATAACCGTACTGAACCTATAGACTGGAGAAGATAACTAAATGTTCTCCTCACTTACTCCTTATCCATGCTTATAACACAATGTAGTCTATAGATTATCACATTTATTTGAAATACCCATTATTTAGATTTGCCATGTTCTGCCTTTAAAGTTTGAGAACTTTGTGACCTTTTTTAAAAAAAATTCCTTTAACCTGAACAATATGAAGGTGTTTTTAAATAAAATTTTCATCTAGCATTTAGGAAATCACAACTGACACATTGTGTTATGTTTTTGCAGGAATGCGGCTTTGGATATGGGGAAGATGCACAATGTTTGCCATGTAGGCCAAACCGATTCAAGGAGGACTGGGGCTTTCAGAAGTGCAAAACTTGCCTTGACTGTGCAATTGCAAACCGCTTCCAGAAAGCAAACTGTACAGCCATCAGCAATGCAGTATGTGGGGACTGTCTGCCTGGGTGAGTAATTATGATCCAACTAATATAGTAATATGATTTTATATCAATATAGATTTATTTGTTTTATTCCTAGCTGTTTTTGTCACTTATGACGTGTAAGTATATTTGTCTAGAAACGTCTGTGAGCTCCATCTTTTATAGTGCCATTAGCACAAGTGCATCAGTGGATGAAAATGCAATTCATGAAATACAAGGTATCCAGTGTGGAGTCCCTACAACCTTAAAGAACATCTCTTAAATCTGACTTTTTTTTTTTTAACCAAAACCAAACCACAGTTCTAATATGTTCTTGTCAACTGACAAGAGGGTATCCTTTGAGGTTAGTCAATAGATTGCACCTTAAAGAAAGAAAAGGGTTCTTCAGAGTAAGGGTGGTTAATCTGTGGAATTCTCTACCAAAGGAGGTGATGACAGCAGATGCGATAGATAACTCTAAAAAAAAAAAAAAGTATTTGAGGGGTTATCCTGGATAATTTGAGATTATTTATCCAGGGAGGAGTCAGATTGCCAATACCTGGGGTCAGGAAGGAATTACATCCACCCCCCTGTTTGCCTTCCTCTGGATCAATTAATAATTAATCCGCATATTACAGATCAGAGGAGAGATAAAAAAAAGTGGAACTTGATGCACAAAGTCTTTTTTCAACCTCAATTACTATGTAACTATGTCTTGTCATGCCTTGACTACTGCAACTCTATATTTACTGGCCTTCCCTCCTAACTATCAGCCTTATTAAATTGCGATTCAGTAAATTTAATAGGGCTCTATTTAAGCACACAGCATATTTTTTTACAGAAGTTTTTAGTTAGTAAAGACCTTGCTTTTGAATAGAAGTTCACTAACTAAAAACTTCTGTAAAAAAAAAAATATGCTGTGTGCTTAATTAGAGCCCTTTTAAATTTACTGAATCGCAATTTAATAAGGCTGTATATATCCCAATTCCAGCATGAATTCCTATGAGAGACTTTAACTTTACTCACCATTTTTTATCCACTGCACCTCTCTGAAAATCCTTCTATTAACTCATTTTAAAATAAAATTCAAAATCTTGGCCCTAACTTACAAAGCATTTAACACCTCTGGGCCTCCATATCTCATCTCCAAGTATGCCCCAAACTGTCCCTTGTTCTGCTCTTCCCTCCAATGACGTCCTCCTGCTGCCCTTACAGGTCTCTGAGGAGCAGGGACCACTACTTCTGTATCCATATCTTTTAATGGTATTATTTGCAATACTCTCTGCTGACACTTTATATGTAAATGTTAATAGTAATATATCTAGCAGCAGAACATACTTTTTAGAGACATGATGGCAAATGCACGGGTGGGGATATTCCTTAGTACCTTTTGCACTTTTTTTCAAATGATGAGCTTACCGAAGGCTTGATCTAGGAGGTTATGTTGTCTTAAGGCTGGTAAGGATATGATCCTGGTTGATAGTTAATGGCAGTTGCATTATTAAAATCCATAATAAATAATATAAAACCAATAAATCCACTTCAGTTTGGACTCTAGATCAGATAAAATGATGTCATATAATTAAACTATATCTAGCAGACTGAACGAAGTATGTTAGTTCAATTTCACCAAACTACTGAACCCCGTACCCTAATGAGAATAAGAAATATTGTTGAGGGTTAATGAGTGTGCTATTTAATCCAGCTCTTGGTTTTCTAGAGAACCTGCTTTGAATGATATGTCCTATGTTCTCCACTGAACACACTATTTCATTCAAGTGTGGATCAATTAAATACAGCTTAGACAGGCTCAGTTGCTGCTCATTATCCCCATCATTTTGAATGGGTTATTTCACGAGTCCCTCCATGGTAAATGAACTAAACATATGGTATGGAAATACTCATTTTAATTGTCAGCCCTGTACAGTTGTGTAGAATGAGATCTTTTTTTTTTCTTTCTTTCTAAACATTTGATAAAGGGAATTCTGAATTAAAACAAGCCTGCCCTGAATACTAATTTCTGTTTTGTTTTATATTCTACAGTAGTAGCCTGTTCTTGGTTGAAATGAATTGAGGTGGGGGTGGAAAATGGAGTCGCTGCTGTGCACCCAGGCTGTGCAAACACTTACTTTCAAAGAAATATATCTTTCAGTTTCTTAAGTATGTGTGTCTTTTATCCGCTTCTTAAAGGGTTATGTAAGTGAGCTGGATTATGAATGCATCTGATAGAAGAGAATTAGTAGTGTATATGTTTTTTGCATTAAAACATCCCTAAATAAACATGAATTAGCTTACCTTGAAGTTAGCAAAATGTCCTATATTTTTGGCATTTGCATTTTATCGTGTACACCCCTAGAAAACTCCACCTCAATTAGCATAACATTCAAATTCAGAATCAGGATAGTACATTGTATCATTCTTCCCCTCAGTGGCTTCTGGCATGTGCTCAGTACAAGAACTGCGACAGTTACTTCCTGTGCTCTGTACCAGAAAGGTCAAAATATGTATCCCAATGTATTTCCTGTGGGTACACTGCTGGATTTCCTGTGTGTACCCGGCTTATGTAAGCATCCTGTGGGTGTGAACCACTGGATTTGACTTTTGTGTAAATAACTTTTGTACGTAAACTGAACTTTTCTATATATCAAATGTTTTCATACACTACTAATTCTCGTCTGTCAGATGCATTCATAACCCAGCTCACTTGCATATACCTTTAATAGTATCACTTGAGATATTCAAGGGTAAGGAAGAAGGTCTGGATAGGAGACAGGGTTTTAAAAACAAACTGATAAATTAAGAGGACAAACATAGGCTGACCCAACAACAAAAGCTTGTGGCCAAGGGAAACCACTTTAACACAGCACAGCAAGTCTCCAGTAAACGGAAAGCAATGTGTTAATAGGAAACTTTAGCACTGCCTGCTAGACGAAGCTTCCTGCGTTGACCTTTTATACAGTGGGTGGTGACCATCAGGATATAAATCTAAACCTTTAAAATAAGTTTTCAATGCTATTAATTTGAGATTAATTGAAAAATAATAAATGGATATGGAACACAATTTTGATTTGAAAGCATAATTTGATAATTTAACACTAAATGTTTACTTTTTTTTTCAAATACCCTTTTTGATGCAATAAAGAAAACATGGTTTCAGTGACCCTTTAATGACCAATGCCTTATTAGCCTCTGTTAGAAAACACTTAAAGGTCCACTGTAATGCCCTATTTGGCTTATTTGCCCACCCTTACTTGATTTTAGCATGGACGAACCTAATTACCTACTTGTCTGTGATTTAGGCGCCATGTTGAAGTCGATCTGTTGACTAAAATAATGGCTTTAATGGCATTTCTATGTTTAAATAGTTATATATAAAGTGTCTTAATGCACTTGTTCTGCAACGAGTGTGCTAGAAAACCACAAATACTCTGCCTGTTCAGTAACATCTGATTTACATTAGAATCATCCATTCCCAAGTAATGACTTGTTTTCACAAACAAACAAAAACAATCTTATGCCTCATTACAAAGACTGTGAGGGATTCTGAAGCTAAAAACAATAGTTTTCTTTTCAGATCAGCTGAGAACGAGCTAGAATATTACTGTAATTTAAACGGTTTACATTTTTGTTTTCTTAATTCTTGTGAATATCCAAAGTAAAGCTGTACAAATAAATGAACTAACTTCCACTCAATCCTTTAAAAAACAGAATAAATGTTTTTCCTGTTACAAGTATTCCCTGGATCTCTTTTTTTCAGAGTATTTGTGCTTCTTTAATCCATTCAGAATCTCATTTTTTGCCTATACATATTTGTTACTGAACATTCGTTGCGTTGTTGGGTGTACTATTCCAAAATAGATAACATAGATGTGAATATATTTCTGTTTAGACCATTGCTGGTGGGTTTTTTTTTGGGGTGCAGGGGTGTTGGTATTTCGTGTTTTTATGTTGTTGTTTTTTTTGTTTGTTTTTAATATCTGGAAGGTTTAGAAGCTGCTGTTCTCTACCACCTCACATCTTCAAACTCTATACCATTCTTTAGATTGTAAGTTTGCGAGTTTTCAATATTGTGTCTGTGCTTTGAAAACGAGCACCATGTACATTTTAAGCCCTTCATTCTTTGCTATGTGTTAATTTTGTTTTACCATGTACTTAACCCCCGTACAGCGCTATGGAATATGTTGACGCTTTACAAATAAAATATGATAATAATAACTCTGTACCATTAAGAGGACACCATAGCATCTGGAGAGCGCTCAACTGTCTTGGAAGAACACTAACCACAGTGTCTTTAGCCTAAAACCCATTCAGGTGTTCAATTAAAGCCTAGCTTATCTAAGAATTAAATATCCCTAATGTTATATTATTCTATTCTATTAATATATATATATTCCATATTTTTTATTCTTATAATTATCCATAATTATTCTATTCCCCTTCTGGATCGCTACCTTGTCGTGGTGAAGGGGCTTGTGTGTGTCTCAGTAAAGCTGTGTGCTATACCATGTAGGGTCACCCAAGATGGTCAGGTCAGACAATGCATGGGCCACTGGAGAAGGAACTGGTAACCCACTGCAGTATCTTTGCCATGAAAACCTTATGGATGTGCACAACCAGACACAAGGTGTGATGCTGTCCATAGGGTCACAGAGAGTCGGAAACACCTGAATGACAGAACAACAACATTCCATTTAGAAATTATGGTTATTATTTTTTTTTTTTACTAATGTAATTCTTGCCTAAACCTACATCATAATATTCAAATGTGGCATCACTGTCTGAAAACATAGATTTAATTAGGTGACCGCTCCATGACAGAGAGCACTAGTGCAAAACCAAATATTAGTCTAGTGTAATAAAATATTCTGTTTAACCCCAAAAAACATCTGTTGTTCTGATGCTGTAATGGCAAAGTCGCTGTTAGCACATTGTATGTTTTTATTGGTGTATTTTTTTAATAAATTCCGCAATTTTTCGATCTGGATAAAAAGTAACATCTAGCACTTTGGAAAGTGTGCCTTTGTTTAAATATCAAGTAAATGCAGGTCAGATTACTGAAGCAAGTTAAAGAATTTGTTGCCCCATACATTAAAGCGCTTGAACCCACTATGCTCCAAGACTGAATAAGGCCATTGAGGCCTTCACATATTTTTAAATGTCAAGAATATATTTTTTTATACAGTCATTTCTCAGTGTTTTTTCTCTTTTTCCAAGAAGTATTAGACTAATTAATTTATTAGGTAAGTTTCTAATTATGATGGGCAATATACCGTATTTATGCAAATCTAGTGCGCCATCGAATCTAATGCGCACTCCAACATTGGAATCAAAAAAACGTTTTTGCTGGCGAATGTAATACGCATTTGTACAGGAAGTACCAAACAGTGAGTTTATGTTACCAACTTATGCCACTGTGCTTGGGCTCTCTGGGTGCCACTTCCTCCGGTGGTCACCCACTCTAGAGAGCCGGGAAGCGAGAGATGGTGGCATCACGGTATGTCCCATGCTTTCCTTTTTGCCATCGAATCTAGTGCGCCATCGCATCTAATGCGACCCGATTGTCTATGAAAAAGGTGCGCATTAGATTTACGGTATATGCGCAATATATATACTGCAATGGAATATACCATTTTGGTTTCTGCTGACATACTTCAGGTGAGAGGAGACCTTGAATGCAGAGGTAGCTTCCATCTGCTGCAATCAACATATAGTAGCTAAAAATGACTGATTTCAATATAACTAATGGAAATTTATCCCTTTCACTATAGCTACCCTAGTTTCTTTATAATCGTGCTTTTTTCCTTGTATTGCAGGTTTTACAGAAAGACGAAGCTTGGAGGCTTTCAGGATATGGAATGCGTCTCATGTGGTGATCCCCCTCCTCCTTATGAGCCGCACTGTAAGTGTAAACCTGAAATGCAAATTTTGCCATCCTGCATATAAAATAGCCTGTTTAAAACATTTAAAACATCTCTCTTTCATGAAACTTTTTTTGTAATTCTTGTTTAAACTTATCGGAAACTAACAGGAAATACCTCTGTGTGCAGAGGCTATACACACTCTAGATCTCATTGGCAAGCACTGATGACTCATACAACTGTATTGCTGCACATTGGCTGGCAGGGACAAGCCCCAAAAGACCGTTTATAGATTTAGAGCAGTATATTTCAAAAATGGTACACATTATTGCCATCTGAAAAGAGAACATTTGATAAAGTTAAACAAAGAGAAAGTGCCTTCCGTGGCCATTTAAATAATCTGATTACTCTGTCATGATTTCCTGTAATACAATGGTGGATAACCATATCATTGAATTTACAGCTACTCTAAGTTTACAGCTACTCTAAGAAATAGTTCTTTAAACCAAATGTGGTCGATGAATTTAATGTGTATACATATTACCCTTTTTTAAATTGGTCTCTTTCTCAGCAGTTTTTTTTTTTTTCCAATAAAACCTCAGACTTGTCCATTATGAGAGAGACCTCTAACATAACTAGTCATTTCTTATGTGTGTTGCTTTATAATGTTCAGATCTGTCGGGTGTTTTCTGAAGTGTTTAGCTTCTTATTCTGTGTGTTTTTGAAAGACTGATTCACTACACAACTTTAGCCATATTTAAATAAAACCTACTGTGCTTTGCCAGCCATTGCCCCAGAAGCTGAACACTAGCTGTGGGTGGTAATTCCTCTCTTAATAGACCGTGTAATATGTCAGATCTCATCCAGAAAGACAATGGGAATAACCCAGGACTAACCTCTATATCTTTGTATTTGCCATTGGAAAAGCTTATTGATAGTGGATGGGCTTCTTTTAAACTCTTTGCCAAAGACTCCCAGTAGTGTTAATGGCTGATAGGAAATACTTGTTATTGGGGAATTAACCAGTAGTAAAATTTGCTGTTTGGTGCAGCAATGTCTTTGTGTGTACTCAACATTTTGAAGGACTACCATGTAAAAGGTTGTTTATTTTTATTTAAAAAAAAAACTATCTTCTTTCTATTTTTATTCCATTTGGCTCAATTTGCAGCTCTGATCAAGCATTACATTCCTTGTTGCTTCTGAGTCGCTCTAGGCATCTTCTATGTAAATGATGGTCAAAACGCTAATACTCCCATAATTTACATTGAATTCTAGTGACTCAGAAGCAAAGGGGGAATGCAGTACTTAATCAGAGCTACACATTTAGTCACGTGGAATAAAAATTAGACTTAAAAATAAATAACATGCTCAATTCTGATTCTTTAGCAAACTACCTGCAGTGGGCCCTTATTGAAGACAGATCACTTTTATTTTAATGCAGAATCACATGTAGAGCAGGCATTTTTTTGAGCATTTCAACTTATTTTGGGATTTTTTTTTATTTCATTCAGAATTTAATTCTTTAAGCCGGAAATAACAAAATTGATGTAAAAGTGAAACTATTGTTTTCTCTAAGTAAAAAGAATGGCAGAAAACACTTGGTATCTGGCGGGCATCTCTGAAAAGACCGAATAGTGGTGATTTTTTTACTTAACTTACTTCAACCAGGTTATTGAATAAGACCAACTAGAAAAGTGAAGAGTCCCATTAATATTCAATATATGTTATGGTTATTAATATTTTTATTATTATCCTTTATTTGTAACACACCAACACACCCCATAGCACTGTACAGGCGTTAAATATAAATCAAAACATTTGTTATCACATTGCAAAATGTTATTGATCTTAAAATCAAACCTACATAGTGCTTTTCCCCTGAAAACTAGCAAACTTCAAGTCTAACTTATATGTTTCAACTTTGTTTCTGGTACTCGTTTCTACATAAATCTACAATTCTTATGTTTATATGAACTACCTCCCCACAAAATTTAGGAACCAGCCCCACGCTGATGAGGCAGTGACCTCGAAACAGCTGTCTGTGGGTAGCTTTCCTGGCTTGTACATAATCCATCCTGGGCTTTGCTTAAAGCTGTGTAATACAGCATATTTCTAAAAAGAGCCATGTTTGAAATGGTACTGGATTAAAGAATTTCTTGGAATTCTGAGCTGGAAACAAGTTTTTATAACTTGTTTTTAGACATTCAAATGTGAACACAAAAGTACTATTGATTTACTATATATATATATATATATATATATATAATGTGTGTGTGTTTCAGAATTTAATCTTTTACTTTCCGAAGCCTCGTGAAACCTTTTTTAGGGTTTTAGGAACAGTATGTGAACAAAGTGTAACTCGTAATGCAAGGTCTTTGGAAGTGATGAATTATCTTTCCATCATAGTCAGCTGTGATGTATATTTAGTAATCTTATATACGCTAGTGACAAATAGTAACTTATAACCAACAGATGTGTATATATAATGTTGGCCAGTGCAAACATATTATATTCCAGCGTCATCTAACCTTATCCATCAAAAAAAGGAGGAGAAAGGCAAATATTTGTATGCAGTTGGTTCTATTGAAGTGCTTTTTGGTGGCAAATGGAAGAGTGTAAATGCCTGTGGGCCCCCCATAAATTAACAATGTCTTTTGTAACACTGAGATACTTTGGCAAGTGTTTTGTTTGCCTGTGAACACTTGTAAGGGGCATGAACTTCCTGTGCTAAAGGCTTATAGAGTGTAGCGAGTATATTAAGACTTTGATCAGAAATCCTAAGAGCTAGTAGCAGTTGATTATTACCCAGCTGGCAATAAATCTCCCTTCTCTCTTTTATCCACTGCCTGTTTTAGAGATTTGAAAACAGAAACCGGTTTAAACATTTACCTCATGTTGTAGGTTGTCAAAGACGACTGTGAAAAGAAAAGGAAGCATTTTGTTAGAGACGTGAGCTGAAGCGAGAGGTTTTAACTTGAGGTTTGGCTGCTTCTTGGCCGGAGTTTAAGAATAACCAGGCAATTTTCCACCCAAGAGTTACCTAATTTGTTTTTCTTTCTAATTATTTTATGACCACCAGTCAGGTAATAAACATGTGATGCAATGTAGTGATGTTTTTAAAGCAATGTTAGTAGTCAGATATAAAAATGGGTATTTTAGCAGGAACTTACATCCAGCTTTGGTAAAAACATTAGATAGAATGTAACCAAGGTGTTTTCGTAGCTATTGCTGCTCTTTGGGTGCTAGGGGTATGGTCAAGACTTATAAATTGGTCCAGGTTCCTATTCTAGAAGAGCTTCTAATATAGTAATGGGCATCTTGGAATTATGATCACCACCAACATCCCAGGATTTCTAGCTTTATCTTCTTTTGTATTAAAGTTCTCGCTGCTTTGGTCCACATGCGCTTTTTACTTTAATTCATTATGCTTTATCGACCCATGCTTCGTTAGAGAGATAAAATCCTGGCCTGTTGGAGGTCAATGTAGGACAACGTTGCCCACCAATGCTGTAATGGGAGATAGTGGGACCAGTGTGTTAGCCATTGATACCGTCTTTTTTAATGGGTAAAGATCAGGGCAAATTCAGTCCTGGAGGGCCACACACAAGCCTGGATTTGAAAATATATTTTCTGTGCACAGGTGAGTCAATAAGGATGGCTAAAGGCGTGATCGACCCACCTGTGTGCATCAGGGATGCCCTCAAGGACTGAACTTGCCCACCCTTAGTATAAATCATTTTATAAATCATCTGTTTAGCAGGTTTACATTATTATATTTATGTCTTGCAATATGATACATAAAATGGATATTAACAAATAACTCTTTAGTGGTCCCAATGTTTGAACCAACTCCTCGTGCATAGATATAAACTGATTTAATGTCATATGTGAAGTGGCAATGTTCTCATTTCATGTTTTCATTAACATTTTAGGTATGTTAAAATTCTAGGCACCATTACTTCTTGGTTCCCAAGATGTGATCACACCTGATTTTAGGTTATACTTTTGATAATATATGACCGGGCACTCGCATCTGGTCTGGTTAATTATTGTTGTGAAAAATAGTTTTCAGCCTTCATAGGCCGTCGCTGGCTTTTCTTCTTCGCATACCAGTGTCTATGCTAGGCAATACACGACACACAAGCATTAATTATCTCATAGTTGAATTGAAGATGTGGGCCCCAATAGTCTGCAATTGGTTTTGCCATTCAGACCGCAATAGATCTTACAATGACAGAGTTAGCAAATAGGCCCTACTTGTATTAATCTAAGAAGCAAAATGGTGCTACATTCTTCCTCTATGTTTCTGTAACCTGCTGTGCTGCTTTTACTCTGGTGGTAAAGCAAAGGCTACAAAGATCCAACCACCAATCCATCAGGCTCTGCATTCCTAAACACAAGCAGTGGAACTGTCTTTAGACTTTCTTAAACTATAATGGGTCACTTAAGTAATTGTTCACTCAACAAATCGGAGTTGTTTTAAACTAATGCATGGTCCTCTTTTTCCATGAACCGTGTTGCAGAGCTTCTCCAGTGGTATAATATCTTCCATTTCAGAAATCACATTACATTTTTCTGTCTGATCTTTCCTCTGAATCTAAAACAATTGGCGTATTCATTGTTGAAAGAATGAATGTTTAAAGAACGTCTTTGTGCCTACATGACCCGTTCAGCTGTGTGTATTTATCTAATTACAAAAGGCATAAATGTAATGTCAAGCTAAACAATGTGTGTGCCAAGCATTCATAACTTGATCATAGGTAGGAGGGAGGATTTTTTTTTTCTAGCACATATTTGAGTTAAGCAACTTTTTTACTGTTTCCATGGAGTTTCAATGGGTTTTAAGTGTTGGAAGTGACTTTATCATGTACACAGAAATGGAGACAGAATTCATTTTTCTTGCTAGGGAATAGTTTTTTTCCCTCTTTTATGGTCTGCTTTTTAAAATGTTGCCACACCTCTCAAAAACATTTTATGAATGAAAATAAAATTAAATGTGGGGTCATCGATGTGTATTAACCTTAGTATGGGAGGAGGTAGATCACAAGTAACCATGGCATCCCATATTATAATGTCATTTTGAAATATTTGATACATTAACACAATGGGAAATTAGAAATCGGCACTTCATAAATTATATTAAATGTGGTTGTATCCAGGTAGTCCAGTGGTTAGGAATCAGTGACCTGGGTTCAATTCCATTCAGGGAACTAAGAGGTCACGCCACCAAGAAGCCAACAAGGAGCTGTGTACTGTGGCCCACTGTAGAAGGAACTAGCAACCCACTCTAGTATCTCTGCCATGAATACCAAGTGGATCAGCATGGTGTGTTACGGTCTATGAGGTCACAGAGAGTCAAACACAACTGAACAACGCAAACTCACATCTTGGTGTTTCTCACTTAGATACGCTAATGTCTTTTCAGCGTTAAGGGGTGTGAGCTTGTCACAAAACAATATTTATCAGATCACAATATCGGTAATATTGCATTGCCCTTAATAATAAAAAGAGGGGGGAATCAAAAGCAAATATTAGATAACAAAAACAATACAACATAGACATAAAAAGATATAAAAACATAGGTGAAGTTTTTGGCCTATCACATTTAGATTTCTATGAAAACTATTAACTTGTTGTTGCTTTAAGATCAGAGGTCTCCAACTGTTTCTTTAATTAAAAAAGCAGATTTTGAGTTCTCAAGAAATGGCATTTATTGATCAGACCAAACAGTTTGCTAACTCTTGGAGTATTTTTCATGAATTCAAATTAGACTGGAAGCTCAATTCCACACCATGGCAGTTTTATATATCGGAGGTGATGATACTATCTTTCCACCACTGAGACTGAGCTATTGGAATGTATCCCAAGCTATTTGTCTGAGACCTTGGATAGAGAGTCGTAAGTTGTAACCCAATGATTATCTACTCTATAACTTTAACTTTTACAATAAGAGTAATTGTGTACAAATGGGAGAACAAACTCTTGTGGTCTATTTTATTTTTTTAAACTGGTTAGTATTTGGGGAAAAAACCTATTTGTTTTCTTTATAAAAAAGTTAAAATGTATTTGCAGATTCAGGGGGATCTTCTTCTCTTAACGCCCTACTATTAGGTGTCTAAGGGCTGGGAGGTTATCTGCCCAGGAGGCTGTAATGATTGGAGTCAAACAGACCTGTCTGGTAGAATTGTTTGGAAAGTCTCCTGGATATGTGTACTAGAGGCTACAAATGTCTTTCTTCAAATATTAATTTTATTTCTAATGAGTTACTAATAAACAAATGAAACTTTTTTTATGGCCACTAAGGTGCCCATTTAACTGTAGGCTGCTTGGTGATTTCACGAGAGATTGAAGTATCTCTGCATGTGAAATAGGTTTATTTCCTTCAGGGCTTCTCGGTGGTATTTTTATGGCTTAAATCAGCATTTTGTTTACTTGTTTGTGGCCAGAATAACCCTGTAAAGTAAAGTCCTGAACTTTCCCATCTTAAAGGGCCATTTACCTTACTGTAAGTGCTCAGCATGGTGTGTGAGAGCACAAGATTCTATGTTAAAATTATCTTCTTTTTGTTTTTGTTTTATTACACAAATTACAGCTAAAAATATAGTCTTAGGTCTGTTTACAAACACACTCCTGACTGTTCCATGATTAACTACATCTCCCAACAATGAGCGGTGAAGGTTCCATGAACACAAACATTTTATATATTATTTTTTTTTCCTGAACTTTGGGACTGTAGCAGATGTTAACCCCCAACTGTTGTATTTAGTTGATTCCTGCAGTCCTTTCCCTGCACAGATGAATTTGATGCTTATGCTCTCTGCACTGAGCAGTTGCTGTGTCTACATGAGTATTGGCAGTGCCCGCAGACAAACAGAGATTTTATTTATGAATTGTTCTGTGAAAAATGCACATATTTCAAAAATTATTTCAACATGCGTTTAGGAGAACTTTACAGTGGTATACTCAAATACTGCTGAATAACTGGTTTGAAAGGAGTCCAATCAAAATTCTTTAAAAATTGTGTCATATAACCAGGTGCAAAAAAAAAAAATCATATTTTTTATTTTGTTTTTCTTAAGTCAATCCTGATTTCCTTGATTTCAGTTTTTGTTTTTAATTTTGAGAGCTAGTAAATGTTTGGTAGATGTTCCTTGGAGAATGTTAGGTTTGGGCCTATTACCAATGACTGATGGCAGAGCAACCTTCTGCCTTTGTGTAGTCACACTGCATCAGCTGAGTTATGGAGCTCTATGGAAAAATGAGTTTACTTCCTTTTAATGGCTGAACTTGCTACAGAAGAAGATCCGGGTTTGTAAAAGGATTACAATAACATTTTAATGCATCACTGTAGGCCCATTGTCCATCAAGTAAAGAAGAATAGTCTCAGTGTTAATAAGTTATGTTGGTCCATCCCTGTCTAGTGCAAAGAGAATGCTTCACACAGCCCTGATTGGCACATGGTGGTGTATGACCATATACAAACACTCTTCTATATGTTGTATCTTTTATATGCATATTAATTATTTCTTGACTTGAGTATCTTTTTGAGCCAGACAGCTGAGTCTTACATTTTTTATTTCTTAACCTATGCTCACGATTAGCTTATAAAAATGGGACATTATTTTTGATATTGGCAGCCCCAGGGATCAGCGCTCTGTGGAAATGTTTTGGAGCCAGTACATAGCAATCGGAAGGGCATAGTCTCAAACTGATATCTTTGTTCTGACTCCCAGCTGGCAGCCTAGTCTGCTAATCCTTGTGGAAACTTACATATGAAACACAAAAGCTATTTCAGTTCTTGCTTATCCTACTGCACAGATGTTATGAGAGGGATGTAGCAGTGTAGCAAACTGTAATTTTATATTTTATTCATCTTGCTCTAAATGCATGTGGACAGTTTTGACGAGCAATTATGAGAGAAACCCAAAGGAAATGGCAATATGAAGACGTAAAGGAGAAAATGACTAAGCAGAAGAATAGAGAAGAAATAGGAAAAAATGTTTTATTCAATTGGTTGAAGAGAATTGGAACAGATTTGAGAATGAGACAAATGAGCATTCTCCAGTAGCTCAAGAGGAAAATATTCAAAGTCGAGCCCTATACGTGAACAGACAGCATATTTTGGAGAGAACTCTTGAAATTTGGACAACATAAAGATACCAGGTCATGTATGGAGTCATTGTTAAGGCATCAGTACTGATATAATGATGTTAAAATTAAATAATCACAAAAAAATGCAATAAATCTGAGAATTTGAGGTTTCCTTCCTGCACATTCCATATCATAATTCATCTCAATAGCGGTTGGTTTTGCAATATATATATATATATATATATATATATATATATATATATATATATATATATATATATATATATATATATCAATAATCTAGAAAGACAGTTATATAGACGGGGCTGCTAACTGCAGTAATCCACCTTAACACAACAGAGGCTGTAACAGCATTCCTCACTCCCGACAGTACGTGCACACGTTGTGCTAGCCAAACCCAATAGGATGCAGGCTTTCTTATTTTGAGCCCCTCTCCTCCAGGGTTTTAATGCAGCAGGAGTAGAATATATATATATATATATATATATATATATATATATATATATATATATATATATATATATATAATTGCATATTGCTATTTAGTATAGCATGGGAAGCTGAAATTGGGGAAAAGCAATGGTGATTTCAACAATAAACATGGAAATGTGAGCTGAAAACACTTCACTCGTTAGGTACCAAAGTGCAAAGTTAACATTTATAAAAAAAAAAAAGTTAGGTGGCATTTGTTTGGATTATGTACACTCTGAATAATGATTTGTATGAAAAAGTAAGAAGCTTTATCCAGAATCAATATTTGTTGAAACTCGGCCCTTATCTAGGGTCTATTGACTTGCTATAACATTGATCCTCTTTTGATCTTATTATTAATCGTTAATCTAGGATCAACAATACCTTATCTTTGCCATTGTTCATTGCTTACTGATTAAGTTAATAATTCTGACACATGAATGATCCTTATTTTAACCATGCAAAATGTGATGTATGGTATTATAAAATAATTGGATAGGGTGGATTTGTTTAATGGATTAGCCATATTTGCCCAGTTAAATGACTGTAAGACTTCCATCTAAAAGAGGAATGTTGGGTGAAACCAGGTTTATAAAACAGGTTGCATTTTAAAGACAACTTATTTATGGGAAAAGTAGCATGATAATCGTCTAAATATGATTTAATTACACATTTCCTCCATTTGTTGTCATGCATGAAGTAGATCCCACATGAAATTGTTACTCTGGTTGTACAGCACTATAGAATATGTAGGCACTTTAAAAAAATAATAATAATCTGCAAATTAGATATTGGGTGCCACATTAGAACAATAAATAAGGTTATGTTATAAAGTTTCAGGATTAGAAAAAAGTATCTGCTTATTACATATGTGCAAGTTTGGATTGAATACAAATAATTTGCTATTTTTGTATTTTAACTACTGAAAATGTTATTCAGCCATTGGATGTATGGTGGGTAGTATGACTCCTGGCACCTCCTTAAAGGCTTTCAATGCTGCTTTTCCATATTTACTAGCTCTACATTTCACAGTGAATTTTACTATCTAACAAAATTATAGGATTATTGTGCTGCCTAATTAATTGACTTTGCCGTTATGTGGCCTTTCAAATGAAAAAGTGTATATTTATTATGGTAGCATAGTATATCGCCAGTAAAATAAGTATTTGCAATTAGAAGTTATTGGAAAAGTTTGAACTTACAAAATTTTGACTGTCATTCAGCTCAAGTGATCCTCGCACAAGACTGATATTCACAATTTCTAATTACCCTCATTAACAATTTACTTTTGCAAATAATTGATCCAGTGTCAGTCTGTAAACATTGTTGGTTGTGGCAAGAAACAATGAATCTACTAATTATAGTAATTGAAATTTGAAAACAAGACCACTCCAGTGGGACGATCTCTTGAGCAGAGTGACATCCAAAATGAAATTAGATTTCCATATATTCATGTGCTTTAGCAGTGTAAGTATACTTGATCATGATGCTTTGCTTTTCTCATAGATGGAATTCTCATGTGGTAATAGTTTGAAAGCCATCCGGAGAATGTTGACAATTCTGTTCTATTTATTTAACCATAGAAGTATTTCAAATGCTGGATTACCACACAAGGAAGCTGGGATGAGAAAATTCAAACCACAGAATAGCTGTAAATATAGCACCGTATTTAGGCATGTGCATAAAATAAGCAATGGACTCAAGTTGATCAAAGTAAATAATGGAAACAGTCATTACATGGCTACCACCAATTCTATATGTATTGCTTATTCATGGGGAAACAATGAATACACATATTAATGGTGCACTAATGCTTCAAAAAGACTGCCGAGGGCGTGCTTAACATATCCCCATAGAAAATCCATATCACCGCTCTAGCTAATGTGTGATGTATAACCTAATACAGATTTAAATCTTCAATGGGAATTTTAGAAGGCTGTCCTGTGTATGTATGTATATATGTATATATATATATGTATGTATATTTATATATATATATATATATATATATATATATATATATATATATATATATATATACATATATATATATATATATATATATATATATATATATATATATATATATACATATATATATATATATATATATATATATATCTCTCACATACACACACACACCGTGCCTCCTTTTAAGCATATGCAGATTTGGAGTGTTTTTGCAAAGAAGAGTGGGCAAATCTTGCCAAGTCAAAATGTGCCATTCTGATAGACTCATACCCAAAAAGACTGAGTGCTGTAATAAAATCAAAAGGTGCTTCAACAAAGTATTAGTTTAAGGGTGTGCATACTTATGCATCCATATTATTTTATTTTTATATTTTTTCTTCCCTCCACCTAAAAGATTTCAGTTTGTTTTTCAATTGAGTTGTACAGTTTATAGGTCACAGATAAGGTGGAAAAAGTTCTGAAATTATTTATCTTTGTCTCATTTTTTTACAGCACAGAAACCTGACATTTTAGCAGGGGTGTGTAGACTTTTTATATCCACTGTATGTATGTATGTGTGTATATATATATATATATATTTATATATATATATATATATATATATATATATAAATATATATATATATATATATATAAAAATTATACTGTATTTTTTACAAATAGTACATTTATGTTCACATTTGAACATCTAAAACAAGTAAAAAAAAAAAAAACTTGTTCCCTGCTCAGAATTTTGAGAAATACAGTTATTACACTGCATACTGGGAATCTTAAACCGCAAAGCCCAGGATGGATTATACACAAGCCAGGAAACCTACCCACAGACAGCACTGTTTCAATGTTACTGCCTCTTATCAGTGAGGGTCCGGTTCCTAGCCTGTTTAGTAGATTTTGTGGGGAGGTAGTTTACCACAACAATCAAAAAGCGATGGAAGCCTCCACCATACATTAGTACAGAAAATAAATAGTACATCTGTGTTCATGTTTGAAAACGTAAACGTGTTTCCTGCTCAGCATTCCTAGAAATATACACTGCATTCTGGGAACCTGGGCAGGGACATGCAAATTTATATATTTTACCTACTTTCTATAAAGTATTTTTTTGTGATATTTTTTTTTTTTAGAGCTTAGTTTAATACTGAGAGACCTACAACTGCTTCTAATTGTCACAATTCTGAAAACTTTTAAAATGTTCCTATTTCTGACCACTGCATTGTATTGATTCTACATCTAGTCCATGCAACCAACTTGTAAAACTGTAAGACTGCCCACTTGGATTTTCTTTCCTTTGAAAACGCGATACGCAGGAAGTGTTATTGTAGAAATGACTGTTTATGTATTGACAACGTGACGAGTGAAGAGACAAACTTCAAATGCAGACAAGTTCCTCTAAACACACTATTACAAGCATTTCCTTAATTAGGAGATACAGTAAAGGATTCATAACTGTCATCACCTATATCTTCATTAGTAAAGCATGTTTTTGGCCTCCAGCAGTAATGATGGGTCCAGTACTAAAAAGTAACTCACACTGAACCCCACAATCTCTTCCCAATAACACAAGAAAGGCTCCCTATAATTCAATCATTGGTTAAGCCAAATGGAACTTTTGGGTTTGGAGTACAGTTTGGGAAACATTGATAAATCATATTATTTTGTGGTCCAAAATAAAATGAATATCCATTTCCAAATGTCCCATTTTATCCCCCACATTTAAGTTTATACTTTACTAGAGAGGTTATATGTTTTGTTTTTTTGTTTTTTCATTTACTACAACTACTTGACTTTTAGCCTCAGGAGTGTGCTTCTACCACTTGGATTTAATTTCTTTGTTTAGTGGTTTTTCTTAGAGGAGGTGAAGCAAAAGCCTATATTATACTTGTAAGTGAACCAATACTATGTAAATTTAGAAAATAAATCAAGTATAGTAAATGGCAAAATGCTTGATAAATGAGTTTCTGTAAAGAAATACAAGCTTTCATATTAGTCAAGCTCTATGCAGCTTATTGCTTTTGGCTATGAGTAAAAGCTCATTTCCACCATTACCTTTTTAGAAGAAAAAAAACACTTTCTAGGTTTGCCGTTCTCGTGTTGTGAATTAATTGGTTCCATCTCATTCCTGCCATTTTTGAAGTATGAAAAAGGAAAATGTGCTTATTTTATACAGAATTTCAGAGTGCAGTGTTTGGTTTCCACGGTGGTACGCCATATATTTTTATAGTCCACTTTTGGAGAACGCTTTGAAAACTGTGGTTCGACCATAAACTTCTTGGATTTTGGCCATTTCTGAAAATATGTATCTGATTGCACATGCAAGAGATTGTGTGTCTCCCTCAGCAAACCTACTTATTATGTGGTGAGCAGAAACTTGAAATGTCAGTGAAAAACAAATCGTTACGCAGATCTTGGGGTTTGTGTTTAAAAAAGAAAAATGAAACCAGTAGTTTTTGGATTGCAATGAGATACTCCTAGAGTTGTGCTATGTGCTGTTAGAATGAACTCATATTAAAAATCAGAAGCTGCCATTTTTTTTATTTTGTGGTTTTATGACATTATAGCATTACAGTATGGAAACTTTTATCTTCCTCAACAGTGATGTTGGATTTTTTTTTTATTTATGGTATTTTTTTAAATTGTTTTATTGTCCTTCCTGAATAATTAAAGAAACAGAAGAACTAAAAAGGTTAAAATATCAAAAGTACATAATATGACAGAATACTGGAACCAGGGAGTCCTAGATCCCAAAACTTGTATTACACCACTTTAAGCAAATCTTAGGATTGGATTATGCGTAAGCCAGCGCACAATACAGCGAGCATATGGTTCAAAGGAGCAATGTATATACAACCAAATTGATTAGCTTCTCATTAGTCTGGTTGGATCCTTAATTTGAATATATATATTAATATATTGTTCCTCCAGCTAAATATTATAATGCCAATCAAGTTATAAGTGATTACAGAAAAACATTTTGGTATATTTTGTATAAATGTATAGAGACCGCTATTGGCTTTGTAACATTACTTTGTATTTGTTTGCAGGTAATACTAAAGTGAACCTTGTGAAGATCCCTTCCACGGTCTCTAGTCCCCGGGATACTGCCCTAGCGGCTGTTATATGCAGTGCATTGGCCACTGTGCTCCTGGCCCTCCTCATTCTCTCTGTAATCTATTGTAAAAGACAATTCATGGAAAAGAAGCCCAACTGTAAGTTTCAATCATTCTGAAAGCTTAATTTTATTATTTTATTATTTATTAAGATTTTATTTCTAATGTTTCTTACAGTAGTCATACAGTAATATATAATGTCTGTTATGATGGACGCATGGTGCTTACCACTTTTGAAGTATGTATTTGATGTATTGACAGAGCATGGAAAGTTATTGTTTTTTTAACCCCGCATACAAATTTAGGTATTACTACTTTTAAAAACAGAATTCAATTGTAGGTTTCAAAGGAAAAGGGCAATTTTATGTTCAGGAGTTCAGATGTGAAATGAAGTATTACGATGCTGTGATAGACACTAACAGCCCTATTCAATTGTGATTCAATTGAATAGGGCTCTATATAAGCACATAGCACATTTTCTTTACAGAAGTTTTTAGTTAGTGAAGACCTTGCTTTTGGATACAAGTTCAAAAACTAAAACCTTCTGGGGAAAAAAGTATGCTATGTGCTTTATATAGAGCCCTATTCAATTGGCCAAATCACAATTTAATAAGGCTGTAAATACCTATTATTATAAAGGAAATTAGAGTGTTATGGCAGCAGACATATGTAGGCAGTTAAACGAAATACAATGGCCAGGAATAAAGTTTTTTTTTTATATATATATATATATATATATATATATATATATATATATATATATATATTGCCTTCATCATGTTCAGTATAAGCAAAACCAAGGTTAAGGGGCTACATATTTATTATTATTCTTTATTTATAAAGCGCCGACATATCTAGTAGCGCTAAGTACAGGGAGTATATAAGACAGATGTGACAAGTTACATATTGGTACAAAAGATGTATATGGACCTACTCCCGTACAAGCTTACAATCTAAATGGCTTAAGGATATTAGACCCCCAAGGGTAGGCTGAATATTACTGTTGTTCTTCTTTTTTTTACCAGTTGGCACCTTGAAAAGTGGCTTAATAACTGTTAGGATTTTTCTTTGGCATGTCATTAAAGGGTCCAACAGATCACAAGATCTCCAATACGCTGGTTCAGAATTGTCCTGTTTTGATAGACCACAAATTACTGAGCATATACACAGGACTTGCTGCCGATGCCAACAAGACCCAACACAGGCGTGTGGTAAGTTAATTTAAAGGAAGATGGTTTCATTAATTTATTTTTGACTTCGATAAATTGTAAGCAGCTAAATACTGATGAAACTGAATATATAGCACCACCCAGTCTAAGAATGAGTGGCTTCACTTATCAATATTGTGAATCTTAATTTATATAACAAAACGATCACAATAAATTCAAAAGATGTTCATACTGACCTTGATTGCTGGAAAGTTCTGAAAGCTGGTAAATTACAAAAGCCATGTCCATACGGGCACTCTAAATTTCTCTTTTAACCTAGTAAGAGTATCACATAATTTTGATGATGCTGGGAAGAGTTATTATATGTGTGTGTATGTATATATGTATATATATATATAATCTCAAGTAAATTAAAGTAAACTGAGAAAAAGAATAGGCGCCAGAAATAATAATCTAGGAGCTGCTGCCACGGGTTTTGTGGAGCCTCTGATTACTTGGCTCTGAAAAACTCCAAGTTTAAAAATACACAAGTCTTATTTGCCAGTATATACATGTTTTAAGAATTAATTTACTTTTGTTCCTTAGGGCCTGTTCATTTGATTCCATCCTTGTGTTGTGAAGATACCTACAGTATGGAGCACAGCTGTGTATTCCAGTCCCACAGCTCTCTTTGTGAGAGGTAATTCCCTATTCAATATAGCAATATCTTTACTTTAATAGATAATAGGTGAATTGGCACTGGTGCAGTATAACTTTTTTTGTATTAATGATGGTTAACTTTAAAATTCATGTCTAGTCGGGTTCATCCCACCAGCCATCCTAATGTAGTATAGATTTGACCGTTCTACTTGGAATATATGAGACTCATAACAGAACATGCCTGGAGTTCATAAATATACAAGCTTTGTTTAATTATGTATGGTTGCCTATCACTGCTTAGAGAATAAATATAATATGTTTTATAAAGGATTATCTTTGCCTATCCTATACTGAATAGAGATGCCACTGTATGACTTGGCTTAAAATATAGTTAAAGAATAAAACCTTAATAAATCACATTAATTGTTGGGTAGACTCCCGGTGTCCACTCAGTGAACACAAAGATTTATGTTTTTTCTCTGCTTTCCGGAATGCTAAAGCAATTAGTAAACCCACTGGTAACATATTTAGCAGTTTCCATCAGTCCTTTATCTGCGCAGATGAATTTGGGAAGGGTTAACTCTTTTTGCTTACGCTCTCTGCACAGCGCTCTTGCTGTTACACTGCCTGGTGGAATGTCAGAGTCTTATGTAAACAGACACTTCATTTATGTTTTTTTTCTGCTAAAAAGGTACCTATTTAAAAAATCACAAAGTATTACAACATGTTTTTAGGAGAACTTTACAGTGGTGTGTTCCATGTTGTGCTGTATATACTGACACTTTATATAGTACTGGTTTCCAAAGCACCTTACAAGATTTGAAAACTCTCAAACTTGCAATCTAAAGTATCACTTCTATTTTACTTATCAAAAGCCTACTATAAATTAAGATTGAATATAGTTTGTCACTTTAACATATGGGATTAACCTAAACATATATTTTTATCATCGCCTTTTTTCTCATTTTTTCAGGAATGTAGATTCTGTGGCAGAAATGATTCCAACATTTCTTGGATCGAGTTCACCCTCCGCCTGCAGAGAGCTTGCAGAAACTTGGCCTCTAGTGCAAACACCTTCTGGCAAAGATACCAGCTCTGTCTGTGAGCCATATCCGGAGCCTACAGAAGGAGATACAGACTCATTGAATTTAGCAACAGACGAGCCAAGTATATTGTTCATGCATAGTGACCACAGTATAAGCGGAGACATCTTTGAAAAGCAGACTACAAATATGCAATCTTTTAAACATCTTGAATTATTACAATTGGCCACCTGTCAACCAGCTGATGAAAAACAGCCAGTGGATGAGGAAAATCCTACCATGGCCAGCGATAAACAGGTAAAGTGTGTAAATCATACTGGGCGAACCAAGTTGCTTGGCCATATTTTTAGTCATAGACTAGTTTAATTCAAACTAAACGATAACATAACTAGTGTGCAGCCTTTTAAAACTTGTCTTTGGTAGGGTGTTATTATGTTTCTTTATTTTTATTTTTAGCTTGAAAGTTGTATTTCTACCTTCTACATTTCTACCAATCTCAGGCAGATCAGACTAATAAGACCAAAATGTTCTTGTACTTGTAGACTTTATCTACAGGTATATATCTACTAACTGGACATGTTCTTTATCATGTGAGATAAAGTCATAAAGAAAGAGGTATGGCTTTTTTCATGCATAAAATACCTACTCATTTATCCAACACGTCCACTAGAATTTTTTAATTTCAATCAGTTGTAAATATATTTACATTTTATACTTTTCATCACTTCAATAACATACATTCTTTATATATGTTATATATTTAAAAGTATAACAACTTCTTAGTTCACCTACAATTTCAGTGAATTCAAAATCGCAAAATCTCACACGGGCAGAACTGGATTGTTTTTCTATACAGTCTTCTAATCCAACCTGACATCACTTCAAATAAATCGGATTCATATTTTCTTGCTGTTCACTTTAAAATCCTAGATATTGCTGTAAGTGCCTTAATCTTCTTGGTTCTCGTTGAAACACGCTCGGAGCAGATCATTTTTCCTTGTGTTGCTTCCAGTTAATCCTCTTGCCGTATGTTTGCTCTGTTCTACTCTTCCAGTTTCTTCGATATTTCTTCTTGTTCTGAGACAATGTATTGAGTGATGCGTCTTGTAAAAGGGAAATATAACATTGCGGTAGCCACAAACACTGCCGGAATCTATCATAACATATTTAGTATTTCATTGTATTGAAGTTTAATCCGTCATCTGTAACATTTCTGTTGTTGATCTGTTTACCCACAATTTGAGTTCTGTTTATACTTTTTGTATTTAAACCATCTCTGTGTATTTGGCATCTGCTAATATTAGATAATCCAACATTAGTCTTGGTCTCAACCGGTTTCAGCCTTACTGCACAATACTAATGTATATGTCGTGGAGAAAAGCAAATTATTTGTTGTGGGTGATGTGGACGTGTTAAAACATACCAATTGTGTTTTCTAAATTTCGATATATGCGTATTTGGAAATGTCTTTGACTTAAAGGATCACTGAATTGTCATATTTTAGTATGAACTTTCAAAGAGTTTGACTTGACAATGTGCAAAGTGTTTAAGCAAGTTTAAAATAAACAAACATACAGCATTTCATTTTTAAGTATTGTATTCAACTTTTTTATGGTAATGGCAGCAGACATTTTGTTCCAAACCGAATTAGAAACTTGAGATTGATGGGAGAAATGCGAATGGTGGATTCACTGTTGAGACCTGTTGAAAGATTACTACTTGATAATATAACTTGGTAGCAGAGCAACTCCCAGTAGGATAACCTTTACCTTTATCTATAGACTGAGAAGCTGTTCAAGATGCTAACTCATACAACACATGCAGTGTGATTAAGCCTAAGATTTTCTCTGAAAATGATTTTATGCTCATGCCTTAGATAGCTGGGACATCGAGTTATGTATTTCACAACAATGTAACGTTTCCCAAGATAAATTGGGCTTTAAGTTATAGTCTATGGACTTTTGAGTCTGTTTGTTTATTACAGAAGATTGATAAAATCCAACATCTTTACAGGTCTTATCTGTTTGTTTTAATTTCCTAATATGTCTTTCACCGCCCCCGTACCACACCCAAACTAATTAGATTGTAAGTTTTTAGAGTATTCATTTTTGTAAGGTGCTTTGGAGAAAGCTCTAAGCATACTAGATTCTATCCTCAAAGACAGGGCCATCCACTCTTTGCAATGTGTCAGTTTTGTTTTGTCTTGTACTTAACCCTTGTTTAGCCCCACAGAATATATTGGCGCGTTACAAATAAAGAATAATAATAATGCGTCATTTTATTTCATTTGCAGGAAACCTGAAGGATCTGCCTCGTAAGAAGCCCACTGCATTATCTATGCTGAATACAACTTTATGGATGGTTTAAATAAAAGCTGCATCTAGATCTGCTAGAGAAGCTCCCTAAAATACAAGACTTTTGGCTTTTTGGAGTATTCATTTGTTGTATTCAAGATTTTCTCAAGAAAAGACTAGGAAAACTATAAAATATGGAAACCTTAAACCACTTTTCTTCCTAGAAAGGACAAATGTTTTTTGTTTTTGAAAATCATGGACAAAAATTATAATTAATCTACATACTTGCAAGATCCGGCTTATTTTGGCATATTGCTAAAACACATAGGTTGCAAAGAAATACTTTGCCAAAATCAATATTTGGATAAAATTTGGTTCAGGAAGTGTTCACCTTGATTAATAATGTCAACTGTAAATGTCTGTTTAATTTGAGCTACAAAGTGAAATTTTATATTTATGTGAAGGCCATCATCGCTTACGATGAAATATTTTGTACAGTAGATTTTTCTGGCTAAATTGAGAAAACCTATACTTTTCTAGTATTGTTTGGATTTGTATGTTACAGTACAGATAGTGTATTATGGATCTATTACTTTGTGTACATTGTATAGGATATTAGTTGTGTGTATATATGTACATATGTGTGTATAAATGTGTTTAGTTGCTGGATAATGACACTTGACCTTTTTAGTGATGTAATGCACTTTTAAAATGTTGAAGTTAAATGTAGAGGTGCAATTACTGAATTATGTACTTAAGGCAGAGGCCAAACATGTCAGAAGTATTAGCTTATGTGCAAAAATTGTGCCACAGATATAATCAAAAAGTGTTAATTTTATAATGCACCTGCGCTGGTTTGATTTATTACGTCACTAAACTTAATAGATTAAATTTGTTTATACAAATCAGGCAATTTTTCCAATCTTCAATTATTTTTTTTATGTCATACTAATGTAATACTAAGGGATTCAAATACAAGTATGGAGCTTCCTCAATATGAAAAAAATATTCCAAAGGGGAGGTTATTGCTTCATATCATGACCTCTTACATCTTTATTGATCATCCATAATTCAAAAAGTATAACGACCTTCATAGTGTGTAGGCACATTTGCATGTCCCAAAATGCAGTGCAATAACCGTATTTCTTGGGATTCTGAGCACGATATACTTTTTTTTAAAACTTATTTTAGACCTTAAATGTGAAAAAAAAAAAAAAAAAATTATATATATATATATATATATATATATATATATATATATATATATATATATATATATATATATATATATATATATATATATATATATATAAAATCTTAAATCTCGCAAGGAGATTAAGACTCTAAACTATACTGTAGTTTTGAATGCTGATGAAAAGTGTAGTGACCTACAAACACCAATAAAAAATTGTTTTTATTTGTTTTACTTATAATTGATTAACAATTTTAGCACCAAATACCATTTAAATTTGAGAATATACACCAATTTACCACATTTACGCATATTGATATCTCAACTCTTCTCCTACGTTGGGAAGAACTGAAATATTGGGGGATTGATATGGCATTGTTCAGGGGTCAATATATCGAACATGTTGGAGCCAGACAGGCTGTTCCTTGGAGCCTGAAAGGAAGCCCTCACAGAGATAAGTTTTAATTTTGGAAAAATATTTACGAGCTTAAGGTACAAATTTTAGGAGTCCTGGCTCCAAGGCTATCCGGAAATTCCCAACACTAGCATTGTTTCAGTTGGATTTGTTCTTGTTTTTTTGGTTGGTAAACTTGTATACTGTATCACTCAATCAGTTTGTGGCATAACCTCAGTGTTGAATAAACGTACTGTAATTGCACTTTTAATATCTCCAAAATAAGCATATATCTGTAGATTTTATTATTCTAAAATAATATTTTTAAGACGCTTATTACAAGGTTATGTCAAAGTGCCATCTTGCAAATGTCTTACACATTTCTTATAACAAGACTGATCTATTGTAGTTCTACAGTGTATATTTACAAAGATGTATTGTGGTGATTTGTTTTGCCTACACAATATCAAGTCAAATTTATATAATCAATTAAATTAGTATAATTCTCGTATCTTGCTTCAAATGTTTCCATCTCAGAAAAATTCAAAAGAGGAATTTTTATGGTCTGGTCATGTCAATTATACAAAGACATTTCTGCTTTCAAGTCAGGGAGCAATTTAAGAAGTATTTACAACCCGCCTATTATAATGCGAGATATCAGTATCTGCATTGTCTATTGTTCGTACCTGTTGTGCGTCTACATCTGACACACTAAACCAGTCTGTGTACGAGATCAGTGTCAGGCGAACAATCCTGATGGACAAGTATGGAATATATGACACGAGTAATTGCTTGGTATGTCACATCTTATTTTGCGTTCATAAAATAATAGCTATTAAGTAGTAATAAAGAACCTGAAAGAGAATATAAAAAAAAGGGCTCTGTCGTAAATGCCATCATATGCCCACATAATGAACATTTTTATTTTCTTGGGTGAAGAATTTCTGTATTAATTATCCTTTTTATGTTAATGATTTAAGATTATCATATAAATTTACCATTCTTCAAAGGCCAATCAAATATTATACAATGCAATTAAGAGGTGAGGTTAAAATGACACCAAAGTTATTGATATGGTTCATTTAACCCTAAAGGTAATAACAAGAGCTTTATCAGTTGAGCAATATTAAAGCATGTATTTATTACAGAAGCTAACATTGAAATATGGATATTTTTTTCGCAACCTTTCTAATCTCTTGTTAAATACATTACCAATAATTAGATTTTTTTAGTCTGTCTTGAGTGCAAGTCAGAGCAAAATAATGGGCGTGCTCAGACACCGACCATACCCAATATTTATTATCTTTTATTTGTAACGCTCCAACATATGCCATAGCGCTATACAGGGGTTAAGTACAAAGATTAAATACATAGCAAAAATTGGAGAGCCTTTCTGAGTTTAAAATATTTTTATTATTATTGTTTATTTGTAACACGGCAACATATTCTGTAGCTCTTTACATGGTGCTTTTTCCCACATATTGAAAACTCCCAAACTTACAATCTTTAGTTATGCACTGAAGAAAATGAACCAAAAGCCTTCTATTAAAGACCCAAATCTTTGTGATGGATCAGAAAGGTTGACTGACAATACTGCAAACGTTAACCAAATATCGGTGTACGGATAACATTCAACTGATAAAGTACTTGTCCACTAAAGTGTTATGTTATACCATATTTATAACCTCTGCTCTGCCACTAGTTTTTGCTTAAAAAATGAATGTAATAATCTCACGTGCAGCATAGTATTTGTGTTTCAAAGACATGACCGCTCCATTGTACACTCCATATAACTCCAATTTCTGCTATTATTACGTATTACCAAACCTGTCCTTTGAAATCGATGATAACAAATATGGGAGTTATAAGACCCCCATGTGCACTTTTGTATTTATTGCCCTTCGATTCTCTTTTATTAAAACCGTAATTAGTTTTTTTGCTCTTTATATCTTGCTATTTGAGCATTGTGCTTTGTATAAACTTGTCTTATTCCATTATTAAATACACCATGCCGTCAGGTGCAGAACCTATGCAACTTATGTATATAAAACATTTTTATTAGTGCAGTAAAAGTATTTGCAGTGCTAACTTGAATATAAAATGGCTTTTAGGAGCTACTGTTACTGAAGTTTTGCATATTTTGTAAATGTCATTTTTTATATTTGTATGTAAATAAATTCTTAAATAACCTTTTAATGTAATTCTTTGTCTTTTTTACCTTTTTTAAAGTCCATTGGTGGATTTTGAAAATGTTTACGCAAAGCCATATGTTATAGTTTGTCATAAAGAATCAAGAAACCACAATATTTAAATTCTGGCTACTATATGGGGTGCTATAAAAGTGCACTTCCTGTGTCTATTTAAAATCTTAAAGGACCCTGTGGCTTTTGAAACACTGAATTTGATAATGGGCTAAATGTTTTGTGAAGGTTAAAAACAATTTAACAAATATTTTTAATATATGACCATAGTAGTCCTTTAAATGTAAGATAAGTTTGTAGTTCATAATTGTCAAAATAAGTTGTTGCTGGTTGCCATATTGGCTTATATTTAAAATCTAATGTTTTAGGTAAACTGAAAAACATCATTAGCTAGCCAGGTCTAGAACAGTTTTGGTGATGGCAGTGTGTAATTTGCTGGTGCCGAAGACCCAATAATGCTACTTGTGTGTTTAAGAGTAGAGCAAAGGGGTAGGGTTTTCATAGGTATAGAGAGGGTAAACAATGTTCGGTTATGGTTCGGGAAAGAAGAGGGATTTGAAAGGGTCAGGCCCGTGGTAGCTTATACGTATAGTTAGGAACTTTGTTGCAGGTCCGAAGGCCCTATTCTATTGCCCAATTCACAAATTTGTACACACTTAAAATCATAATATTGCCACATATTCTATTAGCTACTTGCAATCTGAATACGAGTTACCCGCCCACAATCACTATGGACAGCCAAATCCGGCCTTAGAACCCCATTGGTTTTAGCACAGCTTGTACATTACGACCACTAACTAACTAAATAAACTTACAAAATCGATATTTTATTAAACCTGTAGCTTTAGGTCAAAAATAAAGTCTGACCTGCAACTGAAAAAGGTATCAAGTTTCTGTCAAAAATGTTATGAGGACTAAATAGGACTCACAAGGGCTTTTTCAAACACTTATAGCTGTAGCAGCAATTAAAAACACAATACTGTACTTTTAAGGCACGTGAAGGTATGGAAACACATTAGAATTAATTGCACAACAGTCTCAAACCCACAAATATGCAATAAAAAATGTTGTAACTGTTATTTCTGAGTAATATCGATCCTGGGACTCATGGGGTTAATACATATCATGAAACAACTCCCATCTCGATCCACCATCTTCATTAAAGGTAATTCAGAAGCCAACCCTTGCTTTAGTAGAGGGGAACAATGCCTTTTAGGCCCACCCCAGTCAAATGACATGATCTGATGAGATGTAAAAACCCTAATGGGATAGGGGTATTATGAAACATGTCTGAGGGGAAAAAACACTATACTTCTCATATTCACATTCAAGTATTTTCAAACTCTTAGGAATTGAAGAAAAACTCTCCTTTAAAAACAAACATAAAAGTCACCTAGACAGGAGATCCTCACAAGAGTGTGAAAATCGTCTAAATTGAAATACATTGACTGAATACACATCAGTCTCTATTCAGCCAATAAACATTTGAGAATTGGCTAATTGGAGTCCGTTGAAGCTTGTGTGCACCTAATACAGTATTTGGTGTTTTATTTCATTAGCAGATTTCTAATGGCTGAGGTTGCTAGCATAATTTCACATTGCTGCAGCATGGAACAAAGTAGAATATTAAGTTATACTTTTTGCCATGTTTATTTTTTAAATGGACATTCTTCCTTCCCAGTGACCCCTATCCCACTGGATAGGTTTTGGACCTTGGCGGAAATGCTCATTCAAAAAACTCAACGAACAAAGAACAAACAAATTAAGGGTGGAAAATGACAGGACCATTTACAGGCCAAATGACATTAGAGGCATTCGAAAAATTCTACGCTAATCTATACTCCGCACCTCCTAGTTCAGGCTCTATCAATCACGTAAGTCAAATTGATAACTTTTTGTCCTAAATTAGCCTCCCAAAACTAGATATGGAAAGATCAGAGTTATTAGATGTCCCAATATCCCTAAACGAAGTTAAAAACGCTATAAAAGCGTCTTAAGTCACATAAAGCCCCTGGTCTGGACGGTTTTACCAATTTTTACTACAAACAATTTATTGATACGTTATCACCTCATTTACAAGCTAGGTTCAACAACATAAACTTAACACTTCTTCCCTGCCCAATTGTGTAGTTGTCAATGGCGATCTTGTCTCAAACTCACAAAAGAATACCACTCGTAGTGCCAGATGCAAGGCTCACCCCCTATGGTTACACCAGAAGACTACACCAATTTATAGGCTATCACAATTTAAATGGTGGTTAGATAATTAATTAACTAGTACTGCTGATCTCCTAAGGGAGAATCATGAATGGTCCCCCACGATATTCAGAGACCTACATCCGATACCTTTAAAGGAAGGGCTCATATCACTGTTACTAAAGTACTCAATGTAATACTCTAGCTAGGTCCACACCCTTTGAAAAATGCTATATGGATAATCTTAATGGTAATGGCAATATATCCACTATATACAATTTCCTATTAGACCAGTCCATACCGTCTAAACTCCACCATCCGCACTCTTGGGAATCAGAACTTGCCATTACCTTGACCGGTGCGCAGTGAACAAATTCACAAGCACGCTGCTGGCTCCTCACTAAGCACTATTCTGAGAAAAAATACACACAAAACTATCATGAGGTGGTACTTGACACCTGCCAGAATGACACTTTCCAACCCCTCTTTAGATGGCAACTGCTTCAGAGGTTGTAACGACTTAGGCACCCTTAAACATATCCTCTGGCAGTCCAAAGATTGCCCATATGTGGTCGGAGAGATTGTAGGATTGCAAGATTCCCCAAAGGCCGGAGGAAGCTCTATTAGGCCTTCCTATAGAGGGTCTTTTCAAAGAAGCTTAACTGTTATCAAATCAAGTGATTTTGGCAGTGAAAATTATACTAGCCAAATCCTGGAAGTCGAGGATCCCTACATATAGTACAGTTTTGGCGAAACTCAACTTTATCTATTCCATGAGCATTATCTCAGCTGACCTAGATCCTACACATAGAAAATCGGCTTCATGATGGGACACCTGGACCATCCATGTTGGATGGTAGAGATTCAGGATTAAAATAATAAATGATGGGTAATCTTTCAGGGGAACCATGGCTATATACTCCAGCCCCCTACCCCTTTTTTTATTTTTATTTTCTTCTCCTTTTCTTCTTTTTTCTAGTCTCTGCTTTTCTTTATTTAATATTCAATTTTTTCCTTTGATTAAGGGTGCTCTTACACATACGTCACTATGCAATATACTGTATGTGTTATTCAAAACGGTAATATATAAAAGAAAAAAAAAAAAAGTCAAACAAGATTAAAACGTTATTATGATATGTTTTTTCTTTCCCAAGTGATGTACCTTTACTGTTTATGTTGTGCTTTTGACGCTTTGGGGTTAATATATTAACCTGATTTCCTCAATAAAAATGATTTAAAAAAAAGAAGGGTAAGGGAATGTTATATTGGTAGAGTGTCTGAGGCTTATGCTTAAGACATATATGAGTGAGGGGTACATAAGGCCACCTCAAGGTGTGCTTAGGTCTGGGCCCCGTTGCCTAGGTCAAGGGAAGCATATTTTCAGATGGCAGTAACCTACTTGAAGATGGTTGTATAGTCACAGAAATGTCTATTTTTAATGAACTTTCTGTCTAAATGTACCCAACACTTTTTCTGATATACATAAGTACTTATATGCCTATAATTTGGGATCAGAGGAGTAATAACTAGGGTGTGAGGGCAGATAGCAGATAAGTCTCACGGGCCTAAATAAAAATAAAAATGTACATGTTATTTATTATCTTACACATGCAAATATAGTTTCATTCAAAGTGAAAATTTGATAATTATGTAATTAATATATGTGATTTGGGGCTACAGTGAGTATATACAGTATAACAAACGTAATATAAAATAATTTCTCTCTTCAGGTTAATCAAGTAGAGAGAGTTCATGCAAATAACAGTCAATTTAAATGATTACTATAAGAGTTAGAAACTTTAATTAGACATTGATCAGCAAAACAACTCCTATTTAATGTTTCAAAAAGCAATAAACCTCATTTTCTAAGACCCCGGCCCACCTGTTTGTCTCCACAAACTTAGAAGTCATCAAAGCGATTGGACCACCTCTGGTTGGGAGGCAGTGCAAAATAGTTAGACACCATCTTGTGCCTTGCCAGGAGCAGTGCTATTTATTGAATGTAACATGGGCGTATTTAGGTCTTATGCTGCCGTAAGACATTCAGACTTATGCTCCCACCACCCCATGCCCCACTTGCTACTTCGCCTTTCCATTTTTGTATCCTAAAACATGTTTAAATTTTTTTTAAATATATTTATATATACCGTATTGGTCAGAATATAAGCTGCACCCGCATATAAGCCGCACCAGTAAAGTTCAAGGGGAAAAAATAGAAAAAAGATAGTACTCAAATATAAGCCGCACCTGTAAAATTGGAGAGAAAAAGACTCTCAAAGTGATCAGCCATTGCAAGAAACAGGCTTTCTAATTAGCACTGTAGCTTTTTTTGCAGGTTACAGGCTTTACAGGATGTTAGAATCACTAAAACCGGAAACCGCTATTCAATACCGCAGTCTCAAGCATGAAAATCTGCACCCTTAACTCGCAATTGGCAGTCATTTTGCGTTCGCAAATAGAAGCCGCACACCTAACAAGCAAAGTTCGTAAATCACAGTGGTTTTTTTTTTTAAGGTCGCGAATATAAGCCGCACCCGTAACTCGCAAGCTCAAAAATCAGAAAAAAGGTGCGGCTTATATTCAGACCAATACGATATATATATATATATATATATATATATATATATATATATATATATATATATATATATATATATACATAGTTATATAGTTACATAGTAATTTAGGTTGAAAAAAGACTTTAGTCCATCAAGTTAGTTCAACATTTTTAGATTTCTTCTGATATGCAATACACCGATTTATTGTTAATTGATCCAGAGGAAGGCAAACAGAAAAAAATAAACCAGTGAAACTTTGCCAATTGTCTCAACATGGAAAAATATATAAAATTCCTTCCTGACCCCAGACACTGGCGATCGGATTCATCCCTGCATCAATACTCTCTCCTTATTTATCCAGGATAGCCCTTAATGCCCTTTTTATTTAAATATATATCCAATCCCTTTTTAAAGTTATCTATTGAATCCGCTGTCACCACCTCCTTTGGTAGAGAATTCCACAGATTAACCACCCTTACTGTGAAGAACTCTTTTCTTTCTTTAAGGTGAAATCTTTTTACTTCTAATCTCAAAGGATGTCCCCTTGTCAGTTGAAAACCTCTTGGCACAAAAAGTTCCCCTGACAAAGCCTTGTATTGACCCTGAATATATTTATATAAGGTAATCATATCCCCTCTTAGATGCCTTTTTTCTAGAGTAAATAAGTTTAATTTGGTTAGACTTTCTTCATATCTTAGCCACTCCATGCCATGTATTAGCATTGTTGACCTTCTCTCTCCTTTTCCAGCTCTAAAATTTCCTTTTTATGTAGTGGTGCCCAAAATTCCATATTCCAAATAAGGGCGTACTATAGTGGCAGAATTATATTTGCTAATATTGTACTTGCCATTGCAGATGCTGCTTGGCATTGCGCACTGTTACCTAGGCGGTTGTCTACAAGTACTTCCAAATACCTTTCAATATCTGATACCCCTAGGTTTGCTCCATTAAGCTTATAAATTGCATGGCTATTTTTCCTTCCCAGATGCATAACGTTACATTTATTCATATTAAATCTCATCTGCCATTTAGATGCCCATTCCTCAATTTTATGTAAATCCCTTTGAAGGGAAAGCACATCATTGTCTGATTTAATTACCTTGCACAACTTTGTGTCATCAGCGAAACTGGAGCCACTACTTTCCAGTCCAACCTCTAAGTCATTAATAAATATGTTAAAAAGGAGAGAACCTAATACTGAACTCTGAGGAACCCCACTTACCACATTAGTCCAATCGGAGTATGTTCCATTTACAACAACCCTTTGCTTCCTGTCTTTTAGCCAGCTCTCAATCCATGTGCAAATATTTACTGCAATTCCTGTATCTCTTAGTTTGCACAATAGTCATGCCATGTGGCACTGAATCAAAAGCCTTTGCAAAATCCAAATAGACTCTATCCACTGAGTTGCCTTGATCCAAGTTCCTACTAATCTCCTCATAGAAACTAATTAGATTTGTTTGACATGACCTATCCCTTATAAACCCATGTTGACACCTACTTATAATCCTGTTCAAATAGACATATTCATGTATATTATCCTTATTAACACTTCTAAAAGCTTTCCCACTACAGAAGTGAGGCTCACTGGTCTATAATTCTCCGGATTTGCTCTTGCTTCCTTTTTAAATATAGGTATCACATCTGCTTTTCTCCAGTCATCTGGTAGAGACCCTGTGTTGAGTGAATCTTGAAAAATTAAATATAATGGTTTGGCTATTACAGAACCCAGTTCCATCAGTACCCTTGGGTGTATTCCATCAGGACCCGGGGCTTTATTAACATTTATTTTTTCCAACCTTTTTGGGATTCTTCTTGCGTTAACCAGTTATTTGGTGAAGGTAGTGTAGCCCCATTATGTTGCAGTGTCCCAACCACTGGTACCTCCCTTGTGTATACCGAAGAAAATAACCTATTTAGCTCATCTGCCTTTTCCTTGTCACTAATTATCAGATGGCCAGTGTCACATTGTAATGTTCCTATAGCTTCCTTCCTGGCCTTCTTTCCATTAATATACTTAAAAAATATTTTAGGGTTAGTCTTACTCTCTTTTGCAATTAATTTTTCATTTTCTATTTTCGCCAGTCTAATAGCACTTTTGCAAGCCTTGTTGATTTCCTTGTACTCCTGTAAAGCAGTCTCTGTCCCCTCTTGTTTGTATAATTTAAATGCCTGTTTTTTACTCTTTATCTTGATCTTTAAATCATTGTTAAGCCACAATGGATGTGATTTACTCCATTTACTTTTATTCCCACATAGTATATGCCGATGTGTATGTATACTTAGTAAGGATTTAAATGTTGTCCATTTATGTTTAGAATTTTTACCTGTCAGTTCTCTGTCCCAGTCTATACGTTGTATCGCTGCCCTTAGACCATTAAAATCTGCCCTTTTAAAATTAAGAGTTTTTGTTGGCCCCTTAAAATTTAGTTTTTTTTAATTCAATCACAAATGAGACTGTGTTGTGATCACTGTTTCCCAAAGGTTGCCCTATTTCAACATTTGATACTATATCAATATTATTTCTGATAACTAAATCCAAAATAGGCTAATTTCTCTTGTATAACCTGGGCCAGGTAGTCAAGAACCTGCTCCCCTTAGATGAACTGTTGGTCTCATTTATCCAGTTTATTTCAGGGTAATTAAAATCTCCCATTATTAGAACGTGCCCATGCTTAGCTGCATTTCCAATCTGTAACAATAATTGTATTTCCTCACGTTCAATTATATTTGGGGGTTTATAGCATACTCCTATCAATATTCTTTTAGAATTTGCTGCTCCGCTATTTAACTCTACCCACAAACATTCAACATTACCACTAGTTCCACCATAAATATCTTCTCTGACTATAGGCTTAAATTCAGGCTTAACATACAGACAAATGCCTCCTCCTCTTTTACCTTTTATCTTTCCCAAATAGGTTATAACCATCCAGATTAACAGTCCAGTCATGAGATTCATCCCACCATGTTTCAGTAATGCCTATTAAATCCCATTTCTTATAAACTGCAAATAATTCTAACTCTCCCATTCTTCCTGGCAAGCTTCTGGCATTAGCGAGCATACACCTTATGTTATGAGTCTGTAGTTCTGAAGTGCCTGCCACTGTACTTGAGTTACTTAGCAATACCTCCCTATTGACTGTACTAACCCTCCCCCATCTCCTCCCCCATGACTAGTTAATGCGTTCCTTACCCCCTCTACACTTTGTACCTCATTACTTCTATCTCGTGCCTCCCCCCACCTACTAGTTTAAAAACTCCCCCAGCCGTTCTACTATCTTATCCACTAGCACAAAAGCTCCCTCATCATTAAGGTGCAATCCATCCCTGCTATAGAGATTGTACCCAAGTGAGAAATCAGCCCAGTGCTCTAAAAACCCAAACCCCTCCTTAATGCACCACATTTCTCCTTATGCCTCCCTGGGCAAGCACGTGGCACTGGTAGTATCTCAGAAAATACTACCGTGGAGGTCCTTGCCTTCAGCTCATTACCTAGTTCTATAAAATCATTCTTTAGGACACTCCATCTTCCACTAACTTTGTCATTAGTACCAATATGTACCTAGACCGCTGGTTCATTTCCAGCATCTCCAAATAATTTATCTAGCCGATCCACAACATGCTGAACCCGAGCACCCGGGAGATAGCAAACTGTTCGATTGCTGGGATCTTGGTGACAAATCACCCTGTCTACCTTCCTAATAATAGGGTCCCCAGCCACCAAAACCTGCCTATTCTGCCCTCCCTCTCCTCCAATAGAACTGTTCTCCCGGCTGTTAGAGGGAACAGCTCTATCTGGCATTGCCATTCCTGAATGGACATCCTGAATAGTTTCACTCAATCTGGCAAATCTGTTGGTGCTTGCCAACTCAGAACTGGCCTCCCTCCTGCTCCTGTTCCCCTGATTCCCCTTCTAACTGTAACCCAGCTACCTCCCTGGACATCCCCAGCTAAACTGTGCTCAGTGAGCACCAACCCCCTTTCCACTGAAGCAATAACACTAAGTGCTGCAATTCTCCTCTCCAGTTCTCCAATTTAAGTTTCAATATAGGAACATGATCACACCTGTCACAGAGGTATGGACCCTGGATCATCTGTTCCAGTATTGCATACATATGACAGGATGTACACCGAGTGAGGTTGCCACTGGACTGACTCATAATTATAGTAAGTATTTTTTTTTTTTATAAAACACTACAATGTTCTCCCCCTTTGCACTCCCTTCTTTTATTTAAACTCCTACATTTATACTAGAACTGCCCTTATGCTATAAGTGTTCACACCCTCCCCTGATTATATTAGGTTCTTACTACTCGCCTGCCCACTACTCACTGCACAAGTACATCACAGAACATATATATATATATATATATATACATATATATATATATATATATATATATATATATATATTAAAAAAACAATGTGTCAAATATACTTACAAACAGAAATATCACTGCATATAGACATTGCGAGTTTTCAATTGTGTGTCAGTGTCTTGGAAACAAGCGCTATGTACATTTGATTATATGCTCAAAAACAGGGCCCTCCATTCTTTAAGGTGTTAAGTTTGTTTTTTGCCATGTACTAACCCCCTGTACAGCGCTACGGAATATGTTGGTGCGATATAAATAAAGATAATAATAATATTAATAATGTCTGTGCATATACAAATACTACACCCTGAGAATGTGCTGCCCTAGGTCTGGGCCTCATGTGCCTAGGCAGAAACTCACCACTGAACTGTAGACTTGCTGTGTTCCTCTTGACAACTAGCAGTTTATCATGTCATCCTTGCTTAACTGATTTTCCTTGTAGGCGCTGTGCTCATGTTTATGGGACAGAGATTTGAACAAAAAACTTATTTGATTACAAAGTAAGAACATTGTAAACTGTATAAAAGGCGTAGTTAATGTAATTACACTATGTATGAACTATAAAAAAGTTTTTGTTTTACTGTGTGGAATAATACTGTGTACTTTATAGATTTTTTTTTATATACTTGTTTCTATCACACATCACTATTCCCACTCATACAGCCTTATTAAATTGTGATTTGGTAAATTTAAAAGGGCTCTATTTAAGCACACACCATATTTTTTTTACAGAAATTTTCAGTTAGTGAACTTCTATCCAAAAGCAAGGTCTTCACTAACTAAAAACTTCTGTAAAAAAAATATGGTGTGCGCTTAAATAGAGCCCTTTTAAATTTACCGAATCGCAATTTAATAAGGCTGATAATGTTTTATTACATACCACAGCCACAACAAGACACAACTTTAAGTCGGATTTCTTAGCACTTCCTCCAAACCAGAGCAGATCCCACCCCTTTGATGACCTCATAGTGGGTGGGCTAGTAGCTGAGAATCTCATACTTGAAAGATGTTTGAATATTTTTTTTTTTTTTTAAATCAAGTGGGGGCAGGATTAACAGTGGTTCTTTAAACTAAATTGTGAGTTTTGAAAACAGCAGTATTTCAACAGTGGTAACTTAAAAAAACATGTAAAATGCCTTTTAATTTCACATCACAACCATCATTAGAGAGTAAGCTGCTGGGAGCTGAATCTTTTAAGCCAGTGGTTCCCAAACCTCTCCTCAAGAGGAGGACAGGCCATGATTTTGGTCAAACACTGTGTGGACAAAGGTGAGGCAACTAGTGCTCAACAGGTTGTGGAGCCTTAAATTGCTTCACCTATGTATTCACATAGAGCTTGACCAAAATAATGACCTGTCTGGTGGGCTTTGAGGAGGGGTTTGGGAACCACTGCTCTAAACCTTCTGAATCAACATGTTTAAGCTGTACTGCTATGCATCTTCAATTTATTTCCCCTGATAAAGTAACAATAATAACAATAATAATGTGGCCTGACCTAACCTAAAGGATAACTACAAATGTATTTTCACTTACAACCATTCAATAATTGTATTTACATACCGCACTTTGATACCCTTTTAAACTAATCCCCCAACCATGGAAATAAAATGCATTACAGCATTTCTGTCATCAAATTTAATGAGCCATAAATATAAATTTATGGGTTAAAATCAAAACAGGAACTAAGAAAGCTTTTAGTATTTTATATGCCATTAGATGCAGTACAGATCTGGTGTAAGCTATATTCTACTATAAATATAACTTTCTATGGTCCATGCGCCACTTCTCTCTGAAATGTTCCTATAAAATGTCATTTTATGAGGTTAGCTTTTCTCTGCTCACACTAATAAACATTCTTAACTTGGAGTTCACATCCTTTCAATTCCTAAAGAAAACAGAGGATTATCCAAGATATTTGTAGCATATCAGACCCACAAGCACTTGAAACATATACTAAACACTTGATCCTGTCTAGATTGATTTATTAAAAGTAGGGATTTCATGTGACTTGGTTTGCCTTAAAAGGGAAAGTCTAGCAGCTGAGTCTGCAATACCAGGACATTATATACAAGATGTTGGTGCATTAGAGGGGATTACCTATATGTAAACACAAGTATTCAACCTCCTTAAGAACACTTAATATTAATGACAATGTTTTTACTATTGTTTTTTTTTTATGTAGACTTATTAGTTAACTTACTATACACAGGAACAGTGTGTAGATTTCTTTCCTGGCGATGATTTACTTAAAAATTAATGATTGGCGAGTGGGTCAATCTTCATAGCCAAATGATATACCCTTCTTAATACATGATAATATTTTACTTGTCTTTGCAGATGCTGCTTTGCAGAAAATCCACTCTTTCTGTAATGTAGCACATTCCTAAATTATCTTTTCTTGCTTCTACATATGTATTGCCCTGAAAATTAGCACCAATTAGCTGCTTCATTGTACTGATGAAAAAATTCATAACCAGTCTCGCTAAGCCACACTATATACAGTGCCTTGCAAAAGTATTCACCCCCTTGAGTTTTTACCTATTTTGTTACATTACAGCCTTAAGTTCAATGTTTTGTTAATCTGAACACTATGTGATGGATCAGAACACATTATTTTTTTGTGTTTTGTTGCCTCAAAACCTGGAATTAACATGGATTGTTTGAGGATTTGCATCATTTAATTTACAGAACATGACCACAATTTTGAAGATGTTTTTTTTTATTGTGAAGCAAACAACAAATAGGACAAAATAACAGAAAAATCCAATGTGCATAACTATTCACCCCCTAAAGTCAATACTTTGTAGAGTCACCTTTTGCAGCAATCACAGCTCCAAGTCGCTTTGGATAAGTCTCTATGAGCAAACGTCTTATCACTTTTAGTCTCATCAGACCAGAGCACCTTCATCCATACATTTTGGGAGTCTCCCACATGACTTTTTGCAAACTCAAAATGTGGCATTTTGTTTTTTGCTGAAGGTAATGGCTTTCTTCTGGCCACTCTGCCATAAAGCCCAACTCTATGGAGCGTATGGCTTATTGTCGTCCTATGTACAGATACTCCAGTCTCTGCTGTGGAACTCTGCAGCTCCTCCAGGGTTGCCGTAGGTCTCTGAGCTGCCTCTCTGATTAATGCCCTCCTTGCCCGGTCCGTGAGTTTTGGTGGGCGGTCTCTTGGCAGGTTTGTTGTTGTGCCATGTTCTTTCCATTTGGTTATGATAGATTTGATGGTGCTCCTGGGGATCATCAAAGATTTGGATATTGTTTTTATAACCTAACCCTGATTTGTACTTCTCAACAACATTGTGGGCTACATTACGGGCTTCAGTAATTGCGGTTTTGACAGTTTAATAGGGCCCAATGTATATAGCAAGAAGTTACAAATCATTGGGGACTGTGATGCCTCATAATCATCTACTATGCTACTGTGTATAATTTATCTGTGTATTTATTAGATATTACTATATTCACACACACAATATAAAACTAAAAAGCTGTAAATATGAAAAAGTGAGAATAAAGTTTCAAACTAACAATTTTTCTTTTAAAGCAAGAAATAATTCTCATTTTCTTCTAATGATTATTAAGGTGCCTACAAACAAATTTAGCAATAAACCAGTTTTCGTTTAATCAGAAATTTTTTACTTATATTGTTAAAAATATTAAGTAACTTTCTAGTGCATAGTTTAGATCTATGAAAGTAAGTAGGTTGTGGTTTATAAGGTTTGTAAGTAGGTGTTTTGTAACATCAACATACATATATATACAGTGCCTTGCAAAAGTATTCACCCCCTTTGGCATTTTTTGTGTTTTGTTGCCTCACAACCTAGAATTAACATGGATTGTTTGAGGATTTGCTTCATTTACTTTACAGAACATGCCAACAACTTTGAAAATGTGTTTTTATTTTTTTATTGTGAAGCTGACAACAAATAGGACAAAATAACAGAAAAAGTCAATGTGCATAACTATTCACCCCCCTAAAGTCAATACTTTGTAGAGCCACCTTTTGCGGCAATCACAGCTTCAAGTCGCTTTGGATAGGTCTCTATGAGCTTGCCACATCTTACCACTGGGATTTTTGCCCATTCCTCCTTGCAAAACTGCTCCAGCTCCTTCAAGTTGGATGGTTTGCGCTGACCACTGATTTTCTTTTGGATTGAGGTCTGGGCTTTGACTAGGCCATTCCAACACATTTTACATGTTTCCCCTTAAACCACTCAAGTGTTGCTTTAGCAGTGTGTTTGGGGTCATTGTCCTGCTGGAAGGTGAACCTCCGTCCTAGCCTCGAATCACGCACAGAGTGGTACAGGTTTTGCTCAAGAATATCCCTGTATTTAGCACCATCCATCTTTCCCTCAACTCTGACCAGTTCCCAGTCCCGGCTGCCGAAAAAACATCCATGTTTCACTATGAGGATGGTGTTCTTTGGGTGATGTGTTGGGTTTGCGCCAGACATAGCGTTTCCTTTGATGGCCGAAAAGTTACATTTTCAGACCAGAGCACCTTCCTCTTTACATTTTGGGAGTCTCCCACATGCCTTTTCACAAACTCAAAATGTGGCATTTTATTTTTTGCTGAAAGTAATGGCTTTCTTCTGGCTACTCTGCCATAAAGCCCAACGGTTTATTGTCGTCCTATGTACAGATACTCAAGTCCCTGCTGTGGAACTCTGCAGCTCCTCCAGGGTTACCTTAGGTCTCTGCTACCTCTCTGATTAATGCCCTCCTTGCCCGGTCCGTGAGTTTTGGTGGGCGGCCGTCTCTTGGCAGGTTTACTGTTGTGCCATGTTCTTTCCATTTGGTTATGATAGATTTGATGGTGCTCCTGGGGATCATTAAATATTTGTATTTTTTTTATAACCTAACCCTGACTTCTCAACAACATTGTCCCTTACTTGTTTGAAGAGTTCCTTGGTCTTCATGGCAGTGTTTGGTTAGTGGTGCCTCTTGCTTAGGTGTTGCAGCCTCTGGGGCCTTTCAAAAAAGGTGTGTATATGTAATGACAGATCATGTGACATTTAGATTGCACACAGGTGGACATCATTTCAATAATGATGTGACTTCTGAAGGTAATTGGTTGCACTAGAGCATTATTTGGGTTTCATAACAAAGGGGGTGAATACATATGAACATGACAATTTTTTTATTTATTTTTTCTAAAAAATAGTTTTATGTATATATTTTTCTTATTTTACTTCACCAACTTAGGCTATTGTGTTCTGATCCATCACATAAAATTCAGATTAACAAAACATTGAATTTAAGGCTGTAATGCAACAAAATAGGTAAAAAGTCAAAGGGGTGAATACTTTTGCAAGGCACTGTATATGAAGAGTGAAGAGTGGTGTATCTGTGAAAAGCCAGTAATCCATATGAATATTTGGAGTATTGCTGCATAAAGCTTTTTTTTATTGGACAAATGATTTATTTAAAGTGACGGGCTTTCAAGAGGTCTGACCTCCCTTTATCAAGTTTGAATCAATACTTCAACTATATATTGATAGATAGATAGATAGATAGAGATATAGAATGATACATTGATAGATAGAGATAGATAGATACATAGGTAGATAGATAGAATGATACATTGATAGAGATAGATAGATACATAGGTAGATAGATATAGATAGATAGAGAAATTAGATAGATAGATATATTGATAGATAGATAGATAGAGATATAGAATGATACATTGATAGATATAGATAGATAGATACATAGGTAGATAGATATAGATAGAGAAATATAGATAGATAGATAGATAAATAGATAGATAGATACATTGATAGATAGAGATAGATAGATACATAGGTAGATAGAGATATAGAATGATACATTGATAGAGATAGATAGATACATAGGTAGATAGATATAGAAATATAGATAGATAGATATATTGATAGATAGAGATATAGAATGATACATTGATAGATATAGATAGAGATAGATAGATAGATAGATACATAGATAGATAGATAGATAGATAGATAGATAGATAGATAGATAGATAGACAGATAGATAGATAGATAGATAGATACATAGATAGATAGATAGATAGATAGATAGATACATAGATAGATTAAAAAAATATCTATCTATCTATGCATGTAATTTAACTGAAATTGTTACAAAAAGTATTCAAAGATCTAGTGTAAGAGTTTTTCATGTTAAACCTGTTTTTAGTGTTAGGTTCACACAACATAAAGAGTACACGTGCAAACAACAGTTCACCTCATTAGTCGCTGTACCCCTCTCCAACCCTTCATTTTCATGAGCACTACTGAAAGGAGGCAAACGATTTTAATTTAAATTTTAACCTACAATAGGTTTAACGTGAAAAGTGGGTACACTATCCCTTTAATAGGGTAAAATAATGGTTTTGGGCACCATGGATCCTTTCTGCTATTAATGACAGGCCATGGCTCTATGGAATATGGTGAAGCCTTACAAATAATGAATACTTATTATTTGTTGCTCTACAAATACATATACTAATAAAACAAACAATACTAATATGATCTGTCATTGCTCTGTTTCTTTAAATACCATGCTCATTGCAAGTTTACTATTTAGCATTTATTGATACTTTGCATTTAGCATCTGTACAGTATGTGCCCTATTTAATTATATCTCATAAGAAAGGCTCAATACATAAAGACTGCATAACTGCAACAACAAATGGATTCGCAGGTGCCTTGTCTTGGAAGGTGATGCTCGCAGCAGTTGTTGGTCCTAGTTCAAACGAAGAGACATTTATCTTTGTTGTGGTCTCATTGAAAGTCCTAGCTGTGCATTCCTATGAAGTACCTCCAAGCAACAACTCCTATGCATTAAATGAATTCTCTGTGTCTCCCCCCACCACCCCCTGCCCCCCCGCTGTTAGCGCCTGCGTCTGAAGTCTAGATTACTACCTGCAGCAAATTCCACTTTATACACTGGCTCATTTTTACACAAAACAAAGACCATAGTGTATGGCTCTTTTTTTCAAAGACCGAGGGCACGGCTTGTGTGCTGTGTAACAAAGAAGCACAAAGCACACTTTGTCCTAGCGGGGTGCAATCTAATCCATATTTGGTTTGAGCATGAGTGTTGGCAAAACCCACTTGGCCTTCACAGTGAATGTGATCCATTTTGATTATATCCCATGATGCAATGCATTCAGAGGCACACAACAATGGCAAGTGGATTTGCCAGCAATCCTGCTGTTTTTCACATAAGTGGTGAATGACAGGATTAGGGGAATGTTTTCTGATAGTAGACGGGTAGCGAGAGCATTTGATTGGGTCTCTTTAAGGATCATAATAAGTGGCACTGTTTCTCCATAAGATGTGTGAGAAAGGGCTTTCCCATCAATCCCATTTAAATTTAGAAGTATCTATTTAATCTCTCCCGGGACAGGCTTTTGTCCAAGTTAAAAAAAAGATTGCCAGGAATGAATTTGCTTAAAAAAAAAGAAGCTAATTTTCCTTTGAAAAATAATAGTTTACAGTACTGGTGTTTTATACTATTACTTCTGCATCAATTGTACGCACTACTTACCTTGTCTCAGGTTCATCCTCTGTTTGACCATAAAAGGACACAAGTTGTTCCACATATGGTTACATATAAACTATTAGGTATTAATAGAACTTTATCAATTGCATGATATTGTTAAAAAATAAAAATATTTTATTACAGCAAACTTACATGGAAGATTATATTGTTACCTGTCAATCAGTCTTTATGATCAACCTACCAAGTTTGTGTTTTCAACGCTGATGATTGTTAATAATTAATAATATTCCAGATGGGTCTGCTTGCATCGTTTCCAGTCTAAGAGCCCTATTATATTTCAAGCCAGCAACTCTAATGTGAAGCTCGTAATGGCTACGTGCTTGAAATTTGGCAGTGCTATTAAACTAGAACAGCTGTGAGCTACGAGCTGGAGACGCAAAACCGTAAACCATTTGTCGTCCGTCGGATTTGCGGGCTAGAACATAATCAATTAAGCAAGCCCGTAGTTACGGGTTAGGATGGAGCCAATTGAAACAGAGATCATCAGCATTGCATCACAAGAAAATGGAGGATGGATTACAAAGTCTTACGGGGTTCAATTACGAGCTACTAGCGAAACCATATTCCAGTCATAATGCAATATTAATAAAGCCATAAATATATTATTCTACAGTATATGTATTAATTAATTGATATATTGATTGCCAGGATCAATATAACACAATAAATATACATGAAATCAAGTATTTTTGTGGGCCGACTTGCGGGCTTGAGAATGTTGTGCTAATAATTCTAAGACCTAACATCACTTTCCCTTTTCATATTAGTACAGTAGCGTGTTTTTATTTGTATTACAAGTGCTACGTATTGGACTTTACCCTCCTTGCGGGTCCTCTCGAGCATATATTAAGCTTTGGGCTCCATTTTCGTGTTACGGGCTTGCTCGCAAGTGACTTTGTTGCATTTAATAGCATGTTTGGAAACTTACTGGTTACGGGCTTGACAGATCAAAGAATTTACCGACATAAAGTTCACCGTTGCTCATCCCGTAGGCTTTTTTCAGCCTTGCTGCGTCTTTACCCGCAAGTTGTCGGTGGGCTGCGTTACGGGGCTAATTTAATAGCAAAAATTCCTAAGAACTACGTTACGGGCTACGTGTTAAAACGTAAGAATTTAATGGGGCTCTAAAGGAGTTTGTGTAGGCTCCAGTGAGTACTTACACCATAGCTGTGATACTGTAGCATCAAATCCAGTAAAATAGTGTAAATACTTGATAGTGGACTGATTAAATGGATATTGCTTATCTTTTATTAAAGGGCCACAAAATATAATATTTACAGTATGTTATTTTGAAATACTAATTAATTATTTCATGCAATTATGCCTTTATTTTGCTAACCTGGATTGTCTCATAGGGGGACATTAGCTACTGTTAATATTCAGGTTGTTTTCATTGTGAATTTGCATTGCTTGGTATAAGTACTAAATGGAAATATTGCTAACATCTGAGATCAAACCAGATTAATAAATGCTATGGGTGCTCTCAAAGCAATTGCAAAATATAGCTAATATTTTACAGACTATATGTATTTATTTTTTATATAAAAATGTTTGCCTGTTATTGTTATTATAGTTTATAAAAGGCTAATTATAAAAATGTATTAACTAAATCTCTTTTATATTTTGAGAGCTAGTTTCTTCACAGCAGGTAGACAGGTATGATTCAAGTCCTTGAGGGTTTCTGTCCCACCTGGTTTCCCTGTGAGTGCAGATGGGCCAGTCAATGGTATAATCACTTTGTTTTACTCATTTGTACTCAGACAGGAATACGCTAAAAGTATGTCCTGATACCAGGCCCAAGGGATAGCTTTGGCTAAGAATGCTTTAGAAAAGCATTCTTGGCTTAAAAGGCTTAAAGGGATATTCAAGGTGTTTTACAGTAAAAGCCAGAAGACAAATGAGAAATTGAGTAAAATTTGCTAAAAGAGAAAACCTTTCTTACAGTAGACTGAGTTTATGTACATTGTTTCTATTTTCTTCTCTCTTTTCCTAGGACACATAAGATAATTATCAACCACACATTAATTTAGCTTATGGTGGGCAAGAGTGAGAGAAGCCCTTAAGAGTATAGCCAGAAAAATAGTACATTTGTATGTACATGTGTTTGGGTAGAAACAAGTTATTAAACATATTTCCTGCTCAGAATCTCAAAACAATAACCTGGGGAAGAGGAGCCAGGTAAACTACCCACAGACAGGACTGTTTCAATGTTTTTTTATCTAATCCATGTGGGGAATAACTGGTGAGAGAAGCCTTCGACCAGAGTGCCATGTATACACTGTATTTCTTGAGATCCTGAGCAGGACATTTGCCTTGCTGCACTGTGTAAGGTGGAGAGCTTCTCTAACTCTTTTGCCCAACACAAGTTAAATTAATTACAGTATATGAACCAGCACCTTCACCAGCTTATCAATAAAAAGTGAGCACTGATATTTATCCTCATAGGAAATTATTCAGTTTATAGGTTCTCTGCTTCACCTTAATGAAAATAAATTGTATGGACCATTTCGCCTTGTAACAGTTTCATTTATCTGGGGCTCAGCTTACTGCTTAGTCAAAAAAATTCTATGGGCATTCCTTACTTTATGGACTATTAAATTGAGTATTAAATATTAATCTTCAGTTACCTACTCTGTTTTGTCATTGAAATCAGGCAATTTTTTCTACTTGCGAGGTACTTTTCTAAATTTCTTAGAACTAAAAAGGGAGAGGAGCACACCGAGTGGGCATCACTTAATAGGGTGCAGTCTCTTTGCTCATTTATGCTATTACAGAGAAGAAATCTTTTGAAAAGTTGGAGGTCATCTCTCAAAGCTGGCCAGAACTGAAATGCCAGGCAAGTCTTCTCGGCACAGAGTGTTAGACCAACCTTCAGATATACATTTCAGCCTTATCGCCTTTCGTCAGTGGGAAGTTAATGCTCTCCCAGAGCCAATGTTAATGTAAAGTTACTACACTTATATTTACTTTTAGCTGTAAATTGTAACATTACAAAACCTTCTGGATATTTCCTAAAAATATGTGAATATAAACTTAATCCATAAACATAAGAAAGTTTCCATTGTGGGATGCCAGTAATATCCTATACAAATTATTGACTTTAGGATAACTCTATTTCTTTGTGAACTATTTCTCATTGTGCAGGATGACTAGATGTCCAAGCAGTCTACCAACCATAGCATATGTGTATCTATGAAAATCCTAATTTGTGAATACTTTGTTTACAGGGTGTGATTAACTCAACTATCAGTAAAGGGGGGTTGTTATATATATATATATATATATATATATATATATATATATATATATATATATTATTTAAATCATTTTCTATAATACCTAGCCTAGGATGTTTGGAAATCTTTGTGAATGAGACTGCTCCATGCTGGACAGTTCAATGCAAAGGTTTTCCAGGTGGTGGTGTTGATCCCGAAGGACTTCAAGGAGGCCTTCAGCATGTCCTTGAACTGCTTCTTTTGACCTCCATGGAGCACTTTCCTTTGAGTGAGTTCTCCATAGAAGAGCTATTTGGGGATACGCTCATCTGACATTCTGAAACATGCCTGGGCCATCTGGTCTGGGCTTTCATTAGCAGTGTATGAATTGATGGCAGACTGACTCTGGAAAGGACTTCAATATCCAACATTTTGTTCTGCAATCTGACTCTCAGAAGCTTGCTCAGACAGGATATGTGAAAGTGACTGAGCGGTTGTGCATGAATCTGGTAGGTGGTCCACATCTCAAAGGTATACAGCAGAGTTGGATCACCACTGCTCGGTATACCTCCAGCTTCATTTGTAGACTGATCCCTCAAAGTTTCCAAATGTTGGAATGTAATCTGTCGAAGGCAGAGATGGCTTTCGCAATCCTGCAATTTACTTCCCAGGTATGTGAAGTGGTCAACTGCGGGCAGTCTTTGCCCAGTTACATTGATGGATGGTTCTTTGTACGAAGTATGGGGAGTTGGCTGGTTCATTACCTCAGTGTTCTTGATGTTGAAGGCGAGACCCAAGTTGCTGCATGCAGATTAAAACTTGTCCATACTGGCTTGTATTTCTGGCTCCATACAAGCATTCAGGGCAAAATCAGCATTAAAATGAAAGTCTTGCAGCACAGTTTCCTTCACCTTGGTGATGTCATGCAGTCACTTCAAGCTTCCCGTCAGTTCTGTACTTCAAGCCTACTCCATCAGCGCTGTGCTGAAAGGCATCAGTCGGAGTGTCAAAGAATATAATGCTGAATAGCGTTGGTGCCAGAACACACCCTTGCTTGACGCTGTTGGTGATGAGAAGGCCTCAGGTTTTTCACCATCATCCACGACACAAGCCATCCTACCATCATGAACTTGTCGTGCCATTAGTCAGGACAGCCAAATTTCAACATGATCCTTGACAGTCAATGGCAACAGACAGAGTCAAATGGTTTTGGAAGGTCCATAAAAGTTAAGCAGAGCTCACGATTCTGCTCTGGACACTTCTCCTGTAGTTGACGTGTGAATAAGATCATATCCCTTGTGGAAGCCACACTGCATTTCTGGAGATAAGCTCTTCTCCAGGTGAGTGATCAGACACTTCAGCAGACATGATGCAAGGACTTTCCCCACTGTCAAGAGCAGCAAGATTGTTGCATGTGGGATGGATCCCTGCTTCCTTTATAGCAGGGGAGCAAAAAACCTAAAAAGACCCTTACTTCTCAAGAATACCAAAGTATTTGGTACCAGCATAGACATTAAAAGTTTTAGTTTTACTAATTAATATTAAACTTTATGACTTTTTTCCTAATATTGCTTTTAGTCAGACTCAAAGTTTTCAACTATTTTTATAATTTTTCATTTTACAATGGTCCTTTAATCTGTGAAGAGCAGGTCAGAAATATTGTTTTAGAGTCGGGATAATCAAAGTCATCTTCTTTTCTCTAAGCAGCATCATGTAGAGTTTGTATTTGGTCACTCCTGTTTGTATTATCTTCACAAACTGAATGAGTGGTTGTGTGACCCTCTGATATACACAATGTAACCTCTCCACTTCAAAGGTTTCTCATGCTGAGATCAAATAGCCTCTGTTCTGTATGCTGTGTACTGCTTATTGTGCTCTGATAGATAATCCCATCAAGGGCTTTGAGGGCAGTCTTGATAATGATGAAGTGGAAAACATTACCATACCGTCTATTCACATTAAACAGATCTGTCTCAAGTGGCTTTACTTTGTTTAATTTAACAATGAGCAGTAATCATCTGGCTACCTATGACAGATACTTGCACTAGACATCTATAAAATGTATTACACTGCCATCTAATCAGTGCGATAGTCTGCCCACAACTTGCTGCAAACATAAAGCAATACACAAACTCTGCATATATATAAAGAACAGCATAATGCAGTGTGTAATCACTGCTATAATCCAATAAAACAATGTACATGTTATTAACTTATTAGATCAGCATTTTTCTACAGGCGTTCATGGCATCCAAAGTTTGCACAAGCATCAGTAAAGGAGCATGACAAATACTTATACAATAAATATTGTGCTATGAAATGAAGCAATAATACAGAAAATCTTACTGAAAGTTCAGCTGAACTGTTTGCAAAGGATGCGTTCTCCCCCAGAAGTGGCATTTTCTGAACATAAGAGGGGGCAATATATATTATCATTATGAGATACAATTGCCAAAGGGCTGATTATTTAGTTCACCACTTGTTAGTTCAATAAATACATGTTTATAAAGTCTTCAATTATAAGCCCATCTGAAAGTCTAAAAATAGGTTAAAAACATATTACCTGCTCAGGTTTCCCAGAAATACAGTGATCGTACTGCATTCTGGTGGGACTGGGTGGGGACATGCAGATGAAGTACAATGTACCTTACTCTTTAAATCACCACTTGCTAGTTCAACAAATACATGTTTATAAAGTCTACACTTATAAGCCCATCTGAAAGTCTAAAAATAAGTTAAAAATGTATTACCTGCTCAGGTTTCCCAGAAATACAGTCATCATACTGCATTCAAGTGGGACTGGGTGGGGACATGCAGATGAGGTACAATGTACCTTACTCTTTAAATCCAAATTACCATTTTATACATGGCTCTTTTGAAGCATATGCTCGCTGTATTAGACAGCTATTAAGCAAAGCTTAGGATTGGATTATGCACAGTGGGGAGCTTTCTCTTACTCTATTGCTCGCCATACACTAAATGATAGCTAAAGTCTACAATAAAGCCATATGTAAATAAAATGGTTTTAAAATGAATGATTACCTGCCTGAGACGCTGGGTCTGTCACCCTCCTTTCACATGACTCACATTGTTTGCTTGTAAACCATTGAAGTTATTATTCAGTACTTTCATACACTCTTCTCAAGTCTTCCACCCTTACAACAACTATTGAGAAGCAAAGAAACAGACTTTACAGTACTTTGTACACTTCTCGGAAAAAAACAGGTTAAAACAGCAGTTAAAATGGAAGAGTTTAAGCTATATAACTGTACTTGTAGGTTCCCTGGTGGTCTAGTGGTTAGAATTCAGTGCTGCAACCTGAGTTCGATTCCAGACAGGGAGCCAAGAGGTCACACCATCCTGAAGCCAAGCAGGGTTGGGACTGGTGAGTACTTGAATGGGAGACCACCTAGGAATACCAGGAGTTGTATTCTACAGCCCCCTGGAGAAGGAACTGGCACCCTACTCCAGTATCTCTGTCATGAAAACCAAGTGGATTAGCTTGACCATGGACATAAAGATGTTCCTGGTATGTTTCGGTCCATGAGGTCATGGAGAGTCAGACATGACTGAACAACATAAAACAAAACAAACAATTGAACTTGTATGTAATCATGTAGATGTCATTTTAAAGGGCCAATGAACTTCCATATTGACAGGATGCTCTTTTGAGTTAATTTGCATTTCCAAGACTCTGTCCTACCTGTCCAGAAACCTTATTAAAACTAAAATGACTGCAGCATAATAAATTGAAGGCTATTTTATTTTTTACAAGCTTTTGCCTATTTTATATTCAAGTGCAGCTCTTTAGAAGAGTATACTTTACATATCTAACTACAGTTGCCCTTGATGTACTACCAGGTTCCCATTATGACACAGACCTTGTGGTTTCTCCAAGTACAGTTACACCATGTTTGTTTGTTTGTATGTAACTGATTAGTCTGTCTCAGACAATAAAGCACATCAAAGCTCAGGGCTCACCTTTGTGCCACGAGTTTGTGGTTTCATAAGGGATCTATTCTTCTTCTCATATAAAGGAGGCTCTTTGATCCTTGTGAATATAATAAGCAGATTGATTAACAAGCCTGGATCTTTAGTGCACAGTGTAAATATGTATAGAGAAAACAACCACTTGACATTCATATTTTTAGACTGTTGTCAAAAATAATATGCATATTAGTGTCATAGTAACATACATTGTGATGGCAGATATTAGCCTATGTGGCAATAAAGAGCTCGATTCAGGGTGTGCTGCGGGCTCCCGTTCGTCTCCGATTCCGGCGCTATTCTAGTTACGGACCACGGCCACAAGCCTGTAAACCCCTCCAGCAGCCACAAACTGTTAATGGTCTGGCTTAGATGCGATCCAATCATGGTATAGCATAGTGCGACACATGCCTCTCAGCCAATAGAAAGTGGTCTAGCCACAGATGATTGACAAAGCGAGATTATACATTTGCGTTCCACCCGCCCATGCGTATTTACTTCCGACGTAGCACGCAGGTCCCGGAGTTGGAGGTTTTTGGCAGAGAGTGAGAGAGTAGGCGAGTTCTGAGAGCAGTATATTGCGGTTTTGTTTATTTCTATTCATCTAATTACGAATTTACACTTAATCCTTGATTATACATATTTACAGATTACACATAATAGCAACACACATACATTAAAGAACACACATAGAGACAAATAGTGCTAGGTCACTCCATACATATCATGTAAGGTCACCCAAGACCGGCAGGTCATAGTAGAGAGGTCAGACAAATCACAGTCCAACGGAGAAGAAACTGGCAACCCACTCCAGTATCTTTGGCAAGATAACCTTATAGATAAGCACAACCAGACACATAATGTACATTGTGTGCGGTGGTCCTTAGGGTCATGAAGAGTTAGGCACAACAGAGCGACTAAACAACAAAATGTATGAGTGTTCATATATGTGAGTAACATAGCATGTGATATTGCGAGTGCATGTATATGTGTGCATGTGTACACGTCAGGCCTGGATAGTGTCACCATTTTGCATATAATATCTACATTTGCCAGATTTCTGATATTATATGTACACTACTATATACAATTAAATAATGTTGTTATAGAAAACTTCTATATGTAATATTTCTCTGTAACAAATTGTGTATTAATTGTGTTAATGTTTGACAAATCGGCAGCACACATTGCCTGAAGTTCACGTACATAGTTTCATATTTGCATGAAATTCTGCAACAATTTCCTGCTGCCATGCTAGATACATCAAAAGGATCATTGGAAGGCGCCAAAGCTGACATATTGGTCTGGTTTCCTCTGTAATTTTGGTTTGGTTGCACCCTTGTCCTAACCACACAAACCTCCTCAAACTCTCCTTATAATTATATTTCCTTTCAAGTGATTGGCTAGTCATCATAGAGCCTGCGACATCTCGACTGAACCTGATTAAGTGAAAGGCAAACTGTGTTATTTGGAGAGGGCTCTTACAAGAACCACAGGATTATGTATTTGAAACGAGATCAATAAAATCAGGCGACTTCTAGCAGACCTCTGGAAACTACTTGGCGAGAAGAAAGTGAATGCATAGAGCCTTTAAGAGACTTTGCATGTCACATATATGTTTAAAGACTGTTATGTGTAACAAGCAATATATGAATTCAGATTTACAGGCACATTTAACACTTACACAGTTAAAAATATCATTATTGAATTTGCAAAACCCTAATAACTTACTGTAACAGTTGTCTTACTCTTTGTCTTGGCTTTGCCCTCCTCCAGCAATTCCTTATTCTCACTCCGAATCATATTGATTACCTGACTAGCAGTCAAATCAGAGAAAGCCTTTTTTTCTTCCCATGATGCTACTGTCTTTCTGGAGGAGGGCATATGCTGGAAATCATGTGACTAAGGCAACAGATTGCAGTTGCTAGGGGAGTAGAAAGCAAGGAACCATGATGCAACGTAAGACAACGGGAAAGTAAGTTATCAAACATTTTTCAGTTGTCAGTGTTCATCCCGTTGTCATCCAATGTTAAATAATTGCGACCCCGCGGAACTTAGGCTGAAATGAGCGCCAAAGGTGCTCATTGCAGGGCTCACAGGAGACTTAGGCTGCAATGAGCACCGAAGGCCAGCGGAACTTCGCCTGCACTGAGAGCCTCGCAAAGTGAGGCGAGCAGTTGAGGCATTCAGGACTTAGGCTGCAATGAGCTCCGAAGGCGCTCATTGCACTGCGAGCCTCGCAATGCGAGGCGAGCAGTTGTGGCACGCAGTTGATTCAAATGCGTAGCTCGAAAACACCAAAAAAACACCAAAATAATAATAAAAAAATTATAATAACACACATAAACAAACAAATTGGAGCCATATTGTCTGTTACGCCTGCCGGGTGTTTTGTCCGTAGCCACATAATTGTTAGTAGACTCAGGCATTGCAGGAGCAGAAGTGTAAATTGTCCCTAACCGTCGCCATAACTGCCGAGAAGCGCCGCAGAAGAGACTGGACAGAGAGAGAGAGACAGGACAGAGAGACAGGACAGAGAGAGAGAGAGAGAGGGAGGACAGAGAGAGATACAGGACAGATAGAGAGACAGGAAACAGAGATAGAGAGATACAGGACACAGAGAGAGAGAGAGACAGGACAGAGAGACATGACAGAGAGAGAGAGAGAGAGAGAGAGAGAGGGAGGACAGAGAGAGATACAGGACAGATAGAGAGACAGGAAACAGAGATAGAGAGATACAGGACACAGAGAGAGAGAGAGACAGGACAGAGAGACATGACAGAGAGAGAGAGAGAGAGAGAGAGAGGGAGGACAGAGAGAGATACAGGACAGATAGAGAGACAGGAAACAGAGATAGAGAGAGATAGGACACAGAGAGAGAGAAAGAGAGACAGGACAGAGAGAGAGAGACGGGACAGAGAGAGAGACAGGGGACAGAGAGCAATACAGGACAGAGAGAGAGACAGGACAGAGAGATAGACAGGGGATAGAGGGAGATACAGGACAGAGAGAGAGAGAGGACACAGAGAGATATAAAGGACAGTGAGAGAGAGAGGACACAGAGAGAGAGACAGGACAGAGAGAGAGACAGGACAGAGAGAGAGATACAGGACAGAGAGAGAGAGAGGACAGAGAGAGACAGAGAGAGACACAGAGAGAGAGAGAGGACAGAGAGAGACAGAGAGAGACACAGAGAGAGAGAGAGCGACAGAGAGAGGACAGAGAGAGAGAAAGGACAGAGAGAGACAGGACAGAGAGAGACAGGACATAGAAATGGGGAGACAGGACAGAGAGAGAGACAGGACACACAGAGAGAGAGATAAGACAGAGAGAGAGAGACAGGACAGAGAGAGAGAGACAGGACAGAGAGAGAGAGAGACAGACAGGACAGAGAGAGACAGGGCAGAGAGAGAGACAGGACATAGAGATGGGGGGGCAGGACAGAGAGAGAGACAGGACAGAGAGCGAGAGGACAGAGAGAGAGGCAGGACATAGAGATGGGGAGGCAGGACAGAGAGAGAGACAGGACACAGAGAGAGACAGGACACAGAGAGAGAGAGATACAGGACACAGCGAGAGAGACAGGACACAGAGAGAGAGACAGGACACAGAGAGAGAGAGAGACAGGACAGAGAGAGAGAGAGACAGGACAGAGAGAGACAGACAGGACAGAGAGAGAGAGAGAGACAGGACAGAGTGAGAGAGACAGGACATAGAGATTGGGAGACAGGACAGAGAGAGAGAGACTGGAGAGAGACAGCACAGACAATTCAAGATTAAAAAATCCTATATCATCATTTATGGTGGGCAAATTACTAGTCACATATATAGTTGTGAGCGTACGGGCCGTTGCTCACGCTTGCGGGCTCGCGTAGCGAGCCCGCGGCCCTCGCCTGCTCACAACTATATATGTGATGTCTTCATGCCAGCAACTGAGGGCCTCGGTTGCTGGCCTGGAGCGAGGGCCTTGGCAACCAAGGCAACTGGCATGAGCGGCCCACATATATCAGTTGTCCGGGGGTCAAAGCGCTGCGGGTTGACGCTCTTAACTCCTCCCCCGTCGCTCTCGACTCCTCCCCCGGCTGCTCTCGACTCCTCCCCTGTCTGCTCTCGACTCCTCCCCCGGCTGCTCTCGACTCCTTCCTGGGGAGGGACCAGTGGACATGCTGGGGACTGAGGTGAGAGAGACAGCCTGGAGGGAAAGAGAGACAAGAGGGACATATAGACAGGAGGGACACAGATAGAGAGACACAGGAGGGACACAGATAGAGAGAGACAGGAAGGAGAGAGACATGAGGGACACAGAGAGAGAGAGAGACATGAGGGACACAGACAGAGAGAGAGAGACACAAGGGACACAGACAGAGAGAGAGAGACATGAGGGACACAGACAGAGAGAGACATGAGGGACACAGAGAGAGAGAGAGAGACATGAGGGACACAGAGAGAGAGAGACATGAGGGACACAGAGAGAGAGAGAGACATAAGGGACACAGAGAGAGAGAGAGACATGCGGGACACAGAGAGAGAGAGAGAGAGAGAGAGAGACAGGAGGGACACAGAGAGAGAGAGACAGGAGGGACAGAGAGACAGGAGGGATACACAGAGAGAGAGAGAGACACAGGAGGGACACACATAGAGAGAGAGAGACAGGAGGGACACACAGAGAGAGAGAGACAGGAGGGACACAGAGAGAGAGAGAGACAGGAGGGACAGAGAGAGAGAGAGAGAGAGAGAGAGAGAGACAGGAGGGACAGAGAGAGAGAGACAGGAGGGACACAGAGAGAGAGACAGGAGGGACAGAGACAGGAGGGACAGAGACAGAGAGAGACAGGAGAGACACACAGAGAGAGACAGGAGAGACACAGAGAGAGACAGGGGGCACAGAGAGAGACAGGAGGGACACAGAGAGAGAGACAGCAGGGACAGAGCAAGGGACAGAGAGAGAGATGAGGGACAGAGCAAGGGACAGAGAGAGAGATGAGGGACAGAGAGAGAGACAGGAGGGACAGAGGGACAGAGAGAGAGAGACAGGAGGGATAGAGAGAGAGACAGGAGGGACACAGAGAGAGAGAGAGAGAGGAGGGACAGAGAGAGAGAGAGGGACAGAGAGACAGGAGGGATTGAAACAGAGAGAGAGAGACAGGGAGGAGGGACAGAGAGACAGACAGGAATGAGGGACAGACAGAGAGAGAGAGACAGACAGGAAGGAGGGACAGAGAACAGGAGGGAGGGACAGAGAGATAGACAGGAAGGATGGACAGGGCGAAAGATACACAGGAAGGAGCAACAGAGAGAGAGACTGACAGGAGGAAGGGACAGAGAGACAGACAGGAAAGAGTGACAGACAGAGATGTGAAGTGGAAGAGACTGCAGGGAAAGCGGGGTGGAAAAGACAAGGGAATGGAGAGCAGGGTGGAAGAGACAAGGGAAGGAAGAGGGGGGAAGAGAAACAGGGGAGGGAGAGGGGGAAGAGAAACGGGAGGGAGAGGGGTGGAAGAGACACAGGAAAGAGAGATGGGGGGAAGAGGAGGGAAAAGAAACTGGAGGGAGAGGGAGGGAAAAGAAACTGGAGGGAGAGGGAGGGAAACGAAACGGGAGGGAGAGGGAGGGAAAAGAAACGGGAGGGAGGGAAAAGAAACGGGAGGGAGGGAAAAGAAATGGGAGGGAGGGAAAAGAAACGGGAGGGAAAAGAAACGGGAGGGAGGGAAAAGAAACGGGAGGAAAGAGACACCGGGGAGGGAGAGAGGGGAAAGGGGACACAGTGGAGTGAGAGAGGGGAGGGAGAGAGGGAAAAGGGGGACACATGGGAGGGAAAGGGGGGGAAGAGACACAGGGGAGGGAGAGAGGGGATGAGACACAGGGGAGGGAGAGAGGGGATGAGACACAGGGGAGGGAGAGAGGGGATGAGACACAGGGGAGGGAGAGAGGGGACGAGACACAGGGGAGGGATAGAGGGGATGAGACACAGGGGAGGGAGAGAGGGGATGAGACACAGAGGAGGGACAGGGGGGAAGAGACACATGGGGGGAAGATGCTCGCAATAAGCACCTTTTCCGCACATTCCGAGGCCCATGATGATCGTCAAAGGTGCTTAACGCAAGGACAGTAAAGTAGAGGGGGGAGAGGCTCTCATTGAGAGCCTACCGTCAAGTAGATGGGTAAGAGGTAAAGGGAGGAGAAGCTCGCAATGAGCGCCAAAGGCGCTCATCGCAAGGCCAGTTAAGTAGAGGGGGAGAGGCTTGCAATGTGTGGCAAACACCATTGCCAGACTTCAAATTTTATTGCCGTCATTTTTGACGGGCAAGTCGCTAGTATATCATAATCTGCAGCATTGTTTAGTTGTGTGGGCTGACAGCACTGCTTTACTCTAGCATAGACCATCATGACACTAAATATAAAAACTACACTGCACTATACCCCCCCAATAAAACATTAAATATCAACTAAACAGCCTCTACACTAACCTATTAACACCTACACTACCTACCTACCCCCAAATAACCCCCTCCCCACCACTGTAATTACAGAAATCAAAAATCTACATTACATAAAATAAAAAAAACTAAAATCACCAAAAATAAAAAAATGTACATTACAGAAAAAAACAACCTAAGTCACAAAAAAATAAAAAATTACACACCTGAAAAGGAAATACATATATTATACATACAATACAATTAAATACAATACAATACAATTAAATACAATACAATACACCCCTATCTAATATACATCCCCCTATCTAATATACATCCCCCTATCTAATATACGATAAATACTATCTATGTACTATACATCACCCTATCTATCTAATATACAATACATGCTATCTCTATATAGCAACCCTAATTCTAAGCTACAATAAAATAATTAAGACCACTTACCTTTGAGATGTTTCTTCAGATCACCATCCTAGGGTAAAAAAGATTAAAAAAATTACAACACATTTACATAAAATAAATAAACATTCTAAACATTCTAAATATTATACTCACCTTTCCAGCATGTCCCTTTCAAGCCAGTTCCGTCTATCTTTGATTCTCTGTCGCGGCCCCTGTTAAAAAAAAAACATTACATTAGTACACATACATAACCATGAAGCCAAGTAAAATAAACACAATCTGCATTGTACTTACCTCCCCGCGATGTCTCCGGCCTCCTGGTATTCTGCCCCGAATGGGCCTTGGAAGCATCAGCGCTCTTTAAAAACAAACAAACACACATCCGCCCTTCCTATGGAGTGTTCCAGAATAAAATTGGTAATTTGCGGCTTCTGATTGGCAGAAAATGCTGTCTATCAAATTCAGCCAATGAGAAGACGCCAATTGTGAACCAATGAGAAAGGGATACACCCCAAAATGCCACGCTGATTGGATAATGCACCTTTATTTGAACCAATCCGAAGGCTTTATTGCCATCAGCCAATCACAATGGAATACACCCCCACGTACTGATTGGTGAAGACATCTGCGCCTTCCCATTGGCTGTAATACTGATTGACCATGACAAAAGCCAATGAGAAGGCTCAAATGCCTTTACCAATCCGTACGTGGGGATGTATTCCATTGTGATTGACTATTGTCAGTGCAACCAATCAGAATGCGCAGATGCCTCCAGCCAATCACCCTGTGGGGGTGTATTCCATTGTGATTGGCTGAAGGCATCTGCGCCTTGTGATTGGTTTAAATAAAGATTGACAGGTGCATTATCCAATCAGAGTGGGATTTTAGGGTGTATCCCTTTCTGATTGGCTCACACATTGGTGCCTTCTGATTGGTTGAAAACGCTGTCTACCAAATTCACCTAATCAGAAGGCGCCATTGCCTATTTTCTTCCGGAAAAGTCTCCGGGAGCCTCATTAGCGTCAGGGATGTCCGTGAGTGCGGATGTGAGTACTTTTTTTTTTTTTACAGGGCGTGGCAGAAGAGGAGGAGGCCGGAGACATTGCGGGGAGGTAAGTACAATGTAGATTATGTTTATTTTATTTTGTTTTTATGTTTATGTATGTGTATTAATGTTATGTTTTTTTTAACAGGTGCCGCTTCGGAGAAGAAGAAAAGAATAAGGATGGGACATGCCGGAAAGGTGAGTAGAATATTTAGAATGTTTAGAATGTTTATTTATTTCCTGTAAACGTGTTGCACTAATTATTTTTTTTCCCTAGGTGGCTGATCTGAATGGACATCTGCAAAGGTAAGTGGACTTAATTATTTTATTTTAGCTTAGAATTAGGTTATTTTATATATAGATAGGGGTTAATGAAGGGCTTATGGGGGTCTATATTGACCCCCATGAGTGAGGGGGTTAATGAAGTACTTATGGGGGCCTGTATTGACCCCCATGAGTGACAGAGTTAATGAAGGGCTTATGGGGGTCTATATTGACTCCCATGAATGACAGGGTTAATTAGGGGTTTATGGGGGTCTGTATTGACCCCCATGAGTGACAGTGTTAAAGGAATGGCTTATGGGGGTCTATATTTACCCCCATGAGTGACAGGGTTAATGAAGTGCTTATGGGGGCCTGTATTGACCACCATGAGTGACAGGGTTAATGAAGGGTTTATGGGGGTCTGTATTGTCCCCCATGAGTGACAGGGTTAATGAAGTGCTTATGGGGCCCTGTATTGACCCCCATGATTGACAGGGTTAATGAAGGGCTTATGGGGGTCTATATTGACCCCCATGAATGACAGGGTTAATGAAAGGCTTATGGGGGTCTACATTTACCCCCATGAGTGACAGGGTTAATGAAGTGCTTATGGGGGCCTGTATTGATTCCCATGAGTGACAGGGTTAATGAAGGGCTTATGGGGGTCTGTATTGACCCCCATGAGTGACAGGGTTAATGAAGGGCTTATGGGGGTCCATATTGACCCCCATGAGTGACAGGGTTAATTAGGGGTTTATGGGGGTCTGTATTGACCCCCATAAATGAGGGGGTTAATTAAGTGCTTATGGGGGTCTGTATTGACCCCCATAAGTGACAGGGTGAAAGTGTATATTTGTTTTCTTTTATAGCGGGTCCTTTAAGGACCTTTACGGTCCTTTAAGGACCCATAACGCGGGAATTTTGAATTTTCATTGCAGCGGGGGTCCCCGATCGCGTGCGATTAACCCCCGTGGGGTTAATACGGGTTTCCGAACTTATCTCGGATCCCTTCTTGGGTAAGTTGTATGTGGCTGGGCTTTGAGCCTCGTTTTCGTTTTTTTCGGCGGCCATTTTTTCTCTCGCTTAGGGGATTTTCGTGTGTCTGAACTCGGGAATTTGGACTTAAATTGAGGTGTAACATCACTTTCAGAGGTCCTGGATGCCCCCCCCCCCCTTGCTAGGGGTAAGCTTTTTATGTATTTTTTGTGAGTATTTGGTGTGTTTTGACTGTTTTTAGGTAATTTTCGTGCATGTGGGTGTTTGTTCCGTTAAGGTTGGTTCCGAGGTCGTTATTTTTTCTAAGTCGTGCGTGTGTGTTTTTAACCGCGTGTGAGGCGCCTTTGAGCCTCCACCTCCGCAAATGCGGACCCTCTCTTCGCGAGGGTCCGCATTTGCTGACAAACACAGCCGACGTTGGAGCCTTCACCTTCCGGCTCGTATGCTCACAACTATATATGTGATGGAAAGCTGACAAATTACTGTAAAGTTCCACTGAATGTAATTTCCCATCTTAATAGCAACTGCTTACATGCAAAGACTACATTATTTTTAAGTAAATAGAATTATAACCCTAACAAATGCCAATATTGTCCAATTAACACAGGGGAGGTTATTACATCTCACACACCAGTTGGGGTGGAAGGGCACCAATTGTGCAGGGACCCAGTATATAAAATCTACAAAGCCAAACCTATTTGACTTCAGTAAATTCCCTAGATTATGGCCAGATCACACCATGCTGTTTCACTCCTTCTCCATTCTATTTAGTCAATTTTAAACTATAATTTAATGATATTTATTTCCATTATTTTAAGAGATTAGTTGTTGCGTAACAATAATTACTAACAAATTAAAGCAAATATATACATTTTCAGTTGTTCATTACATTATTGAATACAAAAGACAAGGATGTTCAATGCCAAGCAGCAAAGGCAAGTAAAATATTAGCATGTATTAAGAAGGGTATAGAAGCAAGGGGAGCAAATATATTTCTACCACTATACTGATCCCTAGTACGCCCTCATTTGGAATATGGAGTACAATTTTGGGCACCACTTCATAAAAAGGACATTTTAGAGCTGGAAAAGGTACAGAGGAGTGCAACAAAACTAATAAGGGGAATGGAGGGGCTAAGTTATGAAGAAAGATGACCAAATTAAACGTACTTTCTCGAGAAAAAAGGTGTCTAAGAGGAGATATGATTACCTTATATAAATACATCCAGGGTCACTATAAAGCTTTGTCAAGTGACTTTTTTGTGCCAAGAGGTTTTCAGCTGACAAGAGGACATCCCTTGAGGTTAGAAGTAAAAAGATACCACCTTAAAGAAAGAAAAGGGTTCTTCACAGTAAGGGCGGTTAATCTGTGGAATTATCTACCAACGTAGGTGGTGACAGCGGATTTGCTAGATAACTATAAAAGGGATTGGATATATTTTTAAATAAAAAGGGCAGTAAGGGTTATTCTGGTTAATTAGAGAGGGAGTATTGATCCAGGGATGAATCCGATCACCAGTATCTGGGGTCAGGAAGGAATTTTAGATTTTTTTCCATGTTGAGACAATTGGCAAAGTTTTTTTTCCGGTTTGTCTTCCTCTCGATCAATTAGCAATAAACCTGCATATTGCAGATCAGAGGAGATCTAGAAAGGTTGAACTTGATAGACTAAAAGTATTTTTTCAACCTAGATTACTATGTAATTACTATGTTAGTCGGTGGCAGAGTGTGGACATTAGTACTCAGTATTAAGTAATATATAAATACCCTTTATTTATTAAAAAGTGTTTAATAATAATTACAAAATCACAGAAAGATGTCTGTAAAAATAACCAGCAAGACTACAACACAACTGCCCGGAAGCAATGGAAAGATTGGCTCAGCTCACAGCACAATGCGTTGCATTTTCTTAGAAAACTATTTATCTTAATTAAAATCTGACAACATACATAATAATTACTGAGCAACAATTTGAGATTTGTGCCCAGCAACCAAAAACAAGTGGGCACAAGAATTTCAGATAAAGTCAATAAGTTCAAGACTAGAACTCACAAAAAAGTGACTTCATTGATTTAATGGGCCATTGCCCATTTATAAAGCGTCAACATTTTCCTTAGCCCTATTTATTAGGTAGTACAGAGCACAAACAGTACTATTAGCAAATTACAAAGGTATAGACTAATTATATGGTAAGTTGAAAAACAAGTAGAGGTACAGTGCAATACAGATGGGTCCGTAGACAACTTGGTGCATCGGAATTGAGGTCCATACTCCGAAGAGCTTATAATCGTAAAGATAAGGGTGGGGTGTGATAAGGGGAGGGTTACAGGTGCAAGATGGCAGTAAATAAGGCAGGAGGCTGATGCAAATGGTGGTGGTTGTGTGTTACACTGTGGATTCTGAGTATAGTTTTGCCTAAAAAAGTCTGTCCTGTTCTTTATCGGCAGTAAAGACAGCCACTGCGAAGATCCTCTCCCGCCCCCTGATATGGATGTAGAGATACATATTCTTTGCAGCCTTAAAAATTAAAATACAAGCTACACTTATTTCTTTTCTTCAATCATACTGCTAATCAGCTATTAAATGAGCCCTATAAGGGTACGTTAATCAAGGATACTATGCAAAGTGATTTTATTTAAGGAACACTGTACAATAACAAAAATACGTCTGTATGTCTGCGGGTGTGTTGCGGGCTCCCGTTCGTCTCCGATTGCGGTGATATTCAGTTGCTCAAGCCCGCAAGTTACTGGCCCAAAGCCGAAACTGTAAACCATGTACTGGTTTGTAACAGTTCAGGGCGGGAACATGATCAATTAAGCAAGACCGTAACCTCCCATTTAGAATCAGCCAATAGAAAATTAGACTGTCATTATTACGGCAGTAAAACATGGAGGTTACATGTCAATCAATTTGGTTTGGGGGTCCAATATGTGGTCAGACTCGCAAACCGGCAAAATAAAGAATTATGAAAATGAATGCTAATACTGTTCTAGTCCATGTGGGTGACCTGATATGTATTAACTCATTGATACCCAAGATCGATTTAGCCCCGAAAGGAAACATAAAAATAAATGTTATATACTGCAGATTTGCGGGCTTGAGACTGTTGTGCAATTAATTCCAATGTCTTTCATTGCTTTCCCGTTATTTACAGTGCAGTAGTGATTTTTTATTTGTAGTGCTATGGACAGGGGTTAAACCCACTTGCGGGTCCTCTCTAGCACTCGTTGGATTATCTCCTTCTTTTGCCATTGACGGGTGTGAAAACATCTGCAGGCTTGGGGAAATTGAGCAATTGAATAGCAATTTGCGATTTTAGCCATAGTAACTCTTGCGAAAGTGAAAGATGAAAGGCTTCGGGAGGCTGTAAGTTACGGGTTTAACCATAGCAATTTTTTTTAGGCAGTAACTCGTAACACATTTGGAGCCTGCAAAAAGACGCCAATTGAATAGCAAATTAACTTGCAACCTCACTTACGGGTTACCGGATCGCCCGCAACCTCAATTGAATGGGTCTGTATATGTTTGAAAACTTTGAGCCACATTCAATTGCAAGCCCGCAACTCGATCAATGTAGGCTGTATGTCTGCAGGCGTGTTGCAGTTTCCCATTCGCCTCCAATTGCGATGCTATTCAATTACTCAAGCCCACAAGTTACTGGCCCAAAGCGGACTCCGTAAGCCATGCACTGGTTTGTAGCAGATCACTGCGGGAATATGATCAATTAAGCAAGACCGTAACCTCCCATTTCGAATCAGCCAATAGACAGCAGTAAAACATGGAGGTTACATGTCAATCGATTAGGTTCGGGGGTCCAATATGCAATGGGACTTGCAAACCCACGAAATACAGAATTATGAAAATGAATGCCAATACTGTTCTAGTCCATGTGGGTGGCCTGATATGTATTAACTCATTGATACCCAAGATCGATTTATCCCCCGAAATTAAACAAAAATAAATTTAATTTCCTGACGATTTGCGAGCTTGAGACTGTTGAAACGGTAATTAATTCTAAATGTCTTTCATCGCTTTCCCTGTTATTTATAGTGCAGTATTGATTTTTATTTGCATTTACAGTGCTGCGGACATGAGTTAAACCCCCTTGTGGGTCCTCTCTAGCACTCGTAGGATTTTCTCCTACATTTGCCGTTTACGGGTGTGAATACATTTGCGGGCTTGGGGAAATTGAGCAATTGAATAGCGATTTTAGCAATCGTAACTCTTGCAAAAGTGAAGGATCAAAGGCTTCGATAGGCTGTAAATTACGGGTTTAACCATCGCCAATTTTTCTGGGCCGTAACTCGTAAGCCTGCAAAAAGACACAATTGAATAGCAAATTTACTTGCGACCTCATGGGCTACCGGTTTGCCCGAAACCTCAATTGAATGGGGGCCTTTGTGTCTAAGAGCATAGCCAAGCACAGTAAAAAAAAAAAAAAAGTAATTAAGCTATATTTTAATTAAAACAATAATATATTTGATGTAATTTCAATCTGATCCAATTATTTAACAAAGTCTGCTGTCCGCTCCTTGACCCTCCTCCACCATGGGTCAGCTCTCAGGAAGTGAGGAAGTAAAATGACAAAGTGGATACCTGTACTGATCGTCCCCAAAAAATATATTTCTATATTTACACAGCCACTAATATTGTTCGTTTAAACACTTCATTAACAATAGTTTTTTTCTTGAACTACAGTGGTCCTTTATTATCCAGTATTGACAATATGCTCTTTTGAAACACTCGATAATGGAGAAATGTATTTGGAAAGTAAAAAAAAAATAGTAATACTTAGTAATAAGTCGTTATTAATTATTATTATTATTATTATTTATTTATTTATAAAGCTCTAGCATAAATTTGTACAGAGTATAAAAAGTATACACAAATCCTACAAATATGAAACAAAGAGATCCGTAGACAGCTTGGTACACCGGATTGGGACAGATGCAAGATAGCGGGAAATAAGGCAGTAGGCTGATGTGAGTGGAGGTGGTTGTGTGTTATACTATATATTGTGTGTATGAGCAATTTTATGTAGTAGAGTATGCAGTGTATGCAGGCTGAAAGTGTTTTAGCAGGTTTTTGACGTTTTTGAGACAGGTATATAGTCTAGTGGACTGAGGCAAAGAGTTCCACAAAGTAGGTGCAGGTTGAGAGAAGTCCTGAAGACCGGAGTGAAAGACAAGAGGGGAGGAATGAAGATGGTCATTATCAGAGCAAAGTGAACAGTTGGGGGAGTATTTTGAGACATGGGCTAATATATAAGATGGTGCACTGTTAAAGGCTTTATATGTTAGGGTCATGATTTTAAATTTTATTCTGGAGGTTATGGGAAGCCAATGGAGTGACTGACAGAGAGGTGTGGCAGGCACTTATCGCTGACTATGGTAGAGGAGTCTAGCGGAGGAATTCATTATGGATTGGTGTAGAGACAGACAGGTGATGGGGAGGCCAGCAAGGAGAGAGTTGCAGAAGTTGAGGTAGAATATGAGGAGAGAACAGAGTAGAATTTTAGTTGTGTTTTGTGTAAAATAGTAACAACAAAATTAGAGGTGCTCAGTCTGAGAACGAACAATACCTGAAGTAGGTTTGTCAGACAACAACCTCTCTTACAGGAAATATCCTGTAACATATCAGTCTGGTCTCACTCAAAAGAGTGACCCAGCCCCAAAATACCAGGGAACTCTACCTTGAACAGAAGAAACAGCAAACCTCAGGTGCGTTTCGGCCTCTGTGGGCCTCGTCATTGAGGCGCAGCTTTACTCCCTAAGGCACAGTGAGCAAAGAGTCCATGTCTGGGTTATCATGTCCATATAACTAACCTATTAAGGTTAGTTCATTCTCTGATTGAGCACCTCTGACTTGGTTGTGACATATTTTGGTGGTGTTTTTTTAGATTACAATTATATGATTTGGTTATTGTCTCTATGTGAGGAATGAAAAAGAGAAAGGGGGAGTTGACATAAGTATGGTAGAGAGGGGAGGGATTAGCTGTGATGGAATGAGATCCAATGACCAAGTTGTAGGGGGAGAGCTTTTATAGGAGACCAGAGACTTCATCCTCACTTACAGAATCAAATGAATTCATAGCAGATGTGGGATTGGGTAAGGGCAAAAGCTGAGAGTTATTGGTTTGTTCAGTGGAAGGTGTGATTGAGCCTTTTTGAGAGGCTGTGACACAGGAAGGGGTAGGAGGTGTGTAAAGGATGGTGTTGAATGTCGTGAATAGATATTTGGGATTGGCAGACAAAGTTATGAAAAGTTTTGTTGTCTGCTGAAGAGTAAGATTTTCTTCATAGTCGTTCACCAGTATGGGAGCACCTCTGGATATAGCGAGATAGAATAGCATGCTATGATTGTGGAAGAGAGCGAGGGGTCAGTCTGTGGTTATGGTAGGAAGAGTGACAAAGGTGGAAGTTAGTATCTTGTTGTACTATGAGTGGGCTTTGTCAGGGCAGGGGAGGGGGCTCTGAAGGGTTTGTAGCACATTGGAAAATTGTTGTGGGTCAAGTGATTAGAGGTTTCTGTAGTTTCTAGTGGCGGGGATTGATTAAATATTGATTTGAAGGAGTGAGGTGGAAAGTTATGAGGTGTTGGTCAGATAGAGGGAGTGCAGAGATGGTAAAGATAAAGTCAAGGGAGTGTCCGTCATGGCGAGTCACCAATTGTGAGAAACCAAGCGAAGAGGTAAGTGGGACAAATGTTTTGGCTCTAGGGGTGGTTGATGTGTTAATGACAATGTTAAAATTGCCAAGAATGAGTGAACGTCCATCAGAGTTAGTGACCTATAGGGACGGGTAGCAATATGTTTTTAGAATGTAAAAAATGCTCTAATTTATTACATCTTATATGTTGTTTTGTGGCAATGGAATTAACCACTTTTGCTTCTGCTGATCTGCTTCCTGAAACAGGAGGAGGCTTTGCGTGGAGAGGAAGCCTCTAACTGCATAATGTTAATGCGACAGTTAAAAATGCCAGTTCTGTCAAGAGGAGTAATGATCGCAATCCGCTAAGAAAAAATAGAATGATGCAGTAAAGACTGATTTGCAATGTACAGTATACTGAAGTGTTGGAGCATTACACCTTTAGATTGTAAGTTTCCAATCTTGCATGGTGCTTTGGGGAAAGTACTATGGGCACTGGATTCTAAACTCAAAGTCCGGGCCCTCCATCCTTTTCAATGTGTTAATATTGCTATTGTTTTTGTTGACATAAATTTAAAACTTAAATGGTGTTACAGAATATGTTGGTGCGTTACAAATAAACAATAATAACAATTACGGTGGCACTTTTGGGTTACAAAAACAATATTTAAAATGCTTGAGATCTGTGTCTTTTTTTTGCAGAACAGCAACAAAAGCTGGATAATTTAAACAGAAAAAATATCTTAATCCTTTAAAAGTTTTAAACAAACGGGAACACACATTTATATAGAAATGTGAAGTAAATTTGGCAAGATCCGGATATATCATATAACCACAAATGCAGCTCTTTGTCTCCCATAAAACACAGCACATAAAGGCTCCTCTGCATCTTCAAAAGCTTTCTGTTGTGTTATTTAGTGTTACAGCACTTTATACTTCTGGACAGTGTTAATATTCCTCACCACAGATGATTATAATCTTGAGATAAGTCATCCCAGCTAGTTCACATGTGAAAAATGACTTTTATAATACTCACCACTCAAACTAAGCCCTTGCTTTATTTGTAGAGGTTTTGTAATCCACTACAAACTGCCACAGCTGTTGACATATTGAGGTATGACATACAAAATGGTGGCCATGGGGACTCAAATGCATAGGAAATATTCTAAACATAGCCGTGGGTGTATCTTCTGAACCTGCTTTCAACTTGACTCTTTGGCCTGGAGCCTGAGGGGAGTGATGCTACTGTGAGATACTCTTCTATTTATTTCTATTGTCAATTTACAGTGTCATTATTTGAATAGAAAGAAAATGGGGTGTGTAAGAAAAAAAACATACAGTGAAGTATTTCAGAACTTTAAAATAGACAAAATATAAATGATAATATAGGTTGTTTTAGGCATTGAAGTGCTGCAATTGTTTTGCAGGCCATATAACCAATCTATACAGTATCCATTTGAGGACTTTAGATTATATATACTTGTAACTTGCCCGTCATAAATTATGGTATAATTTGACCTTCAATTATCTGCGCTGTCTCTCTCTCTCTCTGTGTTGTCTCTCTATGTGCACTCTCTCTGCACTCTCTCTAGTTCTCCCTCTACGGTTTCTAACTCTTTCTCTGGCCTGTGTGTATCTCTCTTTCTCCTCCCTGTTTCTCCCTCTCCTATCTCTCTCTCCTGTCTCGATCTCTCTCTGTCCTGCCTCTCTGTGTGGCTCTTTCTCTCTCTATATGTTTTGTGCCTGTCTCTCTTTCTAGATTTTGTCTCTCTCTATATCCTGTATCTATCGCTCTCTCTCCTCTCTTTCTCTCTCTCCTGTCTCCCTCCCTCTCTCCCTGTCCTGTGTCTGTCTCTCTCTCCCTGTCCTGTCTGTCTCTCTCTCTCTAGATTATGTCTCTCTTGATGTCCTGCATGTCTCTCTCCTGTCTCCCTCTCTCTTTCCTGTCTCCCTCCCTATTCTGTGTCTGTCTCTATATCTCCTACGCTCTGCATAATTACAATGCTGGGAGAGCTTATCACTATATTTTACAACAATGTCTGACACCTGTGCAGTGCTCACAGACCTTTTGTTAAATATAGTATAATATTATAGTTATATATATATATATATATATATATATATATATATATATATTCATTATACATACACTGTCACGATCTGCAACTTCAATTGGACTTTGTAAGAGCCTAGTCCAAACCTATCCAGCAGAATCATGCGGTCCTTGTACACCTCTGATAGTAGAAGATGGTCCACGCCCAGGAAGTTGCTCGAGCAGACCAGAATATCAGGAACACCACATAATCCCTTATAATTAGGATTAATGAACAGAATGACACTTACATCTTGTCCATGTGAGTACACTGTCATACCTTTATTAATTGGCACACAGGCTGGCCAATCACAGTAAGCCCCATCCCAGATAACAACATTGTAACATAATAGGCTGCCCCCTGCTTACTGGGAACCTCTGTACCTCTGATGAAATCAGATCTTTAATCTCATCCTGTTCATTATATTTAGGTTGGCTGAGTGACTTATCACTAAATAACAACATTGTAACATAATAGGCTGGTGCAATAGCTTGCAGACTAGCTAATATGTTTCTTTACAATAATTCCTTTAACATGAAACATACTAAATAAACCAAGATCCATACAGTATAACAGTGTAATCATATTTTAACTATAAGCACTAAGAAATACATAATCATAATAATAAAAACAGGGTAACTCTGGACAATAAGGCTCAGGCCATAGTGAAAATCAGTCCAATCAGACATACACCATTTTGGTTCTCTATTTAGGTGCCTCAGACCTTGTGGCAATTATTTTATCCTTATTTAGCATTCACTCAGCCCTATTAAATAGCTTAATGTGTAAAACCGTAGTCCCAGTGCTTAATAAAAAAAAAAAGTAAATGCTAAAGAAAAAAAAAAAAAAAGTATAGGGAACTTCATTTTAATTCTTTTTAAGATATTAAAAACCCCCGTAAACTAGATGGCACACTCAAAAAGTATATGCAAGGGTATGTTGGAGCTAGGGAAAATGTTCATTGTAACATAAAACACATTTAAAACATACATGTACATACAGTATTTTGCGTATATACAGTGGATATAAAAAGTCTACACACCCCTGTTAAAATGTCAGGTTTCTGTGCTGAAAAAAAATGAGACAAAGATAAATCATTTTAGAACTTTTTCCACCTTTAATGTGACCTATAAACTGTACAACTCAATTGAAAAACAAACTGAAATCTTTTAGGTAGAGGGAAGAAAAAATATAAAAATAAAATAATATGGTTGCATAAGTATGCACACCCTTAAACTAATACTTTGTTGAAGTACATTTAGATTTCATTAAAGCACTAAGTATTTTTGGGTATGAGCCTATCAGCATGGCACATTTTGACTTGGCAAGATTTGCCCACTCTTCTCTGCAAAAACACTCCAAATCTGTCAGATTGCAAGGGCATCTCCTGTGCACAGCCCTCTTCAGATCACCCCACAGATTTTCAATTGGATTCAGGTCTGGGCTCTGGCTGGGCCATTCCAAAACTTAATCTTCTACTGGTGAAGCCATTCCTTTGTTGATTTGGATGTATGCTTTGGGTCGTTGTCATGCTGAAAGATGAAGGTCCTCTTCATGTTCAGCTTTCTAGCAGAAGCCTGAAGGTTTTGTGCCAATATTGACTGGTATTTGGAACTGTTCATAATTCCCTCCTCTATCTTAACTAAGGCCCCAGTTCCAGCTGAAGAAAAACAGCCCCAAAGCATGATGCTGCCACCAACATGCTTCACTGTGGGTATGGTGTTCTTATGGTGATGTGCAGTGTTGTTTTTGCACCAAACATATCTTTTGGAATTATGGCCAAAAAGTTCAACCTTGGTTTCATCAGACCATAACACCTTTTACCACATGCTTTTGGGAGACTTCAGATTTTGCAAAATGTAGCCTGGCTTGGATGTTTTTCTTCATAAGAAAAGGCTTTTGTCTTGCCACTCTACCCCATAGCCCAGACATATGAGGAATATGGGAGATTGTTGTCACATGTACCACACAGCCAGTACTTGCCAGATATTCCTGCAGCTCCTTTAATGTTGCTGTAGGCCTCTTGGTAGCCTACCAGACCAGTTTTCTTCTCGTCTTTTCATCAATTTTGGAGGGAGCTCCAGTTCTTGTTAATGTCACTGTTGTGCCATATTTTCTCCACTTGATGATGACTGTATTCATTGTGTTCCATGGTATATCTAATGGAAATTCTTTTGTACCCTTCTCCTGACTGATACCTTTTAACAATGAGATCCCTCTGATGCTTGGGAAGCTCTCTGTGGACCATGGCTTTTGCTGTGGGATGCGAATAAGAACATTTTAGAAAAGACCAACTAGAGCAGCTGAACTTTATTTGGGGTTAATCAGAGGCACTTTAAATGATGGCAGGTGTATGCTGACTCCTATTTAACACGATTTGGAAAGTGATTGCTTGAGCTTGAACACAGCTACATCCCCAGTTATAAGAGGGTGTGCAGACTTATGCAACCACATTATTTTTCTTTTTTTTCTTCTTCCCTCGACCTAAAAGATTACAGTTTGTTTTTCAATTGAGTTGCACAGTTTATAGGTCACATTAAAGGTGGAAAAAGTTCTGAAATGATTTATCTTTGTCTCATTTTTTTACAGCACAGAAACCTGACATTTTAACAGGGGTGTGTAGACTTTTTATATCCTATATATATATATATATATATATATATATATATATGTGTGTACTAGCGACTTGCCCGTCAAAAAAGACGGCAATAAAATTGTAATGCTGGCAAAGCTGTTTGCCACCTAATGTGAGCAACAACTCACCGCGAGCCTCTCCCCCTATCTACATACTCCCTTGTGTTTCCTTTGCACCCTCCCTTACCCTGTGTCTCTTTTCCCCCCCTCCCTTACCCTGTGTCTGTCCCCCCCCCGTCTCCCTCGCGTGTCCCCGTCTCCCTCGCGTTTCCCCCCCCGTCTTCCTCGCGTGTCCCCCCCCGTCTCCCTCGCGTGTCTTCCCCCCCCCCCCCCCAGTCTCCCTCGCGTGTCTTCCCCCCCCCCCCCCAGTCTCCCTCGCGTGTCTTCCCCCCCCAGTCTCCCTCGCGTGTCTCCCCCCCCCCCGTCTCCCTCGCGTGTCTTCCCCCCCCCCGTCTCCCTCGCGTGTCTTCCCCCCCCCCCGTCTCCCTCGCGTGTCTTTCCCCCCCCCCCGTCTCCCTCGCGTGCCTTCCCCCCCGTCTCCCCCGCGTGTCTTCCCCCCCCCCCCCCGTCTCCCTCGCGTGTCTTCCCCCCCTCCCGTCTCCCTCGCGTGTCTTCCCCCCCGTCTCCCTCGCGTGTCTTTCCCTCGCGTGTCTGTGTCCCCCCCCCCGTCTCCCTCGCGTGTCTGTGTCCCCCCCCCCGTCTCCCTCGCGTGTCTGTGTCCCCCCCCCCCCGTCTCCCTCGCGTGTCTGTGTCCCCCCCCCGTCTCCCTCGCGTGTCTGTGTCCCCCCCCGTCTCCCTCGCGTGTCTGTGTCCCCCCCCGTCTCCCTCGCGTGTCTGTGTCCCCCCCCGTCTCCCTCGCGTGTCTGTGTCCCCCCCCGTCTCCCTCCCCTGTCTGTCCCCCCCGTCTCCCTCCCCTGTCTGTCCCCCCCCCGTCTCCCTCCCCTGTCTGTCCCCCCCCGTCTCCCTCCCCTGTGTCTGTCCCCCCCGTCTCCCTCCCCTGTGTCTGTCCCCCCCGTCTCCCTCCCCTGTGTCTGTCACCCCCGTCTCCCTCCCCTGTGTCTGTCACCCCCGTCTCCCTCCCCTGTGTCTGTCCCCCCCGTCTACCTCCCCTGTGTCTGTTCCCCCCGTCTTCCTCCCCAGTGTCTGTTCCCCCCGTCTCTCTCCCCTGTGTCTATTCCCCCTCTACGTCTGTTGCCCTGCTCCCCCTCTCCTGTGTCTCTTCCCCCCTTCCCTGTGTCTCTTCCTCCTTCTTCCCTGTGTCTCTTCCCCACCCCTCCCCTGTGTCTCCTCCCCACCCCTCCCCTGTGTATCTTCCCCACCCCTCCCCTGTGTATCTTCCCCACCCCTCCCCTGTGTATCTTCCCCACCCCTCCCCTGTGTATCTTCCCCACCCCTCCCCTGTGTCTCTTCCCCCCCCCCTCCCCTGTGTCTCTTTCCCCCCTCCCCTGTGTCTCTTTCCCTCCCCTCCCCTGTGTCTCTTTCCCTCCCCTCCCCTGTGTCTCTTTCCCTCCCCTCCCCTGTGTCTCTTTCCCTCCCCTCCCCTGTGTCTCTTTCCCTCCCCTCCCCTGTGTCTCTTTCCCTCCCCTCCCCTGTGTCTCTTTCCCTCCCCTGCATCTGTTCCCCCCTCCCATGAGTCTTTCCCCCCTATGTCTGTTTCCCCCCTGTGTCTGTTTCCCTCCCCCTGTTTCCCTCCTGGGACTCCTGCAGCTGTCCATCTGGTCTTTGGGACCCGGCATATGCTAATGACGTGACGCGCATGTGACGTCACGTCATTAGCATATGCCGGTTCCCGACACAGAAGACGCGATGGACAGCAGCAGGAGCAGTGCAATGAAGGTAAGTGAGGGGAGAGGGGGGTTGAGGGGAAGGAGAGGGAAGGCACTGGGGGTGCTGCAAGGCAGGAACCAGGTAGTGGCGCGGGCCTCATGGTTACGCGCCGCAAACAGCTGACATTGCAGTTGCGGCCCGTACTGCCTGTCCCGCGGGATGTAGGGATGAGCGCCTTTGGCGCTCACTGCGTGTCATACGGGGTCGTAGGGATGAGAGCCTACGGCGCTCATCTCCACCAGCGCAACGTTGCAGACTTATGCAACCACATTATTTTTCTTTTTTTTCTTCTTCCCTCGACCTAAAAGATTACAGTTTGTTTTTCAATTGAGTTGCACAGTTTATAGGTCACATTAAAGGTGGAAAAAGTTCTGAAATGATTTATCTTTGTCTAATTTTTTTACCGCACAGAAACCTGACATTTTAACAGGGGTGTGTAGACTTTTTATATCCAATATATATATATATATATATATATATATATATATATATATATATATATATATATATATATATATATGTGTACTAGCGACTTGCCCGTCAAAAAAGACGGCAATAAAATTGTAATGCTGGCAAAGCTGTTTGCCACCTAATGTGAGCAACAACTCACCGCGAGCCTCTCCCCCTATCTACTTACTCCCTTGTGTTTCCTTTCCACCCTCCCTTACCCTGTGTCTCTTTTCTCCCCCCCTCCCTTACCCTGTGTCTGTCCCCCCCGTCTCCCTCGCGTGTCCCCCCCGTCTCCCTCGCGTGTCCCCCCCCGTCTCCCTCGCGTGTCCCCCCCGTCTCCCTCGCGTGTCCCCCCCGTCTCCCTCGCGTGTCTTCCCCCCCCGTCTCCCTCGCGTGTCTTCCCCCCCCCCCAGTCTCCCTCGCGTGTCTTCCCCCCCCCCGTCTCCCTCGCGTGTCTTCCCCCCCCCCCCCCGTCTCCCTCGCGTGTCTTTCCCCGTCTCCCTCGCGTGTCTTCCCCCCCCCCCGTCTCCCTCGCGTGTCTCCCCCCCCCCGTCTCCCTCGCGTGTCTTTCCCCCCCCCCATCTCCCTCGCGTGTCTTTCCCCCCCCCCATCTCCCTCGCGTGTCTTCCCCCCCCGTCTCCCTCGCGTGTCTCCCCCCCCCGTCTCCCTCGCGTGTCTTTCCCCCCCGTCTCCCTCGCGTGTCTTTCCCCCCCGTCTCCCTCGCGTGTCTTTCCCCCCCGTCTCCCTCGCGGGTCTTTCCCCCCCGTCTCCCTCGCGGGTCTTTCCCCCCCCCGTCTCCCTCGCGGGTCTTTCCCCCCCCGTCTCCCTCGCGGGTCTTTCCCCCCCCCCCCGTCTCCCTCGCGGGTCTTTCCCCCCCCCCGTCTCCCTCGCGTGTCTGTCTGTCCCACCAGATTCCCCCCCCGTCTCCCTCGCGTGTCTGTCTGTCCCACCCCGTCTCCCTCGCGTGTCTTTTATAGTTATTTTTTAATTAAATCATTTTTCTGAAGTATTTATATATTTATTATATTATGTTTAGTTTATTATACAGTATTTTACTCTTTCTATTCCCAAGTTAAATTAAATGATTTCATATATTAAAGTATACTATATTTTACTATACATTATATTAGATCATGGGATAATTTTATTATTTACTTACAATATCTCCATACATTGTGAGTTTACTTATTTAAACAGACACACAAACACTTTGTGACCTAAACGTTTAAGTTAAAATTTAGGGTAACAGTAGAATTTATTACTGCGAAAGCCGCTTGTTTCATATATAATCATTTTTGTGAAAGTTACACAAAACAAACTAACAAAGTAAATTAAAACATAATTGTCCTAATAACAAAAATACCAAATAATCTCTAACATGCATCAAGATGTCATGTCATGTTGGAATATTGTAATTAAACACTATTCATTTTTGAGAATTAGTGTGTCAGCTTCTTAATTTGGAACGACTTCTAACAAACTTAAAGAGGCTTATTTGTGTAAATGTAAGCCCTGGAGGCCAGTGGTCAGAAGATCAATATCACACAACATACAACATGCTGCTTCTATTAGTTGCTAAATAGGAGCTATTATTACACACGGAATGAAAGGAGATCTTACAAGTATCTGTAATTAGGACTCAACAGTATGTACTGAGCCGAAAGGCACTTGAAGGAAAATTGAGGAAGTTGTCTATACCCTCATGGAAGTTGATAGGCAGAGTGCGGGACACATCTGGTCGTCACTTTTCTGTATACCCATGGTGCGTCATTTTATATTTTTGGTAGGCATGTGATCAAATGGTAGTGTTAAAGACCCATAACACCATAAATAACATGACCATAATGGATGTCTCCATGTAGTATAATTTGTCCTACTTTTCTGGATTTTGCCTCCACTTATTATAATCTGTGCAGCTTCTTACACATAACATTAAAAAGGCCCTGTAACTCTGACAAACGGATTCAAATATCAGCATTAAACATACTACTGTTGGTTGTTCAGTGCTTCAGTTGTGTCTGACTCTCTGTGACCATATAGATGCAGCACGCCAGCCACATCTGTCTGCGTTTCTGGTTGTGTTTATCCATATGGTTTTCCTGGCAAAGATACTGGAGTGGGTTGCCAGTCCTGACCTCCCTGCTATGACCTGCCCATTTCCATTTTAGTATCACTGCCTATTATTGCATCTTAATCCCGACATCTTAATGTTTCTTTGCTTCATTAGACAGGGAATATTTGATAATGTGCAATGTGTTATTACAAAAAAAAAAAAGTCTCCAAGCATAAAAACATATTTAGAAGGGGCTTGCCCTCTGCCAGCCAATAAGATCTACAGTCTAAAGTATGCTCTCTGCATTTCCTTTTAGTTTCAATGAATGTTTAACTTAATATCTTTTCAGGCAAAAAACAACTTGTGCAATGTGGTATTTTCCATTTAGTAACAAACAGCATTTTAAAATGTATATTAAAATGGAGGCAAAAAACTGACAAAGCCATTATAAAATGTCCATTCAACCTGGACAAGTAACTCCTCTAGTGGTTTGAATATAATAGGCTGAGTGAGAAATTTTTAATACATATACCCTATGCATTGTAGGTTTTTAAAACACTGTAATCAGTATTTTCTATAAGGAAATTGTGAAAAAAAGGAAAGAAAAAAAAATAACTTTCTGCGGTCATCTAAATGTACCAATTTTCCAGTCATCCTACAATTTGGTAGATAAAATATTTGCATTAAAGGACTACTTTAGTGTTCTTATAAAGTGTTCTCTAAATAATAGGTAGGGCTTGATAAGTAGAAAACCTTTATTAAACTCTTATGGTTTACTTACTTTATTTCAACCATGTCCCAGGCTGTATACACACCAGATCTCTCCACCATCTGAATGATGCATTGTCTCTGGAGTGGGAGCCACCAATGGGGAAAACAACAAATTGAAAACCTTTTGAGGCCACTCTGCAAGAAACACATTAGCAGTAGGCAGTAGTGTAAAATGAGCTGCTAGCAACATACACAAATACACTTTCTAGTTGTCTCAAACTATAAAATATCCTGTCTAAAGAGTATTACACTGTAATAGGCGGCTCCCACGTCGGAGTAGGAGGAAGATTAGCCACTTCTATAAAAATACATAACGATCACCTTCTTACATGGATATGTGCCAATTTCCTGCTTTGTTGTTCTATGCAGTGAAGCTCATCAACTCACAAAAAGAGACTACACATCCCACGATACACATTCCTCAGACTTTGCAACAAACGTTGTAGCTGCTTCTGATTGGCCACAACTAAATATGAATTTTATGCTAATTTACCCTGGGAATTTATGGGGGTATTTACTCTGAAATTCAACTGCCACTAAACTGAAGAGATTTTGATAATTTCAGGGTAAGTTTCTTAATGTTTATATTGTGATTTTTTCATGCAAAAAATATGTTTTCATACATTACAGATTCTCCTCTAGCAGATGCATTCATAATCCAGGAAACGTAGATATTCCTTTAGGTTTATATGGTCTTACATATCCAGTCCTCAACAACCACTCTTATGCCCTAAACGTAGCATTAGAATGAGGCCTTAAGTAGCCGCAAGGGGAGGCCACAAGCTACTTAGCTATTCAATTTGCGGCCTCTGATTGGGTTACGAGCCTCGAGCTGCGATCAAAGCTTTTGATCTTGTGCAGCTGCAAGAAATCCCAATTCACTGTTTAAATGTTACGATCACCCTTCCGCTCAAATCAAACCGCAGCTTACTTACCAAACTTAACCAGAGCTCCAGCAAGGCTCTTACTTACAAAATGTAGCACTAATTAAGCACATAAAAAAGCCATCCTGTACTTTTATGAGAAGTGAAAGTGATTTTAGGTCTTAGAATTAATAGCACATCATTCCCCTACTCTCAAATCGGCAAATAAAAATATTGTATTTCATGTAAAATTTTCGTCATCAAGTCTGACGGGCTTCAACCTCCAAGCCCCTAGGACTTTTGAATCCAACCTCCGGGCTTGGAGGTTGAAGCCCGTAGGATTTTAGGACGGAAATTTAACATGAAATAAAGTAGTTATTTATGCCATTTTGCAAGTTTGAGAATGTTGTGCTATTAATTCTAAGATCTAACATCACTTTCTCTTTTAATAAAAAGTACAGGATCGTTTTTTTTTTTTTGCTTATGAAGTGCTAAGATTTGAAAATAAGACCATTGCGGTCCTATGGGCTTGAATGACACCAAGCCCGTAACTCGTGGTTCAAGCCTGCAAAAGACGGTGACTCATGGTTCAAGCCCGCAAGACGGTGACTCAAGGTTCAAGCCCGCAAACTCGGGAGCACAGGAAACGCAAATGTAAATTACCGACAGCACTGTAAATGATGGGGGATATAATGGATGACATGAGGATTAAAGACAACATTCTCAAGCTGGCACATCGCCACAATACAATACTTGATTTCATGTTTAATTTCCGTCCAAGCCTGTAACTCGTTATTCAAGCCAGTCGGACCTTGGACATAAATTAAACGTGAAATCAAGTTGTATTGTATTGTAGCAATGTGCCAGCTTGAGAAAGTTGTGCATTTAATCCTCATATCACCCATTGTGTTCCCCATCATTTACAGTGCTGTCTTGAATTTATATTTGCATTTACAGTGCTCCGAGATTGCGGGCCTGAAAAACGCGTTACGGCCGTGATCCTGTTCAAGCACGTAAGTGCTTACTGCCAATAGCATGGTTAGCGATCGGCTGCAAAAGGGGACCTCCTTGCAGCGCCGCAGCACAGCAGTAGCGATACGCGGGCCGTAACCCAGTTGCAGTCGCAGGCTTGCGGATGTTTTACGGCCCCGATTAGAATGAGGCCCTTAGATAGCTTGAACCTTATGTGGAAAATAACAGATATTTTACTTTAGCGAATGGTTTTGTTGTTAAATGAATGATGACAATATTCCATCATTTTAAGTGAAGAATAAAGCACACTCCATTATATTCAGTAACATACCTGAACCTTTTTAGATCTCCTCTGATCTGCAATACGCAGATTTATTGTTAATTGATCCAGAGGAAGGCAAGCAGAAAAAAAAAGCCTGTGAAACTTGGCCAATTGTCTCAACAGGGAAAAATATATAAAATCCCTTCCTGACCCCAGATACTGGTGATCAGATTCATCCCTGGATCAATACTCCCTCTCTATGTATCCAGGATAGCCCTTAATGCCCTTTTTATTTAAAAATGCATCTAATCCCTTTTTAAAGTTATCAAATCCGCTGTCACCACCTCCTTTAGTAGAGAATTCCACAGATTAACCACCCTTACTGTGAAGAACCCTTTTCTTTCTTTAGGGTGAAATATTTTTACTTCTAATCTCAAAGGATGTCCTCTTGTTCTTATTAACCATTCAGTCAGTTGAAAACCTCTTGGCACAAAAAGTCCCCTTGACAAAGCCTTGTATTGACCCTGGATATATTTATACAAGGTAATCATATACCCTCTTAGACGCCTATTTTCTAGAGTAAATAAGTTTAATTTGGTTAGTCTTTCTTCATAACTTAGGCCCTCTATTCCCTTTATTAGCTTTGTTGCCCTTCTCTGTACTTTTTCCAGCTCTAAAATGTCCTTTTTATGAAGTGGTAGATATTCCAAATGAGGGCGTACTAGGGATTTGTATAGAGGAAGAATTATATTTGCTTCTATACCCTTCTTAACACATGCCCATAGTTTACTTGCCTTTGCAGATGCTGCTTGGCTTTGAGCACTGTTACCTAGGTGGTTGTCCACAAGCACTCCCAAATCCCTTTCAATATCAGATACCCCTAGATTTGCTCCATTAAGATTATAAATTGCATGGCTATTTTTCCTTCCCAGATGCATAACTTTGCATTTATTCATATTAAATCTCATCTGCAATTTAGATGCCCATTTCTGTAATTTATGCAAATCCCTTTGGAGGGAAAGTACATAATTTTCTGATTTAATTACCTTGCACAACTTTGTGTCATCAGCAAAAATGGAGACACCACACACCAATCCCAATTCCAAGTCATTAATAAATATGTTAAAAAGGAGGGGACCTAATACTGCAACCTGAGGAACCCCACTTACCACATTAGTCCAATCCGAGTATGTTCCATTTACCACAACCATTTGCTTCCTGTCTTTTAGCAAAAAACAAAACAAAAAAACACTAAAACCTTGCCAATTGTCTCAAAAGGGGCAAAAAATAAAAATTCTGGCATTTGGACTTCTCCCTGGATCAGTACTCCCTCTCTAATTATCCAGGATAACCCTGAATGCCCTTTTTTTTTACTCAAAAATATATACAACCCCTTTCTAAAGTTATCTATCGAATCCACTATCACTACCTCCTTTGGGTGAGTATTCCACGCTTACTGTAAAGAAACCTTTCTTTAAGGTGGAATCTTTTTACTTCCAACCTCAAAGGATTCCACTAGTCAGCTGAAAATTTCTTGGCACAAAAAGTTCACTTGACAAAGTCTTGTATTGACCCTGGATAGGACGCCTTTCTTTTTAGAGAAAATAAGTTTAATTTGGTTAGTCTTTCTTCATAACTTAGGCCCACTATTCCCCTTATTATTTATAATTACAACTGCACACTCCACAGCTTAAAAACACTCCCACCCACAATCTACAGTACAGCTCACAGACCCCTCCAATTGATTAAACAAATTGCATTCACGTTGCCATTTTGTATTGGTCACCCTCTTGTATCACACCTAAACCCTTAGATTGTAAGTTTGTGAGTTTTCAATTGTGTGTCCGTGTCTTGGAAACAAGCACTATGTGCATTTGATTATATGCTCAAAAACAGGGCCCTCCATTCTTTAAGGTGTTAAGTTTGTTTTTTGCCATGTACTAACCCCCTGTACAGCGCTACGGAATATGTTGGCGCAATATAAATAAAGATAATAATAATAATAATTATTAGTTTTGCTGCCCTTCTCTGTTCTTTTTCTCAGCTCTAAAATGTCCTTTTTATGAAGTGGTGCATATTCCAAACGAGGGCGTACGAGGGATTTGTATAGGGGCAGAATTATATTTGCTTCCGTGGCTTCTATACCCTTCTTAATACAGGATATTTTACTTGCCTTTGCAGATGCTGCTTGGCATTGAGCACTGCTACCTAGGTGGTTATCACATTATTATGATCACTGCCTACCTTTGACGTTAGCAGCACTTAGCTTGGTGGGTAAATGAGGTGACATTTAGGCATTCTGCAAACGTAACCATCGCGTCATGGGTGAAACATGCAAATTTATCAGACTTTGAAAAGGGTCTTTCAGGCCAAGGGTGGCGGCTTGTGATCGGTTCTCGTGCAGCTGTGGTTAAAGTTTACGGTCACTGGACAAACGGCACCATTGAGAATAAATGGAATGGAAAGAGTAGCACCACGTGATGTCAGAAGGGAACGTCTGCTGCAGGAGTAGTTGGAGGAGCATAATGAAGACTTCCAATTACTTCCCTGGCCTCCAAATTCCCCCAGCTTGAACCCCCATCTAGCGCACCTGTGGGACCACCTCGATCGCCATGTTCACCATATGGGATCCTCCACCACACACTGTTCAGCAGCTGTCCGATGCATTGCAGTCTGCATGGCTCCGGATACCCTTGCCAATCTTCCAGCATCTTATTGACTCACTACCTCGCAGTCTAGCTTCTGTCCGTGCGGCACCCAGCAGTTATTCTGGATATTAGCTGGTGGTCATAATAATGTGACTGAACTGTGTATGTAACCACCTTTAGCTGCAACATGTTTAAGTACATGTTTCCTATGAGAGTTTATAATTTGCTCTCATAATCTGAAGGGATTCTGGCTTACTCCATACAAAGCTACTTTAGCTGGGTGATGCTTGATGGCATGCATTTACACACAGCATTCTTTAGTGCTCACTACTGAATCTTAGTTCGTTCGATGTCTAGACTTTGACTTGTATCAATAAAGTTGACCATGAATGAACAGGAAAGGGTTAATTGTAAATACAATACGGTTTACGTGGTGCCAACTAGTCTGAAGTTCATAATCCTTACTGGCAAATATTGCTAAATCTCTATGAACTTAAATAATGCTATCCATCATTTTGACATGGGAAAGCCCATTTTTGAAAAGGCTATTAATTCAAGCATTTGGCCTATTCAACCTTCTATATATGAAGGTCATCTAAGTTTATTTGTAAGACTAATTTATTTATAGAATTAAAAAGTTCTGTCTGCAAACATCCATGAATTAACATGGATAATAGAAAGGGAGTATTGGACAAAAATATAAATTCCTAGAAAAAAAACTTTCAGCGGATCAATTTTAGTCACTATTAGATTTTAATGACTACTTTCCAAAAACACATATATACAAATAAATGATCACACCCTAAACATTTCAAGAATAGCCTCGGAATCTTATTGGGGTGAGGCAACGATTAAACGTTTTTTGACATGGGATTCCTGAGATACAAAATGATTTAGAAATATGGTGTCCACAGATTTAAAATAAAAAAGATATTAATAAAGTAAATGTCTATTTCTAAAAATACTATCTCCGTGGGACAATTGAATATGTTCAACTTATTTGGAAACATTATATATATATATATATATATATATATATATATATATATAGTGTGTGAGCGTTAAAAAAAACTATTTATTGCCATGACATAGGTTTCCAAAAAATTTAAATAAGCTAAAAATATTATATATATATATATATATATATATATATATATATATATAATTATTTTATTTATTTAAAATTAGTGGAATAATCTTCACCCTCCAAAAATGGCTCCAAAGAGAACATAACATATAGTGTATCCCTCAAAAAGGGACTTGTTGGTCTACTGCCCTAAAAATTCATGTAGTAGTTTAGATATAACATTTTGCAGACCCTTACCTTAAAGTAAACAAGAAAATGCAACGCTACAGCTATGCACAGGTATTTGTCCTACCAAAAATCAAATGGTAATGTTACTTTGCATTTGTAGTTTTATCATAATCCACATAAAAATAGAAAAAATAAATGTGTTGTGTTTCCTTTAAGTGGAGTTGAAGTCACTGAACAGAGCAAATTAATAAGGACAACATAATAATATTTGATTTTCAATGTATTCATTCAATTGATAGTGATCTACCTCTCTACATACTTAATTCAGAACAGCTTGTGTAATGTCTAAATACTGATCTGCTGTATTCAAGACAACAAATACCGTAGCTAAAGTTTTCAACAACACGACAAATTTAGCATTTCATATCATAAGCTTTCCACAAACCTGTATGAATGTTCATACTAAACCCTTTATGAAAAAGAACTGAAAAGCAGATAGACAAAAATTACACCATTTTATTTCAAAACAATTGGCCATTTTCATAATTATTAAATTTATATTTTAAGCAAATGAATATATATAAAATACATAAATTAAATTTCATAAAAATAACACTACAAACTGTTTTAAACTATCACATTTTCTGTTACATTTTAAATAACATGATTTAAACAAAATTGCTAAATGGCCCCATTTACAATGGATGGCCTCTAAATTATTTAAATTTTACAAAATAAATTTGTCATAATTCATTAAAGGACCACTGTATATTAGCAAAAAAAAATCACTTTTGAAAAGTAAGCAACAAATTTTCATTTTAGCAGTCTTTGCAAGTACATGGAAGAGATTGCACACCAGCTCAAGCAATACTTGGAGGTATACTTGTCAAGCTGCCTCTGTTGAGTTTATGGGAAGGTTTCGAATGATGAAATCTTATCAGAATCCACCAATGAATCAACAAATCCCATACCCTCCCCCTAATATTTTAATCTATTTAAGTGTGGAAGAACACTTCCACTTAGTCTCCAAGCCAGAAGGAAGTGTGGAAGACACAAACTAGGCATAGATAGCTCAGACATAGGCTGTGTGTTGACTAAAATAGTTGAAGCTTGCTAATGTTAAATTTGTTACAAATTTCATAAACATACTGTATTTAAGTTGTTTTCCAATGTAGTGGTCCTTTAAAGTACTCATGTCATGTGCACAGGCATACCCTCCTATACCTTAGTAGAAAACATGGTGCTATCCTCAAAATTTATTTTGAATGGGCTCAAAATAAATGAGTTAGAGGAATCTAAAATCCTATTTTGACGTAGAGCTCAGCTACTCCGAATCCATCAGGAATGTCTCAAAGTCTGGGTCGAGGTCTGAAACAAGTGCGTCTACAAGTTCATCTATTGATGGGCTCTTCTGAAGCATGCCTGTGTAAAAGAGAACACGGTTAGCACAACATAGAGACATCTAAACATTTCAAAGGTGAAACAGCCGATACCCCACAAAGACATGGGAATAAAATAATGTGTATTTTGTAAAACTACTAGGGCCATCTTTGAGCCTGTGATAACATTTCAAGATGGCCAGTTAAATCCTATTTATACAGTAGGGACTACACCTAATAAAGCGGATGAATCTTCAAATATTGTTCTATGAATATAAGTTTCAGGCTAAAATATTTTTTTCTAAGAATATCCCATTACAATGAGTTTATCCTTATGTCTGCGTGCATGCCTGCTAAGACCGTCTTACAGGCATGCTTAGAGCTAGAAGACTCAAACGTTAACCATCTTATGGAATGATAAGCACTTGAAAGAAAGCACAAGTAGATATGTTGAGTGATTATTCAATCCTATGCTGTATGTATACACAGGCTGTAAAGGCCTGCTTTGCTACTTACCTTTAAAGGGCCAGTGTAAGTGAAATGTAAAGAAATGGATGCAAGCAATTTTTGTTCACTACTTGTTATTTCAAGAAATGTGTTTATTAACTCATGAATAAAGCCACTCATGTAAAATGGCTTGAAAGTTAATCCTAAATTAATCACAATCAACTACCTAAGTAGTGCCAAAGATACCCATTATATTTCAAAATTAATTTTACCTGCCTGAGGTGTGGGATTTGCCTCCACCTCTTCCTGCACTTGATGTATTTAGTTTAACAAATCTGCCAGATGAGAGGTGTAAGATCTTATAGCTTCCAGATAAATAACCATTGCTTGAAAAATCATGCAACTAAAAAACACTGACACACTAATGATATTATTAAAGGTAACCAAAAACAAAATATAGGTGCTCAGAGAACGAACTAACCTTAATAGGTTAGTTCTGTGGACATGATAACCGACTGAGAACAACCGCTTTTAGCCACTTGTGCCCTTCACAGGGAGAAATATCCTGTAGTATATCAGTCTGGTGCCACTCAAAAGAGTGACCCAGCCCCGAAATACCAGGCCATTCTACCCTGAACTGGAGAAACAGCAAACCCCAGACATACGTTTCAGCCTTCTTTGAGTTTCCTCTCCCTAGGGGGGTGATAGGGAACTCCAGACGTGGACTCTTTGCTCACTGTGCCTTAGGGAGTTCAGCTGCAACTCACCGATGAGGCCCATAAAGGCCGAAACGTGTCTGGTGTTTGTCGTTTCTCCTGTTCAGGGTAGAATTGCCTGGTATTTCAGGGCTGGGTAACTCTTTTGAGTGGGACCAGACTGATATACTACAGGATATTTCTCCCTGTTAAGGGCACAAGTGGGCTAAAAGAGCTTGCTCTCGGGGTGGCTTATGTCCATAGATCTAGCCTATTAAGGTTAGTTTGTTCTCTGATGAGCGCCTCGGACTTATTTTTTTTTAGTATTTTTAAAAGGTATATGCAAGTGAGCTGGGTTATGAATGCATCGGAGGAGAATTTATGGTGTCTGGAAAAAAAAGTAAACCGTTAGTCTGAAGTTTGTGGATTTTCCTACTTTTGCAAAGTGTTTTCTCTCAAATGTTGACACCCCCAGAAATTCCCAGGGAAAATTAGAATAACTTATACATAGTTTCTTTTTTGCCTGGGGATTTTGCAGACATGCTCAGTTATCACCTGAAGTCTGCCCTATTGTGGGAAGTCACATGATGTCAGACTCTTTCCTTTAGTGTTATTTCCTTCTTTTACTGAATATGTAAAGCTGCGATATAATTTATTGAGCTCTGTAGTGAGCACTGTTTAATGCAGTGATATTTATTGCGTTATGTCTGTGAGCTCTGTGTAATCCTAGGATAGCATTTTGATAGTTCTGTCTGAGTATTGTGTAATGCTGTGTTCAATAGCTGTCTTTGAGACTACTGTATCATTTATATTTTTAGAGTCTGTGACCATCTCAGCTTATAAAAAGGTTTGTGATATACTTTGACTGTCACATCCAATCAAAATATATTTATTTGTGTTGAACTCTTCTTGCTTTATCATTGTTTTGTCTAAGCATAAGCTTATTTAGAGATGATGTGTGTTTATAAAGGTCAGCCCTAACTACATTGCTTATTAACCCCTCCCCCAACTCTCTTTTGCCATCCAGTGTCACAGCTGCTTGCTGATTGGCTGAAAAGCTAAATCAGCATGCGCTGTATAGAAGATCTCATTAAAAATGAGATATCCTTTATGCAAAATCACAGTTGCTGGGGGTGTCTAAATCACCCCCAGCACATTATATATTATATTGCAAAAACGGTTTGCATGTTTTCATGCAAAATTTGTTGGTAGGTGGGTTATGATACATTCTACAGGATGCATTCATTACCCACCTCACTTACTTATACCTTTAAGGGGGGACATGGTCACACAGGGAGAGGGCTACCAGACTGAATGTCAATCTTGTAGCTTCCAGACAGACAATGCAAATCATGTGAGGGAAGGGAGAGAACGAAAGCCTCAGCACAATAAGCAGGTAGGTCAAAAACCATATAACATGTGGTGGAATAGGTACTCAAATCCCTTTACCAGGTCTTACACTGGGCCACTAATATAAAGTCACTAAGCTACTATGCCAAGGAAAATATATACAAAGAAATCAAGTATTATCTAAGGGACCAATATTATCATGGATTGATAAGAGCAGTGATAAAGTTAGGATTCAGGCAACCTATATGAGATCTAATCAGTAGATCAAATTAGAATCAAGTTAAATAATATGTTGTTCTGAAATTGTTTGTTTTTATTACAGTTATGTGGTTTGCTAAGAATGCAGATCAGGGTTATTGGCTTAATGAGCCGGACAATTTGAAATAGTTGAACAAACATACTTGACCCCTGGCAGTGTACTCTCTTGTGCAATCAGCAGTTCAACAAAAAGGCAATGTTGTGAATCCTGCTTTGTTATAGAAAAAGGATAACAAAGTCACTTCAAGCAAGCACTCAGGAAAAAAAATTCAGTTTTGGGTTTAAATACAGCAAGAAATATTTTGTCCGTACCAAAAATCTGACTTTATTGTTTAAAAAAAAAAAAAAAAAATACTACTGAAGTAAAAAAAAAAAAAACACTATTGAAATGTCCCAACTAGAAAAGCCAATTGTCATTATGTATCAAGCATAAATAGAAACAACTAAAAAGTAATTTTCAATATTAAATATATTTTAAAAGATGACATAATTAGCCTTTAATGATCTTGTTGATCCCCACTGTCATAAGGTCATCAAGGGTGGAGGGGAAGAGTCTGGAAGGCTTTACGATCTTATTACATAGGGTCTAATTTGAGGCTAGAGAAGTATTCATAGGCTTCCAGGCAGAACTGGATGTCAAGGAAAAGCAAGTCTCTAATCCAGTGGTAGTCAACCTAATCGCTACCGCCCACAAGTGGGGGATTCAAGCTTTCGTGTTGGGCGTCGGGGTATTCAAGTGATGTCACAATCCAGAGACCAGCAGCTTGGCTGGTTGGAGAGCTGGTGAGAGAGCCTAGGGATAGCAGCTAGGACCCGATCACTATCTAGTAAGTACAGGGCGATAAATAGCTAGGGTCATATGATTTATGTAAATCAGAAATGAGATAGGGGAAAGTGAGATACTTCGGCACCGGTGGGCAGTAAGGAAACTCTACCATCAAAAGTGGGCAGTAGGTATTCAATGATTAGATCAGCGGTCGTCAACCTTTTAACAGCATTGTTTTGATATAATATTCTGCAAGAAAATCTAGCACTTCCTGACAGCCAGAACTGCCACCGACAAATAATTTTAAAATAGGTGGAAACCACCAGCAGTTAAAGCCATTAATTATATTCAATATGAAACTTTCAAATCACTGAAAAATTATTTTATTAAGGACCAATGCCTAATTAAAAGCATTTAACTCTTTAGGGCACCACAGTGATCCTTTAAAAAAAAAATACAATATTCTAGCATTGAAGTTTTCGATATTACTAGTAAACAAAAACATTTAAAATTTTGCATTATAAATATATATGGTGCTTTTTCCCCCTTTGTAATTAACTAAATTTGAAACACTGCACTTCGCAGTCTGTCAGTGGCCTCTCTCAAGTAGCATGTTGCAGAAAGGCGCCACAGTTTGGATTCTATAGACGGTATTGGGTATTGGTTTGGGATCAAAGTAAAAAGGTAATAAAATATAAACAATTTATGGAGCAGTTATTGTAGCTCCTTGATTAAAGAGACTTAAATTGTATGTTTTGTGTAGGGTCTACATAGATTCATGTAGTAGAAGTTTCCTATTTTAGAGCCATATGGCAAATTGATCTTTCTGCAGTTCTTAAATAGTATTAAGGTTTTTTTCAGTTTGGCTGTAGTTTGATTTTTTAAAATTGTATAAATTGTGTACAAATGGAATTACAGGTTGTTTTTGTTTGTTGTTTTTAAAACCAATGATAAACTTAGCTGTTGCTGTAACTATAGAAGATTACTTTTTGTCCACGAACAAAAAAATATGTTTACTTCTTTCTAAATTCTTCTATTTTTACGAATATAATCTTATTTCTATGTATAATAACGAACACCTAATACTGCAGTTTAAGGGAGTCCTTAGATCTCTAAAAGCTCAGTTGTCTGACAGATGTTGCTTTGGCAAGCTCAGTATTAAAAAGCAACTCATTTTAAAATGTAGATCTCTTCCATTTCCTCGGCCACAATCCTGAGTTGGAAGACCAACTTGTTTCTATTTAAGAGTTCTGTTTGTCAAAGCTAATAAATCAAAATATCTCAGCACTTCTCCCATAAAATGTCAATTAAACAAAAAAAAAAAAAAAAAAAGTTAACGCCTGTTGGCTTCAAGCTCCATCCTCACTTCCTGTTTCTACACGAGTGGTGTCAGCCAACCACTTTCATATGTGGTCGGCTGGCATGGATATACTGTGGGTTAGCAACACCAGTGCATAGAAACAGGAAGTTAGTGGGCAGAGCATGAAGCCAACAATCAGTCTGATGTAAGCACATTTTCTAAGATTTTACTTCTTTTAAATTAATAAAAGTTTAAAATGTATTAAATTTGCTTAGAAAAACACAATTTCTTCAAATTGGGATGCATGTTGCCAAGTTTCCCTTTGTATATATCTCAAGGAATAACACTGGCAGCAGGGATCTATCTTATAATATAAGAGGCCGTATCACGGTTGCAAACAGTGTGGCGCATGTGCAGTGGATCTTCCCAGCCATGCCCCGCGGTACAGCAAAAGGTCAGGACGGTGGCCCCCACCACAGCAAGCGGGAGTCAGAGCCAGCACCGAGGAGCTACAGGCGGACTGAGGAAGAAGAAGGGAGACAGAGGACGGAGGACGGGCATGTTGCAAAGCCTGAGCGGAGGATGGAAAGGGGGACCAATGAGGAACAGTGGGCACTGCGAATGGGCTGACGGCACGGAGAAGTGTCAGGGGTCACTGAGGAGAGGCAGGGATCCGTGAATAGAGACAGGGGGCTGACCATCCTTTTATTTATGACGGGTAATTGCACATTAACAGTCGATACGCATGAATTTATCTTTTTCATAGAGCAGCTAGTTTTTAGCTTCAAGATATTTTATTGTTTTTGTACCATGCAAAAATATGCAGATTATTTTCACAATGAAATGAACTGCTTCCCTGAAACTAGCACTAGAGCAGCATTGTGTATGAAGCCGGAGTGACTTCATTGTACACAATCTATAGCTTCTTTGAAGTGGTTTTTTTTTCAAAATGTGCACTTGCCAAAGTAAATATGACCCTGTTGTGGACTTTTTAACATGACACACCTTGTGTACATCTTGCAAAATAAAATGCTTTTAACAATTCAGCTGCTTTCTGAATAATTATATGCAGCATTTATTAAAAATACAAACTTTGCCCTATATTCTTGAACAAACACGGGTAGAGCCATTTGGCTCTCGCAAGCGCTTTTTTTCCCGAATGAGCCTGCAGCAGTTGACAGTTGATTCAGTGGTAGTGACAGAGAATAAAAGGCCTAGGGCAATAATGAGCAGTTATGGAGATTGCTTCTTGCTACATGAAGTTAACTTTATGAACATACAGTAAATGTTCTGTGCAAGTGTCAGCATGAAGGAACAATCTCTTAAATACAGTATCAACTGTTCTCCAGCTTGGGAAAAAAAAAAAATCTAATTACACCAATATTTCTGAGCAAGGGTAATGAAGTCTGCTTTAGTTGGACTTGATTGAAGAGCAGAAGTAATGATATACTGTGTGCATTCCACAACACAAAGGAAGCAGTATGCCTTCTACAAGATAAGAAGCCTCCTTTTAGATCACAGCTTTCCTGTTATTATTGAAGCGCTGAATTCCAATTAGACTTTACAGTGTCAGCTATTTAAACAACATGTAATTTATTAAATAATGGATCATGAAAAAATATTATATATATATATAAAAAAAAAAAAAGGGCAATAAGATCACAAAATATTAAATCTGAATATTAAATGAAAATATATTTCTCATTGAATCTAAATGAGAGTGTTTTTTTTTTTTTTTTTTTTAAATTATGGCATCAGAGCACAATAACCTAATACAAATAAAAATAAAAATAAAGTTTTGGGGACTTGCCCGCATCAGCAGGAACATAGATATACAGGATTATATATATATATATATATATATATATATATATATATATATATATATATATATATATATATATATATATATATATATATATATATATATATATATATATATATATATATATATATAATTATTTTTACCATATACTGCAAACTAGCTAAACAACACAGATATGGAGCATATTGGTACATTAGTTAGCATTGCCTAGCCATGCTATGGAGACATCAAACCCATAGCTCTTCGATTTCAGTTGCTGACAAATTTTAATATAAATTACATTTATATGCAAAAACATATTAAAAATGTATAAAACATGTTCTTTTAGATGCATGATAGAAGACTAATCTGAGATCGATTGTTGACCAGTAGTTTTAAATGTCCAGAGTGCTACTCCCAGAACAAAAGGCATTTGCACAAATGACAAAACTACTTACTGCTTTTGCCAATGAGCGCCTCCTTCACTGGCGTCACTTATAATATATTTCTCACCTCCACATTTCATTTACAGTGCCTTGCAAAAGTATTCACACCCCTTGGCATTTTTTGCGTTTTGTTGCCTCACAACCTGGAATTAACATGGATTGTTTGAGGATTTGCATCATTTAATTTACAGAACATGCCCACAACTTTAAAGAAGGACAAAATAACAGAAAAAGTCAATGCGCATAACTATTCCCTAAAGTCAATACTTTGTAGAGCCACTTTTTGTGGCAATCACAGCCCAAGTAGCTTTGGATTAGTCTCTATGAGCTTGCCACATCTTACCACTGGGATTTTTGCCCATTCCTCCTTGCAAAACTGCTCCAGCTCCTTCAAGTTGGATGGTTTGCGCTGACCACAGATTTTCTATTGGATTGAGGTCTGGGCTTTGACTAGGCCATTTTAACACATTTACATGTTTCCCCTTAAACCACTCAAGTGTTTCTTTAGCAGTGTGTTTGGGGTCATTGTCCTGCTTGAAGGTGAACCTCCGTCCTAGCCTCAAATCACTCACAGAGTGGTCCAGGTTTTGCTCAAGAATATCCCTGTATTTAGCACCATCCATCTATCCCTCAACTCTGACCAGTTTCGGCTGCTGAAAAACATCCCCACAGCATGATGCTGCCACCACCATGTTTCACTGGGGATGGGGTTCTTTGGGTGATGTAATGTGTTGGGTTTGCTCCAGACATAGTGTTTACTTTAAAATTGAACTTTTCGGCCATCAGTCTCATCAGACCAGAGCACCTTCTTTCATACATTTTGGGGAGTCTCCCACATGCCTTTTTGCAAACTCAAAAAATGCCATTTTGTTTTTTGCTGAAAGTAATGTCTTTCTTCTGGCCTCTCTGCCATAAAGCCCAACTCTATGGAGCGTACGGCTTATTGTCGTCCTATGTACAGATACTCCAGTCTCTGCTGTGGAACTCTGCAGCTCCTCCAGGGTTACCTTAGGTCTCTGTGCTGCCACTCTGATTAATGCCCTCCTTGCCCGGTCCGTGAGTTTTGGTGGGCGGCCGTCTCTTGCAGGTTTGCTGTTGTGCCATGTTCTTTCCATTTGGTTATTATAGATTTGATGGTGCTCCTGGGGATCATCAAAGATTTGGATATTTTTTTTATAACCTAACCCTGACTTGTACTTCTCAACAACATTGTCCCTTACTTGTTTGGAGAGTTCCTCTGTCTTCATGGCAGTGTTTGGTTAGTGGTGCCCCTTGCTTAGGTGTTGCAGCCTCTTGGGCCTTTCAAAAAAGGTGTGTATATGTAATGACAGATCATGTGACATTTAGATTGCACACAGGTGGACATCATTTCACTAATTATGTGACTTCTGAAGGTAATTGGTTGCACCAGAGCTTTTTATGGGCTTCATAACAAATGGGGTGAATACATGCACACATGCCAATTTTCTGTTTTCTATTTCTAAAAATAAATAAAATGTTATGTATATATTTTTCTCATTTCACTTCACCAACTTAGACTATTGTGTTATGATCCATCACATGAAATTCAGATTAACCAAACATTGAACTTAAGGCTGTAATGTAACAAAATAGGTAAAAAGTCAAGGGGGTGAATACTTTTGCAAGGCACTGTATAATCTATATATAGATATCTCTGTCATATGGAATTCCATATTAAATTGCTAGTCTCTTTTTAAGAAGGTTGGTTATCTTATGGGGTCTTATTTTGCCATTGAAAACTATTTTTATGGGGCTATTCAAAGATAACCTTTTTTATTTAAAGATATCCTTTTTTATTCAAAGATAACCTTTTTATACAGAAGTAAATACAGATTGAATCTGCGTCCACTGCTCCTCCCAGGTATCTAGTTCCTTTAAACAACTAAGTGTCCGTCATCATTAAAGCAAAATTAAAAATTTAAAGAGTTAAAAATTAAAGGCTGTAAATACTTTAAAACTGTAAAACATTTTTCCATTATCAAGTCAGGCTCTTTAAGAATTAATTCTATAAATATGACACTTTAGTTTAAAAAAAACAGTTTCCTAAATATATGAATCATCCTCCTATAAAAAGCTACACAATGTTGTTTCTGGTGACAATAATAACTGGTTGCATTGTGTATGAATAAATTGCAACTAAAGTTTAATACAATGTAATTAATTGGATCATTATACTTAAACAACACTATTTTAAAATTAGCTAATATAACTACAAAGAAGTAAAAGCACTCTTTATTATTATGTTTTATGAGCAAAAAGCCATTGCAGATGTTGTCTCTTCCAGCCCTAGAGCAGTTACAAGACTCTCCTTGGCTTTGATGATTTTGCCCCGGTGAAAGGAAGCAATTTCATTTAAATGCTATTGCAATAATTGTTTCGGGGTCCAGTTTTAGCAGAAATTAGATGATTTATGAGTTTGGAAGCAAAGTGTGCTGGGGATCTATTGGCACAATCAAGAATAACTTATCAAGTGCTTCACAATATATGCCAAGCAAACAAGATGCTGCAGGACATGTTTAATTTCCAACATATTCATATTCACTTCCTTACCACTTATTCAGGATGATCGAAGTTATTACTACCCCCAACTGAAACCTATTGCAAGGCAAAAGGCCAGCTTGACAAATACACGTCCTTTAAGACAGACAAATCAACCACCAGAGATAAACCATTCCATAGTATCCATTAAATAACTTAGAATTAATAAGAACTGTGATACTTGTTTTATTAACCAAGCCCTAACGAGTACAGGAGACCACTTTTTGATCCAAGCCAATATAACATCCTTAAGTACAAGAGGGACCGGTTCATCTGGTAATGGGTGGATCATATGCTTATCAGTCCACCGCAGTGCATTCTTTGGAACTTGTTCTGAAAATGCTCAAGTAGGATAATTTTTCATCCAAACATACATAACATTATGATTTCATAGACTTAAATAAACCCCAGACTGATAAGAAGATACCCTAATGAGCTGGACCAGAAGGCTGGGGGTCTAGGGGAGCAGGACGTAGATACAGGGTTTCAGTCCACTCTTCCAATCAGATTCTTCCACCATTCTATTTTACTATCTTTCCACTGTGTTTCCTTTCACAATGCCCTCTTTGTCACTTTGCTTTCACTTAATTAGTTCTGCATGCTTCCCCCTTTTCATCTTCTCTTCCTGCCTTTCTTTCCCCTCTGTATTACCACTTCAATCTCTCACCCTATCCCTTAACTGCATACTGGACTACACACTAACCAATCTCTTTGTTATTTCTTTATAATTTCTACACCAGTGAAAAAGACCCCTTTACAATTAAAAACAAAGTTATAAGTATTCAGTATAGTCGTGGAAAATGCTCCCACAAGCAGAATGTGTGCATGGCCACACAGCCAATTAACTGCCTCCTTTAGGGAGTCAAGAAAGTAAATTAAACTTTGCCGACCCTAGAAGAGACAAAGTAGCTACATGGTCCATGAATGAGAGCATGGTCTCTCAACAGCTGCCAAAGAAGGGTGAAGCTTAATTTAGCTTTATTTGTTGTAGCAGTGAAGGGAAGAACTGATGTTCTGCAATACCTTGCAAGTGTAGATACTATAAAAGGCATGCAGCACAGGGAATAGATTATGCATGCTATGCAGAACCCATAATTTTTTAGAACCATTACAGTTTACACCTATTCTTAATTTTATTCTGTGAACTCAATAATAATTACTAGCAAAAAAGATAGCACCTGGATTTGAAACTGACATACATCAATGCAATCAAATGGTTTACCACCAACTAATCTGTCCACATGACACAGGCCGATTATAAAAAAGTACACAGAATCAATTGCATCACTCTACCATGTCCAGTGGGCTCCCATCCCTCTGTTGATGCAACTCATACGTATAATGGTGGGAGAAAAAACCCTCAAACGAGAATGCTTCTATCAATTCAGCAATAGCAAAAAGGAAAATATTTCTCTAATTTAGGGGAATGATTTCTACAGACTGTATAGTGTTCAGTATGACCAATTATTTACCGGTTACAGAAAGCGGTGTACTAACATGCCACATTTACGTGATGTCAGATCTCACTCCAAGCCCAGATCTGTCTACAACTGAAGCATACTGAGAAGACTGTTCCCACTGTCATACAGGATAGCAGCTTAATGTAAATTATAACTTTACTCTTCCTTCAACAGTAAGCTAAATGTATTGGAAACATGAACAGCAAAAGGTGACAAACAAATATTAAAAAAACATTAAACAGAAATAACACTAATATAAAATATACCTTAGGAAATTAAACATTTCTATTTTCTCTCAACCCATCGACAATCACCCGACACTAGAGACCAATTTATATGCTACAGAAAGGAGGTTGGAGAACTAAAAAATACACTCCTTCCATTGGCAATACATCACTCTGTAATTTTTGTAAAGGAATGGATTATACTGGAACATAATCACACTTCAATATAGTCCTATCAAATAGGGCTGTTATAACTTCATTACACCGGGAGCTTGAAAAAGGATATATTTGCTAACTGGAGTAACGTACATACGTTTTAGTTTATAATAACAGATTATAAAACAAACATACACATTAGATCAAAAATGCTAAAACATTAATTTCTCATTACCCTCCCACTGATATCCCAACCTTATTGGAGAACGCATGCAAACCCAACAGTGGTGGTACAGATATGGCCAATACTTGTGCAGAACTAGCACTATGAAGAACTTGACTGCACATGAGAAATGCAGCGTGAGCCAGTTATAACTCTACCTTCGACACCCTAATATTCTGGACAGTTATTCACTGTTCATGAAGACCACAGTATGACTTTACTGAGCAGTGTGTATATGTATTGGCCATAAAACTCAAAACTATACCCATATTGTGGGATCCGATTAGGAGTCTTAATTCCAACAAATTTATTTCTATACATCTTAAAAAGTTTATTAAACAATTGTCTAATTAAAGGATTACTGCAGATTTTTAAAAGGACCATTACACAGATTTGTCTTTCAGAAATTGGGAAACACAAAGAAAGAAATGTACACCACTTAGCAGGGTACCCTATGAGATAGGGTGCACTTGGAGGAGAGATCACTGAGCCACTTCTCACTAAAAAAGTGGAAAAGTGGTTTATGGCTGAAACATATCTCTTGGTTTGGGTTTTTCTCCTGGGAGACTTGCCTGGCAATTCCATGCTGGCCTGTCCTTAGGGGTGGGGCAGTGATAGGTTTCAGGAGATTTTTCTTCTAATGTATAAAGTGAGCAAAAAAGGACTGCACGCTAAGTGGACATTACCCCGACAGACACATTCAGTGATGTCCTATATCCCTTGGGAGTAGCCTATATCCCTTAGAGTCTCCTCAAGGACTGGCAGCATATATCAAAGAGACCTTTATTGGATAGAAAACACAGTCCTTGGAAAACAGTTAGTTGAAAAAAAAAGAGGTTTCGATATAATGAAATCATCATAGCGGACAGTGCCCGTGTGATTAGTGATCAATTAATGAAAAATGTATTTAATGTATTCTGAAAAATCCTGGAGAACTAGGAGGTTACATGGAAAAAGGAACTATTTTTGAACTCTTTGGGAAAGGCCTGTAGTGGAGTCATTAGGGATGGGGAGAGATGATGCCACAGCATTATCTGGTGATGCCATAAGAAGTTTAGAGTATTGAGTAGTAGTAGTACTGGGAGGCACTGTATAACTCCATTTTATGGTTTTATGGTTCTGCCAAAGGATTACTCTAGCTGCCGTATATACTCGAGTATAAGCCCCCCCTCATTCTAAACTCCCCCTCCTCCCTTTTTCACCTCTGAATACCTCCCCCCCACTTACTTGCTTCTTCTCCCGCCTCTGCTCCTTCTGTCTTGACTCGGCGCGCATGTGACATCACTTATACCGGGTGCCGGCCCCCAGTATATGCTAATGACGCGGCGCGCATATGACGTCACATGCGCGCCGGCTCAAGACGGAAGGAGCAGAGTCCGGAGAAGAAGCAGGTAAGTGAGAGGAAAGGTAGATGGGGATGTATTTAGGGGGTTTAGAATGAGGAGGGGGTTGAGGATGGGGGGGTTGAGGATGAGGAGGGAGGTTGAGGAGGGTTGAGGTTGAGGATGAAGGGGTTGGGGATAAGGAGGGGGTTGGGGATAAGGAGGGGGTTGAGGAGGGTGATAAGGGAGGGGAGAAGAGACAAAGGGAAGGGAGAGAGTAGAAGAGACACGGGAGAGAGAGGGGGGACACAGAGGGCACAAGAGGGACACAGGGGGCAGCATATTTCCCACCCTCTGCTTATACTCGAGTCACTCATTTTACCCAGTATTTTGTGGTAAAATAGGTGCCTCAGCTTATATTCGGGTTGGCTTATACTCGAGTATATACGGTAATTACTTTCAATACAGTATTTTAAATAATAAAAAAAGGGAAGAACGTTTTTTAAAAGATAAAATCAAAACTATTTTATAACTTTTATTTGCAATTATTCTTTTTATCTGATTGGGTCTTCTACTCTTCTGCTGATCAAGTTCATGGGAGGAGACAAAGGATGCAAACAAACTTTTAGATTACCCTGCAGCATAATACTGTAGCATATAAAAAGGTAATACATTTGAAGCGGAGACAGAAAAAATTGCCTACATTCAAAGCATATAAAACGACCAACAGAGGCCATTTAAAACTGTTGGAGACCAAAGAGTATTAAACTGCTTCTCCATAATAATGTTTTCTACATTATTTCAGCAGATACATTTTTGGTATTTCACGTAGGCAGTTCAGAAAGATTAGGGACGTTCTGTGGCAGGTTGATTGATGGATATAGATACAGACCATACATGCAAATCCTATCTATATATCTACACATGAAACCTCAGAGCTGTCAGAGCTCGAAGTGCCAGTTTGTTTGGAAAACACAGCTTTACAACATGTCAATCACGATTATGTCATTATACATAGGTGGATCACTGTTACATGACTGCAGTCACACCAGTGTAAATAACTAAGAAAAACACGGTTGTCACATCATCAAATTTAAGCAAGTTATTGAAAGCGGTAACAATTAATAGAACATTTTTAAGATTTATACAACTGCTGAAGATAGATAGAATGGGAATAGCTATCTATCTATATAATACTAGGATTGCAGTATTACAGAGTATAAAGCTATCAATAGTCTTTATACACAGCCCAACGAAAAGTTTTCTAAATTCTTATCAATTCATAAATTCTGTGTGGCCTGTTCCTCTAGCTTACAGTGAGTTAGAAAGCAACTTAAGTCCCATATTTACACTATGCTCTATTGAAGAAAAAGTACTTTATAAATAGGCAAAATGATCTTAAAAAGTAAAAAAAAAACTTTAAATATTTCATATTTACCATGCACTCTTATGAGCTCTTTTTTAGTATTCGCTTTGTAAAACAATTTATATAAAACATATTGGAAGAAAAAGTTCCTTAAAGTAAAAAAATATTTTTGACTCTTAAGGAGTCATTTTCATACAAAAAAAAAAAATAGAACAAAAACAAATTGTGACATTTTACACTTAGTTTTATCTTTAGGATTATCAGAAAAATAATATAATTAGACACGTAAGCCCAACATTTTCTTATGCATTTAAAAATAAACAATCCTCTAATTCCCAGAGGATTAAAGCTGTATTTCTAAGTCTTGCCCATGTAATGTTGCTTACTACTAGTATCCTTCTGCTTACCAGAGTAAGTAAATAAATAGTGATCCAGGTTTCGATAAGCACACCCTAAGAAAAACAGCATTTAATCAACAAATTTCTGTCAAATCAGCAGCATCACAGTTATTTAAAACACTATTTTCTTAGGGTGTGTTTACAGAAACCTGGATCTGAATTGGTATTTGTGGATATAAACCAACTACTACTGGTTTAAAAAACACCACCAATTTACACTTCACCTAAGGATAGTTTCTCATAAAAACTGTATGTTGCATGTTACTATAAGCTGGGGTGATTCAGGAAAACGCAGAAAAAGGATAGGATTTGACAATTTGGGGTATCTTTGATTAGTGCAATACTCCATTCTTAAGATAACTTGGGTTGGGACTCCTATTATCACCATATCCACTTTTGGCAGAGAATGGGAAAGAATTCACTATAAAGTTTGCTGGCCGGCCCATCAGCTATTTAGGCTGTATCCGTTCCAAAGTGAATAGTGTCCAAACTGGGATGAAACCCCAGGTTCAAACCCCAAATTTACATTTAAGAATACAGTCCGTTGTATTTAGAAGTGGTAGTTTTAAAATACATAATCATTGTTACACCATGGAAAATGTATAAAAAAGCCCAAAACAAAACAAGCAAACACCATTTTATCAATATATCTACACATAGTCTTGAATAATGTCAAGAAAAAAAAAACACACAAAATTATCTTTTTTTTCATAAGACTGTATCGGGAAAATATAAATTAAAATATAAATTAAATACTAGTCAAGCACTTAACACGTGCCATTTTAATAAGAAAAATGATGCACAATGTATAGAGAGCACACATGATGTAGGTATGGCTCACAAAATAACACAAAACCGTTGCAGTAACAGCTTGTTGTCGAACAAAACTGGGCTTTTGAAAGCCTAAGCAATTTAGTATTTACTTGACACCTCTACTATTGTATTGTCATCTTTAGGTACCACACATTACAACCAGTCGCTAGCTTACAGACCCTATGAAAAGGGAAGGCAAAAAACAGAAATACAACATCAAAAGGACTGCGGTGGTAAAAATAAAGGAACACGTTTACAAGGGTGAGCAGGAGTAGCCGCTTCCTCAAGGCCATTCATTACAGGAGTATGACGAAGACTATAGATAGTAAACCTGTGATTGGCAAGCGGCTTCAAATACTGGAAAATACACTATTTCTAGAACATAAGTTGCCATTTAAAACATCAGAGCAAAAAATGAAAGAGGAACTAATGGAAATGGTCAGGAAGAACGTGCCACGCTGTGAAGATAACTTTACCATTATAAGTTTGTTTATAATAAATTGTTTTTATTCCTTGCTTTGGCTGTTAACATCCCTTATACACATGTATAAAGAAAGAGAAGGAAACAATGCATACATTCCAAAGCAAGACACTTCCTTCTCTATTGTCTGGCAATTCAAAATAAAAAGTGTAAAAGATCAGAATGAAGAATTGAAATCCATAAATGGCAATGAGTGTCCCTTTATTTGTCTTTATTTAGGAACTGACAAAAATTGTAAAAAAACAAAGAATTGAACATAAACATATTCGGAATAGACAGAAATAAATAGCACACAAATCTTCTGCAAACCCCCCCCAAAAAAAACAGACTGTTACCAGTGTCCTTATTTTGATTTGCGCTTTAAACTGATTAGATTTGACATCTTTAATTCCATGTCACTATGACCCTAGGATCAGTATAACTTTGCAATTAAAGAAAGGAAAATTAAGTCATGGGTTTGTTTCATTCCAAAAGAAAAACAAAATTGTAAATTATGAAGCAGACTAACATATAGTATCTCACAAAAGTAAGTACACCCCTCACATTTTGTAAATATATTATATCTTTTCATGTGACAACACCAAAGAAACGACCCTCTGCTACAATGTAAAGTAGTACGTCTACAGCCTGTAAAACAGTGTACATTTGCTGTGCACTCAGAATAACTCAACACACAGCCATTAATGTCTAAACCATTGGCCACAAAAGTGAGTACACGCCAAAGTGGAAATGTCCAAATTGGGCACAAAGTGTCAATATTTTGGGGGGCCACCATTATTTTCCAGCACTGCCTTAACTAAACTCATGGTCATGGAGTTCACCAGAGCTACACAGGTTGCCAATGGAGTCCTCTTCCACTCCTCCATAATGACATCACAGAGCTGGTGGCTGTTAGAGACCTTGCACTCCCCCATCTTCCGTTTGAGGATGCCCCACAGATGCACAGTAGAGTTTAGGTCTGGAGACATGCTTGGCCAGTCCATCACATTTACCTTCAGCTTCTTTGGCAAGGCAGTGGTCGTCTTGGAGGTGTGTTTGGGGTCATTGTCATGTTGGAATACTGCCCTGCGGCCCAGTCTCTGAAGGGAGGGGTCATGCTCTGATTCAGTTTGTCACAGTGCATGTTAGCATTCATGGTTCCCTCAATGAACTGTAGCTCCCCAGTGCCGGTAGCACTCATGCAGGCCCAGACCAAACATAAATACAGTACACATATGTCTATATGTGTATATATGTTTTCTATAATATGTTGTGTTTATTCCCCCTATATGCATTTGTCAGATGCTGCCTCCACTCTCTCTGCGTTGCGTGTTCAAACTGAGGGTTTCATCTCATATCAGTGTTTTTGTGTTCTTTGTGCCTTATCCGTTTATCTGTAAATTAGGGATTATTTCAACTACCTTTCCTCAGTATAGATGTATACTTTTGGTGCTGGAGTGTCATGGTCTGGGCCTGCACGAGTGTTGCCGGCACTGGGGAGCTACAGTTCATTGAGTGAACCATGAATGCTAACATGTACTGCGACATGCTGAAGCAGAGTAGTATTCCAACATGATAACGACCCCAAACACACCTCCAAGATGACCACTGCCTTGCTAAAGAAGCTGAAGGTAAAGGTGATGGACTGGCCAAGCATGTCTCCAGACCTAAACTCTACTGTGCATCTGTGGGGCATCCTCAAACGGAAGATGGGGGAGTGCAAGGTCTCTAACATCCACCAGCTCTGTTATGTCATCATGGAGGAGTGGAAAGGACTCCAGTGACAACCTGTGAAGCTCTGGTGAACTCCATGCCCATGATGGTTAAGGCAGTGTAGGAAAATATTGACACTTTGGGGTGTACTCACTTTTGTTGCCAACGGTTTAGACATTAATGGCTGTGTGTTGACTTATTTTGAGGGGACAGCAAATTTACACTGTTATACAGGCTGTACACTTACTACTTTACATTGTAGCAGAGTGTCATTGCTTCAGTGTTGTCACATGAAAAAATAGAATAAAATATTTACAAAAATGTGAGGGATGTACTCACATTTGTAAGATTATATATATATATATATATATATATATATAATATATAAAATGTTTGTTGTATCCTTCATGTGTATGTAAACCCTGACTGAAGCCAGTGTATAGAGGTGTGTGTACATATATTTGAAGAAGCCTCCTAAAAGAAGTAACATGCATGTTCACAACAGTCAAAAGACAGAAATTGTGTTATTTCCTAAGATGGAAATCTACTATATCTGAAAATGGGCTGTATGTATTGATTTCCATCTCATCATAACAGCCGTATGCCAAACATACCCCCTGGTCGACAGCACAGAAAAAAAAAAAAGACCAGAAGATCCAAACATTCCTTTACCTTGAACCATGAGCATGGGCTCTTTTCCTCCACCATGTGCTAGCATCTCCCTGCGATAGCGCTCTCCCATCACCCTAAGGAAGAGACAGATATTGTTACTGCCACCTGCATTGCTCAGCTTTCAGAAGCAGCTGCCACTGCGCTCTCATGTTTCTTAACAGTGCTGACACTGAGACAGACTTATTGAAGTCTGCCACCATGACACAATGGCTGCCTTCATTACACAGAGACTGCAGAAATGTACCCAGCATTTCAAATTACACCATGCTGAATGACATCCGATGCATTTGATATCAAAACGTGCACTGTAGCTTAATCTACAGTTTACTTGACAAAGGAGTAGCTAACATTGTCTTCCTCTGGTCAGTGCAACTTAATACATCTGATACAGTATAAGCTTGTACAGTATGCCGTTTGTATGTGTTTAAGAAATAACTCAGGTGTAAATCTACTTTGATTACTAGGTACATTTGCATTTAGTTCAGGTTTTTTTTTTTAATGAAAGAAATAAGCTTTCAAAGTTCAGGGATATATTTAATAGCTTTGTAAGAGACTGAAAAGTTTAATCACATAACTAAGCCAATGAAGATATGCAGCTGCTTTTACAAGCATAGATCTATGAGAGTAGAAAAGCGAGATGGAGGAAGAGGGCAAAGGTGCGAGATGGAGGAAGAGGGCAAAGGTGCGAGATGGAGGAAGAGGGCAAAGGTGCGAGATGGAGGAAGAGGGCAAAGGTGCGAGATGGAGGAAGAGGGCAAAGGTGCGAGATGGAGGAAGAGGGCAAAGGTGCGAGGAGGGCGAGATGGAGGCCGAGAGCAAAAAGGTGCGAGGAGGGCCAGATGGAGGAAGAGGGCAAAGGTGAGAGGAGGGCGAGATGAGAGAAGAGGGCAAAGGTGCGAGGAGGGCGAGATGGAGGAAGAGGGCAAAGGTGAGAGGAGGGCGAGATGGAGGAAGAGGGCAAAGGTGAGAGGAGGGCGAGATGAGAGAAGAGGGCAAAGGTGCGAGGAGGGCGAGATGGAGGCCGAGAGCAAAAAGGTGCGAGGAGGGCGAGATGGAGGCCGAGAGCAAAGGTGCGAGGAGGCCGAAATCGAGGACGAGGGCAAAGGTGCGAGGAGGGCGAGATGGAGGACGAGGGCAAAGGTGCGAGGAGGGCGAGATGGAGGACGAGGGCAAAGGTGAGAGGAGGGCGAGATGGAGGACGAGGGCAAAGGTGAGAGGAGGGCGAGATGGAGGAAGAGGGCAAAAGGTGAGAGGAGGGCGAGATGGAGGAAGAGGGCAAAGGTGAGAGGAGGGCGAGATGGAGGAAGAGGGCAAAGGTGAGAGGAGGGCGACGGTGAGAGGAGGGACGAAGGTGAGAGGAGGGCGAAGGTGAGAGGAGGGCGAAGGTGAGAGGAGGGCGAGATGGAGGAAGAGGGCAAAGGTGAGAGGAGGGCGAGATGGAGGAAGAGGGCAAAGGTGAGAGGAGGGCGAGATGGAGGAAGAGGGCAAAGGTGAGAGGAGGGCGAGATGGAGGAAGAGGGCAAAGGTGAGAGGAGGGCGAGATGGAGGAAGAGGGTAAAAGGTGAGAGGAGGGCGAGATGGAGGAAGAGGGCAAAGGTGAGAGGAGGACGAGATGGAGAAAGAGGGCAAAGGTGAGAGGAGGGTGAGATGGAGGAAGAGGGCAAAGGTGAGAGGAGGACGAGATGGAGAAAGAGGGCAAAGGTGCAAGAAGGGCGAATAAAAGTAAAGAGGAAAGAAATGGATCTCAGTGTGCAAAGATGCAAGGAGGGCGAAAAGAGGAAGCTGGTAAAGATGGAAGGGGGAGAAGAGGAATCAGGTAATTGTGCAAGGAGGGTGAAAGGGGGTAAAGGTGCGGAGGTGGGAGAGGAAGTGGGTAATAGTCCTGGGGGTCTGAAAGAGAAAAGAATAGAAAAAGATGCAAAGAGATAGAGAGGGAAGTAAACAAAAGGTGCGTAAGGGTAAAAAGAAGGGCTAGAAGAATGGAAAACAAAGATGCAGGGAGTTAGATAGGGAACTGAATATACCTGTATAGGTACAGGGGAGGAGATAGAGAGGGAAGAGGGTAACAGCGAATCAATCAAATTCTTTGTTGCAGATCATGATGTTCTAACGGATGGGACACTTGTTATCCGGTGTCATAATTATAGCTCTACTTGTGTTTGTTACTTAGAGTAAAATTAACACTTTGTAAAACTCAGTATCTGAAAACTGTAAGCTTTCAAACAGGCTCAAGATTACTTCTTACCAGTTACGGTAATTTGCTTTATTTTTGTTGCTAAGACATTTGATTATTGTCATTGCCTAAATATACTTAAAACCTTGTGAGTTGCATAATAAAACTACAGTACTTATGAATAGAAAACGGACTTGGCTGTCACAGCAGGTGGCACCCCTCCATAGAAAAACCTGGGGAAACTTGCTAGCAACACAAGTGAGGTACAAGTTTGCAGTATGCATTTTTGCACAGATTTGCAAGCACTCTCCTCTGAAAGAGATGGACTTTGATATGTGTTGACAACTCACTTTCCTCAGACAATGGAAGAAATAAAAACACTATATAAATTCATTAATTAAAAGAAAAAAAGAAAAATCAACATCTGGAATCCCTGTGGCCAACATAAAAGTCTTGGGTTCGCTTTTCCCCTTTAGCCTAACCCTTTTGATGCCACAAAATCTTTCTATAAAGTAATTTAGATAATTTATACATTTATATTACAACAAAAGGAGACATTTTATTTACCGATCAAATGGGTCCTTCACGAAGCATTGTTTCCACACCATGGAGGCCACAGCTCTGGACATTAAATAGGAGTAGTATTTTGCTCCATATCCAGCAAGATGACTAAATCGCAGTTGCCAAGCCTGCAAAACAAAAATACAGAATCCCATAAATCTTCTCAAAAAATAATATTTTAAATTATATACCAGGAAAAAAAAACATTTGCTTAAATATGGTATTTAGGTATGGCCTAGATACTAATAAGAACAATTGGTTTGTCACTTCAGTAATAATGTTCCAAGAATAAGGGGCTGGATTCCAATCAATAAGTGGGTCATTTAAAAAGCGAGGATTTCACTGTATGGGAACCAATAGATCATCTCTATACATGAAAACAAGGACACTAGTATGTAGTTATATAAAGTGTCATTTCAAAGCTACCAAAGTAAACTCAAAGTCAGTAGTTTAGTATGACACCACTTGACCTTTGAGTTTAGTTTCCTGCAGAAATCTTGTTGCTACTGCATTTGTAGATTTGTTGCACTGCACTTTGGGAAACTGGGTCGGGACATAAGATTCACTCCGATACAACACTACTTTATAAATGGCTCCTTTTAGCCTATGCCTGCCATTAAAAAAAAACAGCTTATAAATAAAAAAAAAATGGAAAACTAAAGAGTGGCCAGAAGACTGGAAAAGATTGGTCTACATTCCTACTCCCCTAAAAAAAGGCAAGTTCCAAAAAGTGTTCCAATTATCAAATAATTGCATTATGCTTTCACAGGATTTCTGAAGCATTTGACTGAGTGGATCACAACAAAATGTAGCAAGTTCATAAAGAGATGGGAGGAGTACCAGATCATCTCATCCGCTGTATGTGGATCAATAAGGCACAGTCAGAATCAACAGAATGGTTCAAGACCAGAAAAGGTGTGTGGCAAAATTGTGTATGGTCACCTTTTATTATTAAACTTATAGACGGAATACATCATGCGTAAGGCTGGGCTGGATGAACACAGAGCCAGATAAAATGTTTCTGGGAGAAAAAGGCAGAAATGTGGATGATACTACTCTGATTGCTGAATGTGAGGAGAAATAAAGGAACCATTGAGAGGGTGAAAGAAGAGACTGCAAAAGCTGACATGCTGCTTAACGTTAAAAAGATAATGACCAACAGCAATCTCAGTTCCTGGCATATAGATGGAAGAAGAAGTGGAGGCAGTGGCAGATTTTATTTTCAAGATCTCTCTAGATTGTGACTGTAGCGATGAAATTAAACAATTTTTGCTTCTGGGGAGGAAAGCTATGGCAAGTCTCAACAAGCTAATAAAAGTAAAGAAATTGCAAAGGGTTATACAACAAAGGGTTGCATAGTTAGAATTATGGAATTCCCGTGTGGGAAAATGGAATGAAAGAATTTGAATTGTGTTGCTGGAGAAAATTGCTTAGGACTCCCATGGACTGAAAGAAGATCCAGCTCATGTCATGAGAAGAGCGGATCGCCTAGAGAAGACTCTGATGCTGGGAAAGATTGAAGGCACATGAAGAAGGGTCTAGCAGAGGCAGAGAAGGATAGATGGAGTTATTGAAGCAATGAACATAAGCTTGATGGAGCTCAGAGGGGTAGTGGATGACAGATACGTCTGGCATGCTGCAGTCCATTGGCTCACAAAAAGTCAATTAAAGAAACTGAGCCACTGGCATAAAGTATTTTTTAGGGAAAACTTGCATTTTTGAAGATTCTGTTTATAAAGCACAGGAATCCATTTTGTGATTGTTACATCACTTCCTCAGAGCTGAATCATGAAGTGGTTTGTTTTGGGGAGGGGTGAGGAAGGAGGGAACAGAGAGCCTTTATAATGATAATTGGATAAAACTCAAATTAGACAACGTCCATTCCCTCTCACTGGCCCAGAAGTATGCATCATTCACTGCAACTGTAGCTCGCTAGAAATATGATCTCACATATACATAAAACATCTCCACCAATTTATCATGGATCTCTCAAGGGTCCTGCAAAGTTATCAACATTTATTTTTTCTAAGAACTAGATGTATGACATTTTCCTGCGTAAATATGCTATTTTGTTCCTGAGGGTCCTTTAAAAGCCCACTAGTGTTTTTTATAAAAAGATTATGTTTGCAATGTACCAATAGGTTCAAATAAATGAATGAAAACAAGCTGTAAATATTTTTTTTGAATTTGCACAGCTTGCTTTCAGGTGATCTCCATTTTGTCCTCTGTCACCCATGTGCATGGCTAGGAGTGGTGATGGTTGCGATTGCATCTTTAGGGTGCATGTGCCGCAGTGTATCTAATGTTTTCACCAACAGCAACAGATGCACTTCAGCCCTTCACTCTGAGCCATGCACATGTTGAGGTGGGAGGGATGCAGGAGGCAAAAATGGAGAATCCCTAGAGGCAAGCCATGGAAACTTTAAAATGACATATTTTCCATAATTCTTAAATATTGCATGCTTTTAAAAATGTGCTTGATCTTACAAATACTTAATAAATAAAATAATTTAATAGAAGATAATGGGCCTTATTCAATTGCAAACCTGCAGATTACGTTATACAGGCCATATGTCTGCGGGCTTGAAAACTGCTACAATTGCAGAGTGATTTAATTGAACAAGCACGCAATTGACGGGCCGAAAGCCTAAACCGTAAACCATGCGATCATAAAAGTAGCATTTCAGAGCATGATCAATTAAGCAAGGCCGATGTAGAAACAGCCAATAGTAAATGAGACCGTCATCATTACGTCAGTAAAATATGGAGGTTTTTTGTCAATCAATTAGCGTTTAGAGGTCTCATATGCGATCAGACTCGCAATTCGGAAATGTAGAAAATATTAAAAATGAATGGCAATACTGTTTAAGTCCATGTGGGTGGCCTGATATCTATTAACTCATTGATTCCCAAGAATAATATGACACCAAAACAAAACATAAAAAATAAAAATAAATGCTTTTTATTGCAGATCTGCGAGCTTGAGGCTGTTTTGCAATAAATTCTAACGTCTTTCATCGCTTTCCCCATCTTTAAAAGTGCAGTATTGATTTTTGTATTTGCATTTACAGTGCTACGATCAGGTGTCTAACCTCCTTGCGAGTCCTATCATCAATAGATGCAGAAAAAATGCTCTCAAGAAATGTAAACTCCCGGCTTCTGGGCCTGTGAGGGGAAGTAGTGTGGTTTCAGTTTAAATCTTACCCAATTATTTAACAAAGACTACTGACCTCGATCTGTCCTCTGCTCCAACACCCCTCACTTAGCCGATGGACAAAGAATCACTCATGATCCAGCCCTCAGGAAGTGATGCAACAAGCACAAAATGGATTCATGCACTCAGAGTACTCAAAAAAAGTATATAAAAATGGTTTATGCCAATGGCTTACACAGCTGCAAATGTTGTTGGTGACGTATTTTTCTTGAAATACAGTGGTCCGAATGTGCTACAATACTGAATAGATCCAACAGTACCACTTAAATGCGTATGTATATAAAATGTTAGGAAGTAGGTTTCTAACAAATCTCCTAAAGAAATTTGAAATGCAGAGTCACATATTCCGATATAATAAAGGAATCATTTTCACATACAATGGTTACAGAAAAATTTAATATTTACTTCCATATGATAAATTAAAACATGTTGAAAGAACAAAGCATTACAGTAGCTTATTCTTTTGTGGGAGTCTTGGGTCATGCAGTTTTAAGAATTAAAATAAAATAGACAGTATTGGAGTTAATTTTCATGGATTTTCCTCTGTTTTTCTCACCTATTTTCTCAAACACACCATTTCTTTGGGGCTTGAAAACACTTTTGAAGTAGCTCTGTGTTGAAAGATCTATACATCTTACTGGCACCCTACAGGACCGTTCGCTCGCATAGCCAAAGGCGAGATATCCATAATTAGAAATTGTGCCGTTTGGCTGAAGGTTAAGTTACAAGCAATTAAGTGAGGGCTCATTATCTGTAACACCAGACAGATGTAACAAACCAAGGACGTATGATGAAGACATTCCAGACGTTTAAAATGAGCGTGTGTGAAGCGTTGCCCAGGGGTTATATAGATGTGCCATTTGCAAGTCATGTCGCGGCCTGTCTGTAGCGCTAAGTAGCTATAGGTGAGCGGAGAGCGTGACGGATTCCACTCAAACTATTAGGTAAAGATGCCTCCTTTCTCTCAACAACCCATCAATCACAACTTGATTACCTGTCTAAAGAAATACCATAATTTCACTTGCAACAGAGTTAAAACACTTTGAAGGAGATGTGTAGTTAATGTGTCAGTCTGCGGACAGGAGAGGTGTCTTTGTTAGACAAACACCGTAAAAGGTTATTGCACATATAAATATAATTATAATTGATTTTCATTAAAAGTCTTGATTTAAAATATGTAGTTTTCAAACTTAAATTATCCAAGTATAAGCTATATAAAGGCCTCCCACTCTTCTTATGCCTTTAACTTGATTAATTCTCTCTCACTGTATGGGTGTGGATGTCTTATCATTGTGGGCATGCTATAAATGTGCTTTAAAGGCATATTTAAGTTTCATGGATTATGAGTGCATCTGATAGAGGAGAATCAGTAGTGTATGAAAAAAATACCAAAATTAACATCATTATACTTACCCTAAAGTTTGAAAATCAACTGCTTGGAAACTCAAGAGATTTGGCACAATTAATTTTAGCCAATCATAAGCAGCTAATACATTGTATCAATATGTGAAGGCAGTTTGTGCAGGAAGGCATCATGGGATGTATAGTCCCCTACACAAGGAAGCAAGGAGAACTCCAACATTGCTGTGTGGATTTCTGCATTGTGTTGCTGTTGTAGGTTAGTATAAAGTTAAAAACCATACCCTAATGCAGTGTTTCTATTGGTAGGTTCACTGTGCCTATGTAAGAAGCTATGGGGGTGTAGAAAACAAGGTTTAGTTTTATGTTAAACAAATGTGTTTGTTTCTGATATAAGCAACACGTGTTTGATTAAGAAGTTAAAAACATGGAAACTTAGATATGCCTTTCAGACTTCATTGTCTTTGGAGTGTGATAAATGAGATCATGCCCAGTTTGATAAATAGTAGTCACACTGTGCAAGATGGCCATGTGAGAATCTTCATGTAACGTACACTTTCTCCCACATGATCATCTTGCACAGTGCGAGTACTACTATTTATCAATCTGGACATGATCTTGTCACTGAAGTCATTAAAACTGATCTGGACCATCATGTAGACCAATTGAAATCAACTAGAAAAGGTGTTTCCCCAGTAGCAGCTCTTCATTTGTTTTATTATTTTTTTTAAATACCTTTTATAACACACAAACTGTTTATTTTCATGGAGGCTTGTCCCATCCCATAGAATTTATTAAGCTTATGGGAAATTTCTTACAAGCCTTAAAAAGAACCATTAATAACAATATTCAATCTTCACTACAATAATAAAAAAATAAAATGTTTCCCTTTGAGATTAGAATGTCTAAAAAACATAAAATAATAAGATTATATTTATTGGTTGCGGCACAGTGAATTTATTGTCATTTGCATGAGGCATATAATTTTTGGTCCTTGCACAACCTGCTGAGTGATGGAATCTACATACGGCTAACTTTGATGCTCAAATATCTCACACTATCCACTTTTTTTCTCTTTTTACAACTCTAATTATATTTATTTAGATATGCAATTTAGTTGCTGTATTAATGGACCTTTACTGCATCACCTAAAGATCATAGAGCAATCACACATAGGTGTGTGTGTATATATATATATATATATATATATATATATATATATATATATATATATATATATATACACACACACACACACACATACATATACCTATATATACACATATATGTTGTGAACGACCTCATGAACCACAACACCATGCTGATCCACTTGGTATTCATGGCAGAGATACTGGGGTGGATTGCCAATTCCTTCTCCAGTGGGCCACAGCATACAGCTTCTGGTATATTCCCTGCTTGGCTTCAGGTGGTGCGACCTCTTGGTTCCCTGACTGAAATCGAACCCAGGTTGCAGCAGTGAAAGCACTGAATCCTAACCACTGGACCACCAGGTGAATCCTTTGTGAATATACTACAATTTGCTATATCTGGTGGAATGGAGTATATACATTTTACATTTATTATATTTTTTTCTGTTATAGAATTAATTATACATTTTGAGTTTTAGAATCTTTTAACAATTATAAAATATGCTTTCTATATGGAACCTACCGATCTAAATCACAGATTAGCCTCCTGTACATGCACGTCTTTGTATTTTTGTTAGAACCTGCTGCTCCCTCACAATCCCCCTACTAACAATGTGCTCAATACAGCTATGCCGATCCTGTTGGTTTTTACGTTTGCCAAACTAAAGGAGTACGGTGCAATTGGCTTTATGTGCTGCAATAAAATCTATGTTTTATAGACTTTAGGTCACTATTTTGTCAAGTGAGGGCAGTACACTTAATAGTGATTTACAGTACTTGACTGGCTGGACCAAATTGTCAAATTTGTGCATGGGTATGGACTGAACGAGCTGCGTTTGAAATATGCACTTAACAGGTAAAGGTGTCTGAAAAGTAAACATAAAAAAATAAAAAGTATGTACTTTAACCTTTTTAATGCTATTCTGTTTATCTGCTTCTCCAACGAGTGGTGTTCTTGAAAGGCAGAGAAGCATTTAATTAAAAATTCGAAGTGACCGTGCTTTTAGCTCAGTAAAAGCATCTCGGAATAGGTCATGACTTCCCGCACTAAATAAATATTGCATATAGTAGTTAATAAATTAAACAATGTATTTTTTATTTGACTTTGTAAAACCGTTTTGCCAATTATCAAGTATATTTTACAAAGATAATAATATAGTAAATATGGGACATTGGTGAATTTTTAAGGACTAATGTCTACTTAGTCTTCTGAATATATAAACTGGACAACATACACAATCTATATAATTTTTGCACAACCTTTACACTTTAACTTTTAAATGTAATTATTCTTTCCTAAGGCCAGTTACTTTCACAGGAGGATGTTTTCTTCCAACCAATGAGCTTTCCTTAAGCTGCCGAATACCCATTGAGCAGGCAGAAGCTTCCTGGACTTGCAGTATCTCCTGCTACCTTAGAAATGTAAATCAGCAGAAAACAAGATTTGGAATATGGAGTACAATTTTGGGCACCACTACATAAAAGGACATTTTGGAACTGGAAAAAGTACAGAGGAGGGCAACAAAACTAATAAAGGGAATGGAGGGACTACGTAATGAAGAAAGACTAACCAAATTACACTTATTTTCAATAAAAAAGGTGTATAAGAGGAGATATGATTACCTTATATAAATATATCCTGGGTCAGTATAAAGCTTTGTCAAGGGAGCTTTTTGTGTCAAGAGGTTTCCAATTAACAAGAGGACATCCTTTGAGGTTAGACGTAAAAAAAGATTCCTCCTTAAAGAAAGGAAAGAATTCTTCACAGTAAGGGTGGTTAATCTGTGGAATACGCTACCAAAGGAGTTGGTGACAGCGGATTAAATATATTTTTAAATAAAAAGGGCATTCCAGGTTATCCTGGATAACTAGAGAGGGAGTATTGATCCAGGGAGGAGTCCGATCGCCAGTATCTGGGGTCAGGAAGGAAATTTTATTTTTTCCCCCTTTTGAGACACTTGGCAAAGTTTCACTGGGGTTTTTCTGTTTGCCTTCCTCTGGATCAAATTAAGAACTAATCCGCATATTGCACATAAGAGGAGATCTAAAGTATTTTTTTAACCTCAATTACTATGTAAGATGGTACATTTCACTACAGCATAATAGTATACAAAATGTAATACAATTAGACTATGTTTAACATTAAAAATACTACCTAGTTACAAGTGTGAGTATATGCCTCATTCAATTGAGGTTTCGGGAGATCCGGGCTTTGGAAATATAGCCTATACCTATTCAAATCGGCGCCTTTTTGCAGGCTCTGATTGAGTTACAGCTCCGAGCTGCGATTCATTGCAATGTTTCACATCGCAATTTAATGCCCCTCCAAGCCTTTGATCTTTCACGTAAGATTTGCAAACGCTAAAAATCGCAAATTGATATTCGATTGCTCCGATTCCCCTTCGCAAAGCAAGCCGTCATTCCCGCAAATGGCAAAAGTCGAACCATAAGTCACGGGTACCAAGGAGGACTCGCAAAGGGCTTAATGACATGTCCGGCGCACTTTAAATGCAAATAAAAAATCAATACTGTACTCTTACCAAAAGGGAAAGTGATGTTAGGTCTTAGAATTAATAGCACAACATTCTCAAGCTCGCAAAATCGGCTCAGAAAAATACTTGATTTCATGTTTACTTTCCGTGTTATATCGATCCTGGCAATCAATGTGTTAATACATATAATGGAACTTGCATGTAATAGATTGTCATATTTACGTTTTAATCGATATTGAAAGATATTAGGAATGTGCGTCCGATCGTGACTCGTAATTGAAGCCCGTAAGACTTCAAAATCCAAACTCTATTTGTCATTGATATAATGATGACGATCTCAGTTTACATTGGCTGTTTCTATCTAGGGAGTTTCGGCCTTGGTTAATTGATCTGTTCAAGCTGTTCAATTGGCCCATAACATGCGGCTTTGAGCAATTGAATAGCACCATAACTTGCAAGCGCTGCGGGCCCGCAGACATAATGCCTTTACCTCCATAACCTGCGTCCTTGCAATTGAATGAGGCTCTATATGTTTCATATATTACTACAGTGGTCTTTTAAGATTTCTAGACTTTAGATCATTCATTTTTCAAGCAAAAATGTTAACAATCTGAAATATGGAAAAAAAAAATGACATGTGGGAGTTTTATGTAACTTTCACACAGTACATAAGAGATGAGGAAAAGTGGAGTGACAACTTTAGTGAATAATGTTGGAACAATATCAAAAATTAAAATACAAATACAAGTATATCCAGCGATAAAAAGTAAAGAGGTCAGAATAAATCCCATACTTGGCAATATAAGCCCTGCTGTCATCAGGTGCTATAGCTGACACCTCCCGTCACATCTGTCTTGTGCTCATCGCTTGGCTTTCTGCTCAAATCATAATTATTTTTATTAGATAGCCAGAGGAATGCTTTATGTATAAGGAGGTAAAATTAAATACTTGTATTGATTAGCTTTAGTTCCAGAAGTTGAGACCTCATTTCTGCATTTCATAAGACTAAGCGATTATAGGGGGAAATGTAGAATTTGCAAGAACAAGTTTGTTCCTAGTCTGGAGTGATGAGTATAGTCACTTGTACAGATAGTTTTTTCCTCCATATATACTCATGGATTTTAGTATTTTTAAAACTTGTATCCTACATTTTAAGATCACGGCTTTTTTTTGGTTCCCTGACTTGCATCCAGCAAAATGGGAATAGAAAGTCTAAGGAAGTCCTTCCTATTAGTCAGTAAGATTGTGATTTTTTAATATTTGTTTTTAACAGAAATATCTATTGGATTTTTGTCAGTGGGAATTAAGGAATTTCACGCTCTAATATTCTAAATAAATAGAGGGGATACTGTGTGTGGACGACCCCCTTTATAGTAAATACTAGCGACTATCCCGTCAAAAATGACGGCATAAAAATATGAAGCGTCGCAATGCTGTTTGCCATACAATGTGAGGCTCCCCCCCCCCCCCATAACTTGCGGGCTTCTGGGGGTGTCAACATAATCATTAAAATCATTTTTTAGATAATAGAAACAAAATGTTTTATGAGATGTGCTGCATACATATACCCTGCTTTTTGCCTATAGTGTGCAGAAATGTATTAATCCATGAAACTTGGATATGCTTTTACATTCAACAAGTTTATTATCTAACCATTCTCAGTTTTTACAGGACAAGCATAATTCTATATTTATTGTGAGTTTTTGTTTTAAAGAATATATTTTTTTAAGGATCCTCCTTTAAATCCTGAGGTGGGAGTGTAGAATAAATCATTAAAAAAAAAAAAAAAAATTGCTATAGAAGCCGTTACAATTTTTTGACCAGAATTCAGAATTATGGTTCATTTTAAACCAGAGCAAAAATTCCATAAAGTCAGTAATCTGAATATTAAGGTCTAGAGGCTCTTAGTTGAATTGTTTAAGTTGGTTTATTTTACACGGCCTCTCAAGTACGAGACAATTTACATTTGGTTAAGAGAGTAAAACAAAAAGATTAAAGTTCCAATTCACAACACTTCAGTGTTTTGTTAGAACTGTCATTAATACATTTGGAATGACAGGAAATGTAAATATCTGTAACATATTCAGGTTGGGAGAAGAGAAAAGGAATTTAACATCCAATTAACCACTTAAGTGTTTCTAGACATGAGGCAGATGGTCTTGCATGTACATTTACTAGGGATTGCCAAAACAGTTAAGCAAATGTAGACACAATTATTGATTGGCACAACCAGAGACGAGCTGTACCTGGCATGCTGTGGTCCATAGGGTCACGGAGAGTCGGGCTTGACTGAATGACTAAGCAACACTTAAGGGTAAACTGTACAATGCCGACTTGCTTTTTAGGCTTCTATTCAAATAAAATGTTAAAAATGTTCCAAAACTATTCAATATAAAAAAAATAAAAAAATAAAAAACGAACTATCACATCCTTATAAGGCCCTTTAATTTCAAAGCCTCTCCTAATGAATCTTCATGATCAGATACTGCAATGGGTTCCCCAAAGGGTATATAGGTTGGAATATATCACTATAATAGTTGTGAGCATACGAGCCGTTGCTCATGCTTGCGGGCTCGCGCTCCTTGCCAGCAACTGCGACCCTCGCAAACCTTACGTCGTAACACAAACAAAATACGAGACACCTTACGACACATTACGACCTCGCAAAAAACGGCCGCAACATGATGTACTTTGCCCCTGAACGAACAAATTATACAAAGTGGGAGTAAGTCTTGGGTGATCATAACATATAGGTTTATTATCATAATTTTTTTGCACACAGACCTATCAAACACTGCAAAATGCACAGTTATGGCATATAAAAAAATATAGAGACAGACAGGTTTTAAGCGCTAAAGATAATGGCAGACTGCAATTTGTTTTTGAATAGCAGAAAGTGCTTTGGAACATTTTGAGGAGTCACTCAAATGCCATTTAAACAACTAAAAGGTCCAAATCCATGCTAAAAAGTTTAAAAGTGGTAAAACAGCAGTTTAGATGGATTAAGTGTCAATACCGTTGACAGGGATATATATCTATCTACATACATACATACATACATACATACATACATACATACACAGTAAACCCCCCCTTATCCGGCACCCATGGTGACTCCCTATTGCCGATTAAATCGAGAGTCCCCGAATTTAAGGGTCTAAATGACACTTAAACCCCCTAAACCCCCTCAAAATGCCTTCAAAAAGGCATTAGCACCTAAATTGGGGCATTTAGGGCCCCCAAAAAACAATTAGAAATAAAGTGACCATTTTTTTTTGCCGGATAGTGGCGGTTTAGCAGAGTTTTTTCAAAATGGGGAATTGATGCTGGTGCCGGAGAGTTTCAGTTAGTTGGGTGCTGGATATTCACGCCCCCTTGACTTTTTACCTATTTTGTTACATTACAGCCTTAAGTTCAATGTTTTGTTAATCTGAATTTTATGTAATGGATCAGAACATAATAGTCTAAGTTGGTGAAGTGAAATGACAAAAATATATACATAACATTTTTTTTTTAGAAATAGTAAACAGAAAATTGGCATGTGCGTATGTATTCACCCCCTTTGTTATGAAACCTATAAAAAGCTCTGGTGCAACCAATTACCTTCAGAAGTCACATAATTAGTGAAATGGTGTCCACCTGTGTGCAGTCTTAGTGTCACATGATCTGTCATTACATATACACATCTTTTTTGAAAGGCCCCAGAGGCTGCAACACCTAAGCAAGAGGCAATGCTAACAAAACACTGCCATGAAGACCAAGAAACTCTCCAAACAAGTAAGGGACAATGTTGTTGAGAAGTACAAGTCAGGGTTAGGTTATAAAAAATATCCAAACCTTTGATGATTCCCAGGAGCACCATCAAATCTATCATAACCAAATAGACAGAACATGGCACAACAGATAGCCTGCCAAGAGACGGCTGCGCCCACCAAAACTCACGGACCAGGCAAGAAGGGCATTAATCAGAGAGGCAGCACAGAGACCTAAGGTAACCCTGGAGGAGCTGCAGAGTTCCACAGCAGAGACTGGAGTATCTGCACATAGGAGGACAATACCGTACGCTCCATAGAGTTGGGCTTTATGGCCAGAAGGAAGCCATTACTTTCAGCAAAAAAACAAATGGCACATTTTACGAAAAGGCATGTGGGAGACTCCAAAAATGTATGGAGGAAGGTGCTCTGGTCTGATGAGACTAAAATTTTACTTTTTGGCCATCAAAGAAAACGCTATGTCTGGAGCAAACCCAACACATCACATCACCCAAAGAACACCATCCCCACAGTGAAACATGGTGCTGGCAGCATTATGGGGATATTTTTCAGCAGCCGGGACTGGGAAACTGATCAGAGTTGAGGGAAAGATGGATGGTGCTAAATACAGGGATATTCTTGAGCAAAACCTGTACCACCTGTGCGTGATTTCAGACTAGGATGGAGGTTCACCTTCCAGCAGGACAATGACCCCAAACACACTGCTAAAGCAACACTTGAGAGGTTTAAGGGGAAACATGTAAATGTGTTGAAATGGCCTAGTCAAAACCCATTATATATATATATATATATATATATATATATATATATATATATATATATATATATATATATATATATATATAAATAAAAGGAAGTGACTTCCAAACTCAATGGCTTTATTTTGAAGCAAACTGTAACCTTATACAAGTTCAAATATGTGACTGTTTGCTAGAATAAAGCCAGAATTGACCAACTGTTCTCCATAAGGGGGAAAAAAGAACACATTATATAAATATTATATAGAAATATTCCCTGCTAAGGCAGTAATTTTTAATTTAAAATCAAGTTCGGTCCTAATGAAGATTATTTTACAAATAAATATAGTAATAAGCAATGCAATCTTTTACTAACCATCATATCAAAGCAGGCATTTTTACTCACTGTTTGAGGTACATAAGGCAATCCATAAAAAGTTTCCTGTGTTGCTTGTAATATGTCTGTCGTTGAACCTTTTAGAGGATGTTTTCCATGATAGATTTGATCTAACATAGCATAAAATACCTAAAAAGAAAACCGAAAAAGAAACCAAAGTGATTCATTAAAAAAAAAAAAAAAAAAAAAAAAAAAAATTTTTTTTATATATATATATATATATATATATATATATATATATATATATATATATATATATATATATATATATATAGTTTCTTGCAGTCTGTGCATGATTATTGACTCCTCAGTATATAAAAAAGGACATATAATTCATATTTGCTTAGAACACATTTAAAAAAGAGCAGATTTGTAGGATTACAAATATAATTTGTAGTCTGATAACCAAGACGTGAGATTCCAAACATTCTGAACAGAGTTACATTACACTGAATTTTCATTTAATTTTACACGGTTTTGAAGAGAGTGCGTTTTAACTGTATATAAAGTTTCTCAACATATCGATTACTGTGGTTAAGGATAGTGGTAGGTTTGAAGTGCTAGACTCTCCTCATCCCTCTTTGTCCCTGAGCACAATAGAAGAAAAGATCTTGGGGATTGGCACCAGTCCCTGGACCAGGTGCTGAATCACTGCTGTAGATGGACTGACACTTCTAAATAGAATTTGTTAGAGGGAGGTCACAACTGTGCTACAAAGCTGCAACTCCAATTTATATATACATTTAACCTTTTTCATGCAGAAAAAATAAATCTAGGAATGTTTAAAGCCAATTATTTTAAATGCACGTTAAATAAATATAAAAAGTTAATGTTTTTAAAACAGGGAATTTATGAAACTGTGGAACACACTAAAGGGTTATTTGCCAAAAGTTATGGCAGCAACGCCATCAGGCTTGTAATGCACATATAACTCGCTCCAGCACCCATTACGCTGTAAAACACATCGTGAAGCATCTGACCTCTTACCTGCAGTTGCATGTCTGATGCAGCACCAACTTTTTTGGATTCACACAAACGAGACACCATAGGTTTTGATAATGGCTAAAATGAAGAAACATGAGGAAACCGTAAGACAAAAGTCTATTAAAATGCATTGTACGTACAATTGCTGGGATGTGGAAAAAAAAGAAAACATTGTTATTTCAGAATCAGAAGATATACAATTATGCCCCACAGTAAATACCACTGGACTTAACAGAACATCTCAGAACTGACATAATAAAAAAAGGAACAGATGATGTGAGACCAACAATGTTACAGCAAATGAAAACCATTGTTGTCTTGTCCAAGCTAGTCTGCTTTTCTCCGAACTTTTAATGTTTTAGCAAACGGTTGTGCATATTAGTGTATAAAGTGTCAAGGTAAAAAACAAACAAAAAACAACATAATAAAGTAAAGTACATAAGTAAATAAATACACACACCTCTTAATATCCAGAAAACCTTCATATCTGTTTAAGAGCTTAAAAGCACACAGTTTTTACGGTCTAAAATCATAAAAATAGTCCCTGCATGGGTCTGGCAGTGTATGCAGAGACTCTGTAGTGCTGGGTGTGTAGTGTACTAGCCTATCACAGACCGCATCTCTGCAGCATATTGCATTAGGTTTTCTAAAACGAGGTCCATGATTGGCTAATACACTGCACTTTCAGCACTACGTGTTTCTGGACACTAGAACGCCAGTCTTTTTGCTCAGTGAAAGACTGTAAAGCAAAATAAAATATGGACCTATAAAATCGCTATAAAAAGGACCACTGTAGATTTGGAAGCTGTGAGTAACCTCCCAAATTCTGCTTGCCTGACTCATGACCATAATCATTCCTGTGGGTACAATCAGCTTCCATGCATTAGTAAAAACTGCTAAAACTAAGATTTTCAATTAAAACAAAAAATTAAGATAAAAAAAAAATTGGATTCCTGTACTTCTGAAAATAGTCCTCCAAAATTCTTATTATCTCCCCAAAAAATATTTAACATTAGCAACTTTGTATGCCATGGATAAAATTTGTTACATACTTCAAAGTGAAGTTTTTCCAAAACTACAGTGGTCCTTGAAGAGCTAGTTTTCATAAAAACTAAGAAAAAAAGTTGATGTCCCAAATTCCTAAAATCCACCTCTTCGTCGGTAGGTTTTCAATGCTCTACAGATACAGCCTACTGTTTTCCTATAAGACAGCAGCCATTTCAGTCTTTAGTCATGACATGACAAATATTCGGGAGTGAAACTTATGTTTACCAAGAGAAAGAAAATGTCACTTAAAGCTAGATTTAATTATTAAATACACAAACAGTGTTTCATGGAACAGAATCTAAGCAGAGTCTACACAAACGGTCTCTCCAGGGCCTGGGTTTGGAGTTACAGCTGCATGATGCAGTTATATAAAAGTACCACATATATACGTTCTCAAAGAAACAAATACAGATTATTTGGTTTTAAAAGAAGGTATAAAAGTATTATTTAAAGCTTCAAGTCTGACTCTGAGTTAAATTAAAAAGCAACACAAAAGTCCCCAAGAGGGTTAAAGAGCATGTGAAAAAAAAGTGTTTTGATCAATAGAAGTCAGGCTATTTCAGTGTGTTGCCTCTGCCTGAATAAGTAATGAGCTCTGTGCCACCTGGAACACAATGCATATTAATTAGAATTGGGTGTAGAAGCTTTGAATTATGCAGTGTTAAGCGATTTGTAACTACTCTAGCAGTTTTAATAGCACCAAAGCTTGTGGCACTGAGCTAATGTTGCTGTCTGTGGTGGAGAAAGTCTTAAGTTCAACTCCCAATAAGGACCCTTTTTTCTTCACTGTTATATAATAAAACATGTCAATATGAGCAAATTTATTTTAAAACAATTATTTAAATAATTATGTTAACTAGTTATATATGTTTTGTTAATATATATATATATATATATATATATATATATATATATATATATATATATATATATATATATATATATATATATATATATATTTGTATTGAAATATATAAATAAATAAGTACATTAGTTAAACAAAAAAACAAAACAAGTGTAAGGCAGGAGAATCAAACCCATACCTTACCAATGAAAAAAATCTTTAAAAAGGCAATTACTTGTTATTGCAACACCACACTCTACTCCTAAATGCAGTGTAAATCGATAATACAATAGATAACAGTTACAGACTCCAGTCTTGTTATTTAGGCAGATTATTGTGGGATGGCTCCAAGGGCTAAACTAAAATGCAAATATCCAACTCAATTCTTGGTCAATTTTGAAAATGTAAAAAAAAAAAAAATCCACATGATTGAGCATACATATATTACACCTTTTGTGGTCCTTTAAGCGAGAGAAAAAAAAGCATCTAGTTCTTAAGAAGAGAAACAAATAAAACAAATTATGCCTCTGCAGGACACTGCGAAGATCAATCATACATTGGTGAAAGTTGGTGTGTTAGAAATGGGCTTGTACACTTCTGGAGACACGCGATTCCATCCTTTGATATAAAAGGAGCCTGCTTCTGGGCCAATGACAGAGAATGGGTGTTGGTTCTATTTCAATCTTATTCAATTATCTTTACAAAGGATCTATATTCCCTTCTTCTCTACCCCCCTCTACACTGATAACAAAATCAAATACCATCATGATTCAGCTTTTATTATTAGCGTTTATTTGTAATGAGGAAGTGATGTAAAAACAAAAAAAAAAATGGATTCCTTTACAAAGTCTTCAAGATTCTCCCCAAAATACTTTATGCCCATGGATTACACAGCTACTAATATTGTTATTTTGGTATATACTTGACAAAAACACACATTTTATTTAAATGCAATGGTCTTTTAATATAATAAAGATTATGTTTAAAAAAAAAAAAAAAAAGGTTGTGATCAATTTATATCTAATATATGGAAGGTCAGAACTCTGAAGTTTGAAATTCAGTCTAAAACATGACAAATGTTTAATGGCAATACACATTAGTTTAAGAGCCTGTGAAATTGCTTAACGTGAGAGAAGTAAAATATTGGATAATATCAGCTAGAAGGCATCACACATGTACTGTATTTACTTTAGATTTAGGCAATTTCCAGGAAACTATAAATATATAGATGCCAATAGCTAAACCTCTGCTGGAATTAGCAATGCATTGAACAAGAACAGTGATAAGTGCCAAGCTAAGAAACAGAGGGAGGAATTAAACTCCAATAACTGCGGACTGAGAATTGTATTCAGTACAGTTCGTTACCTGTCCAGTCTGGTAATGACGAGCAAATTGGTTCACAACTCTATAATCACTTGCAAAATATTCCATGAGGATAGAAGGAACTTCAGCAAAATCTGTTGCACATCTGGTCCCTAAAAATACAATAGGAAACAGAGAGTTCAGAACAGTTTACTCTAGTGGTAATAAAGTGCACAGCAAACATGGATCCAATCCACTGATAGCTCATATGTAATTTCTTTATAGAAACATAAGCATTACACACACCAGAAAGGAGTAATAAAAATGTTCACACAGTAACAAGTGAAGTTGTAACCCCAGTGTTATAAGCAATTCAGATCAAGAGAGTCTTGGTCCAGCAAGGAAATAATATAATGGGTATACTGAAAATGGAGAAAAGAATCTGGGGACAATATTTTAAAAAAGTCTAATACATTTATAATAATATACAAAGTAAGGCAAATAGAGGCAAATTAGTTATTTCCTAAAACATTACACAACTCTAAGAACATGAATCAGTCAGAGGATGAGTAATACAAGTCAAGGGTCATGACAACCCATGAATTACTAAGAAATGAGCACAGTGTTTAGTATACAGAAATTGTATTATCACAATTTTATCCCACATATCTGTTGCAATTTCTATATATATATATATATATATATATATATATATATATATATATATATATATATATATATATATATATATATATATATATATATATATATATATATATATATATATATATATATATATATTTTTTTTTTTTTTTTTTTTTTTTTTTTTTAAATCTCTTTTGCGTTAACGGTGCTGTGGGAAAACAGGTATATCCATCCCACAGAGAGTCTTTCCCCAACATATTCAGGAGCTTTTATTTGTATAGTTGTATTAATGCGCACATTACTTTACAGAGACCAGTTACAAAACAAACTACATGACAATACAATATGAGGGCTTCTCTATTTGGAATTAGTTTTCCTAGGGATGCCCCATAAGTGTCTTGCCAGCGTTATTTGGCTTTATGATGTATTGCTATGGCCATTACTGGGTGTCAACTGGGATCACATTTTACAAGCTGAACTCACTATACGCATGCGGTGCTGAAAGGAGACAACATGGAAGCCCTTAGTTTTAGCAGATTTTCGGTGTCCAAGATTTTCTATTAAAATGTTTTTTATACACTTTGTGCAATAACATTAACAGTGTAGGCAAACTACAGTGGTCCTTTGATAACAGTTCAAAGACAATGAGCACTGCCATTTATATTCAAAGATAGTATTTAGTAACATTATGACAATCAATGCCACAAAAAAAAAAAAAAAAAAAGGACACATTTTATTGGACTATAATAAAAATCTCATAATATTTGCACAGCTGGAATAAAATAATGACACAGCACATCACACCCTTTACAAACAGAAGCAGGATACAGAATAACTGGCCCAACATGAAACGTTCCATCCAAAACCCCATAACAATTGTACTCCTATTCACAGTCTACATGAACGGGTACTACTCCACATGCAATTTTTTTCATTGTTTAGCTGGGTGGATAATTAATGTGCCTCTGTTTACAGGATACGGTTTGCAATTACTTAAAAACATTAAACAAAATGGAAATGGGATAATTCTCAAGCAAAACTAAAATTCCTGTGTGAACAAAATGAAATGAGAACGTTAACCATACAGAGCTTCTGCTTAACAGCTCATAGCTTACGTTTTCCTTTAGGTCTCTACATAAGAAAATCTAAGCTTATTTTTACTGGTGCGGCTAATCTAGGTAGGGATGCCAGTCTCATATCCAAGGCTTAACAGATTTAAAAATATATAAATATATTGTATTCGTTTGCGTCACTCAGTCGTGTCTGACCCTCCATGACCTCATGGACTGCAACACAACATGGTCATCCACTTGGTATTCATGGCAAAGATACCGAGTGGGTTGTTAGTTCCTTCTCCAGTGGGTCATAGCATACAGCTCCTGTTATTCCTATGTGGTCTCCCATCCAAATACTCACTAGACCCAACCCTATTTGGCTTCAGGGTGGTGTGATCGCTTGGTTCCCCGTCTGGAATCGAACTTAGATGTCAGCGGTGAAAGCACCAAATCCTAATCACCGGACCTCCAGGAAACCCATTTTTAAAATATCATCCCATAAATAAATAGCATCAGTAGATTTAGGGCCCTATTAACTGCCTTAGCGGTAATACCGAACGTGGCTCAGGGTTAAATTTTCATAAGCGGAAACCCCGAGCCACGCTCAGGATCACATGATTTCCTCCTCAGACGCCAACATCCCTGCGAGTGTAGCGACGTAGGGGGCGGAGCAAGACGGTATCGCCGCATCAGCACCCCCGAGTGTACCAATTTAACACTCTGGGGCACTGACACGGCTAGACCGCCAGGGTGGTTCAATTCGCCGATATGTAGTTCCTGAAGCCCATAAAAGTAACAGCTATTAAATTGGCCTCTTTTAGCTACCCACAAACGATCTGCGTATTACAGAAAGAAAATCCCTATGGGCTGTAAAAATATTGGAACTCCGACCCAGCTTAGCCTTTGATCTTTCAAGCCTGTAAATGTTACAATTGCTAATCGCTATTAAATTGCTACAAGTCCTCAAGCCCAAATTGTTTTCATACCCCAAAATAGCAGATGTAGTCAAATATCATACGGGTACTAGAGAGGACCCGCAAGGGGTTAAAATCTTGTCCATAGCACTGTAAAAAGCAAATATAAACACACTACTGTATTTTAAATTACAGGGAAAGCGATGAAAGGTATTAATATCACAACATTCTTAAGCCCGCAAATCTGCAATTTTTTATTTTTATTTTTTTAATTTGGTTTAATTTCCATGTTATATCGATCCTGGCAATCAATGTGTTAATAACATATAATAGAACTCGCATTGACTAGAATATTATATTTATTGTTTTTTTTCATATTGCATCGCATCTCGGACTTCATACCTGTAAGTGATTGAAATCTCCATGGTTTTAGTGACGGAATGATGACGGTCTCTTTTACTATTGGCTCTGTCTAAACCCATAACTACAGGTTTGAATAATTTATCATGTTCACGGAAATGCTACGTGCCGAAGCATGGTTTAAGGATTTGGATTTCGGCCATGTCGTTGCAGCCTTTTCTAATTTAAATCGCTCTGTAACTCCTGTAAATTTAATAGGGCCCTCAGTCTCCCCATTTTGTTCTGGAACTTTAAAAAAAATAAAGTGTGTATATATATATATATGTATATATATATATATATATATATATATATATATATATATATATATATTAAATTGCACATTTGAACATCTAAAAAACATGCCTTCTGCTCATTATTCCGTGAAATTAAAAAGTGATTACACTGCATTCTGGGAACCTAAGCAAGGACATGCAAATGTGCCCAAAGAGGCTTCACTCTTGTAATCCATAACCATTTTAGATATGGCTTCCTTTAAGCATACATACAAAGAATTTTATCACATATATTTTTGTGGCAAAAGAATAATAATTGCCTTTTTTTTCATTAGGTGACCGGAGCTGCAAAATAAAAAACTAGAAAAATTAATGTAACTACCAAAGTTTAGAGCTACAGCTATGGTCAGATTGACACAAGTTTTGATCCAATCAGCTTTTTAAGTGTCAGTAACAGAACTGGAGCTACGAATGGTGGATTCTGCTCTCTACAAACATTGAGATGTAAATGGGAAACTAAATTCTGTAACTGAATTTTAGGTCAAATTTGTCCTTTATGCAAGATCATATTAAAATGCCAGTTTATAAATGAATTTAATTTCCCACTAGAATGAAAAATATTTAACATTCAGATGCTTTGCATATTTTTATTTCACCTAAACATTATACAGAACTATATATTAGCAACAGAAACCCAAAAAATAATTCTTCAGATATTACAATTTATATAACTGGATTGCTTGGTATTTGATACCTACCCTCTTTGCCCACACATTCTCTAAAAAAAAGCAGCTTGCAAGTATAATTGCAAAGCCTTGTTTTGTAGATATGTAAATGCCATCTCATACTTGCAACCATCATCAAATTATCATGAATGCCTTCAGGTACAAGCAGAGATGTCAACATTTATGTTTTTGAAATTAAAATTTAGCTTTATGACTTTTCCTTATGTGTAATCAATGTTTTCCCAAGATTCATATAAGAGCATGGAGTCTGTTTATATCATTGATCCACTCTATAAATGGGGAAAAAAACTAAACCGTACAATCAGGATTAAATCACATTGCTTGGACCACATATGAGCATACCCATATTAAACAAAGAATACAGACACATTAAAGAAAAAGTGCTACATTTAAATGCTTTTTTTTTTGGTTTGAGAAAATGCTCTTTGTAGGATTTGAAGAAAATCAACTAATGAAAACTATTTACAATAAATTTACAAGAATGCCATAAATGTTGTAAAAAAAAAAAAATGTAAATATCAGTATTTACATTTACATTCTTTAACAAGAATGTCTACAAATTAAACAAATGTACTCCTAAGAAAACATTTTTACAGTTATTCTACAAATGTGTTCACAAAAAGATTACAGGGGAGATGGGACACGAACATTTCACTACAGCTCTGAGGTATGTAGATATAGCCATATCTTGACAACATTTGAGCACCTTACTTACAAGAGTTTAAAATGTATAAGAAATAAAGGAGGTTGAAAGAAGAGATGAAACAATCATAAAAGTGATTCACATATAACAGTTTGGATTTAGGCCAAACTAAAAAAAAAACGAAAAAAATAGTAATTCAAAGTTAATTTTATGCAATAACATTTAATTAACCATTTATTATTATCTGGACATCTGCATAAGAACTATTGCAAGGGATATAATCTTAAAACCACACTTTATTAGAATTAAAAATGATTAAGTATAAAAAACAGCATAAAAAAAGCCAAATCCACGAGGGTCAGCAACCTATATCTTATGTTATTGCCCACAGTAAAATAATATAATCTTCTCTCCAGTACTATATATGTAGAATATTTGTAGCCAGATTTATATAAACTGATATTTGAACAACTCCTCAGTACAAGGAAAAAACCCCATCCTGCAAGGGTTCGACCATTTCCCCATTCAAACTCTCCCTTGTTGTAGTGGAGATTACCCTCCTGATAACCCAACGTACGTTTCCACGATATACACTGGGGATTCTTCAGGGATACTGGTGGGCTCTTTTGAGACCCTTTTTATTGAGCTATTTCCAGTGTAAACCCCTCATTGCACTGCTCTGGAAAATTATATATTTATTATAAAAAGAACACATATGAACATTATCAAGACTAGTTCTTTAAACGCATACCATAAATATAGGATTTCAGCACTCGTTTTTGTACGATTAAAAGAAGTGTGTATATATATACATCAGTTGCTTGATATAAAACTATTCATGGCAGTCAAGCTCGGTAATTGAAGAGATTGATGCAATTAGAACAAAGTAAAACATCGTTTTTTGACATAGCAATAACTCATTTTCTCTGGTATTGTTGAATATACAGATTGACTTCTTTGGCGCCACTTACATTTTTCCGACTATTACTGTATGATAAATGATTTGTTTCAAAACTATACGGCATAAATTGTTATGGTTCATGCTGGAATGGCTGCCTTGATTTCCAGTTGAGATATGAGATTTCAAAGTTTGCTTGAGAAGCTTTGAAGCAGTTGCTGGTACTGCTCATTTCACAAGAAATACAGATTTTAAACTAAAGATAAACAAAGGATGTGTCCTACATGAGGTAAAATACAGAAAATACTCTATACTATAGGCTGAATAGAGGTATGCTTTATCCTGGGGTCTCTAAACCTCAGTACATTGCCTACTACATCAACAGATTTCACAGTATGTACCAAATATGTCTTGTCATCCATTCTAGAGTTGGGTTCATGTTTAATACAGAGCTCAATATTTAAAGCACTGCCTCAAAAAAGACATGTTCTCTTCATGTAATATTTTAGGTTTTCATTTCAAAAACGGTATAAACTTATATAGTGTGATATTACATACCTTTATTATATATACACTAGATATAATCATGTACTAGGGGCCAGCTAGAAGAAAGTTATGTGTGAGCTAGGGTTAACCTGGCTTCATTCACCAAGCTAACTAATGGTATATGGATGGCTAACAGAGTCACGCCACACGTCAGTTTCGTACAACTCACAACCAAGTCCCTATTTATCGATTTTCTTAGTGTAGGTGCAATTAAAACAAATATAAAAAAGAGAAGAACTACAGTTTGATCAATGGCATTGTAAGGACAAGAATAAGCATTGCATTTAGGTAACTACTCAGCAAAAGGATACTGGTATGGCTCTCGGGTCGTTTTGACTGGCTGGTGAACATGGGGACAACAACTGAGATCCAGAACATTTTGTACTGGGTAATATTACATGCAAATCTCAAAAATGTCCTTTTTTCAAATTATTGCAAAACTAAATATTTAAAGTGTGTTTTGTCAATTACTGTGACTTATAGTAGTGGTATGTGCAAAGTGTCAGGCTCTCCTAATGACAGAGCTGGAAGAACGTCTCAGGACTGGTACTGGTCCCATGACTGGCTACAGAGTTCATATGTACCCCCACCCCCCCCCATGGCAAATGTATTTTTCTTGCCAATGTTAGACAGGTTATGTATTAACTAAATGCACAAATGAAATCACATCACATACATTAAGTCTTGTTTACTTAATAGCCAGATATATATCAGTTCTTACCAGTGACATGTTGATAGCGTGTCCGCCCCAGCATGGAATGCATTGCATGGCCCATTTCATGGAACAAGTTTTCCATCATACCAGGGGTTAGCAGAGTGGGTGAGCTTTTGCTTGATTGTGGAAAATTCAGCATAAGAACGACTATAGGAAGTTGATATTGGCCATCTTCTTTTAACCTGCCTCCACGGATTGTGAAATGGCAATCCTGAGAAAGGTAAAGTATTTGTCAGTAATCATTGATATATGTTTACGTTCTGCAGTGAATCTTTAATCAAGGAGTATATATGATTTTGAACATATTTGGTTACATATATAACTCTAGTAAATCCTAAATTGATTGAGCTGGTATTGGAGGTGAATTATGCATAAAATGTTGTAACACATCATTTAAACCTATAAAAAGTAAAACTATTAAAAATAGTTGAGAGAAGAATGCGGCTAAATGTATTCTTTACTTACATTATATCAACTAAACGTATTCATTCTATAGTTACCAGATCTACTGTGCACACTTTATTGCACATTATTGTGCAGAGAGGTATAATATTTCACTCGAGGGATTTTTAGGAATTTGTATATGGCCCCAAAGTCTTAAAATGACAGAATTATTATAATTTATTTCTAAAAAACGCACCAACATATTCCATAGCGCTAAAATAAAAATCTATATAGAACACAGCTAAAATACATTTTTACACCTTACAAAAACCAAACACTGCTGTAGTCACAACTATTTCAATGTTTTCTATTTTAGAAATGCCACTCTAAAAATACAATTTCCAGAACTGTACATGGTATTCGAGGTGAGGTTTGGCCATACCATAAAAAAATATGCAGGAGAAAAAAAAAAAAAAACTCTTAAAGGCATATTTAAAGTTTCCTGGATTATGAATGCATCTGATAGAGGAGAAGAAGTACAGTATGAGAACAAAATAAACATTAATAAACTCAAGCAGGTGATTTTCACACCCCTGGATACCCTTGCTAAAATTAGCATAACATTCATAATTTGTTTCGGCCAATCACAGGCAGCTAATAAACTGTAACAATCTGTAAAGCCAGTATGTGCACCAAAGAATCATGGGTGTATGTGACTGGGAACAGACACTGCTGTGTAGGTCTGTGCATTGAGAGGCTGCTGGCTTGAAGATTAGTAAAGGGTTAAAATACATACCCAAATGGAGTATTTATATTGGGAGGTTCACTGTGCCTATGTAAGCAGCTCTGTGGGTGTGGTAAACAAAGTTTTAATTTTTTAAACTAAAATAAATCTGTGCGTTTACGATATAAGCAGCCTGTGTTACATTAGATAAAAAAAAAGGTAAAAACTGGGAAACTTAGATATGCCTTTAAGACTGTGTTAATTTGTAAAACTATCAGCGAAGATCTACATACAGACTTCTGCATGCATGATCATCTATTACCACCATAAAATATAATGTACCATCTAAAACAGAGTTTCCTTAAAAGATTTTCGGTCCGCTTCACTCAATGAATAAAACCGCATACAATAGTAAAGAAGTGCCCAGGTACTAGTTTTTAATGTGTTTAATTACACATACTATCTGTTAGCATAGCTTTTGCTAAAACAGGCAGAAAAAAATAATAATAATAATAAAAAAAATAAAATAAAAAAAAACACAAAATGTTCTGCCAAGTCAACCAAGACCATCAGTAATTTTTAGAAGTCCTTTGAAAAAGAAGAAAACATTTTTTTTGGAACATTTGATCTACAAAGAAAAAAAAGCACTCAACATCCTTCAATACAAGTATTTTACAGCTTTTAAAACATTATTTGTCATGCTGAAGTGATTTCTGATAATCTAATATAGCTAGTGAGGCTTTTTGACTGTTTGATTGCTATGCGTTTCCTGTAAGCAATCCTAGATTAGTCTGCATAGTTTATACTTCACCACTAGGATATTTTATAATTATCTGGAGAATAATCTATGCTTAGATGGTCCATATTTCACTAAAATATAATTTACCTTTTGATAATTTTATATTCTGGAAAAAAACAGGAACACATTATTTGTATTACTTTACCACTTAAAATGTATGAAAAATGCAGGGCTATCCTGAAATACTGGCTTTCTATATGGACAAGAGGGCTGGGTTTTGGAGCAATGATCTCTGTAGTGTTTTCTGACAGTCTGTACTAGTAATCTAGGACTCCGTTTGGCTTTTGCTTTAGAAACCTCTCAATGAAGGGATCAGGCTGGTCTTAAATTCATACAGACTAATCTTTTACACTCATTGAAAATTATCCCCATACTCCAGTTTTTTAAACACAGAATAATATACTAAGATGAAAATATTTACCTGGGGTGGCTTCCCTGATCTGTGAAAGAAGTCACAATAAATATATCCAAGCAAACCCTCACTTTCATGGACCACAGCCTTGCAAAGGAGAGAAAAGAAACATTAATGAAAATGAACATACCATATTGTCTTTCTTAGCAAACAAATTATTATTATTATTATTATTATTATTATTATTATTATATCATCATCTTTATTAATATTGCGCCAACATATTCTGTAGCGCTGTACAGTGGTATTGTACAATGCAAAAAACAAACTTAACACCTTATAAAGAATGGAGGGCCCTGTTTTTGACCATATAATCAAATGCACATAGTGCGGGTTTCCAAGTCACTGACATACAATTGAAAACTCGCAAACTTACAAATAACTAAATACATTATTAATACCACCTAGTATGATCATTTACCTTGCAATTATATACAATGATCAAAAATAACGCTTTTTTTAAATTTATGTAGGGAAAATCTGAAGAAATACCTTTCAATGTTACCTTAAAAATGTACATTTTAACATTACAACCTCCAGCAGATCATTTCCTCCGTTCCATGTTAGATTCATGTTTTTAAAGTGGTATTGCATTTTTTTCATCTTTAAATTCTGATTTTATTGCAAAATTAGTGTATTATTACAAATGAAACCAATGTTTTAACATTTCTTATGAAAATGCTATTCTATCAATAAAACTGTTGAGGGCCAATTGGATTAGTCAGTGTAACTTTATCTACCACAAACAAATATAAATAAAAAAAGAGGGGAGAAGCATATTGGAGGGGAAAAAAAAAAGATTATGCATGCGTTGTAAAAAAAAATAAAAAAATAGTTAATGTAAAAATACTTTGTACTAAAATATTTAATTCACAACTGTTGCCCCAATGTTAGCAGGATTCTACATGTAAAATTGGAATCCTGAGAACTGATATTATACTTTAGACTTATAAGGTTGATCTCAAAATGAACCATGAGATATATAAAAAGGAACAAAAATACTGCTACAAATCTAAGCAGATTAGGCAATTGCTGAATAAATCTCATGAGGACTAGCTTGTCTTTGTAAACTTTCTGTAGCCGTTCTGAAAGCACTGGTACTATGAGATGACCATATTGAAAGCACTGGTACTATGAGATGACCATATTGAAAGCACTGGTTCTATGCAAAACACCAGAGTAGAGAGTGACAGTGTGTAAAGCGTTAGGCTCTTTTCACCCCTGAGGATAAGCCAATAAAGGTCTCAGGCACTTGGCTAAGAACCATTGTTTTAGTGCATTGAAGAAGCTCTCCCACTTAAAGAAAAACTGATGAAAACAAACAAAAGGAGGCGCATACAACAATATAACTGAAGGGCATATACTACAATAAGTGTATTTTAGTTTGCTCATTTAGTTCTTAAAATGTCATATTGCCAATGTGGGGCCTTAATGTCTCCACTACTCACCAATTTCCGAATGTCCTCAGACCAAACTTCTCCCTTTCCTGGTTCTTCAGAATACAGAGAGACTCCAAGAAGTTGATTGAAAAGGGAGTTCAATCCCTCCATGCAAGCACCGAGGGAGAAAAATGGTGAGTACAAACTGGGCTCTATGTTATACCTATAGGAGAGAAAGAAAGAGCAATCAAACAATTGAAAGCAAGCACACTAATCAGATCTAATTATTTGCAAATCTCATACATGACATGCCACAACCTGCTTCTTCAATGGCGCTTGACAAGAACTTAGTTCAAGCCTACCCCAGCGGGACTGTATAGTTCTTACTACCTGTCTATGTAAGTTCAGATACCACTGTATACCTTTATTAATTGGCACTTTTTATAAAAAAAATCTGGCACACAGGCTGGCCAATCAGTAAGCCCCATGCTTACTAGGAAAACCCTGTACCTCTGATGAGATCAGATCTCATCTTGTTGATTATATTAACGTTAAACAATTGTTTTAACCACTCAGACTATCTGCTTATCTGCTCAAGGCCCCTGTGAGGCTGGGGGAGTCTTCACGAGATAACAACACTGTACATAATAGGCTGCTCCTGCTTACTGGGAAACCCTATAAAAGGATTATCTATTAAATTACGGTCTTGGGTGTTGGCTGATGCAATAGCCTACAGAACAGATAATATGTTATGCAGAGCATTAACCAAGATACATACAGTATAACAGTGTAATCATATTTTAACCATAAGCACTAAGAAATACATAATCATAATAAAAAAAACAGGGTAATTCTGGCCAATCAGGCCCAGGCCATAGTGTAAAACAGTCCAGTCAGGCCCTGGGCATGACATGACATAATTGGAAAAAGCAAATTGTATACACATCCTTAATAGTATACAGCATAAAGAAAAGTATTCAGTTTCAAGTCCAAATATAACAGCTATTTCCAAAAATAAGTTTCATTAAGCCTGGCTTGTAGTTATAGGTTAATAAAAATCAAAGAAAAAAAAAAGTTAGTGATCTGGCTCATGAGTAATTAACAGCATTTTCTCCCCATTGAGTAACATGTTTTAAGCCGTCATCTTCACATGAATTATCCAAGTCCAGCACAGCAAAGTTTTTAAACACAGAAAAAAACTGCCTGATAAACAATTCTTATTCCCTCCATCTCAAAACGGTTTCGACATTCAGCTGTTCTCTTTGCTACTAATAAATCCATTTTTTACAACCAAAGAAACAGTACTCTGGCTTAAATTTATTTTATATAAACAGTAAAAAAAAAAAAAAAGGTAGGCCGCTTTAAACAGACACACGGACAATGAAGATTTTGGAAAAAGACAACAAAGATATAGTTTAAAAAAACACAAGTGCTCAATGCTGTAATGCACTTTAAGGTAGTCGACAACAACCAATATAAAAAGTTGATCTTAAATGCTATGTGGACTTCTGAATGCTTCTAGAGCATTTTATAGCTTTTATTTTAATTATGCTGCATAATTTAAAGACATTCATATGGTGAAAAAAAAAATCACGTTCACATTTTCACACCTTTCCCCACTTGCTATTGATATAGATTCTTCTACTGAATAAGACACATTAAACAACCTCTATCTGAAGGGACATTTGAAGATGTTTTTGTTTGTTGTATCAAAGGGTTCCATAGGTAGAATAAATCGTGAAAAAAACTATTCTTTTGAAATAATAAATGAAAGTTATTTTTATCTATCGTTATGTTATAGGCAACTTAATTACTATTAGACCAAGCTCCTCCTCCTACTACCACCACCACAAGAAAGATGAATAAAAATGTTTGAAATTTGCTACTAAGTTATGCTCTTGTATGCAGCTTAGACCATCTCCACTACTGTCCTTAAATACATTAACCCTATCCAAGTATGATTCTGTCAAATAGGTGGGATCCCTGAAGGTTGATATTAGCTCATTTCCACTCAATGAATTGATATTGGTGGTTTTACATCATGAACCAGGGGTGCTCAAGATAGAAAAGGTTCTGAAAAGTGAAAGACTTTAAACCCTCCCTCTGCCTCGGAGTGTCCAGTTAGTGCCATATAGGGATAGTAGGAAGTTGAGAAAATAAATTAGATGAAAGAATATAAAGGAAGATGGGGTTGTGGGGGCCAAAATCAGAAAGGTTTTTTGGGACAAGGGAGATTGTATGTGTGGACAGCTACCTTTATGAATGTAAAGAGGGCAAAAATAGAGAAAAAAAGAAAAAAAAGCAGCTTATAAAACAACTGTCTCTCAGTAGAAAAGAGCCTGGGAAGTTGATAAAGTGGAGGAGCACTTTACAACACAGCAAATACCAAAAAATATATTTTACAACCAGTTATTAGCTAACAGTTTAAAAAACAAGCAAACAAATACCCCCTCTCCTCATTATCAGTTCTACTTCTTTAAAATAGATAATGTAGTCTTATTTTCAGTGCAAGTGTCAAGCTAGATGGAAGACAATTTTAGGGGGGGGGGTGAAGGAATAATACAGTTAAATTTTGCACATTGTGCTATAAATACTACACGAAAAGAGCAGTATTTGAAAATGTAACAACTGGCTACGAGGCAAGGTTTAAGTTTATCCAGTGGAATTCTATTTTAAATACTAAAGTTATAGGCACAGGTCACACATCTAAAGTCACAACAATGACTGACTTATTTGAAGGTGCGATTCAAAAAATAAATCAAATATTCTAGAAATAGTTTAGAAATGTTGTTAAAAAAAAAAAAAGAAAAAAAGTGAGAACAATCAATATCAGTTATATGGGAAGCAGTTGAGACACAAATTGAAAGAATATATTGTGAGGGATCTTCGATTTTAACTATACTTTATATTATTAATAACACTACATAATAATAATAATAATAATAAAATAGTTACATTTTTAAATGTATGTTAAAAAATAATTAAAAGACCTCCCTGTCGGTGTTTATACGATTTGTCCATTCTAATTCTTCAAAAGCACATACTACACTTCAGCTTTAGCATGGTCTCACAATCCATTTCTCAGTTCATTTTTCAGAAATCTACTCTTAATAAAAACCCTTCTAATAAACCACGTTATGAATTGAATTCAAGTGGAAGTATGTTTTCAGTTTAAAAGTTCCAATAAAACTTTTACCTAATGAAAAAATACGTAAGACGTTTTAATAAACACAATGTTTAGAGTCCCACCCTTTTAATCCATCCCATGTGCAATTGATTATCTTGCAATCTGAAGGCCAATTTTCAGTTCTTGTTTTAGAAAGATCATCATTGACTGTCATAACAATTACAGCTAGTCTCTTGCCCAGGCTTCTGGTTGGCAGATTATAACCACAAGATGTTTGACATCTGTGCTACTTTTTACAAAGTCTGTTCTTTTTAGCGGTTGCCAGGAAATATCTGTTTGCCTCTCCTTTCATTGTGAACATCCAACTCTGCAATCACAAAAAGGTCAAGCCAACTTAAAAGGCAACCATATGAAGTTACTCAATGGACTGCTGGTTTTATTTAATGGAAGATAGAAAGGAGAAGAGTAAATGTGGATCACTAGCTAAAACAGTGGTTGGAATTGGAAGGGATAAATAATAATCCACAATACAAATATCAGTGCTAGGGGAACAGTCTAATCCTTGATTCTGGTTGCGCTTTAATGGATTTCAAAGGTGTTCAGTCATCCATGAACTCTGCTTGGTCATCCTTGTACAATGTTAAACACACTTTCAGATCCAGCTCCTACAAATTGCATGATGTAGAGCTGATCAATGCCATATTTTTGCCTTTAGCCAAGACTGGCGGCTCATACAGCTACAAGGCAAAATGTGAATTTGATTCAAAAGGGATATGGACCTCATATGTGTAGTATGAATGTAAAAGAGCAGGGCTAGAGGGACTGGAGTAGTGCTCATGCCATTGTTTTATTTGTCTACAAATATCAATGTAGCTTTAAACCTTAAATGCATATCAAAGTTTCCTGGATTGTGAATGCATCTGATAGAGGAGAATCAGTAGTGTATGCAAAAAAAAAAAAAAATTTACAAACTCCCCCTGATGTTTGCTAAATCTCTTGAGTTTGCTAGCTGCAGTTTTCATGAGTTGACACCCTTAAAAATCCCTTCTAAAATTAGCATAACATTTGTAATCTGTTTTGGCCAATCACAGGCAGCTAATACAATGTAACAATCAATGATAGCAGTTTGTGCAGGAGGGAATCATGGAATATGTAGTCTCCCTGTAGAAAGAAGTAGGAGGAGTCTGACACCAACCTGCAGATCTCTGCATTGAGCTGCTGCTGGCTTGAAGGCTAGCAAAGGTTTAAAATCTGTACCCAAATGCAGTGTTTATATTGCAAGGTCCACTGAGCCTATGTAAGCAGCTCTGGGGTGTGGGAACTAGTTTTATTTTTTAAATAAAATAAGTTTGTCTGTGTATAGAATTAATCAGTGTGTGTCTCAGATATAAGATCTGAGAAGCAGATCTTCTAACCACTAAACTTCACATTTAAAGGTATATCCAAACTTCCCTGTTTTTTTAATCTAACACATGGTGTGTTAGATTAAAAAAAAAAACACGAAAACTTGGATATACCTTTAAAACGTGAATTTTAGTGATTTAGTGGATAGCAGATCTGCTTCTCTCCATCCCGATCAGGTGCTCCACCAAAATAGAACCGGATAAAAAACATGCAGCTATTTTTCCAACACCCACCGAATTAAATCTAATTGTGCCATAACAGACTAAATTACACTAGTTGGTTCCTTGGATGGAGTTGGACATTTTTTTCATGAATTTCACTGAAAAAAGTTTTTGCTGTAATAACAAGACTGGAAAAAAGTAAGATCTTCAGACTGCAGTAGACCAAAGGAAACATTCACTAATTAGTTTACATTACTTTTGATTTCAGTCATTAGCTTATTTTGCTGTCAGCATTCCAGAGACTCTGCAATTACTGTATCTTTCACATGGCCCTAGTATCACAGGCCTCAGATGTCTGCTTCCAGATTTAGTCAGACATGCACTTACAGGATCATAGGCTTAAAACCAGAATACTTAGATAACCGGGTCTGTTCATTTTCCACATGCCATTTTTGAGTAGATAACTCCTTAATGAATCTCCTTTTTCGGCCCATGCCCCCCCACCCAGTCTCACCAGTACTATATGCTATGCACAGTGTTTATAAAGACCCCTTTCTTTTTCACACGCAAAGCAGTAATCAAAATACTGAGACTATAAACCGCTCGGCTGCCAAGGTAAGTACAAAAGACATTAAAAGTCAGGGAATACAATTAATCTTTTCATATATTTAGAAGAGTGTGTTTTAAACATTACCAAAGTTATGTTTTACATAAAAAATAAAAAAAAATACTGAAAAACCTGTTTAAAACGTAATTAATTGAAACTATTAGGAAATGAACAGAGCATATATAAGTCTGGAGCTATGTTACTGCTCACTGGCTGACAGGGGCAAGCCCCCAGATCAGTTAAGCATTTGAATCTGTTTTTATTTTGCTTTGAGAGCATGGTGTAAAAAAAAAAAAAAAAAAAAAAAACCCAAAAATAATAAAAAAAATAAATTAATTAAAACAAATAATAAATGCAGTGGTACATTATCAAAAAAATCCTATTTCAGATACAACCAAGAAAACATTATTTGAAATAATTCCACGGCATCCAATTGAGTTTTCACATTATTCACCTTCAGTAGCATACAACCAACACAGGCAGTAAGCTTTAAATCTTTTTTTTTATGTTTTATTAATTTAATACAGTTGTGCTTTAATGCCTGTGAGAAATATGTGTGTTACAATAGGGATTAAGTGTTCACGGAAACACCATCCAGAGTCAATACATTCCTTGTTACTGTTTTATTTACATTTTCTTTTTGATTCATTTTGTATTTTCTTTATTTGCATTGTCTCTACAGTTCATTCAAGAACGCATTCAGATAATCTTTGGGTGCCCTCTACTGTGAGAAATTGGGTATTAAATGGACTCCAAGACCATTAAAAGCAGACAAATCAAAAATATAAAATTAAAAATTTAGCTGGAAGGATCTTTGCAAAAAATTAAATAAAATAAATAATGTAATTATTGTTAGATTAACCTCACAGTAGGATGAAAATGCATCAAGCTTGTATATATTATATGTAAATATGTTGCAGAAAAGGCTACCACCCTGATCTCACAGAGATCCAGTTGTGACTTACGGACAACCAGTGGATTTATTCCAAACGTTCTCAAACCTAATAATTCCTTTGATTTGTTTTGTTTTTTATTGGAGACCAACATTTTCTTTTAATATTCCTATTGGCCAAACACAAAATTAATGTATTTAATTTAGTAACTGTATAGTCGTTTGGTTGCGTCAGACTCTCCCTCAACCTAGAGACCACAGCATACCTGGTACATCAGTCATTCGCTGGCCCTCTGAGCTGTATCAAGTTCATGTTCATTGCTTCAATTACCTCATATGTTGATCTACGTCTCTGCTGTCCCCTTTTTCCTGTGCCTGCAATCTTTCCCAGCATCAGAGTCTTCTCTAGGGAATCCTGCGTTCTCATGATATGGCCAAAATATTTGAGCTTTAACCTCATGATTAATTCTTCCAGTGAACAGTTTGTCTTGATTTTCTGTAGTATTGATTGATTTGATCTTCTTGCAGTCCAAGGGACTCCAAGCAGTTCTCTCCAAAATTCAATGGTATCTGTTCTATAGCTCTCAGCCTTCTTCATGGTCCAACCACTACTGGGAATACCATATTTCTAACTGTACAGACCTTTGTTAATAGTGCAATAGCTTACATTTTTAATAGCTTGTTAAAACTTGCCATAGCTTTCCTCCCAGAAGCAAATATTTTCATTTCATAGCTACTGTCACAATCTGCAGAGATCCTCAAGCCCAGGAAAATTATAAAAATAAATAAAAACCGGTCATGGCCCACTACTTCTCCCTCTATTTGCCAGAAACTGACATTGCTACAATCTTCACTTTTTAACGTTGAGCAGCAGGCCATCTTTTGCACTCTTCTTTTAACCTCATTTAGAGGCCCTTTAGTTCCACCTCATTTTAATCCATCTTTAACTGAATATCATTAAAATCATGATTTTTAATGAAAATAAATTAGGTGTACATTAAAACATCCTTTGGTTTGTAGGTTTGAGAGTTTTCAATCTTGTGTCTGTACTCTGGGTACAAGTTGATTTTAATCTCAAAGACAGGGCCCTCCATTCTTTCGTCTTATACTTAACCCCTGTTTAGCAGTACGGAATTTGTTTGCGCGTTACAATTAAAGGATAATAATAATTGCATTTGAACTTTAGTGTTCAGGAATTAGTAGATCCACTTCTGTACACACTATCAGGTGTCCAGGACATTGTGTAGGATCTGATGAGGAGGCGGTCTTAAAGGACCATTGTAATGCCATAATAACAGGAACTAGATGTCTTAATTAGGCATTGGTAGCTATTAAAATTCATATTCAAATAACTTACATGTTGTATTTATTACTGCCTTTTACCTTCAAACATGCCCTTCTAAACCACCAGTTGACCTGCTTGAGATCATAAAGGGTGGAAACAACTCTGAATGGGTGGCACCAAGTCTACAGCAAATTAAGAACATTTGCTCTTTATAGAAGTTCCAAAATCTGAATGAAATATTGTGATTGGAGTAGAGCCACCTCGGTGGGATACCAAAACCAGGATAGTGGGTGGTGACTAAAAAGTGTATTTGTACATGGATATCAGCCCAGGATTCACTACTCCCTGCTACTAATGCATGTTTCATATGCAGAGATTGGTTCTCAATTTGGCAGTTGCCCCTGCATGGGTCCACTCCAGCCATAATTCTTCATTCGGAGAGTGGAGAGATTCAATGCTTATAAAGCCATGGGTATTTATGAAGATTATTTACTAATTAATTAAATGGCTACAGTAAAAGTATTGCTTTCTCATACCTAATTAGAGATCCCTTTATAAAAGACCACTAAAGTGGCCGTTTAAATGAAAAAGGAAAGTATTAAAGGGGTTTTGGCATGGGAAACACACAAGTCTATCTAGCAGCTTGCCGTTTGGATTTTGACTAGGTGGGACTTGAAGAGTGGATATGGCTTCATGTCATACTTCATTTCAGGACAAAATAGGCATTTTCCTTTTTAGGGTTTCCTTGAAGCACCAGTAACATTACAGAGGTCAATACAGAGCTTGTGCACATCGGAAGTAATCTTCTACTGCAGCAAATTCACTGGACATAGAAATTATTCATAGCTATTCCAAACGTTTTCTACACTAAGTAGGTTTCCAAACCAATAATTTTTCCCAGTGAATTATGACAGTTTTCAGCAAATATTTTTTTCTTTTAGCTACAGGTTAAATTAAAATGTCCGACAGATGTTGCAGCACCATTTAGTAGGAAGATATATTAGACAGTCATATGTATTACTAATCAGTCTTGTATACAACATTGACAAAGAATAAAAACATTTACACAGTTTAAGAGGAAATTACCTAAAAAGCATGATAAATCAGCTGCCCTCAACAGCCAGTCCCAGGACCAGTGCTGGTCCCAGAGACTTTGTCTAACAGTCCTCAGGAAGAAGAGGGAAGAGGAAAGTCTAATAATGTAACTTGCCATTAGTCACAGCTCTTGATATATTATTATTGTTACAGTAGCCAATATGTACTTTTTAGAATAGTGCAAAACTAGATTAAAATGCAGTGGGTAACATGTAGCATCACCCGGTCCAAAGTGTAATAGAAGGTAACTAGCCCGAACCCAGATCAAAAAGGCGGTGAGCCGCGATTCTAAATCAGACTTACTTTTCAGCTCGCAAAACCCCGCTGTAGTAAGGGTGGTCCCAAGGCATCAGATTCTAGAGGGAAACAAGAGAAATAACATGAAATCACCATACCTCTATCAATCAACAAGTCTGGTAATCCATGAGGGTAGACAAGCAATTTGTGTTCTCTCCTAACCAGTTACAATTCCAGCTAATCTAAGGCATGGGATATTACCAGAAGAGTACACTAAAAATGTGCCCAAGAAGAAGAAACAAATCTATTATAAAAGGACCACTACCGTTCAAGCAAAAAAAAAAAACAAAAAAAAACAACACAACAACAACAACTTGTCTGTCATATACCAAACTGACATATTAGCACAGCAGCTGTCTAAGTCATGGACATAATGTCCAAATATTTGAAGACTCTGTTTATGAGTTCAGGACTCCATTTTGTGTGTTGATTACATAACATCCTAAGAACTGGATCATGAGAGTGTGTTTTTAGTTATCCGTGATGGGAGGTGTGCGAGAGGAGGGAAGAGAGAAGTCCAGAGTCTATGTTGGATATTAGTATAAGATTGACACCACACCACTTGCCCTTCACAGGCCAATAATTAGGGACCTTGCATCATTTAATGTAAACACAGCTCTCCAGGAATGTAAACACCCTTCCGACACACCTTCCATTAAGTATCATGAAACCGTTCAGGTTGCTGCAGAGAAAGCAACATTTTGTTCTTATTAAAACCCAACAGTATGACTTTTTAATTATGATCTTAGACTCACAAGTTAATTTGTGCAGTGATGTTTTAATCTCTCAGTGATGCTTTAATCTCGCTTTAATCTCTCCATCACACACATATATATATATATATATATATACACATACATACACACACACATATACACACACACACATACACTTTTAGAAAAAAAAATATATATAATCTTACTGGACTCATAGGGTTCAGTTTCAGTTTCATCCCAGTCATCATTTCAAAATCCTGTAAGGTCCTGTAAAAGTCATATACACCAAGATATGAAATGATGTTAATACATAATTGAGACATCTAGCTCCTGTTCAGGGACTACAGTTAAAAAAATAAAATGTCACATTTATATATAGAATTTCTAGGCATTGTATATTATAGGATTTGCAAACCTATATTTGAGGTCTCAACTGTTTTATTGTAATGCTAGGCTTATGAGGAGACTCTTGCTAGAACCCTACTCTGGACTATGCCATTGTCTGCAAAAAGTAAACATCTTAACAATATCACTTCTGTGCATATTAGGTTTGATTAAGAGTCACAAAATCCCTGGATGGTCACATAACTAGACTTAAGACATTTTATTAATCGTTCTAGGATTGTCCTGTCATTTTAGACATTCAAAATAAAGTCCACTTGGATAAGGGACACTAATTGGCCAACTGACCACAGGGGACTATACTGCACCACTATTCACTTTGACATAATCTTTTTACTCTACAAAACAGGGAAAGACCAAGATTAATTAAAGAAGATAAAATGAAGCATGTCTGCTATTTATGCAAGAAAAAGTTTAAGGAGGATTTTTGGACTAAATATGCAACAGCTTTATGTGAGCTAGGTTGCGACCAGTGCTTTAGTTCTGAAGCATTGTAATAGCCATAGAATTACAGAAAAGTATATACATAGACTCACCGATCATATAGTTTATTGGATAACTTCTCAAGGAACATCATTACTGTTTCTGTTGGTAAAAACAGCAAGAAATAAACATTTTGAGAAATACAGAATAATGAGAGTACAATATTCATGCAAAGTATATAGATCATATTATATATACACGTTAGATCTCCTGGTTTGTGCATTATCCATCCTCTGCTACGCTTAAAGCTGTGTAATACAGAAAGCGGATGGGTGTAAATGCATTTGTGGGCCAATTTGCATGTCGGAAATAAGTGTAGTGATATTCTACTAATACATACAAACTGAATGTACACATACATACCATACATACATATATCACACACATTGGTGGCTGAACATAAGATCCACAGTCTAAACTCTTCAATTAATCAAGAGTATTTTTATTACATTCTGCACCAACAATAAGTAAATGAAAAATGTGGGAGTAGTGCATTCCTAGAGAGCTATGGTGCATTGAATAATGGAATGGTCTGCTCCTAAGCTGGTGAGGGGGAAAGGGTGGTGTCAACTTCAATGGTATCCCTCCTCATGCATCCCGCCCTCCACTGATAGCTTCAAACACTGCCATTATCCAGCTCTCAGGAAGTGATATAAACACAAATTGTATTCCTGTAATTATAAACAAAGCCTTAAAAAATTATTTTTTTTAGCAAAAATATTTTTTATGTCCATGCCCTAGACAGTTGCTATTATTGTTAGTTTGGTACATGCTTGAATTATAACTGCAGTGGACCTTTAATGTTGCCATATTAGAGCCTATCCTGCACTCCTTTGCCACATCATAAAGAACAAAAACAAATAATATCTTGGTTACCTGGAGTTTTAGCCATGGTCCCCAGTAATGCCCTATGTGCAAACGTGGGATAACCTACAAGCTGTGCCAACGTATTTCTGCTGGCGAGCAGCTCATCCAAACATTTCACCTGGTTGCCATTTGGATAAAGAAAAATCTTGTAAGCAGCTTCTCGTACCTAATGACAGAATGGAGGAAAATAAATAAATAAATAAATAAATAAATTTAAAATAAATTTTAAAAAAATCAGCATTTAAATATGCAGACGCTCCAATTATAAATCAGTCCATTAAGGTTCTTCATATCAGGTGCTGCTAAAGGAATGCTACCGTATGTATACAAAAATAAAATAAAATAAAATAAAACGGTAAACGTATTCAGAGCCTTCAGGTTTGTGACAACACAACATGGCTTGGTCAAAAGGTATCTGTGAAGTATCAGAATTGTGCCGATCGGTCTGGGAAGTGTTAAAAAGCCAAACAATACGGGATGAAAAGATAGAGGAAGCTCAAGACTGTTGCCAATCTACTCAAGAGTCTGCGTCCCAGCAAATTCAACCCAAGATCAGACCTAGAGACCTACAAGCCTCTGTCATTATCAATATGGTAAATATTAGCATTTAAAAGTCAACAGTTAGCAGCAGACTGAACAAGTAGCCTGGAGGAAAGTCCATCTATCCCAATGAATACTGCCGTACAAAACCCCTGAAGGAGCCATAAGACTTCTGGAACAAGGTGCTATGGGCAGGTGAAACTAAACATGTTATTGTGAATTAAGGCCACACACTGTATTAACACAAGAGAGTCTCATAACACAAGGGTCTGGGGAAGATGTGAGTTTTGGGTGCGCAGCCACATAGCCCAAATACCTCAAAAATAATTGGATAAACCAAGATTTTAAAGGTTTATCTAAGTTTCCCTGTTTTTCCCTTTTTCTAATCTAACACAAGTTGCTTATATCAGACACACACATTACATTGATTCATTACATACACATACAGAATTATTTTTATTTAAAAATAAAACTGGTTTCCTACACCCCAGAGCTGCTTACATAGGCACAGTGAACCTCCCAATAGAAGCACTGCATTTTTATGCAACAAGGAATCAAAAGCTTGTGCTGTGGTGAGACCTAAAACATCAACTAAGGTCAAGATTTATGAAAGGTCAAATGTAAAATATTATATATATATAACCTATTTGGATTTTTGTGGTGTAATGGATGGCTTATGTGATACACTATGTACTGCAAACCGATTTTGTAATGGTTTTCAATTGGAACTGTATTACATAATAGAAAAGCGACATTTTACATATATAGGGATGTTTGCCATTTAATGTAAATATATTTATAGTAATTGAAGCAAAGATGATAATAATAATAATTATAATAGTGCTGTATTACCAATTATTAACATTAATTACAAATAAACAATAATAATGTTTATTACCATTACTGCTACTATTTATCTGATTATTACTACCATTATTAATATTAAAATACATTTTTTAAATTTTATTATTTTCTCCATTAATGTCACATTATTTCTAATCTATACGCATTGTTCCATTTAATTAGAACTTCTTAAGAAAAGAAGTAGCGTAAATGTGGTCAAGGTTATCACTGCTGGTTTATCAATAGGCATCTTTAAGCTGTTCGACACTCCTTGTGCTGCCAAATTAGATGTGCAAGATTTTTATCGTGCTGTATGGCGTATAGAGTGGTGTATTGTCTGTTGTAATGGATGGTGTATTCGGATACGCTGTTTAATAAATCTGGGTATCCATATTCTAACAGAAAATATCACATAGGAAAAGTAGTTTTATAAAGAGGAGTTGGCTCCAATTCCTTCACCACCGTTAAAGAAAACATTTAGTAAGAGTTATTGTTGTTACCCATAAATGAATCGGGACATACTCTGGCTTTACACACAAGGCTACTGAATATTGGCTATTGTAATGTGTATTATTGGTCACATGAGGGATCTACTGTTGGTTTCATTAGGACGTGATTAAAATCAGATATTGCTGAATATGTAAAACCACAGAATCATAATAGCGTGTACTAGTTTTTATTTATATCACTATCACTTGTAGTTTGTATTACTATGCAAAACAGATCATATAAGGACCATATAAAACATTTAACCTTTTGATTATCACCGGTAATATAAATACTCTTTAGTAAACATAAATACTACAGAACTGTTATATGAAATTGTGATTATACTTCAAAAAGATATGTTTATTATAAGTTACTTACAAAATCATCCGGTGAATCTGCATGTAAGCCACTGATCTGTATATATTTCCCATCCCAGGAAAACTGAGAGCGCAAATGTTCAGGTATAACTTGCATGTCAATCCTATTAGGAAGGTTCGATCCCATGAGGAAGTCATGACTTAAGTCCGAAATTATCACATTCAAGTTCACGGCCTTCTGGCGCTAAATTTAAATCAGTAAAAAAATAAATTAATTTGGTTAGTGACAATATTAAAATTAGAAAAATGTAGGCATTTGCACACTGAGAATGTATCGAAACCGTGGTTTAATAAAAATCCATTTAGAAATTAACTAAGAACATAGTTAAGCAGGGAAAGTACTAAAGCTTTATTGTAAAAAAAAGAAAAAAAAGAATTATATATATATATATATATATATATATATATATATATATATATATAATATGCTTCTATTGTATCTTGCAGGCCTCCATGATACATTGGCGGCAGTTGAGTTTGAACAAGATTTGCTTATATTTCTGGAGAGCAATATTTGCATCTATTGATGCAAGCTGCCCGCTTCTGGGCCTGCATTTGAAAAGGAAGGGGGTGGTATTACCAACCGAATTACCTAAGAATTCCTCCTGACCTCACCTTCACTCCTCCCGCCCCGTCACAGAGATTAAGTTTAAGAGGAATGCCTCATTTCTCAGAGTTGGATCATGAGGGGTGTTTTTTTTTTTTTAAACTTCTTTTACAGTTTATAAATTATTACTGCAGTGGTTGCATATCATAATTTTGTGTGTGACAAAATAATATGCTGATAATAAAAGTATAAAATACAAACAAATCTAACTTGAATGCGAAAACTTGAAAAGCATTTTTATTGGATGAGATGTCATCACTCCAGGCTAAACCCTAAAAACTGAATTATTTTGTTAGAACGCCTAAACAACTTACATCATTTAACAGTTAGCCAAGAAGATTGTTTTGTACGGAAAACGAGGGCAATATGATATAGAAAAATTACATTAAAAAGGTCAGGTTCCACCAAAACAAACCACCCAGAGGAGATTATCTATGTTTAAATGGTCAGGAGCATATCCAAGAGCTGCAGTTCTAAAGTACGCAGTGCCACTCATTTGCTTTATTTAGCAGATCGCACCACCTTGTGGCCATGAGAGGTAAGTGCTATAACTTTATTTTATTTTTTTTATTTTTTTTAACAAGAGCAAGTTGTGTTTAGGTAAAACTTATCTTAAAGTGAGAAAAGGATATGAATGTTTTTGTCTCTTCTCCTGTCATTTTGCAGGAAAAAAAAGGGTCAGGGTGATAGACTTACACTTTTTAGTCTCCTGTTCTATTTATATTATAATATAAATGGGAGAAAGTAATGATATGTTAATTAATGCTTTATAAATCCATCATCAAGCCTGTTGCATTACTATATAATCCAGTGGTAGTGAACCTGGTCGCTACTGACCACTGGTGGGCGATTCAAGCTTTTATGGTGGACGGCGAGGTAATCGCTAGGTGGCATCGCTGATGAATGACATCGCACGCCAGAGGACCGCAGCACCACGCTTGGCTGGTTGGAGTGCTGGTGAAGGAGCTTTGGGACACCACTCAGGCCGGGTCACTATCTAGTAAGTACAGGGCGATACATAGCTAGGGACAGCAGTCAGGACCGGTCACTATCTAGTAAGTACAGGGCGATACATAGCTAGGGGCAGCAGTCAGGACCGGATCACTATCTAATAAGTACAGAGCGATACATAGCTAGGGACAGCAGTCAGGACCGGATCACTATCTAGTAAGTACAGGGCGATACATAGCTAGGGGCAGCAGTCAGGACCGGATCACTATCTAATAAGTACAGAGCGATACATAGCTAGGGACAGCAGTCAGGACAGGTCACTATCTAGTAAGTACAGGGCGATACATAGCTAGGGGCAGCAGTCAGGACCGGATCACTATCTAATAAGTACAGGGGGATACATAGCTAGGGACAGCAGTCAGGACGGATCACTATCTAGTAAGTACAGGGCGATACATAGCTAGGGACAGCAGCTAGGACCGGTCACTATCTAGTAAGTACAGGGCGATACATAGCTAGGGACAGCAGACAGGACCGGATCACTATCTAGTAAGTACAGGGCGATACGTAGCTAGGGACAGCAGTCAGGACTGGATCACTATCTAGTAAGTACAGAGCGATACATAGCTAGGGACAGCAGTCAGGACCGGATCACTATCTAGTAAGTACAGGGCGATACATAGCTAGGGACAGCAGTCAGGACCGGATCACTATCTAGTAAGTACAGGGCGATACATAGCTAGGGACAGCAGTGAGGACCGGATCACTATCTAGTAAGTACAGAGCGATACATAGCTAGAGACAGCAGTCAGGACCGGATCACTATCTAGTAAGTACAGGGCGATACATAGCTAGGGACAGCAGTCAGGACCGGATCACTATCTAGTAAGTACAGGGCGATACATAGCTAGGGACAGCAGCCAGGACCGGATCACTATCTAGTAAGTACAGAGCGATACATAGCTAGGGACAGCAGCCAGGACCGGATCACTATCTAGTAAGTACAGAGCGATACATAGCTAGGGACAGCAGTCAGGACCGGGTCACTATATAGTAAGTACAGGGCGATACATAGCTAGGGACAGCAGTCAGGACCGGATCACTATCTAGTAAGTACAGGGCGATACATAGCTAGGGACAGCAGTCAGGACCAGATCACTATCTAGTAAGTACAGGGTGATACATAGCTAGGGACAGCAGTCAGGACCGGATCACTATCTAGTAAGTACAGGGCGATACATAGCTGGGACAGCAGTCAGGACTGGATCACTATCTAGTAAGTACAGGGCGATACATAGCTAGGGACAGCAGCCAGGACCGGATCACTATCTAGTAAGTACAGGGCGATACATAGCTAGGGACAGCAGCCAGGACCGGATCACTATCTAGTAAGTACAGAGCGATACATAGCTAGGGACAGCAGTCAGGACCGGATCACTATCTAGTAAGTACAGAGCGATACATAGCTAGGGACAGCAGTCAGGACCGGATCACTATCTAGTAAGTACAGAGCGATACATAGCTAGGGACAGCAGCCAGGACCGGGTCACTATCTAGTAAGTACAGGGCGATACATAGCTAGGGACAGCAGCCAGGACCGGGTCACTATCTAGTAAGTACAGGGCGATACATAGCTAGGGACAGCAGTCAGGACCGGGTCACTATCTAGTAAGTACAGGGCGATACATAGCTAGGGACAGCAGTCAGGACCGGATCACTATCTAGTAAGTACAGGGCGATACATAGCTAGGGTCATTTGATTTATGTAAACAGAAATAAGAGACGGTAAGTTGAGTTACTGCGATACTGGTGGGCGGTAAATACATTTTACCACCATAAGTGGGCAGTAGGTATTAAAAATGGTTGACGACCCCCGATTTAAAGCACTAGATTTGGTGGTTTTTATGAAACAGTTCATTACTGCCATCTTGTGGTGTAATTATGAAATTCATTGAAAACAGACATTATGAGGTACAACCAAACATATCAACGAGCCAGAATTTTAGGAAAATCCGGTTGGATCAAAGATATGATCCGAGTCATTAAACTTCTGGTCTCAAAACCATGAGCGGAAATTATTATTAACCTTCAGTGAATGGTGTAAATAAATGGAATAAATCCTATCTTCTGGCCATGAATAGTAAAGCAGATGTGATCAAGTATGACAAAGATTCTATGTGAAACAGATACTGTCCAAAAGGAGAGCAGAACAAGCATAAAAATCTAACTATCATATGCAATTATTTGTGCAGAAGCTGCTGTTACTGTGTTTATCAATTCCATTTGGCAATGGAAACGGATTTAATGGCAGAATTGCATATCATAAAGGTTTACAGAGTAAGCTGTTATAAGAAACCAAGGATATAATTTCCATTTGGAAGTTCTCCAATCTCTTCACTGGAAAAGAAGAAAAGAATAGCACAATTGCATAACAATTATGACATTAAAAGTTATTTTTCATTTATTTAAAAAAAAAAAAAAAAAAAGCCCATTATAAACCAGTTTTTCCAAAGTGTATACTATAAATATATAATTCTAAAACCCAGTCCAAAAAGACAGAGGATCTATATATAGTTCCCCAAATGGTGCTTTCATCTATGATATACTAGCTACGGGATTAAAATTGTAAGGCTGGCAATGCTGTTTGCCAAACAATGTGAGACTTTTGCTCCTCTGAGCACCTTTGGCGCGCATCGCGGGACTTGCAATGTGCACCTTCTGCGCTCATTGCGACCCTACAAGTTTTGTGCTTGGGATTGGCATGTGTCTCTTTCGACCATCTCCCCCCTGTCCCTTCCCTGTGTGTTTCTCCTCTGTGTGTTTGCTGAATGTTTGAATCTTACGCGCTGACTGCCGTTGGTTTTATTTTAAGACCCGCGTGCCTGGAGTTGTTGGTGTAAGGGTTACTTTATTTGCCGTCATATATTTTCTAAGTCCCGCGTGCCTGGCTTTGTTCATTCTCATTTTCATCCAGTTTCAGAATTTTTACGTTTTTTGTCCACCATTTTTGTTCCCCTCGCTTAGCCGATTTTGGATTGATGAAAAAACCCAAATATGGCTCAAATTTGCTTGCAACCTCATTCCCAAGCTTCCTTGCTCTACTCCCTGTGCTGTGTGTGTGTTATTTTTTGTTAAATTATTTTGTTTTTTTTCAGTTTTTTTGAGTTACATGCCTGGCTCGCAGTTGCGACCCTTGCAGACGTGAGGCTCGCAGTCGTGTTAAACTGCTTGCCGTCCCACGTGCCTCAACTGCTCGTCGCTTTGCAAAGCTCGCAGTGCAATGAGCGCCTTTGTCGCTCATTGCAGCCTAAGTCGTGCATGCCTCAACTGAGCATGTTTGGCGCTCATTGTAGCCTAAGTCCTGCTTGCATCAACGACACACCTCGCTTTGCAAGGCTCGCAGGCAAATATAAGCTAGTAATTTAAGTGAAAAAAAAAAAAATTAAAAATAAGTTGTTAGACAGTGTCATAATACATCAGAGTTACACACTCACTGTGTCCAAGAAGATTACTTACCATTTCTTCATCCAAATGAATTCCACTTATTTCAAAGTCACTTAAAAACAGCTGAGCTACCCGCCTAAAAAAGGGAAAAAACTCCCATTACACATCAAAAAGCACATTTAATATTTTTAGGAAAATATCTGAATAGAACATTACAAATTTAGTATGCATTTAATTACCCTAATTAAAGGTTTATATACTAAATACATTAATTATTACAGAATGACTACAGTCGCATAGAGGCATGTTCCCAATTACTTCTGTTTACACCAGGGGTGCCATGCAGATTTTTTTTCCTCGCTACAACTCAACAATATCTACCATTCTACCAGCCGTGTGCCAGATAACCCTCATATATACATTCAAATAGCCTTCTCAACATAGACCAGACCAACAGAATTCGCCAAAAATAGATTATAAAGTTCTTTCATTTATTAAGATCTGTCTGCACTCTTTAGAAGAGTTTACTATGGTTTATGGTTTTCTTGATTAAAAAATTGAGGTTTTGTACAACTTTTGTAGTTCTGGGTAAACAAGGATTCCTACCCCTCTATTCCTGCACACGTAAGATGGCATGTTTCATAGCTGTGACCCAAGGCCACACTGACATGAAATGGCTTCATACCAGTACAATGCTGTTAGCAAGCAGATAGTGGTGCGTGTGTGTGTGTGTGAGCAGCATGACACATTGGTAATTTGAAGCACCTCTGAAGATAGCTATAAATTCCTGTGTCCCGGACCCCTTTTTCTCAGGGTGTTGGGCTATTGAGCCACCAGACTTCTTGGCTCTTTTAATGGACTATCTGCATGTACAACTCTATAGTATTTGTAAACCTGCTTTGTTTCATTGTTTGCCAGATTAGGCTAATCCCTTCAGGAAGAGAGGAGGTCAGACATCGGACTGCCAGATTAAGTTAATCACGTCTGATATGTGCTAGAGATGGCAGGATGTGTATTGGAGTTAATCCTATTGACCTCAGGATGTGGAGTCATCTCCTGTAATTGTCTGCCATCCCCCTTCCATTGTTGTGCTGTGTACACCCCCTCTGTGTAACTGCTATAAACACTGCTGTGATTTTCCAAAATAAAAAAACGGGTTCACATAGAATTGTGTATCTCTGCTTCTGTTCCTGGTGGCTACGATACTGAACCTATTTCCACCCTACAAGTAACCTGTTCACTACCACAGGAAGGTTACTGGAGCTCCTGGAAACGCTGATTCCTGATGGAGAGGTCCTGACTGATACAGAAGCCAGATATCAGTGTGCTGGTGCCGAGATGTCAAAGAACCCAAAGGTCCTTGTGGGTAGATAACCTGTAGTCCATAGCAGGTGGCTCTGGGCTTGTATAGACCCTACCTTTGAATTGTCACATACTGCTATAAACATGCCACCCTACATGACAGAAAACAGGGGGGTGGGGGGGGGGGGGGGGAGAGGTTCCAGAATGTAATTTGTTACTCTGGAGGTTTCTTAGAAGTAAATTGAAGAGAATAAAATGAATAAAAAAATAAGTCTCCCCTGTTTTCATATTAAAATAAACTACCCAAGTGTTTACTTGCATATTTAAATATTTTTCTTCTTAACAAGTGCTTAAAAGCTTGGTTTTACTCACTGAAACTGCCAGTGTACAGTATATTTTAGTATTAAAAATGGGGAACCTTTCATGTTTAACATTTATGTAAAACAGTCTTTTGACTAAAGCATTAATTTAATACGGACTACTATACGCAAGTAATAAAATATATACAAAAAAACGTGAAGTCGAAACGTACCTGGTTTCAGGGTCTAGAGAGTCCATAACTGCTTTATCGGCTAAAAGGTTCCTTAAACTTTGGCATAAGGCCACATCTGTATTTAACCTAAAAAGAAAACAGAAAGAGTGATCATGGAATTACAAATGCAAGAGAAAGAAAAAATAAGGTGTATAATGTACACATTATATACTGTATTTCAATATGTGATGAGACAGTATTGTGTTCTAGATAGCATACTAGTAGTGTTATGAAAAATAAAAAATGGATTAAAAAAAATTCTTAACAACTTTTCTTCCAGTCATGAAGAGGACCCCTTGGCGAGGGTTTATTTTATATGTGCTTTATTTCAGCAATTTAAGTAAAAATGACACAGAAAAAAAATCTCCTGCAATAAGAAGAAATACTGGGTTACAGGTTTCATGATTGTTCCATACGGTTCTTTCCCATTAACCTTTTACCCTGTGAGTGTCTGGCATAGCTCAAGCAGCTGCATTAAATGTATGTCATTATACAATTATTTAAAATTATGTTTTATTTTTTACTAAAGCTATTAAAACGACCACTGTAGAGGTCCTAGTAAAGTACCTATAACAAATATACATATTTACAATTTGATGTTATTTAAAAAAAAAATATATATATTACATTTTGAGTTTACCAAAATTTTAAACTTTCACTCAGATCTTAGATAAAGATAATTAGAGATACTGGAGCACTTACAGACAACTTTGGGGAGCTATTACATGGCTCCCACAAAAAAAACCCTTGCGAAAGACTTACAAATCACACCCAGAGGGTTTTGCATGTACCTCTAGCTTGAATATGTACTTGCAACCTATACATGTACCTGTAGGAGACTCCAAGTCTGAATCTCCATATCAATTCAATGAAAAGCAATTCAATGAAAAGATACCCACTACCTAACATGAACACTCTTGCATTCTCCCAATTTATATAAACCCCTTTCCACGGAAGGAAGGAATTAAATAAAAAATATCAATAGGAGGATTAATAAACCCACCGCACATGCACACTACGAGCCATTGGGCCCCTTGACCACACACCTTGTGTTTTTGTATGGGTGCCCATTAACCCTACTTAATCCCATGTCCAAGTATACACTATAACCCATGGGTTTTGTTATGTACTCGCATGGCACCCAGTATTAACCCCTTGACATGATATACTATGCTATTTCCACGAGTGTCCCTATCGAATATAAGATATAGTTTTAAATAAAGCTAATGTGATTACGTATAATGTAACAGCTTTCTTTTAGGACTTAGCGGATACTGTGGAAGAAGGAGTTTACACATACAGTTTGGGCCTACTGCGACCACCCACAGGGCTTTACCGGAACAACCAGGATTTGGGTAGATTTCGGACAGAAGCCACTTTAAGTAAAATCTCATAGAGAGCAAGGTACAAGAGAGCAGGGTACATATCACTTGTAAGGGTTTACTCAAAATGCCTTGCTGCACGGAGAATCCAATAGCTACATAGCTCACTATGTGGAAGGTTTGCTGGTAAGATTCCTCACGGAAGCCATGTAATCAAACAGATTTTTTTAAAAACCATACCAAAAAAACAAAACAAATAGAAAATAAGCTTTGTGTTATTTACTTTATTTTTCAAGGGAATGAGCCATCTGTACATGCACCAACAAGAATGCTGAAAGGGGCACTGCCATCCTAACAAATAGGTTTCTTATTGAAAAGCATCAAAATGGCTATACATTATACTAGTATTAATCTATAGGGATTGCCTTATGAGATATGTTCATGATAATGCTGAATAAACCATGCTGGATGTGTGGCTCAATATGATAATCAGACGCTTTAAGAAGGACTTTAAAAACTATTTCTGGGGTGACAGGGCCCTTTGAAGGGTCTATATTTTATATATTTTTGCTTGTTCAATAAAGAGTTTGTATATTGAAACATATACATAATGTTCCTTGGCCCTGTGCTAAATACAGCAGTAATAGTGTACGCAAAAAAATAGAGAGGGTGCATTAAAAATATAGCAATACATATATATACATAGATAAAAATAGAAACCCAGAACATACTTCTCCACCATGGTACCTATGCTCCTGCAAGCTTCATCAGCGGCTTCTCTGAATGAGGCGTCAGGGTGAGCGGCTTTCACAAAATCAGCCTGGACACACAAATGGAAACAGAGATTACTTACTAGAGTTGTTACTGTGCAGTTTTATTTCTCAGGCTAGGTGAAGTTTCAAAATAGATACATTCCAATTCTTAGACTAAATCTAAAAAATAAGTTTTATGGAAATGTTACATTATATTCCATTTATTTCAGTGAAGGCATCTGCATTCTGTAAAACTGTGACTTAAAATAATGGAAAGGTGGGACTTGAACAGAAATTTTAATCTGAAATTCACAAGTATTTTAATAGATTATTTTGTTCTAAGCTGATAGAAAGTTTATTTGAAAAAAAAAAGGTTTCCTTTATTGCATTAACTATTTATGCCAAGGGTGGGTAACATGAAGCGAGTTTGTATGTTTTAGGCCTATACATGCACACATTTTTTGAAAACATGCCATTTAATATTTATTTTCTGGCTAACATAAGGAAAGCGGAACAGAGATATTAAAGGTTGAAGTGTCGAACAAACTTGGAGATTTAAAAAGTTCTCATTTATGCCCAATAGGATAACATAGGTTCACCAAAATTTCGCCATTTACTTCATCTAGATTAGTGGCATTTTATATCTGAAAGGCTTCATTGATATACAGAAATCCATCCTCAAGTGCTGGAGCACACGTTTTACTTTGAATTCTCAAAATTGGAATATGTGGAGGCATGCTGACCTATCATTACGAGGTGTATCAAACTATACTTAATAAAAAAGCAGATTGCTCAGTTGCATCATATTTTCTATATTCAGAAAGGTTTTGTTCTCACCAGGTCTGCAACCTTGCAGAGTTCATCTGAGAGTTGGTCAAATATCTTCACAATCTCTGCACTAGGAGGAGTGGAACAGGCTGCTTCTACCAGGTACTCGGTCTTCCTCAGAGCATTCTCCTGTATTACCTGAAACCCTTCCGGCGTACTTAATTCAGGAACACCAAACAGACCCTGAAACCCACACGTGAAATGAAGATGAGCATAAACAGGTTAACTATAAGGGCACTGCCTGTAAAGACACATCTGCAGAACAATATCCCTTAGATTGTAAGTTTGTGAGTTTTCAATTGTGTGTCCGTGTCTTGGAAACAAGCACTATGTTCATTTGATTATAAGTTTAAAAACAGGGCCCTCCATTCTTTAAGGTGTTAAGTTTGTTTTTTGCCATGTACTAGCCCCCTGTACAGCGCTACGGAATATGTTGGCGCAATATAAATAAAGATAATAAATAATAAAAACAGGGACTGCACTACTCCGATTAAGAGCAGTGGTGCCCAACCTTTTAATGTCCGGGACTGGCTGGCCATCTTCCTAAACTGATGTACACCATTATTATAAAAAAAAGTATGGTGACATACAATGCAAACATGATATTAGTAGTGTTGAAACAAGTTATATAGCAAATATCTTAACTGAAACACAGATGTAAGTACCTTGAAAATAGGATGCAAGTTCTTTGTTTACACAAATAGTTAAGTAAAAAAAAAACAACAACAAAAAAAACACGCACACACACACAAAACATTAATCTTCTCAATCTTTTGGAAGTAGTTGTTGGTATTTTCAGAAAGGCTTGGAAAATTAGTTGATCCATAATTCTTTATCACACTATACTGGTTTATTCCAGTGCAGCCAATACTGTTACAGTATTGGCTGCATTGGAATAAACCACTATAGTGTGATAAAGAATATATATATATATATATATATATATATATATATATATCAATATTCAGTACTACATTGTGGATTTTTTACTCTTTTGTACGTCTGTAAACGGCTACAAGAGATGTGTAACACTTGGCCCAACTTGACACCAATGTATCCCTAATAGATCATACATTACACCCTCTAGAATACGAGCACTTTGGAAGATGTCAGCATTAGTACATCTACAAGGTCAAGTCACATTATTATGCCGACAGCAGCGCGTAGCCAATGAAATACGGAACATATCACAAGCTGGCTTGGTGGGTTTTTAAGGTGGCATGTAAGCATATCAACCATTATTGGGGATGATTATCACCTTTCAGGCCAAGAGTGGCAGAATTTCTGCAACAGCTCTGTTTGTGAACTGTTCTCGTGCTGCTGTGGTTAAAGTGCACCATGACTGGACAAACAGCACCATTGCAAATAAACAGTGTTGAAACTGCAAAGCACCACAAGCCATTGAGGAGTTAGACAGCTGCAAAGGTGTGTGTGGGGGCAACCTACACTAACTCTGAGCGACTCATTGTCCAAACCAGGGGCTACCAGACTTGTGTCTTAAATGACAATGCAGCCAACCCTACTGCGTATTAGGCTCTGAAGTAAACAGCTGGTCACTGCACCCATGCTGGCGAGGATTCATAGTCAGAAACAGCTTCAATGTGCACAACAGTACCAAAATTGAACCTCTTCTGATTGAGAAGGCAACCCTTTGCCAGAGGCGTAAAATGTTCAGCTCCATCAACAGGACAGACATTGTCATGTCAGGCGCGAAACCACCCAGAACAAAGACTCTGCTGTCATTGTTGGAAGAACACAAGCTGGTGGCGGCAGTGTTATAGTCTAGGGAATGTTTCCTTGACATTGTCCATTCATACCTCTGGAAGGCACTCTCAACCGATTGGGTTATCTATCCTGTCTTGCAGATCAAGTACACCCGTACATGTTGGCGGTCTTCCCTGGAGTGGATGGGATCTTCCAGCAGGACAATACAACATGTCATATGGTCAGAATTGGGATCTTTCCTATGAGTACACCAGCAGTGGCAGTAGCAGATGCAGCAAGGAACTGCTAGATTGCGCTTCCACAATTGTACACAGTTTGTAAGCGCTACTGAGATCGTACACAATTACCAAGCTTAAACCATTACCCTTACCCTAAAGCTATGACATCGGCAGCAAAGTCTTGGAAGAGACATCTAGCGGATGTTCACTGCCACTGCTGCCAGTGTGATGGAGTACTCATATAAGGAAAGGACAAAAAATTGTCCAGGGGTGGTTGGAGGAGCAGACAAAAACTTCCAAGTACTTCCATGGCCTCCAAATTCCCTGGACTTTAACTCCATTGAGCACCTGTGGTACTACCTGGATCGCCATGTTCTCCATATGGATCTTCCTCCACGCACTTTTCAGCGGCTGTTGGATGCACTGCAGTTTGCATGGCTCCAGATACCTTTGCCAACCTTCCAGTATCTTATTGACTCATTACCTCACCGTCTAGCTCAGACCGTGAGCGATCCCTTTTCGGCCCGTAGGTTGTAAATGCCCAGGTCTGGTCGTATATTTCTTTGTACTATAAATACAATGTATCTCTTTCACAATGTTATGGCACCCGATGCACAGCCCAGGAGGAGGTGACTGAGCTAAGCTCCCCAGGCTCTGGACTGCCCGGCCTCCATCAGCCCTTATCCCGGATCCCATTGATCAAAGGTTGGGTATCCTTCCCCTGACGGAACTACATACAGTAGGGGAGGGGAATTCCTAATGATGTCATGTGACCCTGCAGTATGAAGCTCCAACCGGGGAAGGATACCCAAACTCTGAGCAATGGGATCTGGGACATGGACTGCAACTCACAAGCGGGTGGGGGGGAATGAATGAAATGCAGGGGCCTTGAAGGGGGTGAATAGTATGACAAGGGGCCCTGGGGATTTTAAGAGGTTGAATAATGCTCCAGAGGGGGGGTCTTGTTTTTTTGGGGGGTGACTGGTGCTCCTGAGGGGGCCCTGCAGGGTTGGGGAGTGAATATGGCACTGAGGGGGTTGGTGGTTGAATGGTGCTGCTGAGGGGGGCCTGTGGTGTTGGGGTGAATATGGTTGCTTGGGGAGGGGTGAATGGTGCAACAAGGGGCCCTGTTTTTTGGGGGAGTAAATGATGCTGCTATATATCCCTCCACAGTTTAAGGTCCCCATGATATGACGTTGCAGAGTCTCAGTAGTGGACTGTCACATATAATATCCTGCATGTCACACTTTGCTCCTAGTCTGTCCATTCACTTACATGGGTAGAGGTCACAGGATAGGAGGTTGGTTCTGAGTATTTGCTATGCACATAGGAAATGCTGCATGTCCCATTCTCTCGGCCCAGTGTCTCGCTCTCCTGTCACTCTAAGCGCTGTCTCTCTCTCTCCTCTCTCTCTCTCCTGTCTCTCTCTCTCTCTCCTGTCTCTCTCTCTCTCTCCTGTCTCTCTCTCTCTCTCTCCTGTCTCTCTCTCTCTCTCTCCTGTCTCTCTCTCAGCGCTGTCTCTCTCTCAGCGCTGTCTCTCTCTCAGCGCTGTCTCTCTCTCAGCGCTGTCTCTCTCTCAGCGCTGTCTCTCTCTCCTGTCACTCTCAGTGATGTCTCTCTCTCGTCACTCTCAGTGATGTCTCTCTCTCCTGTCACTCTCAGTGATGTCTCTCTCTCCTGTCACTCTCAGTGATGTCTCTCTCTCCTGTCACTCTCAGTGATGTCTCTCTCTCTCGTCACTCTCAGTGATGTCTCTCTCTCCTGTCACTCTCAGTGATGTCTCTCTCTCCTGTCACTCTCAGTGATGTCTCTCTCTCCTGTCACTCTCAGTGATGTCTCTCTCTCCTGTCACTCTCAGTGATGTCTCTCTCTCCTGTCACTCTCAGTGATGTCTCTCTCTCCTGTCACTCTCAGTGATGTCTCTCTCTCCTGTCACTCTCAGTGATGTCTCTTTCTCTCGTCACTCTCAGTGATGTCTCTCTCTCCTGTCACTCTCAGTGATGTCTCTCTCTCTCTCGTCACTCTCAGTGATGTCTCTCTCTCTCCTGTCACTCTCAGTGATGTCTCTCTCTCTCCTGTCACTCTCAGTGATGTCTCTCTCTCCTGTCACTCTCAGTGATGTCTCTCTCTCCTGTCACTCCCAGTACTGTCTCTCTCTCCTGTCACTCTCAGTGCTGTCTCTCTCCTGTCACTCTCAGTGCTGTCTCTCTCCTGTCACTCTCAGTGCTGTCTCTCTCCTGTCACTCTCAGTGCTGTCTCTCTCCTGTCACTCTCAGTGCTGTCTCTCTCCTGTCACTCTCAGTACTGTCTCTCTCTCCTGTCACTCTCAGTGCTGTCTCTCTCTCCTGTCACTCTCAGTGCTGTCTCTCTCTCCTGTCACTCTCAGTGCTGTCTCTCTCTCCTGTCACTCTCAGTGCTGTCTCTCTCCTGTCACTCTCAGTGCTGTCTCTCTCTCCTGTCACTCTCAGTGCTGTCTCTCTCCTGTCACTCTCAGTGCTGTCTCTCTCCTGTCACTCTCAGTGCTGTCTCTCTCTCTCTCCTGTCACTCTCAGTGCTGTCTCTCTCTCCTGTCACTCTCAGTGCTGTCTCTCTCTCCTGTCACTCTCAGCCATCTCTCTCTCTCTCTCCTGTCACACAGTGCTGTCCTCCCCATTCCTCTGCCCTCTCTCACCGTGCTCTTGCTGAACACATCCAGTCTCCGCTGCTGTTTGACATTGAAGGCGGCTCCCACTGGGGCCCAGCCTGTACTGACTGCCCTTTGTGGGGCAGACACCCGCACATGGTACCAGAGTGACTGCAGCACTCGCCGCACAGACAACATCCTGACCTAGTGCAGAGCCGGCACCACACTGACACCAGGCCCAGGACTCTGCACGAGGAGGGGCGGGTGCAGGAAGCACAACATGCTGTGATGTCACAGACCGCGAGACCGCTCATTGGACAGCATGGCGGATATAGGACGGTGTGGGGTTTGGGAGGGCACGCCCACCACACGATATATGCAGAGTTCACAGTGTTATGATCAGTGGAAGTCAGGAGAGAGTAGTGTGTTGGACATACACAGACAGGGAGATCCAGCACTGAGCTCCAATGTAACAGGAGAGGGCCTTAGGTGTGGGGATCAAAGGGGGAGAGGTCAGAGGATAGGGGTCAGATGGGAGAGGGCAGTCTAAGAGGTGAGAATCAGAGGGGTGAGATTATAGGGGTGGGGGTGGGGGTCTAGAGGGAGGTCAGAGAAAGAGGACATAAGGGTGAGGTCATATGGGAGAGGGCAGTCTGAAAGGTGGGAATCAGAGGGGTGAGATGATAGGAGTGAGGGGTGGGGGTCTAGAGGGAGGTCAGAGGGAGAGGACATAAGGGTGAGGTCAGATGGGAGAGGGCAGTCTGAAAGGTGGGAATCAGAGGGGTGAGATGATAGGAGTGAGGGGTGGGGGTCTAGAGGGAGGTCAGAGAAAGAGGACATAAGGGTGAGGTCATATGGGAGAGGGCAGTCTGAAAGGTGGGAATCAGAGGGGTGAGATGATAGGAGTGAGGGGTGGGGGTCTAGAGGGAGGTCAGAGGGAGAGGACATAAGGGTGGGGTCAGATGGGAGAGGGCAGTCTGAAAGGTGGGAATCAGAGGGGTGAGATAGGAGTGAGGGGATCTGATGGGTGGTCGTCTAGAGGGAGAGGACATAAGGGTGGGGGTGATGGGAGGGGGTAGTCTGAAAGGTGGGAATCAGAGGGGTGAGATTATAGGAGTGAGGGGTTCTGAGGTGTGGGGTTCAGAGAGGATATATACGAGGTCAGGGAGAGAGGACATAAGGGAGGGGAATCAGAGGGGAGGGTAAGGGGCATCAGAGAAAAGCAGGGTCAGGTGGGATCTGAGGGTAGAAGGGATTAGGGGCAATGGAGATCTTAGAGGAGGGGAATCAGAGGGGAGGGTAAGGGGCATCAGAGAAAAGCAGGGTCAGGTGGGATCTGAGGGTAGAAGGGATTAGGGGCAATGGAGATCTATGCTCACTGGCCTACTGGCCTTTTATGGGCCACCTGGCTAGAGGGGACTGAGACCACCATCCCGGCGCCAGCAACCTCTGTATTATTTACCAGAGAAAGTAGGAGCCCTTCCTATTGGTGCTTTCAGAGATCCTGGCATGGTTGACGGCCTTTCTATTGGCCCATCCTTGTTGCAAACAGACAATAGCAGAAGAGAGTTAGCTGATTGGGAAACTCTGAGGCAGAGGGCAATTTGAATATTGAGAGTTGAGGAACAAAAGGACCATTGATGAGGGTGAAAGTGGAAAGTGTAAATCTGAACTATTGCTCAACGTTAAAAAGGTGAAGGTCATGGCAAACGGCAATCTCAGTGTTTCTGGCATAAAGATGGGGAAGAAGTAGAGGCAGTGACAGAGTTTGTTTTCCTGGGCTCCAAGATCTCTGCAGATGGTGACTGCAGCCATGAAATTAAAAGATGTTTGCTTCTGGAAGGAACACTATGGTAAGTCTGGAAAAGCTAATAAAACCTAAATATATTACACTATTAATAAAAATCTGCACGGTTAGAGATATGATGCTCTCTGTAATAACATAGATGTGAGAGCTGGACCTTAATGAAGGCTGAAGCACCATAGAATTGATGCTTTTGAATTGTGTTGCTGGAGAAAATTGCTTAGAGTGACTTTCACTGCAAGAAGATCCAGTCAATCAATACTACAGGAAATTAAGGCAAACTGTCTCGGGTTGGGATTAGCCAGTAGGTGGCCAACTCTATCCATACAATCTTGCCTTTTGATCACAGTCCGTGTGCCAAATACACTTCCCAAGATCCATAGTCAGTACGTAACCAGTCGTATCCTCAATTTGGCTGATTCAGCTGGTATGGTTCACTTTATATATAGAATAGTTCTAGTATATCTGCTTTTTTTAAAGGCATAAATTCCCAGTTATCTTCTTTAGCAATATAGTATTCCTTGCTCACAAAAAATATCAGACAGTGTAGAACAATCAGTAACCCATTCCAATTGGAGCAAGTGTCTGACAGCTTTCCTGTTATAAAGCCACAGAATTGTTTTAAGATTAGGTCATTCAAAATATTCAAGGCATGACATTTTCATAGTGAAGTAGACCATTTAAATCTTAAAGACATATTAAAGATAGCTGGGGTATGAATGTATCTGATAGAGGGGAATTAGTAGTGTATGATTACATTTATTTGCATGCATTATGTTTTTTTAGCTTTGCAAAAAAAAAAACTGTTGAAGGTGATGTTTACACCCCCAGGATTGAGCTAGGCTTCTCAGGGTACTATTTTCTAAAAGTATACCCTGTCCAAATGAGCATGCCCAGCATTACAGCCAATCAGCAATGCTGTATGCAACCAGCATATATGACTACTACATTGGGTCCTTAAAGGACCAAAAATCGACATTCAAGTAAAAATGCTTGAGTGGTTACACGGTTGTTCTTTAGACATGTACCCTCTCCTTGATAAATTCTGACAAATTATAATTGTACTGAAACTAAACACTTCAACTTCTTCCTTTTCTAATTTGTCTTTTAGGCGAATGAGCATTTTTGCTTGATTTATGGTCTTGCATGAGCCAGCCATGCTCTGTGCATTTGTCTCTGAGTGAGTGCATGCAATTTACTGGGGCTGGGAGAGATCTCAGGGGCAATTCACTGGGACTGGGGGAGGTAATGGGGCAATTCACTGAGTCTGGGAGAGATCACAGGGGCAATTCACTGGGGGTGAGTGAGGTTATGGGATAAACAACTGGGGGGGGGTTACACCCACACATACTTTTTATTGTTTTGTAGTGTTGTACTCTCTCTTTAACCGGCGTGGTCATTGTGCTGCAATGCATCTGATTTTCCTATATGTATTATGAGTCACATGTGTAAATTGATAATTAAACTGTTTTTAATTGCACATATGTGCCTATAGCGATGTACAGCTTTTCCCCCCCTGATGACAATGCATGCCTTTATTTATTTTTTTAAGTGCTGCTCAAGCTCTCAGACATCGATTAAAAAAACATTTGCAAGTGGTGTTTAGTACTGGTAAATGTTCCTTCATACTTTTGCTAATAAAATTTGCGAGTGCTAAGTAAAGTCTGATTAGAATAGGGTTTTGCTGTAAAACTAAGGAGTAGTAACTCATGTTATTTTGGCAATGACAAAGTCAATGGAGATGTTTGCTGTAATTTGTGGCTCTGGCTTGCCGCAGTCATCAGGGGTAGCTCCTTCGCAATCATGCAGAGATGGGTGAATAGAACAGCTAGGAATATTTACTTACTGAACTTTTTTGATGGTGTAACTGTGCGCTATAGGGAATAGAATAGGGCTCATATTGGTCTCAAAATGACAAAAGAGAAGATAAAAAGAGGCAAGAAATCAACAGAGTTGGTGAGTGGGGAAGTAACACAAGAAAATGGGATTTGAAAGTAAGAAGCATACATTGCTTGCTTGAGTGAGGGAAACCCTTTTTTTACTTAAAGTAGTAACATGTTCCTTTTATTAATATTATAAAACCCGGAGGGGGATTATTATCTGCCACCTCCCCGAGCAAATTAAGAGTCCCCTATAATTCAGGCCATTGCCTGTAGCAAAGGGTACCTACCTTGATTTGAGCCCCCGGTGCTTTGCAGCTGCCGAGTGGTGATGCAGATCGCTTCAAGCACTGATCTCCACTGACTTAGAAAGTTTGGATGCACATTTTTAGTGGAAGTGCATTTTATTTGTGTTAAAACACCAAACATATATTAAAACATACTCCATAGAAGTGATTGCATCACAGTACAAAAATGCACACACAGTGCAGTCCGCCTGGCCAACCGCCTTATAACCAATAAGTGACATGGACCTGGGTTTGGCTCTCATCACTGTAGGAACGCTAGGCAGTTGAGTAGACACTGGCTGAAGACGAGGGCTGCTGATAAAATACAGAGGTGGACCAACCTCATTGTTTATTGTGGACCACAACCAGAACAGAGTTTAGTTTTTATGTGAAGCAAGATATTTTGACATTGTATTGTTAAAGTATTTTATTAAAATAAAATAAGGTGAATTTGGGGTTTCTGTTAAGGTCTCATGGAGTTAATCAATGCTATTCTACATCATCAAAAAGGGCACTGAAAGCCAAATGAAAAAACATTAAATTGATAAAACTTTTTTGCGTAATACGTCATCACACTAATTACATATTGATGCCGTGACATAAGATTCAGATGATCACTGGGAGAACGCCAAGGCTAGAACCGGCAAGCAAGCAAGAAGGACATAAGAGTGATTGAGGGTATGTAACACATACAATCCCATGTACGTTGTTTTCTTAATTCATTAATTAATTTAATTAATATTGTTACATAGTTACATAGGGCCTCATTCTATTATCGGCCGTAAATCGGCCGTAAGGCTGCGATTCCTTGCGGGGGTTCTGTTAACTCGCAATTCAATTATACGGCCCCGCAAGGATCTCCCCTTACGGCCGGCCGCATATCTTGAAACCGGCCGTAAGCTCAGAAATCTAAAAACTCAAAAATAAATTCAAGCCTGCACTGTACAGCTCTGTAAATGCTAGGGATCATATTGGGGTACATGAGGATTAAAAGTAACCCACTCTCAAGCTTGCACATCAGCCCAAACCCGAGTTTAAATCTGTTTAATTTCCAGCTGCGGCGTGGGCGGGTCTGAGGTGCTCCAAGCCGTATGGACTTTTTACATGTATATTTGACATATATTAAAAAAAAAATTATTTTACGGATGTGAGTATAGGGGAAATTTGTGCTATTTTTTCTAACACCTAAAATCACTTTATAGTCTTCTCAAAGTGCAGGATGGCTTTATTTGAGCTATTTTATGTGCTTAATTGGTGCTAGCGGGACCTTTTTGCTGCAAGTAAGCTGCGGCTCGCTTTTAGCCTTGCAGACAGGGTTTCCAGGAGCAATAGAATCGCAACCAGGCTTTTCTTACGGCCGATTTCCTTGCGGCCGTTTTAGATCAAAGGCTTTCATCCGGCGCCATCGGCCGCAAGAGATAACAAGGCGCCGGCCGCAAGCCTGCCGGAACCCCCGGCCGGAGGGGAATAGAATAGCCGGATAGCTTGCGGCCCCGCAACGGCTGCGGCCAATAATAGAATGAGGCCCATAGTAATTAAGGTTGAAAAAAGACTTTCAGTCCATCAAGTTCAACCTGGTAAGATCTCATCTGATCTGCAATATGCAGGTTAGTTATTAATTCGTTGTTAAATAATTATTAATAGTATAGTATTTGAGGATGAATAAAGAGTTACTCCATCAAGTTCAACCTTTTTAGATCTCTATTGATATTTTTAATATGTAAACTATTTATTATTAATTGTTTATTGATCTAGAGGAAGGCAAACAGAAAAAAAAAAACATTGAAACTGCGCCAATTGTTTCATAAGGGGGAAAAAAGCAAAATTCCTTCCTGACCCCAGAAACTGGCGATCAAATTTCTCCCTGGATCAATATTCCTTTGCTAGTTATCTAGGATAGCCTTGAATGGGCTCGTTATTCAAAAATATATCTAACCCGTCAATCAACAACTATTGGAAAGGTGTCTGGTGAGTCTAAACCCCAAAGGGGACCCTTTTATGTCATCCTACCCCAGCTAGACCCCAGCTCACCTACCCAGGGAAGGGCCTCTTGATGGGAGATATAAAGTGGAGCACAACATATAATTTTTCACTTCATAAAAATTAACAAGCACTCTATATGGGTTACTACTGAAAGCTAACACAGGGTAAAGCTAGCAATAGCCCTGCAACTACACACAGACACTGGTGGACATAGAAAAAAAGGGATTAAAGTGCATTCAATGAACTTCTACACCAATCGGGGATCATAAGGAGCAAGTGGAGTTGTACCCCCACACCCCAGGGACTGTACCTTTACAGCATCTCATTGCTGGGACACATATGTTTGCAACCATCATTAAAAGCTCTGTTTATTAAATCCTAATTGGTGCTGGACTCTAATCAGCAAAGCAATTGAAGCAAAACTGCCACAGCCAAATGTAATGAACTGTTTAAGACAAGGAATTTACTTTTTTTTTTCCTCAATCCCTTATCATCTTAACTTGTTTATGTTATATGAGATAAAGGGATCGGCTACACTGGTTGTATAAGCTTGCTGATGACTACTCCCTGTATAAGACAGCTCAACACTACCACCAAGTGGCAGCTTACGAAAATTACATGCTCAGGCTCAAAAATGCAAATCAGGAATGCAATATATATATCTGTGCTTCTGAAAATCCACTACAACTGACATGCCTATCAGTGCCTCTGAAATCCACTACAACTGACAAGCCTACTTAGGCCTTTACAACCCAGTGTCCTTTGATTTTGTTGCTATTGTCTACTGAAGTTTGTTAAGTGTGTGACTAGAGCCTGATTTACATTCTTATGTTCTAGTCCTATTTCAAACGACAGCCAAGCCCTGATTTTTTGTTGTCAATATTTACAGCTGTGGCAAAGAATCCAACTATCATTGCCTTGGAACTGTGACACACAACTCTGCAAGTTCTTATGCCTCACTCCCCTGTGATAGGGGGCATTTTGTGACTTGTGGTCTCTATGCTCTAACTAGGGCAGGGCTAGGCCCAGTGACTGACTGCCATTCTGATTTCACTAAGTGCATGCAGCTGCCTGACACCAAAGGCAGGTGGATACAATTGTTATCTGTCAAAGTAGAAAAGGGGCACCATCTACCCTACATTGGAAGTTCACAGATTCTCATGTGCACAATAAAAGTATTTTATTCCTTCTTTGGCGGATCAAGCTACAATGTGGCTGGTGCTGAGCAGAGCACACTACAATTCAGCCGCCCGATGGTCAAAGTGACAATTCCTGAAGCACTCTGGTAACTTACTATATCTTGGGGTCTAATGGGGTGCACATATATTCAGTGTACTGCAATAAAGATATACAGCACTACTACCCAGAGAAATTTCAGGAATATAACATCAGTGATCTTTAAACTACATTAACTTACTACTACAAGAAATTAAGACTATCAATTACATCTGATACTTCCCTGGTCTGCCACTGCCATCTAGTGGAGGAAAGTGGTAAACCACAAAGGGACTTCCTGATAGCACAAAGCTTATGGGGCATATGTTTCACATGAGAGACTTGATATTCTCCAGGATGTAACTTCCTATTCCCATATGCCCGTTACATGGGGACACTTACAAACGCAAAAGTGACAAAATACCTTTTCTTATGTCATGGCTGGAGTAGCTACGAGAAAAAGTAGCAAGAATATACAATCTTATTACTTGCCTAGAGCGCCACCCCCTGCATCTCAAAAACAACAGCCTAACTCAAAAACCACGGCAGCAACAACGATGGAGCATACAGCGCCAAGCACTAAGGGGGATATCCAAGACCTCAAAGACCTGATCCTCACATTCAGGGAGGACATCAGAGCGGACATCCGAAAAGTCTCAGCAGACTTGACGTCCGAGATAAAAAGAGTGGACGCTAAAACTGACTCGCTTGAAGAGAAATATAACAAACTAAAACAATCTCATGTCAAGATTGAGGAAGAAATCTCCATGCTAAAGGAGGAGCAAGCCCGCCACTTAACATTTCAGGAAGACCTAGAAAATAGATCTCGGAGACAGAATATCAGACTGAGAAACGTACCTGAATCAGTAACTGACCTCCATCTATACATGTCAGAGCTCTGTGAGTTTCTGCTACCAAATCTGGACTCTGAGCAATACAGACTGGACCTAATCCATAGAGCTCTGGGAGGTCGTTCCACCATGTCTGAACGCCCCAGAGATATCATCGCCCGCTTCCATTACTATACAACTAAGGAAATGTTCATGAGAGCATCCAGGGGGGGTATCCTTGACATCGAAGGGCACAGACCAAGTGTCTTTGCGGACCTCGCTCAACAAACGTTATTCAAGAGGAAAATGATGAAACCACTCCTGGACAACATCCTGGCCCATGGCTGGAAATACTCTTGGGGCTTTCCATTTCGCCTACTGATTGCCAGGGACGGCAAGTTCTTTACCATCAGAACCCTAGAGGAGGGGATGGCCCTTCTAGCTACCTGGGGCATTACTTTAACAGATGCTCCTGGAGTTTCTGGCGACAGCCAACCCGTCAGGGAGTTGACAGAGGGTCCCCGAGGAAGAACAGTTGGTCTTAATTCTCGTGGTAGAGGTTCCAACCTCCCCTCCAGAAGACATCAAAACAGGGCCCCTGACCAGCCAGATGTGCCATAGATCCAATAACACTGTGATGTATTGTTATATGATATGTTATAGTTAGGTTCTACCTCTTATTTTGATCTTCTAAAACTTGCGACCAAAAATATGAACAGACATGACTAGTTAAACTCTTGCATAACTATCTGTCACTTTAGAAGAATATTTCTTCTTTTTTTTTTATATAGATATTGATAGTGTCCCTTAAGGGCTTCACCATATACACACCCCCCGGCGAATCCAGTCAGTATTGGAGTCTAATACTACTGGACTCACCAATTTAATTAAAAGGACAGCGCTCGCTCTCCTTGAAGTAGTGTTATACTACGTTCCTAGTTTTGTTATATTCTATTAGTATAATTTTATTTTTAGAATTAAAAAAAAAAAGAAGTTTTTTTTTTTTTTTTTTTTTTTTGATAAATTTGTGTCAACAAATTTGACGCCGGATTACTTGACAAGCAGTTTCAACCACTGTATATCGTTGTGTTCTCCTCATCCGTTCTACCCTAACTTTTTACTTTACGTTTACATCAATTTGCACAGTGAAGTGACGCAGGTGGTTTCTGGACGGAGTCCCAGCGGGAGGCTCATCAGACTAGATACTCGAAGGCGGCTATAACCCTTAGTGCTCTACTAAGCTTGGCCTTGAGCCCCAGACAAACGGTGAGTCATGAATATTAATATCATTTCACATAATGCTCAGGGCCTGAATGAACCGATTAGGAGAGGGGTTGCCATAAAAGAGTATCAGAGACTAGGGGGAGATGTAATATTTGTGCAAGAAACACATTTTAAGAAACTAGCGGTCCCCAAATACTGGGGGAAAGCATATAAACAAACTTTCCACTCCACCGCAACAGAAAAGAAAAGAGGGGTGACTCTCCTTATTCATAATAGGCTTACATTTCGCCACACCCGCACTCAGACAGACCCAGAGGGTAGATATGTGGCAGTACATGGCACCATTCATGACCAGAAAATTACCTTCCTTAACATATATGCGCCAAACACTGATCAGAAGCAATTCTTCACTAAGATTTCAGATCTGATTATGGGCTGGGAGCACTCCCTCCTGATCATAGGGGGGGACATGAACACAGTCCTAGATCCATCTACAGACAAATCAACTGCTACCACTAAACTCACACCTCCCACGGCTACCCGAGCTCTTAAACATATTCTCAGATCTAATTGCCTGATAGACAGTTGGAGGATAATGAACCCCACTGATCGAGAGTATACTTTTTACTCCCCCAGACATCTGTCACACTCCAGAATTGATTACCTGTTCATTCAACAACACCTATCACTAAACTTAGAAGCAGCTTCCATTCGACCCATTTCGTGGTCAGATCATGACCTGGTTCTGATCTCCCTGTCTGGACTTCTACCAGCGGGACGGTCCCCCTCGTGGGCACTAAATCCCTGTCTATTAAACGATCTAGTCCTAAGGGAAAAAATCAGCAGTGCAATTGTGGAATACTTCGGGATCAATAGTGGGGGTGAGGTAGACGGGGGAGGAGTGTGGGCAGCCCATAAGGCAGTGATTAGAGGAGTTTGTATTCAGCTAGGAGCAGCAGCGAAAAAAGCAGATAGAGTGCAAATTAGGGACCTCAATAGCAAGATCACAGAGTTACAATCACTATTTGCCAGGAATCATGATCCTAAGATCTACAATGAAATTCTGAAATACAAACACACCTTAAACACAGTGCTCAGGAAGAAGGTGGTCTCCATGCTACAACGTACGCAGGCCAGCTTCTTTATGAGCACCAATAAACCTGACAGTATGTTGGCCAGAAAGCTTAAAGCACAGAGGGCGGACTCATTCATCCCAAAGATATTTACTAAAGGGAAAGGCCCGGTCTCTAAACCAGACCAGATTGCTGATGTCTTTCGACAATTTTATACAGAACTGTATTCCGCCCCCTCTCACTCAGGATCCTACTCTCACAAATCACAAATTGATGAATTTCTTTCTGGGATTCAGCTGCCACAAATTGAGGAATCACAGGCAGAGACCCTAGCAGACCCCATAACTGCTGAGGAAATTAAACAGGCTATTAAGGCCACGAGATCACATGCAGCACCTGGTCCGGATGGATTCACAAATTTTTATTATAAACAATGCATCGATCTCTTGCTACCGCACCTCCAAGAATTATTTAACAGTTTCCTTTCTGGTTCTTCATTCAGACCAGAATTTCTAGAGGCTAAAATTATCGTAATACCCAAAGAGGGGAAAGACCCAGCACAGTGCGGTAGTTATAGACCGATCTCATTGATCAACACGGACCTCAAACTATATTCCAAAATAATGGCAAACAGATTGGCCCCATTGTTGCCGGCTGTGATCCATCCGGACCAGGTAGGCTTCATCTCAGGTAGAGAAGCACCCGACAACACCAGGAGAATCTTTAACCTGATAGACTTGGCTACCAGAGAGGATATCCCGCTAATGCTCCTATCTTTAGACGCCGAAAAGGCATTTGATAGGATAGACTGGACTTTTATGTGGAAAACATTGGCGAAGTTTGGTCTGGGGGACGGCTTTTTGAAGGGCATTATGCCTTTATACAGCGATCCCAGAGCATGTATTATATATCAGGGATTTGTGTCCAAACAATTTAATATTACTAGGCGAACTAGACAGGGCTGCCCACTCTCCCCCTTGCTCTTCGCCCTTAGTCTTGAACCATTGGCAGCGGCAGTTAGAAATTGTCCAAACATTAAAGGAGTGCAGATTGGCCCTAATGAGCATAAGCTCAACCTTTTTGCAGACGATATCATGCTGTCACTTACAGATCCAATACCAAGCCTGCCTAATTTATTCCAATTGCTCGCAGACTTTGGCAGAGTGTCAGGGTTCAAAATCAACACTAACAAGAGCATAGCCCTCAACATTACACTACCCCAAACGGTGAAACAGAACTTAGAAAACCGCTTTCCCATAAAATGGGCACCCAAACAGATAACTTATTTGGGTATTCATATTCCGCGGTCTATAGCGTTGGTATATGAGGCAAATTTTCCTCCTGTCTTTAACAGAATCAAGGCAGATATCTCCAAGTGGTCCTTCCTTAACATCTCATGGTTGGGCAGAATAAATTCCATCAAGATGAATGTGATTCCCAAATTATTATACCTATTTAGGACAATCCCAACCCCGATCAGGTTACCCGACCTTAGAGTGTTGCAAAAAACACTTTTTAAGTTCGCATGGAATAACAAGAAACCAAGAATTAATAGAACCACAATGTGTGCGCCTAAACAGAAAGGGGGGCTAGCCTTCCCTGATCTAATCAAGTATTATAAGGCCACTAGATTAGCTCAAACCACGACCTGGTTTAAAAAAGAGGCCATACCGGTGTGGGCAGACATAGAGAGGCAACTTCTAGAAGACAAGCATTGGGTACTATCGCAGGTTTTATGGCTTAGCTTAGGTCGGGACCTACGAACAGGAGAGTTACCAATTTGTATTAGCCACTCTTTGAAATTATGGAAAGACCTGAACAGAAGGGTGGACCTCCTGAGCGTGGGTTCTGGCTTGATTCCACTATGGCAATCACACAAAGGTCAGCACCTCAATAAATTTACCCAGATGAAATGGTGGATAAAGAACAAAATAACAATTGTGGCAGATACCTGGGTGACCTCACAAAGCAACACATCGTCAATTATCACTGACATAATTCAGGTGCCACATAGAGAGTGGCTTAATCTGATGGCAATTAATGAGACACTAACACACTCTACGAAAATCAACAAATATCACACCAAATCTCCCTTTGAGAAATGCTGTATCAACAATCCCGGAGGTAAGGCCAATATAGCCATCATTTACAATCAGATGGTGTCTCTCACCAACAGGGTTAAACCACATTACCAAACTGCATGGGAGGCTGACTTGCAGGTAACTCTAGACGACAGCCAATGGAATAAGATCCTAAAACAAGCCAATACCTCTTCACTAAACGTGACACTAAAAGAAAACTCTTTTAAGACAATAATGAGGTGGTACCTTACACCAGCAAGACTCCATCTTCTGAACAAAACACACCCTGACACATGTTTTAGGGGCTGCACAGACACTGGTACACTGATTCACATGCTGTGGGAGTGTCCGAAAATAAGACCCATATGGACAGCAACATACGACCTATTAGAAACACTTTTGGGGACAACAGTAACACAAAAGCCTGAGGAAGCTTTGCTAGGCCTTCCAATTACGGGGCTATTCAAATCAGAACAATGTTTAACAACACAGATATTTTTGGCCACGAGATGCATCATAGCTAAACACTGGAAACTTACCTCCCCTACTCACATTGAAGTACTTCACAAAATCAGGTTCATTCGGGCTATGAGCTCACTTTCAGCTGAAATTGATGAAAGATACCGTCGATGGGCCTCCTGCTGGGACTTATGGACTCTACGAGGTCCATAATAAGGTTCGTGTGAACTACTTTTATGGGTTGACCTGATGTTTGATCTATGGTTTCACCTTACTGTACCTCCTAGACACATGTCTGCTTTGAGGAATGTATATATGTTCAAGACCTTGTGTGACTTTATATATATGTTTTACATGTTCATGTGTTATTCTAACCAAAAAAGAAAAACTTTGAAAGAAACTTTTTGATATATCTTGTTGATACTTGAGAGATTTGTTATATGATTTGCTGAACTTACGATGTTCTATTTGTTTATTCTTTCAATAAAAAAGTTAATTATAAAAAAAAAAAAAAAAAAAAATATATCTAACCCCTTTTTAAAGTTGTCTATCGAATTCGCTGTCACCACCTCCTATGGTAGAGAATTCCACAGTTTAACCACCCTAACTGTGAAGAATCCTTTTCTTTGTTTAAGGTGAAATCTTTTTTCCTCTAACCTCAAAGGATGTCCTCTTGTCAGTTGAAAATCTCTTGCTACAAAAAGTTCACTTGACAAAGCCTTATACTGACCGTGGATGTATTTATATAAGGTAATCATATCCCCCTCGTAGACACCTTTTTTTCTAGCGAAAATATGTTTAGTTTGATTAGTCTTTCTTCATAACTTAGCCCCTCCATTCCCCTTATTAGTTTTGTAGACCTTCTCTGTACTTTTTCCAGCTCTAAAATGTCCTTTTTATGAAGTGGTGTCCAAAATTGTACTCCATATTCCAAATAAGAGTGTACTAGAGATTTGTATAGCGGTAGAATTATATTTGCTTCCCTGGCTTCTATACCCTTCTTAATACATGCTAATATTTTACTTGCCTTTGCGGCTGCTTATTGGCATTGAGCACTGTTACCTAGGTGGTTGTCCACTATTACTCCCAAATCCCTTTCAATATCTGATACACCTAGATTTGCTCCATTAAGATTATAAATTGAATGGCTATTTTTCCTTCCCAGATGCATAACCTTACATTTATTCATATTAAATCTAATCTACCATTTACATGCTCATTTCTCTAATTTATGCAAATCCCTTTGGAGGCAAATTACATTATTTTCTGATTTAATTACCTTGCACAACTTTGTGTCACCAGTAAAAATGGAGACATTACTTTCCAGTCCTACTTCAAAGTCGTTAATAAATATGTTTAAAAGGAGTGGACCTAATACTGAACCCTGATGAACCCCATTTACCACATTAGTCCAATCTGAGTATGTTCAATTTACAACAATCCTTTGCTTCCTGTCTTTTAGCCAGCTCTCAATCCATGTGCAGATATTTACTGCAATTCCTGTATCTCTTAGTTTGCACAATAGTCTCCCGTGTGGCACTGTATCAAAAGCCTTTGCAAAATCCAAAAAGACTACATCCACTGAGTTGCCCTGATCCAGGTTCCTACTAAACTTCTCATAGAAACTAATTAGATTTGTTTGACATGACCTATCCCTCATAAATCCATGTTGGCTCCTACTTATAATCCTGTTTGAATAGACATATTCTTGTATATTATGCCTTATTAATCCTTCTAAAAGCTTTCCCACTACAGAAGTGAGGCTTACAGGTCTATAATTCCCTGGATTTGCTCTTGCTTCCTTCTTAAATATAGGTATCATGCTTTTCTCCAGTCATCCGGTAGAGACCCTGTAGTGAGTGAGTCTTGAAAGATTAGATATAATGGTTTGGCTATTACAGAACCCAGCTCCCTCAGTACCCTTGGATGTATTCCATCAGGACCTGGGGCTTTATTAATGATTAATGATCCCCGAGTGTACGCAAGAACCTGCTCCCCTTAGCTGAGCTGCTGGTTTCATTTATCCAGTTTATTTCAGGGTAATTGAAGTCTCCCATTATCAGAACTTGCGCGTGCTTAGCTGCATTACCAATCTGTAGCAATAATTGTATTTCCTCACTTTCAGCTATATTTGGGGGTTTATAGCATACTTCCACCAATATGTGTTTAGAATTAGCTCCTCCACTATTTAGCTCAACCCACAAAGATTCAATGATGCCGTTAGTGCCAGCATAAATATCTTCTCTGACTATAGGCTTAAATTCAGGCTTAACATAAAGACAGATCCCTCCTCCTCTTTTACCATTTCCCCTATCTTTCCTAAATAGGTTATAACCATCCAGATTAACAGTCCAGTCATGAGATTCATCCCACCATGTTTCAGTAATGCCTATTAAGTCCCATTTTTCTTGTACTGCTAATATTCCTAGCTCGTCCATTTTCCCAGGCAAACTTCTTGCGTTAGCAAGCATACACTTTATGTTGCTATGGCTCTGCCGTTGTGAAGTGCTTGCCACTGTATTTGAGGCCCCTATTAATACCTCCCTACTGTCTATTGTAGCCCTCCCCATTCTCCTCCCCCATGGGTAACCAATTCATCCCTTTCCCTCTCTACCCTATTTACCCCAATACTTCTATATAGTCCCTCCCCCCCACCTACAAGTTTAACATTCTATTATGCTATGGATTGTTCTTTCCCAGCCCCCTTCCCATTTTTATCGTATTTTAAAATTAACAAAAGTAGATCTGATTATATCACCCATGGTATGGGCTGTATAATACTGGAGTAGGTTTTTGTTCCAAAAAATGTGGCAATAGTACACTATGGTTTTCCTTTTTGGAGCTATGTGAAATACTGCAAGGGAAAATAGAGATGGACAGGAGTATATTAAGGAAAAGTATTAATCTTTTAAAATTTTAAATATAGTTTATCTTTCCACTGTCAGATATTTTTATGTTAGTATGGGCATCTTATTTTTATGGAATTACCTATTTTAGTTTTTTTTTTGATACTTTAAATATTTTGTTTTTAATAGAAGACATTTATTATCTATTAGAATTTGGTCACCTTTCATTTAACTTTACTCTTTTAATGTGTCTAATAAGGACATATTTTTATTAAACTATTGCACTTTAATTAACAAATAAACAGTTTAATACTAATATGAACTTTTAAAGATAAGTGTGTTATTTCACTATAATGAATTTAAAGGACCAATGCACAATTAAAAAAGAAATATATGTTTGAAAACTTTGAATCTGACTAAGAGCATAATTAACCATCAAAAAGTCACACAGTTAGTTTTTAATTAGAAAAAAAATAATAGCTCTGCAGGACCCTGGCGGGTTTCCATGATACACTGGTGGTATTTGAGTGTGTAAGAGGGGGTATTTACATTTCTGGAAAGCTGTAGTTTCATTGTTTGATACAAAGAATCTGCCTTGTCGCTAGTGAGATAGAAGGGGTGTGGTGTCAATTTTAATCTTATCCATTGATCAAACAATGACTAGAGACTTCTACCTGTTCCCTCCTCCCCCACTCTTCACTTATAACTAACTCCCATCCTCCCCATCATTCAGCTCCCAAGAAGTGACACAAAATGGACTCTTGTATTCATAAAATGTTTTTAAAAATTCAGATTTTCTGCACTGATCCTTTAATGCATGTGCAGAAAATATATTTTGAATAAGTTCCCTTTATTACTTTTCCCTACTGTTTTGTTATGTTATTGTAGAGGTTATGCACAAATGAGATCAGCTGGATATTACAGGAGGGAACTTAGAATTCTAGTTTTCACTCTTGTTTTCTGTTACATTGTCGTGTGAGCTTAAATATTTTCTTTGAAGATCTATATTTCCTTTAGACTTATGTGCAAACACTACTAAGAGTTTGCATCTTCAAAAAGACAGTTAGCCAAGGATGTCATTGAGGAACCTCTGTAAGGTGTAAGACGTTTTATTTATTCTGCGGAGGACAGAAGGAAGCTGGAACCCTTCATGTTGGTATTAAAGGACCAATGTACAACAAAAAATATATATTTATATGTTTGAAAATTTTGAATCAAAGTAAATAATTATGTATATATATTAAAGGTAGGGAAACATTGTAAACCTAGTATTTAATTACATAACAATATATTTTAGTGACTGGAGTAATCCATGAATTTTGTGAGTGTGTGCAAGACACGTTTATATTACATGGAGGGTCAGAGCTTGCATATCTTATTGTGAGCTGCCTGCTTCTAAACAAGTGTCAACAAGGGTGTAGTTTTCTAATTCAAAAAGATCTTCTACACATAAACAGTCTTCAACATTTTTTATTTTATTTAAAATTATTTTATGTTCATAGCTTAGACAGCTGCTAATGTTGTTGGTTTGTTACATCCTTCACAAATGTGCAGTTTTACATGAACTACAGTGGGTCTTTTAATAGACTCTTGCCCGAGTCATTTAGCTGTACTTACACAATATCTTACCGGAAGATGGCAAACCACAACACTCATATTAGCTCGCAAGTTAACAACTAAATTGTATTATTATTATTATTATCTTTTATTTGTATCGTGCCAACATATTCCGTAGCGCTGAACAAGTTTAACAAATTAAAAAGTTGAAGGGCCCTGTTTTGAGTTTAGAATCTTAGCAGAAAGTGCTTTATCCCAAAGCACTCTACAAGACTGGAAACTCGCTACTTACAATCTATAGGGAATTAAAGGGCAGAGAACTGGGGAAGAGCAACAAATAAGGAATAGCAAGGGTCAGGAAGAAAGTGAAAGATAGAAAGAGTTTTATTTTAGAGGGGAGGGATCTTAGGTGAAAGACTAGTATGTTGGCTGACCCCTAGTGTTGAAATGATATATCTGCAAGTAGGATGTCAGGTGTTTTCCATGGCTCTATACATTTAATCTGAGTTAGGGTGGGAGGGCAATATTCTGAAAATCTCACAGATGTAGTAGGCCTTAAAGCAGAGTGAATTAAAAGCCAAACTCTGCTTAAGTAATTAAATCATTTTATTTCTAATATATATTTCTATTCTTATATTTCCTGGACCTGTTTTTTTTTTTTTTTTTTTTTACTTTGTGATTCATCTTTATTTCCAAAATAATCATATCTTGTTTAGCGCTACTAAATATGAGAGTAAGTGACACAATCGATTTTCAGTTCAGAGGAGTTGAACAACGCATTGTCCATAATCAAATCTGTTCCAAACTTGTATCTTCAGAAGTTCTCACCTAAAATAACTTCTATATTCCAGTATAGCACAGTGCATTATAATTATAAAAGCAGGAATACAAATCAGTTAGGTAGCCGTGAAGACCCTGGTCAATTTTTAAATGGTCAATGGAAATTGGTTTAGGACCAACTGCTTTATACCATGTGTTTTTAATTATAGCATAAACATGCCATATAATTCAATCTAAACCATTTTTGGATCACAACTTATAAAGTAGGAATCCAGAAAAAGTGGTATCATCATTGCTATCTGCATAAAGGCCATTATTCCCATCCAAATCTGTTAGCCAAACCTCATCTCCTTCATTGAGTTTTAGGATAGAAGAGCCAGCAGCTTGTTGGGTTGTAGACCCATACACATGGTACATATATTGTACAATGTTATCATTGTGCCTAAGTGTAATGTGGACATTTTTAGAGTACACAGTGATATGATAGGTTATGAAATATAATCCATGTACAGGAGCTGTGAATTTACCAGTTTCTGTATTGTATATGCCTTGATCGTTGTAAAATTCTTTTGTGAATTTTATTGGTTCTTTTGAAGGTGGTGAAGAGGACTTAAGTCCAACATGAAAAGCAAAAACTGTATTCATTGTTGATTGCACAGTCACAGTTCCTTGTGGTCCTGGAGAACCTTGAAGTCCTGGGTTTCCTGGAAGTCCTGGTAACCCTGGAGGACCTACTTTACCTGGTGGGCCAGAAGGACCAGATGCTCCTGCCACACCTGCAATAAAGCAGCAGAACCCATAAATTACAGACCTTTTTGTAATATTATATCATTATACTCTATATAGTTATAGAGTTACTTCGTTAGACTTTGACACCAAAACCCTATGTTAATACAGATCACTCGCAAACCAGGGCAGTGTCTTAACTCCAAAGTAAGGAAGAAAACATTACAGGTACCAAGGGCCACTTGCAAATGCCTTTAAACCCAGCAGTTAAAAAAGCAGTATAGCACCTAAAAACACTTAAAAATAATTATATTTCCACATTATTATACAATAAACTTGTCTTATATCAACATATGTGTAGTTAACAATTATGATAATGTATTACTTTGTTTATTATATAAGATCTTGGGTACTCATGGGGTTAATACATGGCATTTTGCTTAGGAAAAAATGCTCTAATGCATTGTCTCATATATATATACATATATACACTAGCGACTTACTTGTCAAAAAATGACGGTCAATAAAATTTGAAGCCATGGCAATGCTGTTTGCCTCACAATGTAAAGGTTTTGGTACTGTGAGGGCCTTCAGTGCTCATTGCGAGCCTCGTGCTGAGCGCCTTTGGCACTCATCGCGTGGCTCGCAATGAGTGTTTTTGGCACTCATTGCAAGCCTCTCCTCTGGTGTACTTTTGCTCCTCTGAGCAGCCTCTGCGCTCATCACAAAGACAGAAATATATGTCTATTTTTTTAAATAATAATCAATTAATGAGTTACTTAATGAGTTAATATACTTTACCTATTTGTAATTAATATATCCATCAATCAATAGGCTGAAGAGCTAACAATCTGTTTTAATTTTCCCGCAGCATATAATGTCCAGTTGGACTGTTGCGATATGTGTGGAGATATTTTTATGAATGTCTCAAGTGTGCATCAGAAGTAGGATGCATGCGCGAGGGCAAACCGTTGGTTTATTTGTGTAAAGCGCTACTGTAGATGCGTAATGTGATTTGCAAGTTCGGAGTGCAAAGTAGCGTTGTTTGTGTATGTGCTACGCAGTTCGCGAGTATTTGGCGTCCTTTGTAGTAGTGTATTTTGTACCTCGTACGTTGCTGTGTGAAAGTGGTACGTGGTTGGCGTTGTGTTGCGCGGCCCAGGGTCGTGTAGCCTCGTTTTTTTATTTATTTTTTTTGCCACCATTTTTTTTCTCGCTTAGGTAATTTTTGAGTCCCGAAACTCTTGTAAATCGACATAAAGTTGCGTTCCACCTCACTTCCAGACGTCCTGGCTGTTTCCCCGTGCTGTGTGTGATGTTTTTGTTGGGGTTTTTTGTGTTTTTCGTGTGTTTTGTTTTTCGCGGTTCGCCCGTTAACTTCGTATTTTTCCTACCTCATATTTTTTGTTTCTAAGTCCCACGTCTCGTAATGTTTTTTTTTCTAAGTCGCATGTTTGTCAACTGCTTGCAGCCTAACAGCCTTATTAAATTGTGAATCAGGCAATTAAATAGGGCTCTATATAAGCACATAGCATATATTTTTTTACAGAAGTGTTAAGTTAGTGAACTTCTATGCAAAAGCAAAGTCTTCAGTAACTAAAAATGTATTTTAAAAATAGATGCTATGTGCCTATATAGAGCCCTATTCAATTGGGCGAATGGCAATTTAATAAGTCTGTAAGGCGATACCGCGTTTCCTAATTTTTTGTAGACTTAGTCCTGCTTGTTTCATTGCCTCCACTGCTCGCAAGCGATGAGCACCTTCTGCGCTCATCGCCTAAGTCATACGCACCACACAAAGCGTGACAACGTCTTGTAGTTCAACAATTATAATATGTGAGATTATATATATATATATATATATATATATATATATATATATATATATATATATATATATATATATATATATATATATATATATATATAATCACTAATATAGTTTCCATTGTGCGTAACGCATGTGCACAACGGAAACTCGATAGCGACACATTGCAAGGTGGGGGGGGGGCAGAGAGACACAGGGGAGGTAGGGAGGAGTGGAAAGAAACATGGAGGAGGGGGGAAAGAGACACAGCGGAAGGAGAAAGGGGGGGAAGAGACCTGGGGAGGGAGGAGGGGGTATGAGACACAGTGGGGGGAAGAGACCTGGGGAGGGAGGAGGGGGTATGAGACACAGTGGGGGGAAGAGACCTGGGGAGGGAGGAGGGGGTATGAGACACAGGGGAGGGACGGGGGAAAGAGACATATGCACTACAGAGCCTATAGTACGGAATACTGTACAAGCCGCGCATGTGCACAGCGCGGCACCCAGCCAATCCAGTAAATTTTGACGGGTAAGTTACTAGTATAAATATATTTCATTAACACTAAATGCACTTGTTTTTATATATTGAAGCTGGCTGTGTACATACTATGCCAAATGAAAATGGAGCATATTTAAAAAAAAAAAAAACCTAACCTTACTTACTAAAATGTTTTATTTTTATTCCATGTGGCGCCATTTGCAGCTCTGATCAAGCAGTACATATCCTACGTAGTTGCTGTGTCACTCTAGGAGGTTTCTATGTGAGCCCAGAAGCAGCAACAACCCACATTGAATGAAATAGAAGGCTTATAGAGTGACCCAGCAACAAAGAAGGACATGGACTGTTTGACCAGAGCTGAATATGGAGTCACGTGAAATAAAAATAAGTATGTTTACATTTTTCTTTTATTTATTTTTTAATAATTGGCTCAATTCTTTTTTTTTTATCATTTTAATTGAGGAAGCATCGCAAGCAAAACACAAACTGCATAGACACAATACTTGAGAAGTAAAGACCTATAATAAATACCTTTTACTATTGTTTGTTTCTTTTTAGTTATTTCCATCTTGAAACACACTTATAGCACATTACACGTTTACATACGTTTGAAAACATTGTTAAAAAAAAAAAGGAAATAATATGTAGAAGAAAATTTAAATAGAGAGAAAGAAGGGGTGGAGTATATAGCCATGTCTGCTCTGAGGCTTTATACCCTACATATTATACTAAACCTGTATTATTACCACCCAACCCCGTGTCCTAACATGAAGCCCACTTTCTATATGAGGGATCCAGGTCGGCTGAAATAATGCTTATGGAATATATAAATGCTTGACAGAAGTTGAGCCTATTTACAAAGACCCTGTATGGGTAGGCCCAAAAGAGCTTCTTCTGTTTTTTGGGGAATCTTGCGACCCCACAGTTTCTCCAAAACATGATAGGTCTCAAGCCATATATGGGCAATCTAGGGCAGTCCTAGAGGACATGTTTAAGGGTGCCTAAGTTAGTACAACCTCTGAAGCAATTGCCATTTAGGAGGGATTGGAAAGTTTCATTCTGGCAGGTGTCAAGTACCACCTCATGATGTTCTTATGTGCATTTTCCCTCAGGATTTTGTTTAGGGAGGAACCTGTAGCTTGCTTATGAATTTTGTTCCACTGCGCATAAGTTAAGGTAGTGGCAAGTTGATGGTGTGGTCTGGTCTAATAGATAATTGTGTATGGTGGATATATTGCTATTTCCATTAGGGTTATCTACTGTATACAGCATTTTTCGAAGGGAGTGTTCCTAGCTGAGGCATTAAGTTTGAGTACTTTGGTTATATTAACATGTACCTGAGATAGGTTGAGCCATTCCTTTTGAGGTAGATGATGTTGGTCTCTAAATGTTGTGGGGGACCAATGTCGATTTTCCCCTTAAAAGATCAGCAGCTATAGTTAAATTATTTTCTTTCCACCATTTAAATTGGGAAAGTCTATTAATTAGTGTAGACTTCTGATATAACCTTAGGGGGTGAGCCATGAGCCTGATTCTACAAGTGGTATTCTTTTGTGTGTTTGAGTCAAGACGGCCAATGAACTACACAACTGGGAAGGGAGGAGTTGCTTAACTTATCGTGTAGGATGAGCCATAACACCTGGCTAATGCAAAGGTCCTGTTTCCCAAGGATACTTTTTTCAATCTCCACCAACACTGGCAACTTTACCTTTACCAAATCATTTAGTTATTTGGGCTAACCTGGTAGCTTTACTGTGCTTTAGTAAATCTGGAAGGACGAGCCCTCCCTCGTGTTTGGTTGCCAGCATGGCTGACTTACTAATCCTCGTCTTTTTGCGATCCCAGAAAAAGCGAGAGATTGCCCTTCGAAGGAACCAAAATGTCCTTAGTCTGCTCAGCTGTTGGGATAGTAAGGAAGAGATACAGCAACCTAGGTAGTAAATTCATTTTTATTGCATGTATCCTACCAAACCACAGATTTGATGTCATTTAGTAGCTTTTTTATAAGCGCAGGAAAATTTGCTGAATACGTTAGGCCAGATTGTCTAGGGGTGAAAAATCCTAAGGCCCTCATTCAATTGCGATTTGGCCAATTGAATAGGGGTCTAAATAAGCACATAACATATTTTTTTAAAGAAGTTTTTAGTTAGTGAAAACCTTGCTTTTGGATAGATTTTTACTAACTAAAAACTTATTTAAAAAAAATATGTTATGTGCTTATTTAGACCCCTATTCAATTGGCCAGATTGCAATTGAATAAGGGCCTAAGTATTTAAGGTGGTGATGGATCAATTTAAAGGAAAAGTTCCCTCATAATTGAGACTCCAATTGTTTTGGTAAAGAAACATTCAGCGCTTCACTTTTGCTCGGATTAATTTTAAAACCAGAATTGCCACCAAAAAAACACCAAAGAGCAAGAAATAGGTTAGGAAGACTGGTCATTCGTTCAACAACCGAAAGCATGACATCGTCTGCAAATAGACTTCATTTGTGTTTTGTCTCTACCACCTGGAGTCCCTTTATGTTCGGGTTCTCTCTAATAGCAATAGCCAGGCGTTCAATACATGGTTCAAAAAAGAAAGGGGACAGGACATCCCTGGCGAGTTCATCTTGCTATTTTTAAAGGTCTGGATTTGAATCCCCTGGTAAGCAATGCATGCTGTTGGAGCTGAATATATTGTTAAAATGACCTTCACTAATCTGTCGCTCAGACTTGTTTAAGGTCTCAGCCATATAAACCCAATCAATTATATCAAAGGCCTTTTTTGCGTCAAGGGAAAGAGGCATTAATTATGTCTTTTTTTACTGATGCCACATCAAGCAAATTTAAGATACACCTAGTATTATCTGGAGCTTCACAACCTTGGATGAATCCTAAATGGTCTCAATGTATTAAACTCAGCAATACTTAAGAGAGATAATAGGCTCAATTCTTATTCTTTGGCATGATACTTACCTAGACAGTGTTCTTTATAAGAACAAAAGAAAACTTTCATATAATGTTCTTTAAGGTATAAAAGTATTAATGTGAATCTTGAAGAGAAGTGACATTTTAGCAATTAAGTAATACATACCCAGGTCTCCTTTAGATCCTGGTAGACCATCTTTACCATCTCTTCCAGGAGGCCCATGTTGCCCTGGCATTCCTGGTGTTCCAGGAATACCCGGTATCCCAGCATTGCATGCAGTGTATTTGGGGTCTGGAAGCTCACAGTCCACAGTGCACCAATCATTACCCAAAAAGATCAACATAAGGAAGATAAGATTCCTCATCTGAAAAAGATGCATACTATTATTGCTGAATATAAACAGTGTCAATCTTTTCAAATTATTATCAATGGCTCCATTTATTTTCATCTTCCCTTTTATTTGACTTTTGCAATTATTTGTTCTGGTGCATGTCAGATTCAATATTATCAGCCATAATTAATATATATCAGTCACAATAAATCAACATAGTTATCATTAATAAGAAGAAAACAATAAAGTGACACTGCAAAGTTAATTTGGAAAGGAAAAGTCTAAATTTTGAGTGGAATTGAGACCTGGACTGGAAAGTTGGATAGTTTAAAGGGCCAGTTAAGTCAGCACAACTTGGAGCACACCACTGTAAACTTATCCTAAAAACGTGTTGAAATACTTTTAAAAAAATTAAAATAGGCGCCTTTTTCACAGAAAAAAAATATTTAAATCTCTGTTTACATGGGTCATCAGTGCCCCCAGATAGACTCGCAGCAGCTTTGTGCAGAGAGCATAAGCAAAAAGAGAGTTAACCCGACACAAATTACTCTGTGCAGGGAAAGGACTGCTTGAATCAGCTAAATATGACAGATGGGGGTTGACATGTCCTGCTACATTCCTGAAGTTCAGTGAAAAACTATAAATCTTTGTCTTCATATAGCCTTCACCGCTTTATATCTGAAGATATTGTTAATCATGAAACAGTCAGGAGTATGCTTGTAATCAGATCTAAGACTATAGATTTTTAGCTGTTATTAGTGCAGTGGTGGCTGGTGACTTTCCAACTTGTTGGGGCGGAAAACATAGACCTGTCCCCTCCCCTTACATTGACTCCACCCAACAGTATAAACTCCTCCCCTTCACAACATGTTACCACAACATGTATAGACCCTGCATAGTGGCACCGTCTCCACTCACGAAAGTGATCCCATAGAGAAAGACAGTGATAGAGATGGAGAGGAGGGGATAATGAGCGAGGTGGATAGAGAGTTAAAGAGAAGGATAGAGAGTGAGGAAGGGCTAGAGAGAGAGGGATATTGAAAGTTAGAGAGATAGAGTCTATGGGCCTCATTCATTTGTGATTTGGCCAATTGAATAGGGCTCTATATAAGCACATAGCATATTTTTTACAGAAGATTTTAGTTAGTGAACTTCTATCCAAAAGCAAGGTCTTTACTAACTAAAAACTTATTTAAAAAAAATATGCTATGTGCTTATTTAGAGCCCTATAAAATTAGCCAAATCGCAATTGAATGAGGCCCTATGTCTCTTCTTCTATCCCTCTCTCTCACTCTATATCCATTTCTCCTCCCTCCCTCAATACCCCCCATCTCCATACCTCTCTATCTATCACTCTGAGCCTAGGTCAGGTATTTTATGATTGAGCCAATAATGATACAAGTAGATACTGTGATAGCAGCAAATGTACTGAGAGAGTGAAACTGCATAAATAAATAATTTGTTAAATGAGCAAATAGATAAATTAAATAAACAGAGACTAAACAACACGTGGGAGGAATATCTTGCATCTACAGAAGGACAGGGTGATAATTCACCAAGAAAAGACCACAACCAGAAAGTTGCACCCCGAGTTGGTGATGCATGACTCAATACTGCTTTGTTTCTGCCTTTTTTTGTTTTAAACATTATTATCTTTAAAACAATACATTTGAAGAAATCTATGTGTATAGGCTGCCTTTACATCACATATATAGTTGTGAGCATACGAGTTGTTGCTAACGCTTGCGGGCTTGCGTAGCGAGCCTGCGGCCCTCTCGAATGCGCTCCTTGCCAGCAACTGCGACACTCGTAAACTTCACGTCGTAACGCGGCCCACGCGAAGCGAGGGTCGCAGTTGCTTGCAAGGACCTCGCAAAAATCGTCCGCAACCCGCGAAGATGAAAAAATTTAAAACACAATAAATACACACAGCACATACATAAAAAGCTTACCTACAGCAAGAGAGACCATCCAGGACCTCAAAAAAGCAAGTTATACCTTCATTTAACTCAAAATAAAAGAGTTTAGACACTAAAAAATTCTCTAAGCGAGAGAAAAAATGTCAGCCGAACAAAACGAAAACGAGACTACAGCACTCTAAACACGCAAAACACCACAAGAAACTCGCAAAACACCACAAAAGACCTACGGATATTCCGCTAAGACGCATACCACACATTACCCGCCATTTTAGAACAATGCGGAAGTACACAACTACGCTAACGGCTTGGTCTCGCGCATGCACACTATTACACTGCACACATTCATCACGCTTACACAGCAGCTCCACACCACTAATGCTTCAGCAACATCAAAACAGATTGTCAGCTCTTCAACAGAATGCTTCCTGCATATATTACTTCAAAATAGGTAAAGTATATTAATTTATTAATGTATTATTTATTTCATTATTATACACCAAACAGCATTAGCTCACTTACAATTTTATTGCCGTCATTTTTTGACGGGCAATTCGCTAGTAATTAATATTGTTGCAAAAAAAAAAATATATATATATATATATATATATATATTGTACAGTGAGGGAAAAAATTATTTGATCGTTTGCCCACTGACAAACAAATGATCAGTCTATAATTTTAATGGTAGGTGCATTTTAACAGTGAGAGACAGAATAACAAAACAAAAAAAAATCAGAAAAAAGCATATAAAAAAGTTATAATTGATTTGCAGGTCAATGAGTGAAATAAGTATTTGACCCCTTCGACTTAGCCAACAAGGGTTTTGCCACCAAGTACTATCACAGAGGTCAGACATTTCTTGTAGTTGGCCACCAGCTTTGCACACATCTCAGAAGAGATTTTGTCCCACCCCTCTTTGCAGATCCTCTCCAAGTCAGTAAGGTTTCAAGGCTGATATTTAGCAACTCCAACCTTCAGCGCTCTCCACATATTTTCTATGGGATTAAGGTCTGGAGACTGGCTATGCCACTCCAGGAGCTTAATGTGTTTCTTTTTGAGCCATTCCTTTGTTGCCTTGGCTGTGTGTTTTGGGTCATTGTCATGCTGGAATACCCACCCACGACCCATTTTCAATGCCCTGGCTGACGTAAGGAGGTTCTCACCCCTTAGCAGAAAAACACCCCCAATGCATAATGTTTCCACCTCCTTGTTTGACGGTGTGGATTGAGTTCTTGAGGTCATAGGCAGCATTTGTCCTCCTCCAAACATGGCGAGTTGAGTTGATGCCAAAGAGCTCGATCTTGGTCTCATCTAACCAGAACACTTTCACCCAGTTCTCCTCTGAATCATTCAGATGTTTATTGGCGAACTTCAGATGGGCCTGTACATGTGCTTTCTTGAGCAGGGGGACCTTTGCGGGCGCTGCAGGATTTCAGTCCTTCACGTCGTAGTGTGTTAGCAATTGTTTTCTTGGTGACTATGGTCCCAGCTGCCTTCAGATCATTAACAAGATCCTTCAGTGTAGTTCTGGGCTGATTCCTCAACATTCTCATGATCGCTGAAACTCCATGAGGTGAGATTTTGCATAGAGAACCAGACAGAGGGAGATTGACAGTTATTTTGTGTTTCTTCCATTTGCGAATAATCGCACCAACTGTTGTCACCTTCTCACCAAGCTGCTTGGCGATGGTCTTGTAGCCCATTCCAGCCTTGTGTAGGTCTACAATCTTGTCCCTGACATCCTTGGACAGCCCTTTGGTCTTGGCTGTGGTGGAAAATGTGGAATCTGATTGATTGTTTCTGTGAACAGGTTTCTTTTTTACAGGTAACAAGCTGAGACTAGGAGCACTCCCTTTAAGAGAGTTCTCCTAATCTCATCTCGTTACCTATATAAATGACACCTGGGAGCCAGAAATCTTGCTGATTGATAGGGGATCAAATACTTATTTCACTCATTGACCTGCACATGAATTTATAACTTTTTTGCCATACGTTTTTCGGGATTTTATTTTATTTGTTATTCTGTCTCTCACTGTAAAAATACGCCTACCATTGAAATTATAGTCTGATCATTTCTTTGTCAGTAGACAAATGTTCAAAATCAGCAGGGGATCAAATACTATCTTCCCTCTCTCTCTCTCTATATACATATATATATATATATATATATATATATATATATATATATATATATATATATATATATATATATATATACACACACACACACATATAAACACACATTATATATATCTTAAACATACAATAAGAGATCTCCCCCAAAAGTAAGTATACACTCTCCTTATAAATACATATGACATTGAGATAGACACTGGACCCCTTCTGGATCGCTACCTTGTCATGGTGAAGGGGCTTGTTACCTCAATGAAGCTGTGAGCTATATCATGAAGGGTCACCCAAGATGGGCAGGTAATTTTAAAGAGGTCAGACAAAATGCAGTCCACTGGAGTAGGAACTGGCAACCCACTCTAGTATCTTTGACATGAAAACCCTATGGATAAGCACAACCAGAAATACAGACAGATGTACCTGGTGTGCTGCATCCATGTGATCACTGAGAGTCAGACACGACTGAAGGACAGAACAACAACAGCAAGACACATATAGGGATATGGACTCACTTGAGCTCTGCAGCTGCTTCTGTCTGGTATAGGCCAGGGTTGTGACAGACAGGTCACTAGCTTGGTGTGTGGAGCAGGGTAGTCAGAATCCATAATACTACCAGAGTATTGAGAAAACTGAAGCTTTACACACAGCTCCCTCTATTTGCATGCACTGTGAGCTGGGAGTTGTTTTTTTTCCCCAAGAAGCTTTAGTGAGATTGCACCAATGTATTCACTTCCGGGGGGGACTGTGAGAGGTGCAGTCCCTGTATGATAAAGGACTTTTTTCCTCCCGGCCATTCTGGATGTGTGATGCTGCGTTTGACAGACAGGCTCAGCTCTATCGGTTAGAGCACAGTTTGGACATAGACAGCATTTTGTCAGTTTTTTATTAATTCTCAGATGTACCCCTATGCACCAGCCACCCCTGTATTATTGTAATAAAAATAAAAACAATAAATCATTTCAAAATACAATCTTCTTCACTTTCACACCATGAAGAGCACTTATACAGCCCTATTAAATTAGAATGGCTGCGGGCTTGAAAATCGGCTGCGTTACATAGCTATTAAATTAGAACAGGATGTGGGTTACGGCCTTGAGACGCAAACCCGTAAATCACCCGCAAGTCGTTGACGATTTGCTTTACGGGTCTAATTTACCAGCTGTAAGTCTTGCGGGCTACGCTGCGGTTTTACACGTTGAGCTAATTTAATAGGGAGATAAATGGCCCTTTAAGCATATATTATGTGAAAAAGTCCTCCAACCCTTCCAATATATTTATCTCACCTGATTAATTATCTCCCACAGTGGGGGTGATAAACCACAAGTCCATCTGGTATAAATCATAATAATGATAAGACAATAGGACTACATTGTATCTGTGACTATTATTATTTATTCATCTGGATATTCTCTGTTGTTATTGTGCCAGATAACTTTCCCTTGCAAAACAGATGAGTACAAGGTCTTTTTATATGTTATTTATTCTTAAAATACCCAACATTCAAGCTCAGCTGAGAACATTTTTTATTATAAAAGCTCTACAGTTATTGTAGAAAATATGTTTTATGCACATTGCATTAATGAGAGGTCATACAAATAGAACAAATTCTACAAATGCTAAATACGCAAGCATCAAAAAGAATAAAAGAAAATAACTGATATTTCATTATCAAAAACTAGATGAAAAAACTTTTTTCCTGCTCAGAATTCCGAGAAATATAGTTATTGCACTACATTCTAGGAACCTGGATAGGGACATGCAGATGTGCCCACAAAGGCTTTGCTCTTTAAGCAAAGCCCAGGATGGATAATGCATAAGCCAGGAAACCCTCCTACAGACAGCACTGTTTAAAGGCTTCTGCCTTTCATCAGTGTGGGGCCGATTGCTAAATATGTCTATATATGGACCTGAGTGAAAAAATATCTATTATGCAAAATTAATACTTTTGTGCTGTTGTTGACCTGAGGAGAAACTGTCAGCAATGTGTGTAGTGTAAATAGGCCACGTGCGCAAGGGCAAACCGTTTGTTTAGTTGTGTAAAGCTGCATTTTAGAATGGTAATGTTATTAGTTGTAAGGTAGTGTTGTAAAATGGCTGCGATTGTCTATGTGCTACGCGGGTGTGGAGCATTTTCCGTCCTTCCTAATAGTGTATTTTGTACCTCGTATGTTCCTGGGTGAAAGTCGTATGTGCCTGGCGGTGTTTTGCATGCTTAGGTTGTATGCTGCAGGAAAACAACAGTGATTGTTAGCTCTTCAGCATATTGATTGCTGGATATATTAATTACAAATAGATAAAGTACCGTATATATTTGAGTATAAGCCAAGTTTTTCAGCCCTTTTTTTAAGGCAAAAAGAGGTTGAGGAGGGGGGTTGAGGATGGGGGGTTGAGGAGAGAGGATAAGGATGGAGGGGTTGAGAAGGGGGATTGAGGATGGGGGGTTGAGGAGAGAGGATGAGGATGGGGGGTTGAGGAGGGGGATTGAGGATGAGGAGGGAGGTTGAGGAAGGGGTTGAGAATGAGGAGGGAGGTTGAGGAGGAGGAGGAGGATGAGGAGGGAGGTTGAGGATGAGGAGGGAGGTTGAGGAGGAGGTTGAGGATGAGGAGGGAGGTTGAGGATGAGGAGGGAGGTTGAGGAGGGAGGTTGAGGATGAGGAGTGGGGTTAAGGATGAGGAGTGGGACACAGAGGGCACAAGAGGGACACAGGGGGCAGCACATTTCCCACCCTCGGCTTATACTCGAGTCACTCATTTTACCCAGTATTTTGTGGTAAAATGGGTGCCTCGGCTTATACTCGGGTCGGCTTATACTCGAGTATATACGGTATATTAATTTATTATTTAATTCATTCATTAATTATTTAAAAAAAAAATATATATATATATATATATTAAAAAAAAAAACAGGGAGAGGCTCTCAGCGCGGACCTCACAATGAGCAACGAGGGTGCTCAGAGGAGCAAAAGTACACAAGAGTAGAGGCTCGCAATGAGGCGCTCAACGTGGGGCTTGCAATGTCCACCGAAGGTGCTCAGATGACCAAAAGTACTCAGAGGACTAAAAGCCTTACATTGTGTGGCAAACAGTATTACCTGCCTTACAACTTTATTGCCGTCATTTTTTGATGGGCAAGTCGCTAGTCACATATAATAATGAAATTTAAACAGGCGTTATTTAAAAGGATATGTAAGTTTCCTGGATTATGAATCCATCCGGTAGAGGAGAATTAATAGTATATGAAATCCTGTTAGATGAAAGATTTGAGACATAGCACTATGTTAGTTGCTATGGCAACACTCACAGCATATACAGGAAGCAGGGATGAGTAATATCCCAGCAGTGACTGGAAGGCTGACAACACTGCTCTGCTATTGGCTGAGCAAGCAAGAGTAGGTAAATAGTGGGTTAATATTGCTCTCCAGATACTGCATGAGGATTGAGTGGGGATCAGGAAGTTGTGTAGACACCCCCTGGGGATGTCAACACAATCATTAAAGGGATTTTTTGATATTAATAAAAATAAAATGTTTAATGAGATGTGCTGTATACACATAGGCTGCTTTTTGCCTACAGAGTGAAGATGCATTAATCCAGCTCCCTTAGATATCCCTTAACAAAAAATTTGATCCAAAAAACAGCAATGTAATGTTTAAAACAAGCTCTTTAAAATTCTTGAAAACAGCCAGTCGTATTCCATGCTCCATTAAAGTGTTATTCTCACCTTTTCCCTGATGTCCATCATATAAGCTAATGGGTAACTCTCCAGCTACTCTCCAGCTACTGTAAGTAACTCATTCCTCGATTGTGACCTCCTACCAAATAGACACCTATTGTTGCATGGCATGGTAGAATAGGCAGATTATATAAGAAAGACCGTTTGCTTAATTTAAAACATACAATGTAACAACTGACACTAATTCACACCAGTATTCTATATGGGTATTGACTTTTGTCCAGCCAAGGAAAAGCTTCTATCTTTTTTCCAGCTCCTCACATATGGTTTGCATTGCAGTACCAATGCATACAAAGGATGATACAAGAGCTATATGATGTTCGCCTCATTTGGCTCTAAAGTCATAGGTTGACCACTCCAATCAAATTTGGTTTAATGAATGTAATGTAATCTATATCCAAATCTGTCTCCTTTATAATGGTAACTAGCGACTTGACCGTCAAAAATGATGGGGCAATAAAAATGTAAGGCAGGTAATGCTGTTTGCCACAGACAGTAACAAAAAATATGATCTGTGCTTATATAGAGCCCTTTTAAATTTGCTGAATCGCAATTTAATAAGGCTGTAAGTGTTTTGGTCGTCTGAGATCCTTCGGCACTCATTGCGAGCCTCTTGGTTGGTATATTTTTTGTTATCAGAGGCGCTTCTGCTGTCATTGTAAGGTCCGCGCTGATCTCCTTTTTGCGCTTATTGCAAGGCTCTCCCCTGGTGTAGTTTGTGTCCTATGAGCACCATTGGCGCTCCTTGTAAGGCGCGCTGTGAAAGACTTTGCGGTTTATTGTGATACTGTGTTTTGTTTTTGTTTTGTGTATATGTAGTTTTTTATGATAATTAATAAATTAAATCATAAATTAATATACTTTACCTATTTGTAATTACCGTATATACTCGAGTATAAGCCGACCCGAGTATAAGTCGAGGCACCCATTTTACCACAAAATATTGGGTAAAATGAGTGACTCGAGTATAAGCCAAAGGGTAGGAAATGTGCTGCCCCTGTGTCCCTCTTGTGCCCTCTGTGTCCCCCCTCTCCCTTCCGTGTGTCTCTTCTCCCCTCTCCCTTTGTCTCTTCCCCCTCTCCCTTCCCTGTGTCTCTTCCCCCCTCTCCCTTCCCTGTGTCTCTTCCCCCCTCCCTTATCCCCCTCCTCAACCCCCCTCCTCAACCCCCCTCCTCAACCCCCCTCCTCATCCTCAACCTCCCTCCTCATCCTCAACCTGCCTCCTCATCCTCAACCTGCCTCCTCATCCTCAACCTCCCTCCTCAACCTCCATCCTCATCCTCAACCTCCCTCCTCATCCTCAACCTCCCTCCTCGTCCTCAACCTCCCTACTCATCCTCAACCCCCTCCTCATCCTCCCTCCTCAACCCCCCTCCTCAACCCCCACATCCTCATCCTCTCTCCTCAAACCCCCAACCGCAACCCCCCTCCTCCTCATCCTCAACCTCCCTCCTCATCCTCAACCTCCCTCCTCATCCTCAACTTCCCTCCTAAACCCTCCATCCTCAACCCCTTCCTCAACCTCCCTCCTCAACCCCCATCCTCATCCTCACCCCCTCCTCAACCTCAACCCTCCTCAATCCGCTCTAAGTCAGTGCACAGTTTGTCTGCATTAATCAGTGTACAGGTGAGTGGGTGTGGCTTGGTCTGTGTAGTTATATCTGGGTGCATTTGTGTGAGGTCTGGTTTGAATCCGCTCTGTAAGTCAGTGCACAGTTTTCTGTCTGTTGCATTAATCGGAGTACAGGTGAGAGTGGGTGTGGCTTGGCCTGTGTAGTTATATCTGGGTGAATTTGTGTGAGTTTCTGTTTGAATCCGCTCTGTAAGTCAGTGCACAGTTTCTGTCTGTTGCATTAATCAGAGTACAGGTGAGAGTGGGTGTGGCCTGGTCTGTGTAGTTATATCTGGGTGCATTTGTGTGAGTTTCTGTTTGAATCCGCTCTAAGTCAGTGCACAGTTTCTGTCTGTTGCATAAATCAGTGTACAGGTGAGAGTGGGTGTGGCTTGGCCTGTGTAGTTATATCTGGGTGCATTTGTGTGAGGTTTGGTTTGAATCCGCTCTGTAAGTCAGTGCACAGTTTCTGTCTGCATTAATCAGTGTACAGGTGAGTGGGTGTGGCTTGGCCTGTGTAGTTATATCTGGGTGAATTTGTGTGAGTTCTGTTTGAATCTGCTCTAAGTCAGTGCAGAGTTTTCTGTCTGTTGCATTAATCAGAGTACAGGTGAGTGTGGGTGTGGCTTGGGCTGTGTAAGTTATATCTGTGTGTATTTTGTTGTTTTCTGTTGAATCGGTTCTGTGGGGCAGGACCGTGTTTTCTATCCTGTGCTCTTTTATCATTGTACAGGCAAGTAGGCGGGGTCTATTTTAACAAGGGAAGGGAGAGCTTGGGAGCTTGCAATCATTTCTAGTGTAAGTGTAGTTGGTGTGTAGGAGATTAAATAAAAGGAGGAAATCCAAATAAGGGGTATTATAAGAAAAAACAGAAAACAAACGTACATATTGTTTTTGTTTTGTTTGGTTTAAGGTGTGGAAAATAAATCTTTATACAAATACATTGATTTGTTTTCTCACTGTATTTTTGTAACTGATAATCATGAGTCAGTCCAGTGGAAACCTCACTCAGTGTACATCCTGCCAAATGTATGCACTACTGGAACAGATGATCCAGGGTCCATACCTCTGTGACAGGTGTGAGCATGTTGCCTCTTTGGAAGCTCAAATTGAAGATCTGGAGAGGAGAATTGCAGCACTTAGTGATATTGCTCCACTGGAAAGGGAGTTGGTGCTCACGGAGCACAGTTTAGCTGGGCCTAGTATGGAAGGAGGAGCTGGGGCTAGTGAGGATGGCCAGGGAGGTAGCTGGGTTACAGTTAGAAGGGGAATCAGGGGGTACAGGAGGAGGCAGGCCAGTTCTGAGTTGGCAAACACCAACGTTAGTGGAAGATGGAGCGTCCTAAAGAATGATTTTAGAGAATTAGGGAATAAGCTTAAAGCAAGGACCTCCAAGGTAGTATTTTCTGAGATACTACCAGTGCCACGTGCTAGCCCAGGGAGGCAGAAGGAGCTTAGGGAGGTTAATGCGTGGCTAAAAAAGTGGTGCAGTGCAGAGGGTTTTGGGTTTTTAGAGCACTGGGCTGACTTCTCACTTGGGTACAATCTCTATAGCAGGGATGGATTGCACCTTAATGATGAGGGCGCTTTTGTGCTAGGGGATAGGATGGTAGAACGGCTGGGGGAGTTTTTAAACTTGTAGGTGGGGGGGAGGGACTATATAGAAGTATTGGGGTAAATAGGGTAGAGAGGGAAAGGGATGAATTATTTACCCATGGGGGAGGAGAAGGGGGAGGTTTACAATAGAAAGTAGGGAGATATTAATAGGGGCCTCAAATACAGTGGCAGGCACTTCACAACAGCAGAGCCATAGCAACATAAAGTGTATGATTGCAAACGCAAGAAGTTTGCCTGGGAAAATGGATGAGCTAGAAATATTAGCAGTACAAGAAAAATGGGGCTTAATAGGCATTACGGAAACATGGTGGGATGAATCTCATGACTGGACTGTTAATCTGGATGGTTATAACCTATTTAGGAAAGATAGGGAAATGGTAAAAGAGGAGGAGGGATCTGTCTTTATGTTAAGCCTGAATTTAAGCCTATAGTTAGAGAAGATATTTATGCTGGCACTAACAGCATCATTGAATCTTTGTGGGTTGAGCTAAATAGTGGAGGAGCTAATTCTAAATGCATATTGGTGGGAGTATGCTATAAACCCCCAAATATAGCTGAAAGTGAGGAAATACAATTATTGTTACAGATTGGAAATGCAGCTAAGCATGGGCAAGTTCTAATAATGGGAGACTTTAATTACCCTGATATAAACTGGATAAACGAGACCAGCAGCTCAGCTAAGGGGAGCAGGTTCTTGAGTACACTCAGGGATCATTATCTAGCCCAGGTAATACAAGAACCTACTAGAAATGGGGCCATCTTGGATTTAGTCATCACAAGTAATATTGATAAAATATCAAATGTAAAAATAGGGGAACCCTTGGGGAACAGTGATCACAACACAGTCTCATTTGAGATTGAATACAAAAAACAGAGTTGTAAGGGGCCAACAAAAACTCTAAATTTTAAAAGGGCTAACTTTAATGGGCTACGGGCAGCAATACAACATATAGACTGGGACAAAGAACTTACAGGGAAGAATACTGAAAATAAATGGACAACATTCAAATCCTTACTAAATAAACATACTCATCAGCATGTACCATGTGGAAATAAAATGAATAGGAGTAAATCACATCCCATGTGGCTTAACAATGACTTAAAGATCATGATGAGGAAAAAGAAATATGCATTTAAATTATACAAGAAGGAGGGAACAGAGGCAGCTTTATGTGACTATAAGGAAATCAACAAGGCTTGCAAAAGGGCTATTAGACTGGCTAAAATAGAAAATGAGAAGTCAGTTGCAATGGAAAGTAAGACTAACCCTAAAATATTTTATAAATATATTAATGGGAAGTAGGCCAGGAAGGAATTGATAGGACCATTACAATGTGACACAGGCCATCTGATAATTAGTGACCAGGAAAAGGCAGATGAGCTAAATAGGTTCTTTTCGTCGGTTTACACAAGGGAGGTACCAGTGGTTGGGACACTGCAACATAATGGGGCTACACTACCTTTACTAAATAATTGGTTAACGCAGGAAGAAATACAAAAGAGGTTGGAGAAAATAAATGTTAATAAAGCCCCAGGTCCTGATGGAATACATCCAAGGGTACTGAGGGAGCTGGTTTCTGTAATAGCCAAACCATTATATCTAATCTTTAAAGACTCACTCACTACAGGGTCTCTACCAGATGACTGGAGAAAAGCAGAGGTGATACCTATATTTAAGAAGGGATCTAGAGCAAATCCGGGGAATTATAGACCAGTGAGCCTCACTTCTGTAGTTGGGAAGCTTTTAGAAGGGTTAATAAGGGACAGAATACAAGAATATGTCTATTTGAACAGGATCATAGGTAGCAGTCAACATGGATTTATGAAGGAAAGGTCGTGTCAGACCAATCTAATTAGTTTTTATGAGGAGGTTAGTAGGAACTTGGATCAGGGCAACTCAGTGGATGTAGTCTTTTTAGATATTTCAAAGGCATTTGATACAGTGCCACATGGAAGATTAGTGAGCAAACTAAGGGATACAGGAATGGCAGTAAATATCTGCTCATGGATCGAGAGCTGGCTAAAAGACATGAAGCAAAGGGTTGTTGTAAATGGAACATACTCTGATTGGTCTAATGTGATAAGTGGGGTTCCTCAGGGCTCAGTATTGGGTCCTCTCCTTTTTAACATATTTATTAATGACATTGAAGTAGGACTCGAATGTAATGTCTCCATTTTTGCTGATGACACTAAGTTGTGCAAGGTAATAAAATCAGATAATGATGTACTTTCCCTACAAAAGGATTTGCATAAATTAGAGAAATGGGCGGCTAAATGGCAGATGAGATTTAATACAAATAAATGTAAGGTTATGCATTTGGGAAGGAACAATACCCAAGCAATCTATAATCTTAATGGAGCAAATCTAGGGGTATCAGATATTGAAAGGGATTTGGGAGTACTAGTGGACAACCACCTAGGTAACAGCGCTCAAAGCCAAGCAGCGGCTGCAAAGGCAAATAAAATATTAGCATGTATTAGGAAGGGTATAGAAGCCAGGGAAGAAGATATAATTCTGCCACTATACAAATCTCTAGTACGCCCTCATTTGGAATATGGAGTACAATTTTGGGCACCACCTCCATAAAAAAGACATTTTAGAGCTGGAAAAAGTACAGAGAAGGGCTACAAAACTAATAAGGGGAATGGAGGGGCTAAGTTATGAAGAAAGACTAGCAAAATTAAACTTATTTTCGCTAGAAAAAAGGCGTCTAAGAGGAGATATGATTACGTTATATAAATACATCCAGGGTCAATATAAGGCTTTGTCAAGTGAACTTTTTGTAGCAAGAGATTTTCAACTGACAAGACGACATCCTTTGAGGTTAGAGGAAAAAAGATTTCACCTTAAACAAAGAAAAGGGTTCTTCACAGTTAGGGTGGTTAAACTGTGGAATTCTCTACCAAAGGAGGTGGTGACAGCGAATTCGATAGACAACTTCAAAAAGGGGTTAGATATATTTCTGAATAAAGAGGGCATTCAAGGCTATCCTAGATAACTAGCAAGGAATATTGATCCAGGGAGAAATTTGATCGCCAGTTTCTGGGGTCAGGAAGAATTTTGCTTTTTTTCCCCTTATGAGACAATTGGCAAAGTTTCAATGTTTTTTTTTTTATGTTTGCCTTCCTCTGGATCAATTAACAATAATAATAAATAGTCCAAATTAAAAAGATCAATAGAGATCTAAAAAGGTTGAACTTGATGGACTAACTCTTTATTCATCCTCCAATACTATACTATTAATAATTATTTAATCAATAATTTAATTAATAACTAATCCGCATATTGCAGATCAGAGGAGATCTTAACAGGTTGAACTTGATGGACTTGAAAGTCTTTTTTCAACCTTAATTACTATGTAACTATGTAACTATATGTAACCTCAACCCCCCTCAACCTCAACCACACTAAACCTTAACACCCCTCAACCCCAACCCCCTGTCCTCAACCCCCCCATCCTCATCCTCTCTCCTCAACCCCCCATCCTCAACCCCCCTCCTAAACCGCTCCTCCTCATCCTCAACCTCTCTCCTCATCCTCAACCTCCCTCCCTCCTCCTCCTCAACCTCCCTCCTCATCCTAAACCTCCCTCCTCATCCTAAACCTCCCTCCTCAACCTCCCTCCTCATCCTCAACCTCCCTCCTCTTCCTCAACCTCCCTCCTCTTCCTCAACCTCCCTCCTCTTCCTCAACCTCCCTCCTCATCCTCAACCTCCCTCCTCATCCTCAACCCCCTCCTCAACCTCCCTCCTCATCCTCCCTCCTCAACCCCCCTCCTCAACCCCCCATCCTCATCCTCTCTCCTCAACCCCCCATCCTCAACCCCCTTCCTCAACCTCAACCCCCTCCTCAACCCCTCCTCCTCATCCTCAACTTCCCTCCTCAACCCCCCCATCCTCAACCCCTTCCTCAACCTCCCTCCTCAACCCCCCATCCTCATCCCCACCCCCTCCTCAACCTTAACACTCCTCAACCTCAACCCCCCTCAACCCCAACCCCCCTCCTCAACCTCCCTCCTCAACCCCCCATCCTCATCCTCTCTCCTCAACCCCCCATCCTCAACCACCTACTAAACCCCTCCTCCTCATCCTCAACCTCCCTCCTCATCCTCAACCCCCCTCCTCATCCTCAACCCCCCTCCTCATCCTCAACCCCCCTCTTCATCCTCAAACCCCCATCCTCAACCTTCCTCCTCAACCCCCCCCATCCTCATCCTCAACCCCCCATCCTCAACCTCCCTACTCAACCTCAACCCCCCTCAACCCAAACCCACCTCCTCAACCTCAACCCCCCTCAACCTCCCCCCTCAATCCCCCTCAACCCCAACCCCCCTCCTCAACCTAAACCCCCCTCCTCCACCTAAACCTCCCTAAATACCTCCCCCCTCTCCCCTCACTTACCTGCTTGTGCTCCGGCCTCCGCTCCTTGACTCGGCGCCGGCGCGCATGTGACGTCACATGTGCGCTGCGTAATTAGCATATACCGGGTTAATGATGCGGCGCACATGGGACGTCACATGCGCGCCGGCGCCGGGTCAAGGTGCGGAGGCCGGAGCACAAGCAGGTAAGTGAGGGGAGAGGGGGGAGGTATTTAGGGGGATTTAGGTGGAGGAGGGGGGTTGAGGGGGTTTTAGGTTGAGGAGGGGGGAGGGAAAGAGACACAGGGGGGTAAAGAGACACACAGGGGGGTAAGAGACACACGGGGGGGAGTTAGAGAGACATGGGGGGGGTTAGAGAGACACGGGAGGGAGAGTGACTCGAGTATAAGCCGAGGGGGCCCTTTTTTGCCTTAAAAAAAGGGCTGAAAAACTCGGCTTATACTCGAGTATATACGGTAATATATGCAGCAAGCAATGTGCTGAAGAGCTAACAATCTGTTTTGATGTTTCTGCAGCATCCGATGTAGATTTGCAGTGTTGTTGAGCTGAGGTGTAAGTGTCAGCAAAGTGTACAATGTGTAGTGTAAATAGGCTGCGTGTGCGAGGGGAAGCCGTTAGTGTAGCTGTGTACTTCAGCATTCTGTAAGTTAGTGTGTAAAATGGCGGAGAATGTGTATGTGGTACGCGGCTGTGGATGATTTAGCGTCCTTCGTAATAGTGTATCCTGTACCTCGTACAGCTTTTTGTAAAAGTCGTATGTGCTTGGCGGTGTTTTGCGGCTTTAGGGGTCGTGTAGCCTTGTTTTCGTTTTTTTCTCTCGCTTAGGTGATTTTAGAGTGTCTAAACTCTGTAATTTGGACTTAAATTGAGGTGTAACCTCACTTCTAGACGTCCTGGGTATCCCCCTTGCTGGGGGTAAGGTTTTTATTAAATTTTTGAGCTCGCAAAGCGTAACAACGTTTCGTAGTTTGACAACTATTATATGTGATAAGGATTTTATAGATTATTTCTAAATATGAGTCATTTAAAATATGCAATAAAATTATATTTAACAAAAATGCGTGGCAAAACTATATTCAGTACTGAATATTACACCAGACTGCAACAAAAATAATAATTGTATGCAATGCTAAGCTACAAATCAATAGAAAAATCACAATCTTAAGTTAAAAAGCCTACAGTTCTTACCGTGTCTGCTATTCACTGTGACCTGAATTGAAAGTAAATTCTCTGTGTCTTAAACTGCCTAATATATATATTCTCTGTTAGACTAATGTATTGTTAATAGAAAAGCCATGATATAATTAAAACTCATATTAACCAAAGGCAGTTAATAAAATACTTTCCAAAAATGTATAACTAAACTAAAAATGCAGTTGCAGTGAAATTACAGAAAAGGTTCATGTACATTATTTTTTTATACCACATATTAGAAAATGGAAAATTACTCAAATTCAATTTCCTTTTCCTTGATGTGCTCATGACAGTATTAACCTTTGAGTAGTTCCAATCAGACAGAGACAGCAAGAAGAATATAACAGTGATCTTATAGACAACTCTACGTGAAAGCTAATTATTAGGGAGGAAACTTAATACCATGAGTGCTGGTGACTTTTTAGTATCCCAAAGGCTTGTAACATATTCAAAATTGTGCTATGCAGCCAGGGTCAGCTTTATATCTCTGGTGCCCCTAGGCAGAATACCCTAAGCCTCCCCCATATTCATTTATCCAAATAAAGACACACACAAAAGCTTCCCAGATACCACACACAAAAACTGGGTAATGATGAATGTATGGAAGAGAGAATAAAATGCCCATTTGTAATTGGCTATTGGCTCAGCCAATCAGAGAAGGGAATCTAAACCTATTTGAGCCAATCAGAGGCCTGGAAGTCTGTATAAAAGCCAGAGCAAGACCTAAAGTACGTCACTCATCACAGGTAGCTCCTCAGGTCAGGGCTCCCTCAGGACTTGGAACCTGGAACTGTGTACCTAAAGTCCAATGAAGTTACAGAAGTTCCACCAGAAGCTTGCATGTTCTAAAAACCAAGGCCTTCATTCAATTGCAAGCCCGCAACTCGATCGCTCTAGGCCGTATGTCTGCGAGTGTGTTGCAGGGTCTCGTTCTTCTCCGATTGCGATGCTATTCAATTGAGTGAGGGTGCGAGCTGAAGCCTCAAGCCCATAAAGCCTGATTTTACCTCTAACGCTTCTGAGAATCCAATCCAAAGAAGCATGCCAAAATCAGTCAAAGCCGTAAGTTGCGATCCTGTCACACGTTAATTAACCAATAGAAAGCAGAGGACGCCAATCAACGTGGGAAGAACTGGTTTAAAAGACTGCAAAAAATGTAATTCTTTGACTGTGCTGTAGCTGAGAAAGTCAACACACAGGACTAGGTGTTGGTGGGTTTTTGAGAGAGATAAAGTGAGAGAGAGAGAGTGTTAGAGAGAGCGAGTGAGAGGGCCAGAGAGATAAATAGAGAGTGTTAGTGAGAGTGCCAGAGACAGAAATGTCACAGCCATTGTTGCCACAGCAGAGCGGTCCAACACCACCATCTCCATTGGCGACAGAATCCCTACTGGCAACACCATCCCTATCCCTACTGGGTACACCATCATAACGGGCAACACCTTTGGCCTCACCACAGTACATCCAGAGTCAAACATCATCCAGAGACGGAACTCACATCCCCGCACCATGTACCTTGAGTGACATATATCAGCACATCCGCTTGGCTGATGAGCGCGAGATAGGAGCAGTCCAACAGTTGACAGCTCAGCTGTCACGTCAAAATGAAATTGCTATCGTGCAGGCAGAAAGCATCCGAGCAATATTTGGTTAGGTGAGGAGGCATAATCTTTGGATGGAGAGGTACGAGCAAATGGAACATAGGGACAGACAAGCCCAGACACATCACTTGGCATGGCTGGTGTAGTTGGCGGAAGCCCACGTGCCTACACTCCAGCCTTCGGTTCTCAGGCTCCACCATCACCGCACTGTGTGTGAATTAGATCTGTATGACATTATCCATGATTATGTTCATCTAATTGAGCAGATAGAGACAAGTTGTAAGTGCTAAGCACATGACTGGTTTCTCCAATTAAATGGAGTGATTTCTGATGATTCATTTTCTCATCAGATTCCGGTTGCAGTGGTGTAGTGACCACATGTGACCCTGGTAGGTGCTATGCATCATTACTTATTCTAGACTATGACATTACCCGCTTTGGGTATCCCCTTGTAATCAAGCACAACCTCTTGCCCTTCCGGGATCCGCCCACACTACAACCATGATATTAATGCACAGTCTTGTACATTCCTGATTGTGCTCTGTGTATGAAATAAAGCTTTGTTATACCGTTCATAACATGTCAGTGTGTTGTCAATGGTTGGGGTTTTGGGACATCCACATACATCACATTTGTGTCACATTCCTATATCTGTAAACTAATGAGCCTGAGTTACTATGCAATAGATTAATACATGACATAACAATAATAATTAAAATAGTAATAATAGCATTAGATATCATATCATAATATATATCAGATATAATAATAATAATAATAATAATAATAATAATAATAATAATAAAGGGTTAATACACATGTAAAGTCCAATTAGTGATACTGTGGAGTATCAACATTCCCCTGAAGGCCTGATAGAAATATGACAGGTGATGATGTGAACTGATTGATAGCAAAACATCATGGGATGTCACTGAATGGTATACATCTTGGCACATGGACACCAGCAATGGCGTGGGACTTTCCATGATGGGTATAGCGGAGATGGAGGTAAGTTGGCTATAGCTGCACATTCCTCTGCACAGCCTCCATGTGTTTTTACGGACCCTCCTGATGTGTTAGAGTAGATAAGTGTGGTGTATGTTCCCCTGGTCCCCTTGTGGGTTGCTAAGTGGTGGTGGTTTAGGGGCTTGTGTATTTGAATGAAGCTGTGAGCTATACCATGTAGGGCCACTGTAGGTGGGCAGGTCATAGCAGAGAGGTCAGACAAATCACAGTCCACTAGAGGAGGAACTGGCAACCCACTCCAGTATCTTTGGCATGCAAATCTTGTGTATTTTTGCAATTTGTATAGCTATGTGCGATTTTCAGGATCGGAAGTCTTGCGGCCTTGAAAGATCGAAGGCTTCGGGAGGCTGTAAGTTACGAGTTTAACCATCACCATTTTTTCAAGGCCGTAACTCATAAGCCGTTTGGAGCCCACAAAAAGACGCCAATTGAATAGCAAATTAACTTGCGACCTCACTTACGGGCGACTGGATCGGCTGAAACCTCAATTGAATGAGGCTCCAAGTGCTATTCCCCTTAACATAATGTTTCATATTCTGAGATGCTAATGCTGCAGGTTGACCAGTAACCCCTATTATTCCATCTGCATTATTTAGGTAGTCAAACACTCACTGCTCAGTGTTTCTGCTCTTAGGGCTGCAGCTTGGCCTACTTGCTTCTCTGATATTGGATTATTCTGCGTTTGACCTGGCCTGTCATTCGGATTTGTGACCTCTGGGTTGTTTATTTTATTTTTCTGCCTGCCCTGACACTTGAATTGTTTTCTGGATTCGCTCCTTTGTATGAGAGGATTGCAAGAACAGACAAGGAGACATTCTACAATAAGCGATGTTAAGAGATAACAGAATGGGTAAGTCAAGAGATCTCTTCAAGAAAATTGGGAACCTAAAAGACACCTTTTATGCCAAAGTGGATATGATAAAAGTCAAAAATGTTAGGTACTTATAATAACAGAAGAAGATCAGATAAAGAAGAGGTGTCAGGAAGAAACTGAAGATCTATACAGAAAGGATCTTAACAGCAATGACCTCAATAGTTTCTCCATTAAGCTGGAGCCAGACATCTTGGAGAGCGAAGTGAGATGGGCCCTAGGATGTCTTGTTAATAATAAGGCTGCAGGAGGTGATGGAATTCCAATTGAACTATACAAAATTCTACAGGATGATGCTGTGAAACTGTTTCTTGCCTTATGCCAACACATTTGAAAAACTCAACAATGACCAACAGATTGGAAAAGGCCACTCTCTATCCCAAAAAAGGCCAAAGAGTGCTCCAATTATCGAATAATTGCACTCATTTCACATGCCAGCAAGGTAATGCTTAAAATTCTACAAACTCAACTACAACAATATATGGACCAGGAACTACCAAATATGCAATCCGGGTTCTGCAGAGGAGGGAGGCACAAGAGATCAAATTGCCAATATCCGCTGGATAATAGAGAAAGCAAGAGAGTTCCAGAAAAAACATTTACCTCTGCTTCTTTGACTGTGTGGATCACAAAAAATGTGGCATGTTCTTAAAGAGATGGGAGTACCAGATCATCTCATCCTCCTCCTAAAGAATCTGTATATGGACCAAGAAGCCATGGTCAGAACCGAACATGGGACAACAGAATGGTTCAAGATTGGAAAAGGAGTGCGACAAGGTTGTATATTGTCAACTTATTTATTCAACTTATAGGCAGAATACATAATGCATAAGGCTGGACTGGATGAATCCAAAGCCAAAATCAATATTGCTGGAAGAAATATCAACAACCTCAGATACCCCAATGATAATACTGCATATGGTGACTGTAGTCATGAAAATAAAGGACGTTTGCTTCTGTGGTGGAAAGCTATGGCAAGCTTGGTCAAGCTAGTAAAGATTAAACTATCAACAAAGGTCCACATAGTTCAAACTATGGTATTCCCAGTAGTAACATACCAATGTGAGAGATGGACCATAAAGAAGTCTGAGTGCTGTAGAATTGATGCCTTTGAATGGTGGTGTTGGAGAAAACTGCTTAGAGTCCTTTGGAATGCAAGAAAATCTGATAAATCTGTACTTCAGGGAATCAAGACAAACTTTTCACTAGAAGGTATGATCATGAGGCTGAAGCTAAAATATTTTGGCCATATCATGAGATGCCAGGATTCTCTAGAAAAGACTCTGATGCTGGGAAAGATTGAAGGCACAAGAAGAAGGGGACGACAGAGCGATGATGTATAGATGAAGTCATTGAAGCAATGAACATGAACTTGATGGAGCTCAGTATTGTCCTCTTTGTCTCTTGGCATAATATTCTGGATTTTATGCCTTTATTACATATACACATATGGATGAATAAACAGAGTACTGCAGTATATAGTGATACATATTTTATTGAACAAACATATTAGTTAGAGAGGCAAGCTTTCAAGAGTTGCACCTCTCTTTATAAATTCAGAAGCAATACTGAATAGATGTAAGCAGTGGAATGCAGAGCAGAGATCCAAAGTGACAGGCATTATGAATAATGTACTAATCAGTAAAGAGTGCAAGTCTCTACAAGTTTCTTCGTTTTTAGACAAGAAAAGAGTAAGTTAGGGTGTAAATATCCCCGTACTTTCAGGAGTAGAAAAACACAATATAACTTGGGAAGGAATGTGGCATAAGAAGTTTTGATAATGGGTTAAAAATCCCCAAAGAATGTTAAGTCATGGATCTTTAATGTTGAAGAATGTGATCATGTTCATTTCAAATGTTTTTTTTTATCTCTGAAGGATGTGTTTGAAATTCACTCTATATATTTTGATCTTCAGGTTTTGGATGTCCAACTGTGGTACAATAACTGTTTTCATTGTGCTTTTAGATGTGGTCTGTGTAGATGAATCCCTAGATGTAATGTTTATCTGGTTTCCCCAATGTAACAACCCCTTTCACAAACAGTGCATTGCATTATGTAAATCACATTGGGGGATGTACATGGATATGACCTTCTGATGTTAAAGGTCTTGTTGTTATGTGTGGCTGTGTCCTCTTTACAGATGTACTGACATAGTTTGCAGAGAGTTTTATTGCAATGATTGGTGCCATTTTCTCTGTTAGGCTCTTTATTAGCCAATCTTCTGCTGACCAAAGTTTGGTGGCTGTCTAAATGCAAGAATGGAAGGCTTCAGGAATATATATTGTATTAAACTTTTTCCATTACTCTGCAAAACAGGTTTTTGGACACTATCATAACCATAACCAATTAAATATGCAAAATGCTTTGAGGGTGAAAGAGCTGGGTTTTCAATTTATTTATTATTAGCCATTTGCATGCTTCCCTATGTATATGCTTGTTTCCTTGTTTCCTGCTTGTTTCATTCAGGGAGACACCATGCTTTGCAGGCAGGAATTGAGAGATGCCCATACATGCAGCTGCAGAGGAAAACATAAGCACCTTTAGCTAGAGATGAGTTTATTAGTTTCACATTCTCATGCATTTACATTTCTGGAGACCTATGGTTCTATCCTTTGATGCAAGGCATCTGCTTCTAAGCCAGTGAGAGGGAATGAGTTTAGTATCTCTAATTCAATCATATCCAATTATCTTTACAAAGACTTTCTGTTCCCTCTTTCCCCGCCCTCTCTTCATTGATAACTAAATACAGACACCATCACGATTCAGCTCTGAGGACGTCATTTAACAAATACAAAATGGATTACTGTATGACATTGGGAAAGATTCCACTCAAGATCCTCTCACCATGAAGACGCCAGAAAAGGGGGCGAAACATATGAAGGTTTCCTTTATTTTTACAAGCTTGGAATCCGCTTTGAAGACTTCATCATGCAAGAAGGCAACTATGTGGTCTTAGTTACTGTGTGGCATTCACTGATTATATAGGCTAACAATAGAGGAATATAGAATGAATATGGTCTACAAGAATGCTAGAGGGCTGTATCCTCTGAGCAACTTTCATAGCCGTTTCATTAGCCAACCCTAGGGTTACAGAATCTTTTCAGCTGGTGAGTGCTGAACCCATCAGAACTATCCAGCTCTTGTAGCAGGGGAGCGTGTTTCACAGGTGTGTTAACCTCTCTCTTAAATCCTCTTCGACTCCAGATGCTTGCGTGGGAATGTTCTACTGAACAAGCTTAAGCAGTCTGTCTAGAGTCTGTCTAGGTGGTAGCTAAATGATCCTTGGCAAGCTTGCAGGTTTCAGTGTCAGCATAGAGTTCAGTTGGCTGGGCAGAGTAGTTGCTTGGGAGATTATTTAACTATCAGTACCTTGAAGTTGTAATCTATCATGCTTACTACTGCTGCTCCTACCAGGCGTTTCTGATTTGCTGTCTATAAATAGAGGCATATCAATAGAAAATAGGTTATACTCTGATCTCTCAAGTGGGTTTGTTTAGAGATCCTCTCTTAAGGTAGTATTTATAGTGCTGATCTCCACACAGTCAATGGGGTCTCCATCTTCAGATGTGGCCAGGAAAAGAGCCGGATTAATTATTCCACACTTGATGATCTGTAGTTGTGGACGTGTGAGGGGAGCTTCATATCCTGATGTTCTCTGTGCTGTGAGGCAAGATTAGGAGAGTATGAACAACATGGCTAACAAAGAGTATCTTGTTCCATTCCAAGAGTGATGAAATTCACATTTTCTAGACAAAAGACCACCACAGCCATCGCACGGTCACATGTGTGTAGGCCTTGTGCTAAGGACTCCAGTTTGCTGCTTCTGTAATAGGCAGAGCTGATTTTCTGAGTGAGGACAGTTGTTGCAAACCCCATTTTATCTGTTCAGCAAATGTACTCAAGATTTCAATACGTTAACACAACCTATCTTTCCCTCTCTTCAACTCTGTTACCAAAATTCCAGTTCCCTCATGCAACATAAAAACATTATGTACCTGGGTTCAGCCCATGAGAGGACTTGGCTTTATCCAAAATGTGCAAAATGGCATCACTCTTTCAAGTAACCCAGTTTGTTCCAGCTCCGGCAAACTATCACAGATTTTCCAAAGGCGGTTCTGCTTAATTTGTACTAGTGTAGAGATTTTGCCATCTATGTTGGGTGCCAAAGATGTTGGAGAAAAATCCACACAAGATCCTCTCACCATCCAGATACCAGAAAAGGAGGCAAAACCTAAGGATGTCAATGAAGGTTTCTTTTAATTTTTTATAAGCTTGGAAACCACATTAAGTACTTTCTCATTCAAGAGGGCAACAAAGTGGCGTGAGTTACTGTGTGACATTCACTGGTTATATAGGCCAGAGGTCCTCAAACTATGGCCTGCAGATCCGACCCTCCAGGGTCCTGAACCTTGCCTACACCTGCCTCTTCCCGCAGGCCCCTGCGTCTGTCTGTGTCTCCTCTGAAGCCGCCAGGGGGAGAAGCCGCCAGGGGGAGGAGCCACACGTCGGCAGCATGAAGGCAAGGTATGGCAAGGGGGCAATGAGGGAGAGAGACAGACAGACAAGGGGGAGTGAGGTAGAGAGACAAGGGGAGTGAGGGAGAGACAGACAGGCAGATAAGGGGGAGTGAGGTAGAGAGACAAGTGGAGTGAGGGAGAGACAGACAGGCAGATAAGGGGGAGTAAGGTAGAGAAACGAGGGGAGTGAGGGAGAGAGAGACAGACAGAAAAGGGGGAGTGAGGTAGAGAGACAAGGGGAGAGAGGGAGAGACAGACAGACAGACAAACGAGGGTGAGGTAGAGAGATAAGGGGGAGTGAGGGAGAGAGAGACAGACAAGGGGGTGAGGTACAGAGACAAGGGAAGTGAGGGAGAGAGAAAGAGATAGACAGACAGACAAGGGGGACTGAGGTAGAGAGACAAGGGAAGTGAGAGACAGGCAGACTGAGGTAGATAGAAAAGAGGAGTGAGAGAGAGGGACAGACAGACAAGGGGGAGTGAGGTAGAGAGACAAAGGGAGAGAGAGAAAGAGGATAGGATAAGGGAGAGAGAGGGAGGGAGAGGAATGAAAGAGAGAAAGAAAAAAGGAGAGAGAGAGACATGGGGGCGAGAGAGAGGAAGCGATAAAAAGGAGGGACGGAAATGGACAGAGAGAGAGAGAGAAAAGAAGATAGGGAAGGAAGAGAGAGAGACAGAAAAAAGAGAGAGAGAGACATGGGTAGAGAGATGGAAGGAGAGATAGAAAGGAGAGTGAGTGGAAAAAGGGAGAAGGGACACAGCAGAGAGAGAGAGAAGAGGAAGGGAGAAGTAGCGGGATGGAGAGATAGAAGAGGAGAGGAAGAGGGAGAAGGGAGGGGATAAGGAGAGAGATGGAGAAGGGGAGAGTGGGAAGAGGGATATATATATATATATATATATATATATATATATATATACTGTATAGGAATGTGTTCATATTTTTTATATATTATATTTTCAAACTTTAGTCCGGCCCCCAACAGTGTCTGAGGGACAGTGAACTGGCCGCCTGTTTAAAAAAGTTTAAGGAGCTCTGATATAGGCTAACAATAGAGGGGGGAAACAAAATATATATATGGTTACAGTCTATTTGTGCTTGGCATGGTCACAAGCTATTCTTGCTTAATATGGTCAGAAATATCAAAATGTCAGCACTCTGTTCTTGCACATAAATGTCCAGAAATATTAGAAAGGCAGCAATCTTGTCTTACACGCTATTCGTACACATGAATGTCTATAAAATGGCAGCCAACAGTAGATGATGTCCACAGGTTCAGGTGTTTAAACAGTGCAAGGCAACTGGTGTCAAGATACTAGTTAGTCACAGGCTAATATTGGGGTAAGCAGAAAAAACATTAAGTCAACCATAGTTCAGTGAGTGTAATCCCCGGTGATAATAAAGCTTTTACATTGTTAGAATGAAAATTCAAAAATAATCATTTACAATTTCCTCTACAAATTCAGATTTTCCCAAAGCATGCTGTCCATGGTTTATACAGTTGCTAGAATGGTTTATTTGGTACATGTGTCTTTTTTCTTGAACCTATAAACTAATAATGAAAGTCCAGGATCTTATGAGCAAGCTGCTAAAATAAGTACAACTTTTATTTATTTATAACCTAAAAAACCTCAGAACTGGCAAGTTCACAGAATTTCTCTACTTATGGAACCTAAAATACATATACAATACATAACTAGACAAAATAAAGGACCTGCAGTGTATTGGCTTGTATGGCTCAGGTTGGAGTGAAGATGCCCAGTGCTGTTATGCCTTCTTGTGGATCTTGCTGGGTCTGCCAGTCTTGTGCATTATCCCTGGGGTCTGTCTCTGCTTGCCGTGCCATTCGTGTGCCTTATACCTGGGGTTTCTGTGTTTCTCTTTTTGGAGTAGAGTTGCAATATTCCTGAGACATGCAGAGTGGATTTCTTGGATTGTAGATACCTGTCATTCGTCATCCAGTAACAATTCCTCAACCATAATTGCATTGGTCATCCCTGCTACCCTAGAGAATCCTCTGCTCTTGATAATCTCTCTTACTTCTGTCACGGACATCTCTCCATACGGTGCCATCCTTTCAGTATCTTGTTCCAGAGGTCCCGCCGCTGCCAACTAGTGTGACAACATGTATGTTGAATGGGGTATCATAAGAGCCTAATGCCCAAGCCTCTTGCCACAGGTGTGCCCAGTTCATTTTACCTCTGTACAGCAGGAAGAATTTTCAGCCCTTGGGTCAGACTGAGAGATGTCTGTGATCTTGTATAGCATACAAATCTGAAAAGAACTTACTCCAGCAATCACGATTCCAGCATCAATCTCAAAATCTGCACATTAATTATGTGAACCAGTTATAGCACTCCTAGCAACAAAAGGCCAATTTATTTTAATTTTGCATCCATGGTTTCCCCAATCACATTCTAGCTCACGTTACCACTCATGCCCAGGTGGGTTTGATTGACAGGCTTCCCTCTTACACCTTATATATGATATCATGCCTTTTAATTACCTCCCTGGGCTAAGAGCCTGAAAGTCTAAGAGATCACCCATTCTACTGTAACAATACATCAATAATTACAGTAATTGCATTAACAACAATCCACAGTCTTGATCCACACCAGCCCTGGACTGAAGGATAGCCATCTGGCTGTGTGTTATGTCACTCACAGGGGTCAGTTATCTCCCTAATCTGGTTTAAAAGGAACTAGTCCAGTACTAGGAAATATTGGGCATAATTGCTAGCCCGCCCAAAGCACAATATAGACATACATCCCATTACTCCTATTATGTTCTTACTCACACCAACTATAAACATGGGTACCAAATATGGGCCTAGTGGTACCCAGGCAATTTCCACTATCCTATGCTTCTAACAGGCATAACAAGGAATAACACACAAATCACAACATCCCCCAATCTTAACCCATTTCTCAGTGGGCCCCTTTCCCCTGACACAATAAGCCTCTCCTATAAGGCTGATGGCATCAGTCTGTAAGGTATTGCACAGCTTGTGCCTTGGCAGCAACTTTCGGGCCTCTCAATAAGCACCTCTATGGGTCTGAAACCATTCTTGTGCTTGGGAAAAGCCTAAATGGTCTTCCGATTTGTGGCCTTGAAAAAAAATTATGTTTTTACGGTCGCAATTTGTTTTCACGCTTAGCTGTTTTCAGACCTCAAAAAAATGCCAGTTGAAGAACAAATTAGCTTTCAACCTCACTTACAGGCTCCCTGCCTCTTCCCCTGTGCTGTGTGTGAGGTTGTCAGTTAATTTTGTAAGCAATTTGTGTCTTTTTGAGGCCTCCGAACGGCTTCTGAGTTACGGGCTTGAAAAAAATGGCGGCCGTTAAAGCAGTAATTTTTTCAAAGTCTTACGGGCCTCGTGATGAGCGCCAAAGGGCTACGGCCTTCGACGCCTTTGGCACTCATTGCAAGCCTTTTTCTAAGTTGTTTGTGCCTTGCGATGAGTGCCTTTGGCGCTCATTGCGAGTCTTATTTTAAGTCTTACGTGCCTCGCTATGAGCGCCAAAGGTCTATGGCCTTTGGCTCTTATCATGGGCCACGCAGTAAGCGGCTTCGGAATCGTGCCTTCGGCTCCCATTGCGCATGTGCAAGCCTCTTACTTTTAACATAGCTTTACCGACAAACTTGCAATTACGACAACTATTATATGTGATATTTTATTGTTATTATTAAACACCGCAGAGGGAAGCAAATACATTTGACTTTGGATTTAAACCTCACGTTTAAATTGTTAAAAGAGGACAAAATAAGCTCTAAGTTCTAAGCCCTTTGTTTCTATGGAAATTGTTGGGTGCACTTTCTTGGGTCAGGGGAATACAAAAAGTTGCAGGTGAGTGTATTATATGATCCTGATTCCAAATTTTATCCTCTGCTTAGTCCAAGTATCGATCAACATTCTTTACATCCAGAACAATGTCCTAACTAGCTGGATTTTCACAATTTCTGATCCAGCTGACCATATTCTGACACCAAAATACCAGATTATTTGGTACATAAGTGCATATGCTATATTAAAATAATATATAGTGCATGCATTATAATTGTTAAGAATTAAGAAGAATCATTAGGTGGTCCAACAAGACCCTTAGCATTAACCAAATGGTCCACAAAGAACATAGGCCCTATGCTAATCCCTGAAAAATCTATTACTAGACATGACCAATAGTCATGATGTGGCCTTTCACGATTACAACAGACTAATGTTCAGTCAGAGCACACAATCAAGGATGACATGTGTCAGCAATGCATTAGGAAATGCATGGTTTGATAAACACATTTTAATTGAGCTATGCAAGTCAAAAGGCTTATTAGCATAGGTAGTAAGTGAATATAAACACAGTCATGTTCATTTTAAAAATAAGGATATATATGTATATATATATATATATATATATATATATATGTGAGATCAATCTTGAGGAGGAATGATAAACAGATGATAGCCACTCTGTAAATATATTAATTACATTCTTTGGTTACACTGCATGGAGATGACAAACTAGCCTTAATTGTTCTTCATTTTACCTAAAATTGATGAAATAAGGTTGTTCAGTAAGAGATATAATTAAATGCAAAATGTGCACTTCACCATCTCTTGTCAAAAGCATTCCTCAGTGACCATCATTTGCTGATATGATAATAATAACCATGTGTCCACAGAGAAGAGGATATAAAAGAGGATTATAGACTATGTGATGCTGGATAACTACAGGTTTTCAAATTCTATATATCTCATTATCTATGATGATCTCTGTAACACACACCTAGCGTTAGAAATTACCAGCTTTAATATAAGGCTGAAAGGCTATCTATATTCGTTCTTTTCTTCACTAAGTTGGAGGTTACACTCTGATTAGTGGATAGATTTGCCGAATGAACACAAGATGGCGCTGGTCTTCACTAAGCCCAGGTTTATCCAGAGAATTAACAGAAGATCATATATGGTATTCTTGAGAACGCATGGGTGGGGGTGTAACTTTGAGAATCGGATATCTCCTTAGGCATGACTATGCATTTATATTGCTGATTATATTCACTGGGTTTTGTTCATTTAAAAAAAAAAAAATTTGCAGCCCACTATCTCCTCCTCTTGCCATTTTCAGGGCTCCTGTGCCACCACACCTTTTCTCTCTTCCATGATGAGGAGGGGTTGGAGGGGGGTGGTCTGTCAAATGGTGGTGGCTGGGTTGGCGCAGGTGTGTTAGAGGCAAATAGGGAAAGGAGGAGGGGACAGCCATGGCTTCAGAAATTGACTGCAGTCCAATCAAAAGAGTAATTTCAAATGACAGATTCCAGCGTGCACCACTTTAGGTCTATATGTGTGTTCCTCGGCTCCCTCTGGTTCTGGTTCTGCATTTCATTGAAACGCATTTGTAGGAAATGCCCCTCCTCTTCTCCCTATTTGCACTCCTCTGGATATCGTTGGAAGTGGTCAACTTGTCTCTCAGGAGCTACATTTCCTCCAGGAGGGATTTCTGCTGGTTTTACAAAGGTCTTAAAAGTGGTTCCAGTGAGGCATGAACATATGCTATGGCTTTTGGAACAGTGGTTTGCTTACTATGACTGAAAGTCCTGAGATGTGCTGGGCATACACGTGGCAACAGAAGGCGGAAGCGTTGTTGTTGGTTATGGTGTTGGCAGAGTGGGGAGGTGCTGAGGATCCAGGGTGGTGACTGCTGGGGGTGATGGTGGGCCTTTTGTATGTTGTGTCACAGAGGTTTTTGGAGGTATTGTTGGAGGTGCTGGAAGGGACTCTCCTGTAGGACTCTCTGGCCAAGTCCAACTGTGAGGATAATGCAGCCACGCCCTCAGATGTTTGAGCTGCCTCCTGTGCTACCTCTTCCAATGGTTCCACAGTGGTGGAAGTGTAATCGGGTTTATCAACATCCTCCTCCCTTTCTTCCCAAGGAGTTACTACTACTGTGTGTATTAAAGTGGCTGATGTTCATTTCCTGGCTCCTGAAATGAGAGAATGACCTGTGAGTTGATGATCTTATCTAATCATGTGATCGCAGTGTGGTCATAGATTTATACTAATGTATAAAATGTGAGAATGTTTATTTACATATTATGATTGGCAGTAGCTATTCTATTGCCAAGATGATCACTGAGTTATTTGATTTTGTAAGATTGTTTGTGGCTCTTGTCAAGAAAACTGATTCTGCTGTGGTCTGCCACCTACACCTCTTGAAGACACTTGCTCAGTTGAACTTGCTGTGCAGTGTGTTATACTGACCATTCAGTAAACATCTCTCAGCAATAGTTGTTAACATGCTGCTGAGTCATTGTCCCTGATAGGCTTGTACATTACAGTGTACATGCAGCCCTACTGAGACAGTATTTGCATATGCTACAGTGGGCAGACCCATACAGGGACTGCATTGTTATGTTTTAGCATTTAAAATGATTCTTTGCATGGGTAAACAGTGTTCATTGTAATGTAAATTATATGAAACACACTTGTATCTGTCCACTTATGTGAGTAATATTTGAGCATCCATATGTATCCATTTTACATATATTCCTTTCAATAGTTGTACAATATTTATATTTTATGTGTGTTATCTATGTGTGTGTGGTGTAGATGTATGTGTATATTATGGTATGGTGCTGTATGAGATATTCACCTTGTTGGGTACATTGATCCTGCGTATCCAACAGGCCTGTTAGTCCTACGATCACAGCAGGTGAGATACATTCCCTTAGCATCCTCTGCCACTGGTTGTATTGTATGTTGACTGGGGGCCACCACTGTTGGCTCTGGCTGCCCTGGCCTCCTCCTCCAACTTCTTCTTCACTGTTGCCCGGCTGTCATCATATTTATGCCTCATTGTCTTGACATCCCTTATGTAAGACATCAGAGCAGTGACCCTTCTCCGCACCTGTAATCTCTCCCCTGGCCATGAATTCCCTACCATCACAGATTAAATAGTAGTAAACACGTTATCTCCTCAAGGAAAATAATCATCTCAACATAGGAGTAATTGGGGGCCTTGTGCCTGACTGCAGCCTCTTGCCCTCCTGTGTATATTTTGTTATTCTATGTGTGTGTATATCATCTATTATTAGTATTAAAGAATTCAAGTGTGATATAAATTACCTTGATATAATGCAAACAAAACACCAAAAAGTTCCTAGTCTCTTTCGCTCCAAAACCCTTCCAACTCCTGAGACCTACATGATTCCTTGCTCAGTTTCAACACAGTCTAATTGTGAGCCTTTGGACAAGCCTTTTAAAGGCTGTACAGTTCTGATTGGTTCCTATGGCTGCTCCACAGCCGTTACTTGTGTTTAATGGTTTTGGCGTGTGCCCTAAATCCCAGCCCCTTCACAGATATATCGGAAACTTGGTTTAGGGATGTCGGCTGAGTAACGTATTGCTTTACATCAACATGTTACGTAGGGGAAAAGCTCCTGCAGACAATTTTCGACAGTGCCCTAACTTAGAGCACTTGATTTACATGGAAGCCCTGGTCGGCTTTTAAGAGGTGCACTGGAAAAAAGTTTAGGAAACACTGACATAGACGGTCTATGGTATATTGCTGTGGATTTAATACAAGTGTGTCTTGTGTGAAACATTAGATAAAAGTCATTGTAACCACCAACTGTAAACAAAAACCCTAGAGAAGATGTACTTTGACCCTCTATTTTCACTGCAAAGCAAAACAGATATCTTACATTTAATCATTTACTTAACGTGCATATTAAAAAGGAAACCTTACTCATACTAACGGGAATTATTTTTCCTGATTAATCCATCCATAACAGCACATAATCTCCCGGATGTACTAAAGAGAGAAATGTCTCTTGTAGAATGTCACCATGCTGGGACTCCGACTTCAGCAGGTCACCTCTAGGACACCTTGCATCCCTCTTCACATTCAGCACTAGATATGACAAAATAATACCTTACCAGTCCTAGAGGTGACTTGCTGTGCAGAATACTCACCTAACGTCAATGTGTCAGGGTATATACAGCTCTCTCTCTGTCTCCCTATATATTCTGTCACTGTGCCAATGCAGGCACGGAGTGGGAGGGATGCAAGAGATGCGATGCGCGCAGATGTCATGTGCTTTTTTTTGGAGTTCATGCGTGCACGCGCATGCGTTGCCGCGCATTACTCAGGCGCACTGAAATCGTGCTACCAGGGAGTCGTGCCACCCATCAATGCTATGATATCCTGTGAGGCATATGCATTACAATTTGACATCTTCAGGACTTTCCTAGCACTTCACCCTTTAGAACATGTGGCCTATGATCTCACTGGAAAACTAACTGCAAACCAACTCTAGGGAATTACCGCTTTATGAAAATGTATTGTTATATTAGTAATGACAATTTTTGGGCTTTATGGTGCTGTAATTTTCTTTTTTTTTTTTTTGTAATGGTTAGAATAGATACATACATTATATCTATCTATCTATCTATCTATCTATCTATCTATCTATCTATCTATCTATCATTAAACTTATGGTGGGCTGAAGAGTGATAGAAGGCCGCCACCGTATAGAGTGCAGTAGTACAGAAAATGAGTAGTATTCATTCTATTTGAATGTTAATAAACTGGACTCCTGCTCAAGTTTCTCAGAAATACAGCGAATGCACCTCACTCTAGGAAACTGGACAGGGGCATGCAAATGAGACCACAATGCAATCTCACTCTATTAATCCAAAAACACTATGCACATGGCTCATTTTAGGTATATGTGCGCTGTATTAAACTGCTTTAAGCATAGCACAGGATAGATTATGCACAAACCACGAGACCTATCCACAGACAGCATTGTTTCGATCTGCATGGTTCCGGGTTTGTGAGGTAGATTTTTGTAGAGAGTTGTGCACTACAACAATCATTTTACTTATGGTGGACTGAAGAGTGATGTACAGTAGTACAGAAAATTAATAGTACATTTGTGATTCTTCTGTCTTTCTGAGACACTTGAGCAAGAAATAAGTCTTTTAACTTATTTTTTTAGACATTCAAATGGAATCATAAATGTATTATTAATTTCCTGTACTACTATATAAATATATATACAGTAGACTCTCAGTTATACGGCAACCACGGGGATTGGTAGATGCCGGATAAATTTAGTTTCTGGTTACTTGAGAGTTACTATTAAGAGGCTTAGATTAGCACATAGGATGCTGTATATTGGTCAGTGAGGACTGTTCTAGCAGCAGCAGCTTTCACTCCTCAGTTACTGCATTTATATATCTGGTATACATCTACTAGTGTGTCTGCTCTATTACTCACTCTCGGTCTCCCTGCTTGGGTACAGTTTCCCAGCTTTGTTCATAAACCTCTTGTCTTTGTGCCCAGCCTCTAGAGCTGCCAGTGCTGCTACATGTACACAGCACAGAGCATGGTCCCAGACTCCTCTCCTCCCCCTGTCCCTGCTCAACTTTGTTACAAGCAGCTGGTCTCACACAGGCAGTCTCTATCAGTCACTGAGCTCTACAGGTCGTGAAAGGACTATAAAGGTGCAATGCTGTAAAAATGCATACAAAACAATTAAATCCTAATGCGTTTCAGCTGCTTCCCCTTTTCTGCCTCTGCATATTTCCCCTTTCTTTATCTCCCTCTAAAAAAAAAAAAAATACATAAATAAATAAATAAGTAACCGTATTCCTTGGAATTCTGAGCAGAAAATAAATCTTTTTCTCTCCAGATGCTCAGTCTCTGTGCTCTCTCGGCGTCCTACCCAGTCGCTCTAACCAGATGCTCAGTCTCGATGCTCTCTCGGCGCTCTATGCCGGCGTCCAGTTTAAGCGCACCATCCAGGCACCCAGTCTTGGTGCTCTATCCAGTCGCTCTATCCAGTCTCTCTATCCAGGCACCCAGTCTTTGCGGTTTATCCAGGCTCGCTACACCAGTCACTTAGTCACAGGTGCTCAGCGCCCTACCCAGTCGCGCTACACCAGTCGCGCTACACCAGTCACTTAGTCTCAGGTGCTCAGCTCGCTACACCAGTCGCGCTACACCAGTCGCGCTACACCAGTCACTTAGTCTCAGGTGCTCAGCGTCCTACCCAGTCGCTCTACACCAGGTGCTCTACACCAGTCACTTAGTCTCCAGCGCTTTGCACCCTACCCAGTCGCTCTACACTAATCGCTTTACACCAGTCACTTAGTCTCTGGCGCTCTGCACCCTACCCAGTCGCTTCACACCAGTTTATCTACACCAGTTACTTAGTCTCCGGCGCTCTGCGCCCTACCCAGTCGCTCCGCACCAGTTGCTCCGTCTAAGGTGCTCTGCGCCCTACCAGACACTCTACACCAGTCGCTCTACACCAGTCGCTCATGCCATCCCTCGCCTCATTCATGTACTCACCCCCTTTTTGGCCTTTCCTACCCAGTCGTGCTACACCAGTCGCGCTACACCAGTCACTTAGTCTCAGGTGCTCAGCGCCCTACCCAGTCGCGCTACACCAGTCGCGCTACACCAGTCACGCTACAACAGCCACTTAGTCTGAGGTGCTCAGCGCCCTACCCAGTCGCGCTACACCAGTCGCGCTACACCAGTCACGCTACACCAGTCACTTAGTCTCAGGTGCTCAGCTCGCTACACCAGTCGCGCTACACCAGTCGCGCTACACCAGTCACTTAGTCTGAGGTGCTCAGCGCCCTACCCAGTCGTGCTACACCAGTCGCGCTACACCAGTCACGCTACACCAGTCACATAGTCTCAGGTGCTCAGCTCGCTACACCAGTCGAGCTACACCAGTCGACCTACACCAGTCGCGCTACACCAGTCACTTAGTCTCAGGTGCTCAGCGTCCTACCCAGTCGCTCAGCACCAGTTGCTCCGTCTAAGGTGCTCTGCGCCCTACCAGACACTCTACACCAGTCGCTCTACACCAGTCGCTCATGCCATCCCTCGCCTCATTCATGTACTCACCACCTTTTTGGCCTTTGCAACCCACTAAATCACCCTACACCTTCAGCCATCCACAATTAAAACCTATCCCACAGGAGCCCAATTCCACCTCTCCTATTCTCTCCCCAGTCAAACTCTCAAAGCCTCACTAGAACCTCTGAACCTACCAAAACCGCCACGTCTCCCCATCGATAGCTACCTTTCCAAGTAGATCATTACGTACCTTTCACCAAACCCATTTGGCAACGTCATATCCCTTACTATATCAGCCGCCTCAATAATGGCCTTTTTGGATTCCTATGTCCAAACGTATGCACCGCATCCCAATCTCAATCTGTATACCTTACCCAACAGGACAAAGACATCAAAGACACATGCCAAATCACCCTATCATTCACTAACACCAGCCGCACTCCAGTAACCATAACCTACTATCCTAACACAGACCCACAGTGCCTAGACACCACTCTTCACATCTCCATTTAGCATAACACCACAAACCAAGCCTTCACCAATTACTAAGCATCTCAAGCTACTATCTACACCCACACTCACACTCACCCACTACATCAGACTAGTCCTCGCCCGCCTAAGCCAGAACCCCTTTAACTACTTGGGCCACTCCTTCAGAAACGGAGCAGCCTAATGAGCTTCACGTAATAAAACACCCGTGCATATCTTAAAATCCTTTGGACGGCGGAAAACCAACTGCTATGCCAGATACATATCTGACCCAAAAGAGAAGCTCCAAACAGCTTACTCAATAAATGTCTAGACAATTTTTGGCCCTTTTTTCAGGCCAAAATGATGTAGCTTTGGCCACACACCAGCTACCAGGGGAAATGGGCCCTACTACAAATAATCAGGTGAACACCCCACTGTCTTCATCAAGCACGCTGACAGTCAACCCACCTACCTCTCCCCTTTTTTCACAACACTCCTTTCTATACCTTGGCCCTCTTTTTAGGCCAAGATGACCACCAGCTACCAGGGGAGAGGGTCCTTACTACAAATTTATATATATACTAGCGAATTGCCCATCAAAAAATGACGGCAATAAAATTTTAAGTTAGCTAATGCTGTTTGGTGTATAATAATGAAATAAATAATGCATTAATAAATGAATATACTTTACCTATTTTGAAGTAATATATGCAGGAAGCATTCTGTTGAAGAGCTGACAATCTGTTTTGATGTTGCTGAAGGTGTGGAGCTGCTGTGTAAGCGTGATGAATGTGTGCTTCGCGAGGGCCGCGGCTCGCTGCTCGAGCCCGCAAGCATTAGCAACAACTCGTACGCTCACAACTATATATGTGATATATATATATATATAGTTTGATAGTTTTAATACAGTATCATTCCTCTATTTATATACAGATGCACGTTTTAGTTAAAGGACCCACTGTAGATTGGTAAAGTCTTCACATGCTGAAGGCATGCAAAGTGTGTAACAAAGTAACAATACCAACCATGCAAGACAGTATCATGAAAGCAGTGTTTGAGAATATCCTATCATATATATATATAGTTGTGGTAGTTACGATTTGTCAGTCACGCTATGTTAAAAATTACAGGCTTGCGCATGCGCACCGAGCACCGAAGGCGCTCATTGCAGGCCTTGCGATGAGCGCCAAAAGCACTCATCGCGAGGCCCACAATGAGCGTTGAGGCCCACAAGACTTTGACATTTTGAAATGACTGACGTTCGCAAGACTTTGAAAAAGGCTTGCAATGAGCAACGAAGGCTCTCAGTGCGAGGACCGCAAGACTTTTGAAAAAGCTGCCAATGAGCGCTGAAGCCCGCAAGACTTTGAAAAAGAAATTTTTTGTAATCCCGTAACTCCGAAGCAATTCTGGGGTCCCCAAAATATCCCAATAGATTACCAAATTACCTTAAAGCTAATTTGCTATTCAGTTGGAGGTTTTTGAAAAAAACAGAAAACGTCTATGCGAGAAAAACAATGGCGGCTGTAAAGACGTAATTTTTTTTCAAGCCAGTAAATCAGAAACACATTTCGGGCTTGGGGAAATCGATCTATTTCCCAAGCACGAAAATGGTTTAGCGCACAAAGAAGGGAGAAGGAGGAGAAAGACACAGGGAAGGGAGAGGAGCGAGAGGGTGAAAAGATACACAGGGGTGAGGGGGGGGGGGGGAAGAGACACAGGGGAGAGAAATAAGTGGATAAAAACCAAAGGGCAAGGAGAGGGGACAAAGAGACAGCAGTAGGGAGAGAGGGGAAAGCAGACACATGGAAGGGAAACAGGGGGGGAAGAGACACAAAGGTCTGAGAGTGGATAGAGATTTGCAATGAGCACCAAGGGCGGTCATTGCTGACCTCGCAATGAGCGCCCAAAAAAATTCTGAATGACGCCTGCAATGATCAAAGTTGCTCATTGTGGGCTTGCGATGAGCGCCAAAGGTACTCATCGCGAGGACCGTAAAGTAGAGGGGGAGAGGCTCGCAATGAGCACCAAAGGCGCTCATTGCAAGTCACGCGATGAGCGCCGAAGGCGCTCATCGCAAGGCCTGCAAGTTAGAGGGGGGAGGGACAGGCTTTACATTTTATTGCCGTCATTTTTGACGGGCAAGTCGCTAGTATTTAAATAACTGTGATTGTGTCACAGTCCTTCCAAGGTTCTAATCCTTTTACAAACAAAGACAAATTGTCTATCATCATAAACACAAAACGTAGGACAATTGTTAAAAATGTAAAGCTGTAATTATTTATTTTAAACTATATAAAACTATTGTGCACATTATCAAGTAAAGTTTTTTCAAAACAGCATACTATAAATATGACACTTCAGTGATTCCTCAATACTGGGATGCAAGAGCACTTACGGTTATTTTAACAAAAAGACACACAAACCCCACCCACGCTAATAAGAATTTACGGATCACTCGCAAATAAGGGCAGTGCCGTAATTGAGAAAGCAGAAGAAAGATTTACATGTACCAAAGACCACTACAAAAAGCAGGATTGCCTAGGAACAAACACTCTAATGCATTGTCTATAAATATATCATATTTTAACACAAAATAAACACATCTTTATTTATTGAACCTATAAATACAAGTGTGAAATCTTTTTAATATCAAAATATATTAATAAATAAAAAACTCTTACTTTATATATATATATATATATCTGTTCCTTGCTGTAGCTAGTTACGGGCAGTTATACTGCACTTTCCACTCATTAAAAGATTTATGATGTTCACCTTCCCTATTGGCTCCTAGGGCCCTGTATCATCCGTAAAGGTTGGTTTGGCTGCTCCTTCACAGGTATCTATTGCAGCCACAGAGCAGGATTTACGGCTGCGCACTGAGTGTCCTAATCTAGGGGAGTAAATTATTTGAATTAGTGTGGAATTTAAGGAAAAAAAGCATCCACAGACTTTTTACTGTATTTCCATAAATTAGAGCAGCAGATTAGCATAGGGCTCATTTACAGTAAACATTTGTTTACTTTAGATGAATGATTAAACAAGTTAACCTAACAGATTAATGAATAAGCATATGGACACGGTTTGGATTGATAATTGAAAAGTGAAGGTGGACTTTGATACAGATGCCTCTATGATGAGATTACGTTTTTATACCAAATTGCTGTCCATTTTTATTTTTACGGAAAAATGAGAAACATACAGTTGAAGATAATTTAGTAAATACAACTGTAAGATTACATGAATGAGACTGCTGTAATATTGATCTGGATTTCTTCACTGTGCTGCTGTTGGTTACAAAAGGTTCTTGGATGCAGTTTTTCTATTGGTTAGTACGAGATGCCTATATAAGCACCTCAAGGGGGGGGGGTTAAGAAAACCATTTTTTTATAAAATAAATAGGTAAGTACATAGAATGAATCAATGTAATGTGTTTCTGATATAACAGTATGTGTTAAATTAGAAACAGGAAAATTTCCATATACCATTAAGGTATAAACATACGAAAGATAAGAGAGCTCGGCCCTTTCCTGTTATGGTTACGGCACCTGTCTGCTGCTGCAGTGCAGTGACCAACCGCTAGATGGCGCTGCCGATATTCCAGTGTTTTATATATATATATATATATATATATATATATATATATATATATATATATATACTAGCGACTTGGCCGTCAAAAATTACAGCAATAAAATTTGAAGCCTAGCAATGCTGTTTGCTACACAACGTGAGTCTCTCCCCCCTCTAACTTGTGGGCCTCACGATGAAGGCCTTTTGCGCTCATTTTGAGCCTCTCCCCCCCCTCTATTTTATGGCGACGCTCATGGCAGACTTTGGCCAACCCGCAACTTTCGTGCCCAACAATGATCGCCTTCGGAGTTTATTGCGAGCCTCTCCCCCCCTCTACTCTACAAGCCTCACGATGAGCGCCTGTTTTTGTCAGCATATGTTCAGACTTCTAATGGTATGTTCGTCTGCATTGTGTGTAACAGTTAAAGGATCTAATGTAAAGTATACAGTAAAAATGAAAACAAATCACTATTTTCCCTTATTTTGATCTCTGTATTTTTACCAAAATAAATACAAAATTAAATAAAATGCTAAAAAATATGTTTAGGTTTACATATATTTATGACCAATACAGGGCAAAAATTGTCAAGACCACACATTTTGACACTACCCATGGGCAATCAAATCTATTAACAAAGAAACCCAAGCCAACCCGTGTTTTGATACTCCCACTGTGGGCAAAATAATAGTTCTTTCACTTTCCATACACCAATTGGTGCATTAATAAAATAATACTTTAAAAAATATTTTATTTCTCCTCTTGGGCAAAAACTTTTCACACCAAATAAAGATTTATAGTAGAGGAAGGGGTCCTGAACAAAAAAACTCTGAAAGCCCTATTAGTGAGGTAGGAGGAGAGCCAAGTCGGAGTTTTGTACCAGATACATTACTGTGACAATAGTTTAGCAGGAGAGTCTGATCACCAGAGTCAAAGGCAGCAGATAGGTGAAGCAGTATAAGGAGGACCTTGTTATGTTGCCCTGTAGAAATCATCCATTATCTTTGTCAGATCTGTTTCAATGGAATAAGAGGAGAGCAAACCAGACTGTAGAGGGTTAAAGTCGAAAAAATTTAGTAAACGTGAAAAGACCAATCATTCCTGAAGTGGAGGCAAAAGGAAGCAGGGTTACGGGGTGATACTTAGAGAGATAGGTAGGATCAATGAAGCTCTTTTGAGTATAAACATGACCATGACATATTTGAAGGATGGTTTGAGTAAGTGGGAGGGAATAAAATCAAGTGGTAAGTTGAGGAGACTAGAGCACTCCCTCACACTCCCATCTTTCCTTAAACTCCAACTTTTTGCCTCGCTCTGTCAACATGGTCAATTGGATACTATTTACCATTCTCTTCTACTTGGATACTCGTAGCTCCTTAAGTGTCTCGTAAGTATTCTCGTAAAAGGTTTTCTTTGCTCTTAAGGGATGTTGAGTATAAACATAAGGATTTGTCTCACTGAGATCGAGACAAGGACAAGTAGGATGTTCAGTAACTCTTATGGGGGCCATGTAATCGTAAAAATGTCCCATAACAGGGAACAGTTCATGTGCCATGATCAATTGTAAGAGTTCGCTATGGGAGGATGGAATAACTACATTAGGGCGAACATGAAACTTTTCACATGCAAGATTTCTTATGGGACCCATGTAATCAAGCTCTTGATTAGCCTTACATAATCCTTTAGCTTTCATAAAAAATATGGTAAATACTTTCCTAAATAAAATGAATAGAACTGATCCAACCTTGATAATTCCATTTAGTTTAATACACTTCAATATGTAAAGCATATTGATCACCAAACATATCCAATGTCATTAAACTTGTGTAGAATAATCTGTGTGGTAGATTAGAGATAAATAGAACTATCTATCTATAGATGTATGTTCCTGTTTTTTAGCTCAGAGATTCAAGAAACATTATGTGGGGTTACTGGGAAAATAGCTATATTATATAATTATATACACAGGTATACAACGTATTTACAATTTTCATTGTATATATTCCCTGTACATACAGCATTTATCTGGGCTTATTAACATAAACATTAATACTGAAATGCATAAATGTATTTAGCAGGATTGAAGGGTTTTTGGCTAGGCATACCTTAGATGTAAATTTGGCACTGGGAGTGATCATGGGTAAACACCGGATCTATGTTCAGTTCTACTGAAAGACTACCACAATATTGTGAAACCTATTAACAAAATTAGATTTAAGTGCAAGTAACAGCATTACTCTTCCAAGTAACAATCAAAGGAACGCAAATCAAGCATTTGACATGTACAGCTGAGAGTAATTGTATATAATAATAAAGAGCAAATTTATATATTTGTGTATGTTTTTAAAAAAAATCTCATTAACAACACTGGTTCTTCAAAAGAGCATAATGTAAAAAAATCAATGTAAAATAAACCTTTTCATATAATGTAATATAATGGGAAGTCATGTTCCAGGCCCCACTCACAATTGAAAGTAATATAATATTATTATATTTAAAGCTTTGAAATCAATGCTTTGAGTGTTATAACAGCATTTTTATGAACATAAATCAGTTAAATGTAATATTGGTTAAAATAATCAAACTTAATTTAATTTGAAAAAAATATATATATTTGTACGTTTACTTTGATATATTCTAAGTCCAGACTGAGAGTTTTTGGTAGGGTCCCTGTACAGATCTTTTTTTAACAATTGAAAATGAGATCAGGGGGATTATTACCCTCCTCTCCAATAGCTTGGGCCTCATCTGCACCAGACATCTTGCCACTGCGACACTTTAAATTGAATGAACCATCTCTTGCTTCCTAAAAAATGTCTCATCCCCACTCTGTTTTAACTACACATCTCTTACTAGACTTGCAGTCTCACTAAATTGGGACTACGTTTTAAAAAACAAATTTACGGGTTATGGGTATTAAATTAGCCCTGTGACGTAGCTTGCAGAGGACTTGCGTGTTAACACGCAGGACGGCCAAGAATAGGCTACGTGTTGAGCAACGTTGAACTTTGCGGCCGTAAATCCTTTGATCTGTCAAGCCCGTAACCGATATGTTTTCAATTTAACTATTAAATTGCAATGTAGTTACTCGCGAGCAAGCCCGTAACATGCAAATGGAGCCCAAAGGCTAACTTGTGCTGAAGAAGACCCACAAGTGGGTAAAGTCTAATAATTAGCACTTGTAAATTAAATAAAAACTCACTACTGTACATTTATTAAAAGGCAAAGTGATGTTAGGTTTTAGAATGAATAGCACAACATTCTCTAGCCCGCATATCGGCCCCCGAAAAATACTTTACTTAATGTTTATATTTTGTGTTATATCGATCCAATGCAATCAATGTGTTACGACATATTCTGTAACACGCATGTAATAGAATATCATATTTACGGCTTTTTTAATATTGCATTAATCTGAAATGTGGGTCCCATCGCAAACTGTACTTAAAGCCCGTAGGACTTTGAAATCTACCCTCCCCTTTTTCAGTGATAGCTCCGTCTGAACCCGTAATTACAGTCTACACAAATTGATCATCCTCATGGCCACAAATCCATCATTCTATGAACGAGCTACGATTTTCGTCTCAAACCCGTAGCTCACAGTCCCTTCCAATTTAATAGCAACTTAACTCTGCCAAATTTGAAGCACGCAGCCCTTACGAGCTTCACGTAGGACTTAAGAGGCTCCAATTTAATGAAGCTGTTATTTTTTATTTTAATCAACAATTTTTATTAATTCTCACAAATTAACACTGTAAAATGGTGGGCCAACAATAATACACCAACAAGCAAACATGTGGCCACACCATCACTGATTGGTTTAGATGGTGAATGGGGATAAGCTCTCATTTCTGATTGGTTTAGATGGTGAATGGGGATAAGCTCTCATCCCTGATTGGCTGTCCTTTTTTTTACATCATGTCGGTATATATATTTGCATAATTGTAATTTGTACTTTTTTGGGTGGGGGGGGGGGTTGCTTCTGGTTTCAAACCTTTGATTTTGTGAATTGTTTCAAAACAAACTCTTGTAGACCCGGGGCTACCTGTTCCCATTAACACTACTGTTCTCCTTCTAGATCGCTACCTTGTTGTGGTGAAGGGGCTTGTGTACTTCAATGAAGCTGTGAGTTATATCATGTAGGGTCACCCAAGTTGGGCAGGTCATAGCAAAAAGGTCACACACATCACAGTCCACTGGAGAAAAAAAATGACAACCCACTCCACTATATTTGCCAGGAAAACCATATGAATAAGCGCAACTAAAAACACAGATGTCTGCGTCCATATGGTCACAGAGAGTCAGTCATGACTGAAGGACTGAACAACAACAAACACTACTGTTAGGGTGCCATCTAGTTATGTTATAAACCTTTATGGTCATTTATATTTTTAAGAAATGAAAGCACCGAAACTTTAGAGGAACACACATTCAAAATCTTAATATGAGGACAGGTTATATAAAAACATTAAGAATGGAGCCTCTTTAATATAGTGTTATTGAAAAAAAGGTTTGGAGATGGGTATAGGACCCTTGCAGGGACTGAAATCAATGTACTAATAAATTAGGCAAGTTTCCCTTCTATCACTCTATACAGTAATAGCCAGAGTGGTGTAAGATAGAATTTTATATTTTATTTTTTTTATTCCTGTGCAATGTAGTAGGGTGTGGAGAATAAGAAAGGGCTCCGTGCAGATCATTATAGGGGCCCAAGATTACCTGTTGTTTCAGTAGCATAATCAACCATAGAAACATAGGTTTGACAGCAGATAAGAACAAAAGACCTATCTAGTCGGCCAATTATATCTACTTAAATGTTTGCCTTAATTAAGCCTTAATCTCATCCCAGACATGCTTAAATGTCTTAATGTGTTTGTCTCTACTACTTACACTGGAAGGCTATTCCACTTATTTGGTACACTTTTTGTAAAGTAGTACTTTCTCACATTACCACTAAATCTTCAAATCCCCTCTTATTCTTTTGTTCCTGTTTTCTGAAGGATACTTCCGTCCAGCACTGTATTAAATCTTCAGATATATTCCTATTACACCACTCCTCTCCCTTCTGTACTCTAAGCCAATGGTCCTCAACCTTTATGGAGCCGGGACCGACTGTCAATAACATGACATTTCTAAATATCCAAACCATTATTACCAGATCAGTTCTTCAATAATCTATCCATCATTTCCTCACGGAGGACCAGCAGATGAGGTCTCAATGATATGGAGCAAAGTTATTTTTTTCGTTCTTTAAACATTACCAAAGTTGTGTTTTGCGTGAACATTTTTTCAAGAAAAATCTGTTTAAACATCATTGAAATTAACAGGTAAGTAATTTCAATGATTTAATTGGCAGACAACCATGACTCATACATCTATATTACTGCTCATTGGCTGACAGAGACAAGCCCCCAGATCAGTTAAACATTTTAATGAGTTTTTTACTGCTTTGAGGGCAACATTTGTAAAAAAAGAAATGTCTCTTTAAGCCTACAAAGTCTTTCCTTTTAAGGTTTGTCTTGTCTTTAACCTTTTTAATCTGAGACTGTTTTTACCTTGCAATGATCCCGGGGACCAGTTTTGAGATCCAAAACATTTTTTTACATTTCTACATGTCACAAAACTTCATTTTTGCACTGACCTAAATAGAGTACATTGTAACTGCAAAAATGTTCATCAACAATCTATCTATAATTAGGACTAATGGTGGGAATATATTTATAGTGTAAACCTCTCCATGTACTTCTTTGTTACAGAGGACTGACAGATAAGGTAGGACCAGCTACCTGGGTGCGGCCCTCCGGACCGAGTTTGGACACCCCTGAGACCATACACTATTTAAGTTACTCTCTTTTGAATTGTTTCTATTTTGCTAATATCCTTTTGGAGGTGAATTCCAATAGTGATATATGCATGTTTGTGTTGTTAAGTCATATCCAACTCTCTGTGACCTCATGGACTGCAACACACCATGCTAACCCACTTGGTTTCATGGCAGAGATACTGGAGTGGGTTGCCAGTTCCTTCTCCAGTGGGTCACAGCATACAGCTCTTGGTATTCCTCAGTGGTCTCCTGTCCAAGTACTGACTGGGCCCAACCCTGCATGGCTTCAGGGTGGTGTGACCTCTTATTTCTCTGACTGGAATCAAATCCTAACCACTGGACCACCAGGGAACACAGAGCCATTATTACCTCTCTTTTTCTGAAGCTAATTCCTCTGCCAATATAACCATACATTGTATTGGATTTTGTTCTTCTTTATCCGCCCACTGAAGGCTGGGTTGTGAGATGTATATCACAACACCTATTTATATATTAGTCTTCAGTTGCTTATATTCATTACATGTCTCCCATTCTTCAACACCTCTGTTCTGTTAATTAGAAATATTTTGATTTATTGTTTCACACTAGATTATAACTTACTTATGTGTTGTTCATTTTTGGCATATTTCACACTTTGAGTAATTGGAACATCTATAATTTAGTCCAAGAAACTCAACAGATCTTGACAGTTCCTTCCAGCGGTCTCATTGTATAACCTTTATATAATCTGTGACCCTTCTTCAATGAAAGAATACTTGGCCATACTAAAGAACCACTGTGATCATCATTTTAAAATGTACTCTTTTCAAGAAATTCCCTTGAAAAAGTGCAACATTTTTAGAATGTATATAAAAAAAAAAAACATCTTCTTGTGTGCTTCTGAAGATCTGTTTTCCCTAACCAAGAGACTTTCAGATTCTAAAGGCACTTGTGTCAGAAGAACCATTCAGTTTCACATTATGTAGCCAATTCACAGCTGAACTAGAGACAGTTCCATTTGTTATCCTGCAGTGACCTCTTGTGGCCAGTTAAGTATATTATTTTTTCTTTGTTTGCGTGTTCCCACTCTTTTTCTCTATAGATGACTTCTATAGATCCACCCCAAGGTGGGCAAGCCAAGCCCACAGTTTTCCCTGCCTCCTAATTGGCTCTTTATGGACCAATCAACTGGATACCCCCAGAGGCACATCTGATTATGGACAGTTCTAATCTGGGCAGAGAGTTAGCTTATGTTCAGTCCACAAACATGTAAATCCTTTATGCTAAAATTGTATAAATACAATGCCTGTAACCAGATATAAACATGCTCTTCTTGGGACATATAGACAATCGTGTGTTTCATTTAGAGGGAAGACTTCTGAGCTAAAATCACTTTGCAGCCCTGAATCTCTATTCCTCTCTTGGGAAAAGGGATTGAACACTGGATTGGGAATCTGCTGGGTAGGATTGGTCACCTTGGCGTTTTCAAGCCCACGGAAGAAGCAGATGATACAGGTTAGCTGATCCAGTGGGCTCCTGAGCTGATGATCCTGATCTGGCCACCAGGCACAGAGAGGCCCATTCATAAGACGATAGTCTGAGATGTGGATTTCTGCAGCCAAAGACAGGAATTTCTGGAGCAGAATATCGCCCCCTCTCTGGGATCTTCACATGACTCTACCATTTTGAGTTTTTCCCGATCAACTTTCTGAGGCGAAAAGAGGCTTTGAAGGCAAAGGAATATTCTATCTACAGTTATGATGTAACAGAGGTACATGTTGCTTTGGCACCTATGCTATAGCATAATTACATATAGTTTTCCCAACAGGGATGAGTACTTCCTAACAAATCCTCCTACCAAAGCATTTGAAACTGAACAGGTTAGTCTCCCACCAATGTGGTTTCCATAACTTTTGTGCATTCCTTCAGAGTTTGTAAATAATTTGCAGTTGGTGTTGTTCAGTCCTTCAATCGTGTCCAAGTCTCAGTGACTTTGCAGAAATACTGGAGAGGTTTGACAGATCATTCTTCAGTGGACCACGATTTGTCTGACCTATTACCTGCCCATCATGGTATAGCTCACAGTTTCCCTGAAATATACAAGCCCCTTCACAATGACAAGGTAGCTATCTAGAAGTGGAAATAGTAGTATAAACCTATAAAATAAAATAAAAATGCATTATATACATACTGTATAACATCTATAATGATCAAGGATATCGGGATGTAGTTTAAATAGAAAGTTGGCTTTAGGGAGTTTGGCTTGCTGCAGATAGTTTTAAAATCCACAGGACGACGACTCAACTTGCATGGAACCAAGAGACCATCTTTAAAACTTTACAACACTTTTGCAGTTTTTCTTCTGGATCACGTATAAACTGCTTGATAAACCAATTAATTATTTTTCTACATGTATTAAACGTTCCTGCTATTTAGCACGATGAGTTGTACAATAAAATACAGTATTTATTCTGTAGGCAGTTTTTTTATGTAGTTTAATATTATCCTTTGAGCAGAAAGATATATGGATATCTGGACACAAGAATTCTATTTCAGGACCAATGATTCTGGGGTTATTATTTTAAGATCATAAATAAAAACTGATTAAAGAAAATAAAACAAAATAAAATAAAATAAAAGCCATATCCAGGAGCGTCAGCAACTTCTATCCATATATATCAGGGTTCGATAACCTTTTAATACCCACAACGACTTTTGATGGTAACATTTCCTTACCGCCCACCGGTGTTGCAGTAACTCAATTAACCCTAGTTACATAAATCATATGACCCTAGCTATGTATCACCCTGCACTTACTAGATAGTGATCCGGCCCTGACTGCTGTCCCTAGGCTCTCCCACCAGCTCTCCAACCAGACAAGCATATCTTGGACATGTGGTATCACTCGTCAGCCACGCCACCTATCGATTACCCCACCGCCCACCATAAAGCTTAAATCGCCCACTGGGAGATACTGTTTGTTACAATATAATCTTCTTTACATTACGAATATATATATATATATATATATATATATATATATATATATATATATATATAAAAAATTAAAATGGTGATATTTATACCAACTCATCAATACAAGGAAGAAGAAAAACTTTGCAATGGAACTTTATAGCCTATGATATATATGATGAGCGTACAATTTATTGCAGCTCCATTCAACCCTATACTTACATTAGAGTTAGGTAAGATTGTTCCATAAATAGTTAAAAATAAATCGCCCCATCAGAATAAAGGTAAAAAATCTGTGGTGTAGAGAGGGGAACATACAGTTATCCAATGTTGTTTCAATGATAACAGACATCATATTGGCGTTTTGAATGCCCTTATAAGATAGAGTTACCCATCAGTCTTAGAGAACATGGTTCACATGTGATTTCCTTTATAAATGTGTATTTTCACACATAACCTAAACAATATGGTACGTCTTACCACAATAGAAGTTGTCCTTTTTTTTGTCCTTTTATCAGATTTTAAGCACCTTACATACATAGGGCCTCATTCTATTATCGGCCGTAAATCGGCCGTAAGGCTGTGATTCCTTGCGGGGGTTCTGTTAACTCGCGATTCTATTATACGGCCCCGCAAGGATCTCCTTTTACGGCCGGCCGCATATCTTGGAACCGGCCGTAAGCTGTGAAATATAAAAACGCAAAAATAAATTCAAGCCTGCACTGTACAGCTCTGTAAATGCTAGGGATCATATTGGGGGACATGAGGATTAAAAGAAACCCCCTCTCAAGCTTGCACATCAGCCCAAACCTGAGTTCAAATTAACTGTTTATTTTCCGGCTGCGGCGTGGGCATGTCTGAGGTGCTCCAAGCACTCTGGACTTTTTACATGGATATTTTACGGATATTAAAAATGAAATATTTTACGGATTTGAGTACAGGATAATTATGTGCTATTTTTTCTAACACCTAAAATCCCTTTATAGTCTTCTCAAAGTGCAGGAGGGCTTTATTTGAGCTATTTTATGTGCTTAATTGGTGCTAGCGAGACCTCTTTCCTGCAAGTAAGCTGCGGCTCGTTTTTAGCCTTGCAGAGAGGTTTCCCGGAGCAATTGAATTGCAAAACTCTTGCGGCCGTTTTAGATCAAAGGCTTTCCTCCGGCGCGAGCGGCCGCAAGAGATAGCAAGGCACCGGCCGCAAGCCTGCCGGAATCCCCGGCCGTAAGGGAATAGAATAGCCAAATAGCTTGCGGCCGGTCCTTGCGGCCCCGCAACGGCTGCGGCCGCTAATAGAATGAGGCCCATACAATATAAAATTATCTTGTTATAATGCAAAGTTTTGTCTTTTGTTTCCTTGGTTTCTAAAATGAATAGCTAAAACGGTTTAAAAGATACACTGCACTGAATATTAAAGCAAAAAGATAAAGGTTTTTAAAAATCACAAAATAGGTTTATATTTACTAGATATCTTGTGCAGCATAGCTGAAGCGTTATTAAACTAAATATAAAAGTTACATATTTATAAAGCTGTAAAAAATGTCCAGTCTGCATTATATTAGAGTATAGGAATGACCGGTGAGTGAAAGAGAAATTAAACATATTTTCATAAATTTAGATTTATTTTACTTTTGTTTAGTTAACGAGGGACTATTTTAGAGTATTATTTACTCTATTATATTTTGTTATAAAAAACATTTTAAATGTAGTATTTGTTCAGATTTGCATTATTTAAGAAAACCCAAAAAAGGAAAAAAATTAAATAAAAAAAAGTATATATAATTCTGGATCTCATAAAATTTGCTTGCAACTTTCCAAATCATTGCCATTGTTCCATTAATTCTGTTTATTTTGATTGATTGTATTTTTTTGTGGGGTTTACATTTAAATTTTTTCCACTGAAAAATGCTTTACCCACATTCACACATTTTTTATCTTGCTTCCAGAATGTACTGAATTGCGGGGGGAAAAACAACAGTTAAAAAGGAATAATTCCGTATAAAATCAGAATACAATGCACTCCTTGAAACAGAAGAAAAACACATCACAAGTTCATGCATGTTTGCTAAAATAATAAGCATTTTTTTCTTTTTTAAATTCAAACAATTTTAACTAGAACCGTACCAAAAGTCTTGTGAAATGTAACAGTACAACACTTCAGTCATGGAATTCACTACAAACGGGTTTAAAAGGTTTCATATTTTCATATTAACACTGAATTGAAAAAATACATTTTCAGTGCCAACACATCGTATGTATTTCCATAAGTAATTAGGTCCTTTGTAATCAATAAATGTCCTCATTCTACGGTTGGAAAAAAATACACATCTTTTTCATTATGAAAAATAGATACAATAAAACATTAACAGAGCATGGTTAGCTATACAAAATAAATAAAATGCCTTAATACAGTGTTCGAGCTGGATATTTGGAAATATAGAATGAATGATGTCATTTTCATATCATAGAAGATCATTTGCCAATGGAAATAGAAACATTTGCATAAATGGTCAACAATATCAAAGTTCAAGAAACCACAATATGACTTCATTAAAAAAAAAATAATAATAATTATGTTAAATGTCTGATTCCATTCCAAAATAATTTACTATGCATTTAAAAGAGATTTTTCCCCACAAACAAAATAAATTAAATCTAGTAAACAATTTATATATATAAAATGTCTTAGTAGCGTGTAATATGTTTGTATTATAGTAAGAAATTATTAAATAAATGGTTGGAGACATCTGCTCTACAACGTTGATGGGCAGTCAACTATGCAATCCAAGGTCCTCAACAGAGCAACATGTGTTTTTTTAATAAGGGTAATATTGTGGGAAAGTCAAAGAATCTTTGTGCGGTAAGAGAGGTAAACATTTACATATAGCTTAGTTGAGAAAACGGTTTTCCTACTCAAGAGGTCTGGCACAGGACTCTGAAAGATGGCTGCTGCCCACCATTTCTTTAGAGAGGGAGTAAATTAACTCTGTATAAAAATCAACAAAAATGCCACTGAAGCTCCAATACACACAGTAACCTTTCAAAAATAAAAAAATCTAATGTTTAAAACATGCTCTTTTAAATGAACAGTAAAAAATTTGGGACTTGGGAAAAAAGTCTGTAGTAGTTAACGAACTGTGATACAAATATATAAGGGAAAATATAATGATTGTTAAATAAAATGCCATAAAATGATCTGTGTCTTATATTGTGCTTTCTATTGTATATTTGTATCCTATTAAACTTAGGGGAGTCATATATTCTGATGCATCTTACATGCAAACTATATGCTTGTGGAATATAACAAAACATATATACGAATTAACTGCAAACATATTACACTCCTATCACATTGACCTCACTCCTAGGATTTGATAAATGACTCAGGCGTTATAAGAAATTGAACAAACCTATTTTGTTTTCAGAGGTTTTGGCAACTTGGTTGAAAATGACATCAAGAAGATAAAACAAAAATGCACCAAACAAGCTAGAAAACTTGCCAGATTAAAGTGTCCAAATAAAAAAAAAAAAAAGTATATTTACATAATAAAAAAAAAGAAAAAAAAAAAAGATAAAATCAAATGCAGTCTTTTGTTAGCAATAAATAAAATATCCTTCATGAGCAATTTGTTTTTGCTTGGCAACGGTACTCAAGAAACCACTGTACAATAAATTCCCAGCACTTTCACTTTGTTGCATTGCTTCATTTTTTTTTTACTTCATTACTTCTTTTTTTTTTTTTTGGTCTCTTTTTTGAAATTCAGATGGAAATGTTGATCTTTTAAATTTTAAAAGTGGTCTTTATATGTGAGATTTCAAAGTTCAAAAAAATAGTTCTCCTTCATGTTATTTTGAAGTCTTTGCATCCCTTATTTCTTGAATGGTGTAAGTTTGGTTAGCGTGTTCCAAAATGGAGAAGCTTTTCTCTTGGGTTCTGCCAGGGAAAATACCTGCTGCTGAGGAATGCTGGTCGGCACCGTTATATGGCGCTGGTGGATTGGGTGCAAGTTCTGGTGTGAAGGTATTGTAGGAAATCCATTGTACGCAACACCTGCAGCAAAAAAGCACAATTAGTGAAAAATATTAATATTAATATTGATTTTTTACAACATTTTGCAAATGCTTAAGTTTTATTATACAACAGATCCCATATTAAAAATAAAAAAATAAAAAAAGTGGTTACCCAATATTAAGTGTGTCATAAATTCAAGTCTGGTGACTTACTTTTTAAAATGCCTATGGATTACAGAAGTTATTAAAGTTTCTATTTTTTTTCCAAGAGCATGACAATCCGGAGCACGGCATAAACGCGTTTCAACTCATGGTCAGGATTAGGTGGATCAAACAATAATCTTGATAAATGATAAAATACATTCTTTTAAAGTTATACAATGGAGATGAAGTGTAGTGAACTTGATGGACTAAAAGTTTTTTCAACCTCAATTACTATATTACTTTTAGATTCCAAATATAGTATAATTTAAAACTATAGGTAATATGTTCAGTATCAATTGAGTTTTATTTAAAGGCATTTTCTACCAGTATATAAAGAAATATTGAGAGATAATGTTCTGAGGGTGCCAGGTGCTTTATTTTGCAAACATTTTTATAAAAAATATAGAAGAAATTCATTTTAAATTGGAATTTTAGCTGCTAATCCACCTACCAAGCATAATCTGTTATCTCATTTGTATGGTTGATTATTACCGATACATTCTAATTACAGATAAGGAACAAGTACAGCAGCTTACATAATTTGTCTAGTTACTGCTTGAGGTCATCACAAGCTAAAAGGAAAGACTGATTGACAGGTGAACATTGCAAACTTCAATGTAAATTTACTGCAAGAAAATGTGATTTTATAATACTCATTGACCAATTGCATACAGCCAATAGTTTTTTAAATTCTACAATATTTAAAACTGCTGCTATTTCCCTTTAAATGATGAAGACCTGAGACTAGAGTGCCCTTTAAATCCACACACAATGATATTACCCTAAAGAAACATGAGTGAGTTTGGTCACCTCTGTGATGACTTGTTATAAATGTCGATGTCGCTACTGCGCTTTGGAGGCACATCATACTGTGGTTCAAACGAGATTTGGAAGTTTTCTGGGTTTTACTAGGTATATAATACTTTTTTAAGAAGTGCTTATAACGATTTGGGTTATCATGTCCATAGAACCAACCTATTAAGATTAGTTTGTTCTCCGATTGAGCGTCTGTATTTTTTTTTTTATTTATGTTTTTTTAAATGAGCTCTGGATAGTCGCATGCCATGGGAATTACTGGATAAAGTTCAATCTTGATTCCAGGCAATTATAAAAGCATCAATGATCGTCCTAATGCCAGGGTTACATTCTGCTTTAGGGCTTCGCTCTTTCTGGGCCACCAATGTCAGATTTCCAACATAATTAAGCAGAGCACTCGCCAAACATATTGATTCCTGGCTAATTTGTCGATGAGCCTAGCTTCTATTGTTTCTGTGTATGAATATAATCAATTTTACAGTTCAGATTGTGCTAGCAAAATGCACATAAATGGATATGGAAGGTTCCTTGTTTTTAATATTACAATAAACTACCTGGGCATGTATTTGCATTTCTAAACATAATTTTATTATTAACAAACACTTAAAAAGCTCTGATTTTATTTATTAAAACATTCCAAATAGTCCTAACAAAAGTCTGTCCCCAGCAGTTCATGCACATGTTGTTTCTACTGGTGCTATATGTACTATCCAATCACAGACTGTTTCTCAACAGTTTTATTAAATGCTGCGGAGAGACAATCTGTTATTGGTTAGTACATATGCTACCACAGCGACACTGTGTACAAGAGCTACTTGGGTTGACCTTTGTTGGAACTATTTAGAAGTTTTTAATGACTAGTTAATAAAATGATGTTTAGATATGCAAATACATGCCTAGGTAGTTTATTGTAAAATTAAAAACCAGAAACCTTCCATATCCCTTTAAATTATTTTAAAGTCAAACAGATTGCAGATTAGAACCAAAGTGCACATCTCGTCCGCCATTCTCTATACCAAACAAGTGTGTGTTATTCAATCTTAAGAATGGCTTTATGCTTATCCCAGACATGCTTCTTATAATGTAATACTTTCACACATTAGCTCCAAATCATGAACTCTTATTCTTCATTCCTCTTTTTCTAGACCCTTCCTGAAATGCATTAAAACCTTTGATGTATTTATTGATGTATGTATCTATCACCCCTCTCGCTACAGTTGTTTAAGCTATACATGTTAAGGCCATCAAGTCTTTTCTTTAGTAAGTATAGCAGAGTAAGCTTAACCGCTGATTGATGCTACTCTCACTAGTACTTTTTAAAAGAACAGGAGGTCATGATTTGAAACTGGAAGATTTATGGGTAACCTGGGCTAGTGTAGTAGATAAGTGGAACAGTCTTCTTGGGGAAGTTTTAATAATAAAATACAATAACCATGTTTATTTACATAGTTAAGCATAATTAAAGTGCTTAAACGCTCAATTTTTTCCTCACTTAAACCACCCAAACAGCCCATGCAAAGGTCTGCCACCTGTAGATCATGCATACTATGCTTCTTTAGTACCAGTCACAGATGTTATCTCAGCGGCATGTTGCTGAATTGCTGCTGAGACATAGTACTAGAGAAACACTAAGTACTAGCCAATGAAAGGCTGTGTGCATGAGTTACAGGGGGTGGACCTTTGCAGGGACCTTATGAATCTATGAAACATTGGATAATACCTTAAGCACTTTTTGCAATGGGGAGCACAACGATTAATGCAGTGATATTTTCATGGCACTTATTTTCATCTAATATACCAGGATCATCATTTTTTCTGTGTTTTTGGACAATGTGAATATTTCATAACTTGATAATTCCTTACAGGACTAGTAAGGACTAGACGACTGGTTTTCTTCACATACTCAAGGATCATTATGCCAAGGTAATGATATGCTTATTTTTGTTACATAGTGTGGACTTATCCCATGTACCCTAGATATACTTTATTCAGGAGTGAACGCCAACAATACTGATTTTTTAGACATTTTTATTGGTTCAGTTAAAAGTTATATTTTAACATTTATTTGCTACTCCAATGCATGAGTGCACTTTTCTAAGGTTTATTTTTCTTTTCTCTTTTTTGTCATTTAGGTTTTAGGAAGTACAGAGGTTGTTAATACAATGATGTTTAAATATGCACTCAAATAGTTTATTTTAATATTAACAAAGAAAACCTGGAATGCCCCTTTATGCATGTCTGAACTAAGGTTATCCTGAGGTTTAATATGGCTAAATGTTAAGTAGATGGAATGGGTAGATTGGATGGGCTTTTTGTTTCTTATCACCATCAAATCTATTTTTCTTATAAGTTTTGTCTTATTGACCATGTACCATTTTAGTCTCCATTTGTTGCATTATTTTTCAGTTTATTAATATTTTGTTGGAGATAGCAATAGTATAACTTACAATTATTGGCAGTAACATTATCAGTTATTTCTTCATTAAAAAATGTCATTTTCTTCAAGTTAAATTACACTGGCATTTGCCAGTTTTCGTCTGTCATTCATCCTCTATATCTTCAATCTATCTTTGGTAGCCATTGCTAATTATTCCCTGGAGATTTTCACATGCTCAGAGTGACTGAAATAACTGCATGAAGGCTGAGAACATAGTGTGACATTTTAAATTGCCAACCGATTTAGTTGCCACAGGAACGTGTACTCAGGAAGTCCCAGGAAGTAATTAACAAAGACAAGACGTAGAAGAAAGGCTCAAAAAGGCTGAACACCACATACAGTTGTATAAAATGTATTTTACTAGACGTACATTCTACAAAGAAGCAACTGGGGTGAATCTGCTCAGCACAAGAAATCACGCTGGATAAAACCACCAATTATCTTACTGTTTTCTCACACAGTGGAATATTATTATTATTATTATTATAATAAAAGATATCCGTAGCTCACCTTTCATCTTTCCTTGTCTTGCTATCTTGGCATTGTGCATTGCTTGCTTCTTTTGGTCTTCTGAAATTTCCATTCCTACAAACATATAATAAAAAAAAATGTTTAGACTGGATGTGTGTGTGTGTGTGTATATATATATATATATATATATATATATATATATATATATATATATATATATATATATATATCCACACACATATATAAATACATATATAAGGCCTGACAATAAAGATGGAAAACACCAGGAATTATAAAGTCTAGATGACTACATTGCCCATATGAGAGCTAGAATTTATACTGTGTGGATTGAACGCTAGGTAATTACATACGGCCTCATTCAATTGAGATTCAGCCAATTGAATAGAGCTCTATATAAGCACATAGCATATTTTTTTTACAGAAGTATTTAGTGCTTTTGGATAGAAGTTCACTAACTAAAAACTTTGTAAAACAAAAATATGCTCTGTGCTTATATAGAGCCCTATTGAATTGGCCAAATCACATTTGAATGAGGCCCTTAGAGTTTAATAGAAGAATAATGATTTTCATGAGTGGGAGTCCACTGAGTGTCTCTGATGCTATAAATCAATACGAGCAGACCTGTCTGAATGACCATCAGCCCTGCAGTGGATGGTTGTAACATAGAAACCAGTCACAATACCCAGGTCATGATCTGCTAAACAAATCCATGCTGGTTTCTATGTGCAGGGATGGTCAATGTATTTACAAAACATGGCAGCAGAGTTTTTGAATAAACCGTTTGAGTGATGTAAAAATGAACACTGTAGCATTTAAAAACAATTCTGAAAGTGAAAAGAGCTTCAAATGTATTTGTTTTGTGTGTGATGATTTCTATAATTCAGATTCATTAACCATAAATAAATTGTATTTAGCCATCTAAATACCACAATCATTATAGTCGCACAAGTAAACAGAGGAGATACTTGCCCATAGCTTCGTCCTCTTGAACTCGTTTTCGTTCATCCACAAAGGCCTGAAGCCACCTCTGCTTGTCCTCCTGCTTCTTTGCACAAAACAAATTAACTTCTTCTGTCTGCTTATTTACTACTTTAAATGCATTCTTAATATTCAGGTTAAAGTCTCTATCCTTCCCATCTTCAACATCATGAAACACCATCTCATCCATGTCGATCCGGCCCTTGTAATACAAGATGTCTCTCCGTAACAAATCCTTCTTACAGAAGACCAGTTGGTGGTCGAAGAGAAAGAACGTCCTTTGGTGGCTCTTGCCTTGCTTGAAGAACTTGGTCAGTTCTCCTGAGTGGATCAGTTCAGAACTTCGAGCTAAAATATCCTGCCCCTAAAAAAAAAAAAGTAGTTTGTCATCCATCAATTTAGTAATCAGTTATTTGACAAATATGTCTACATTTTTTTAAAGCATTGATTTTGCTATTTTTGGGGGAATGGCTAATCATTATATTGTTGTTCAGTATTTCAGTCTTGTCCGACTCTCCATGACAATATGGACCACAGCACGCCAGGCTGCGTTTTGTTTTGCTTATCCATATGGTTTTCTTGGCAAAGATACTGGAGTGGTTGCTAGTTCCTTCTCCATGATTTGTCTGACCTCTCTGCTATGATATAAACTTCTTAGGTGACCCTACATGGTATAGCTCACAGCTTTATTGAGGTACTCAAACCCCTTCAGCACTACAATGTTGTGATCCAGAAGGGCGTTCTATTTTTCACTCATAAAATGCTTGACTGATCTAATCTAAATAACATGTGACTAGCGATACATTTCAATAGCTTCCATGGAAATGTGGCAATCCTTGGTGCCAGTGCTTTTAACAAAGATGGACATAGAAATGTGATTTTAATGGACGCAACAATTATTCTCTGCCTCCCTGGTCCACTTCCCCTTACAAAAGCATATAAAGAGAAGCAGCAATGGTGCAAGTATGAGTCTACTATTCAACAGGTTATCTGCTGGTTGACTGCGGGTGGAGGGTCATCCTACTGGAGACTGCTCTTCTACTTAGTTCTGAAATATTTTACTCATGAAGTTTGATTCACTGTAAATACAGGATTAAATTGGTCTTTTCAGCATGCTTGCCTTCTTAGTACCAAACAATATATTTAATATATATATAGCGTATTTATCGGCATATAACACGCTCCGGCGTATAACACGCACCTCTTTTTAAGAAAGGAATTTCAGGGGGAAAAAAAAATTCAAATAAAGAACTTTGAAGCAAAATCCTCAACCTCCCTCCTCATCCTCAACCCCCTCCTCAAACCCCCCATCCTCAACCCCCTCCTCAAACCCCCCATCCTCAACCCCCTCCTCTACCCCCCATCCTCCTTGCACCACCCCCCTCCTCAACCTCAACCCCCCCTCCTCATCCTCAACCCCCCCTCCTCATCCTCAACCCCCCCTCCTCATCCTCAACCCCCCCTCCTCATCCTCAACCCCCTCTCCTCAACCCCAACCCCCTCTCCTCAACCTCAACCCCCTCTCCTCAACCTCAACCCCCTCTCCTCAACCTCAACCCCCTCTCCTCAACCTCAACCCCCTCTCCTCAACCTCAACCCCCCTTAATAGCAGAAGCAGGTAAGTGAGGTGGTATATTTAGGGGGGTTTAGGTTGAGGAGGGGGGTTTAGGTTGAGCAGGAGGGGGTTAGAATGCTGAGGGGCTTTAGAGTGAGGATGGAGGTTGAGGATGAGGAGGGGGGAGGGAATATCGGCGTATAACACGCACCTATGATTTGCCCCCTATTTTCAGGGAGAAAAAGTATAAAATATATATATATATATATATATATATATATATATATATATATCTATATATATATAGAAAAAAATGTCACCCTTACTTAATGTGCGATATTGACTGGTACTTACTTCCCATCCCACAATGGAAACCTGCCAGCGAGCAATCTTGTCTATACTTTCCAAGCGCCGTTTCCTCTCATTAATTAAGCAAGCAACATTTTTCATGGCTTCATAAGCTTCTTTTATTTTGCCGTAATCACTGCAAAAAAGTAAACAACATGTTTTATTGTCTTTTGGCATTATTTAATTATGTGTGATGTAGTCAACAAAATATAATTGCTACCACCTCAGAAGAAATTAGATAAAATCAACAAGGCTATGGCGATTGTAGATAATTACAACTTATATGAAAAGCAATTAACATTCCAGGCTATGATTTGTTAATCTATCAATTTATTATTCGAACTTGCAGTCCCACTTAATGGATCATGTCTACATGGGTGAATTAAAAATAATTGTTTAAAAATAACATTTTTAAATATCCTATATTTTTCCTTTCTTTTTCAAGGGGCGCTGTAGAGGCTCCAAATATAATTGTTATGAATGGATGATTCCTGCCAATAATTGCTAAATACACCAGGGGGTTGGATGTATTGTATTCTGTCTAAAGCCATATGAAGGGGAGTACGTACAGACTACACGGATTGATTCTCTCTTTCAAAACAATACCAATTCAGAAACTACATGGTAATAATTGACAGATCAGCAATTTCCATTATATACATTCTCTTTTTTAGGCTAAAAATATTTTAGTTTGTTAAAGTGACACAGCAGAGGTTTCAAATATGATGATAGAATTTAAAATTAACAACTAAATGTTATTAAAAATGCTTGTTATTACTTAAAGTACATTTTTGTATAGTAAACTTAACATTTAAGTTGGTCATTTAGAGCGGTCAGTCAGCCTTTCTGATCCACAAACAAACCCAGTTTTTAATATTTTGTTGAGAGATCAATGCCATTAATTACTGATTAGCCCCCGAGGCACTGGGTCATTATCTCTAAACCAGTAACCTAGGTCTGTGCATGCTAATCTTTTTTGTGACTGCGCTCAAGACAATGTAGGAAAACGGGGTAAGCAGTAATTAACGGCTATGATCTCATTCATAAAATATTAAATTCCTGGTTTGTGGGTGGATCAGAAAGGCTGACACAGTTCAAGATGGCAAAACTCAATATTATTAAAAAAACGCATTCCTGAACAGTAAACCAACAAACATTCAACTGTTAAGTACTAGTTATTACCTAGTTTCATGATACCATATTTTTAAAACGACTCTGTGCCACTAAGTTTAGACTTTCATATTGTTTTCCGCTACGGGATATATTGACGCTTTATAAATAAAATGATAATAATTAAACATAATAATAAAGGATAAAAACAAAGGGAAATAGCATGTCTGGGTTGGGAGTAGTGTAAATATAGCGCCCCCTGCATGCACAACCTCAGCATACATAAAACATGACGTTACCAGCATTATATCAGGCTTTAGTTTAACATTCCTTGCTTGCTCAATATACAACGTCTTTGTAACTTCATTACATTTCCAAATCACATTATGTCCCCATTGCCTTTTCAACCATGAATTTGAATATTTTTTTCTTATTTCCCATAACCGAGCCCTTAGGGTCAGGAGAATCCAACCCTCGCTGTGCTGTGAAAGAATACTCTATTTTGCTACTGTGCACAAGACTAGTTTTAGTCTGTCCCCCTACTGAGCCCAAAACATCTCCCAACAGTACCCTCATTGTACACTGGAAAGGACAAGTCGCTAAGCACAGATCAAGGGAAGCCCCTGGTCACACGATACACCAAAGCATGGATTGATAAGAGGAAAAAGAAAGTAGGAATATGTTTCGGAGGCAAAGACATGAAAATATCCCTGAAAGCCAAGTCAGATGAATGTACCAATTGAGCACTGAACACTGACAGTTTGTACTTGTGGCTGAGAAATCTCCAAGCAGGGAGCACAACACAATCACAGAGTATTTAGTTACTTCTCTTCTCGATTATTCACATGTTTTTTTGATGGAAACCTAAAAAGTAACATTTTTTGCAAGTCCTCAAACTATTTCATAACTCAAGTTTTCTCCACAAGGCCAGTGTGTAAAAATGTGCCTTATATTACATGGGAGAATATCAGTTTTACCATAATACTTTCTTGTAAGGCTTATTAAAAGGTATATTGAAGCTTCCCTGTATTTTAATAGCTTTTTCTAATCCAATACCTGCTGCTTATATGAGAAATACACATTACATTGGGTCATTCTATACACATACAGATTTATTTTATTTAAAAAAAATTGGTTTCCACATCCCCAGAGCTGCTTACATAGTCACCTGGTACCTACCAATAGACATAAATCAATTTCCGTTGCACAAAAAGAGTGTCAAAGGATATTAATCATGTATGTCAACATTGGTGGTAGGATACTGTGATTATATTACTGAACTATTGGAAATAACTTTTAGGATAGAAACACAGTTTTTATTCCATTACTCTTGCTTATTCTAAACCATAACTTTTATTGATTTTAATAAAAATGTCTTAATCTGCATTACCATTAGCAATAATACCACATGAAAAAAGTATTTTCTTAAAATTACAAGGATTATATGTACCAAGGGATAGAAAAATCTTAAAAACTTTATCCTCTTGGAGGCTTGCTGAATTACAAATATATAATGTACAATTAATTTCTATTTGGTTAAATAACTTGTTCTTAGACTATAATTTTAGGAATAATCTACTCTGTTATTTCTGATGATATTTTTGTTAATGATATATTTTTATTATAAAATTTGATTCACCCATTCTCCACAATCTTTTTAATTATTATTATCTTATTTATGTATTTTTCTTATTCTTTTCTGAACAAAAACATTTTTTGAACATGGGGATTTCTATTGTTGTTCTTAAGATGTAACTAAGAAACTAGAGTAGATATAATAGAGGATAAGGGCCCCTGTTTGGGAGCCCTAGTCCACCCCGATGCGTTTCAAATGCTTCTTTTTCAAAATAAGTTTTTACCTACTCTGCTTGGCATCACCAAAATTCATATAGCTTCAAAATGGAAATCACCAGGTCTGTCGTGGCACCAAATGATTAATACAAATGAAAGAAACACTCTTGCTTGGAAAGTCCACATACAGGCTAGAGAATGACTTGCGCCATTACCTTTAAAAGTGGGCACCTTGGTTAAACTAATGAATGGTGTAACATGCTCCTGCTATAAGTCTCACCTAGCTTGGAGACCCCTCTCATCTACTCTGTAACCCTTCATTACCTCTCTCTTTCTTTCCCTCTATCCATTACTTCTCTCATTTTATTTTGGACTTTATGCATTCTTTTAAAAAAAGGACAAGATATATGGAAGTAATGTAGATTACCATTTATATGTGAAATCAAAATGTTGTATGACAATGTATAACTGTCCATGCAGCTGAATCACTCTTATTATTATGGAAAATAAATTTAGTTAGCTCAAATTTTGCAAACATATTTATTTTTCCAGAGTTTTGTCAAGATTGATCTAGTTTAATACAAAATTGCAGTTCCAAGTGTGTAAGCACATAGGCTGCATCTCTCACCGGTGCTCCTGAGTGGTGTATTTCAGTAGCTCTGCTAGCTGCAGAGGGTATTTACAGATCTTCTGCACCGGGGTCAGCAGGAAGCCATCAATAGCGATGTCTATCATTTGCTGCAGCAGGCGACAGGCCTCAAAAAAGTGGCGATATTTCCCTTGCTTGATTAGGTTTGAGAGCTCCAGACACGCGTTGGGATGGTTGTTACAATACTCGGAGTAGATTGAAAAACCTTCTTGCTGCAAAAAATATATATTTGCAAAAATATTTAGCTTACACTAATCAAGGGTGTGCTGCATTCAAGACATTTTGAGTTTCTACTTGGCAAATATCAATAAAATAAAAGGACAATAGCAGAGATGGTAAGATATGGTATTGGTAAAACATGAATATTTGTTGTTGGAAGCTATAAAAAAAAATATAATTTAGAAAAAGAAAAATTGCTTTGAATGTACTACATTTGGATATGACTAGATACTACCACAAGTCTGGTCTTATATACCAGTACCAATTATTGCATTTTTGATTAATGGCCCTTTAAGGAGCCCTTTATAAGAACACTAAGGATGGTTAGACAGGGCCTGATAAGAAAAATAAAACATTTATTGAACTATTACTGTGCATATAAACAAATCTATTATCATTTTTAATTATGCCCCAAGGTGGGATGAGCTCCTCATCTTTCCACCCCCTGAATGATGTATGGTCTCTGTACTGCATTCTCCTGTGTGGCTTCCATTACAAACAGCCAAACCGTACTTGCAGTATAGAATGTGTATTTGTGAACACTGCTAGCAGCCCATGTTACACTACTGCCTGCTACTAATGTGTTTTACAGAGTGGTCTCAAAAGGTTTTCAATTGGTTACTCCACCCCACCCCACCCCCTGGACCTGGGGGGCTCCCATTCCAGAGACATCATTTGGGACTGGAGAGATCTGGAGCTTATACAGCAATAATTAGGTAATTAGATCCTCCCAAAAGACAAATATCTAAGTGGCAACCAACATGTACTAAACACAAAGTTATGTTTTATAATAACTTTCAGTTGCAAATATTCATGTTTTTATAGGTACTTTACTATGCTACCATATTTAAATCTAAACATTTAGGCAAATAGTATAGGCAGATGGGCTTTTTGGTTCTTATTGGCTGTCAAATCTATGAATTTCTATCATTTGGATTGCTGGTGGCTGTTCAGTTATATTACAATTGTTATAATTATAGGGAATAATCTTGCTGATCTTTAAATTAATCCGTACAGAATGCATTGTACATTCATGAATAAGTAAAACGTGATAAATAAAACATCCAGTAGGTTTTATTCTCTTGAAATGTTTTTTCCACTGCATGAGCTAATTAATATAATTAATATTCCATGACTTAAAAGCAACTTTCAGTGTTAAACTTTTGTTAAAGATCAAACTCAGCTGCTGCTGGTATCCACCTACTATAAAGGTGAACGGAGGGAGGTGGCTTTGTCTAGTAAGCAGAACTATATTTTCAGGCACAACGTGCGACTAAAAATGTGGTCTCGTTGTTTGGAAAAGTGCTGCGTTAAAGTAATTTCCCTCCACAACAAGCTTTTGCCGTGAGGGCAATCTATGACTATTTTTTAAGCCTTTTATATAACAACTATTCTTTATCTATAATGTGTCCTAAAATACAAACATCCTAGAGCCAATATAATATATATATATATATATATATATATATATATATATATATATATATATAGATATATATAGATATATATATATATATATATATATATATATAGATATATATATATATATATATAGTGTGTTTTAATGATGCATGATCTTAAGACTTCTCTAAGTAATTTTAATCTGTGTAGATTTCCTTCAGGGTATTGTGACAGTCAGTGTAAAAATATTTAAAGACTTACATTTTCAAGGAAACTGCCCCCGATTTCACTTAGATGAGGCTCATCTTTGTTGTACTGTTTTTCAAGATCTTTAAAGAACTTTCTTTGGAACTTATAAATATCTTCGATGTTCCCAAAGATGGTCTTCAGTTGCCCCTCGGTAAACATACTTGTGTGTTTTCGGCACTGCTTGATGTAGCCCTGAGCAGAAATAAAGAAAAGCATTTCAGTCATGGTGGAAGTTTCAGAGATTGAATGTGAAGACAGTGGGAAAGATATACTAAGTTATGAAGCTTTAAGAACTCATGGATATGTAAAACCTTAGTAAGAACTGTCTAATAAAAAACAGCATGCTACCCACCATAGTATGTCCATCACAAAATTTGAGATCCAGCTTTCCATTATTTACAGCCGTTTTATGTTTCTAAAAGTTATTATAGTGGTACCTTGGCTCTCATCTACCTAAACACTTATTGAATTTGGTATTCAACCCATTTTGACAAGTACAAGTACCAAGATTTGCTTGGTACTGGTCACACTTGCTAAGACCTGTATGAGTTAATTTAATTACTCCTTATGGGAACTTTGCTACTCGTCGTTTTCGCCACTCGTAGTGCCGAATGGAACCAATTAATAATGAGAACCAAGGTACCACTGTATTTATTCATAAAATATACTCTTTAAAAATGTTGTCATAACTACTAGATCGATATTTAAAGGAGTTTTTCAGGATAATCAGGACTACAAAACACAGATCTGCCATTTTGATTTCCTAAAAAGTTGGATAGTTGGTATAATTTAAAACTTCAGATAATAAAGTATTTTAGGAGCATCTGATCCACCCACTAACGGCAGACTGATAACTTTTGTTAACTGTACATAATTGTCAATAACTGCTTATTACCCCCTCCCACAAGCTCTGAATCTATGGAACGTCATGTGGGGGGGGTGAGGTCCTGACCATGCTTAGACCCCAGGAAATAGCTAGACTATTTAGGATAAAACTACTCAATGGGCTCTTGGTATGACAAGCTTGTTTTCCAACAGAGCTTTCCACTGACGACAAGCCATACCAGGCTGTGCTTAGTGGGTGGATAAGAAAGGCTGACTGGTTGGTAAAAATGTTAATCTTCAAATGTAAGTTTACTATAAGAAAATTAATATTTTTAATATCATTTGATGAAGTACTTATTATTACCTAAAGTTTAAATTATACTGTATTTGGAATCTTTGTTAAGAAAGTATTTGCTGTAAATTCTCATCTCACTGTACCTCACAGATATCTTTAAGGTGCTTGATGTAGACGCGTTCAGTGTCCATTATTTCTCGGATGACATTTGTTCTCATCTGATCCTTGTTTTCAGAGTTTTTGTGACGAAATTTGCTGACATCTGCATTTTGGTCTTCATCCTGTATACTAATAGAGTTTTCAGAGACATCCTCCTGATTGACTCGTAACTAGAGACAGAATAAAAAACAGGGATTCATTAATCAGATAAAAAAAACTAAAAAAAATAATATTCCATTTCTTCTATAGTTTATACATTATTTGAAATGTCATACTCCAGCCATGGTAATGCATTGAGGTCAAATTTTAGTGTGTGTTTTTTTTTTTTAAGAGATTTAAATTTACAAAAATAAGTATCTTTGGTGGTGCAAATAATAATGCTATTTATATAATGTACATTATATACATCCATCTGATAAATTTAGGAAAGTGTCAATGAAAACTGATTTATTATACCAGGGGTTGACAAACGTATACCAAACTTACAAGGCAGCCTGATTACAGAGAAAAAAAATGAGTAAGAAATATTATCCTTTTATTTTAATAATCTACTAATACAATAACATATGTTGTAATATGGAATGGAAATGATTTTTTTTTTTTTTGGTAGTTATTTAATCGTCAGGGTGGTATATGTATATAGATGAATATGTATAATAACCAAAAAAAGTTAGGAGCCAGAAGAAAAGTTTCAAAAGCTACAGCTCCCTGGCTTCCAGATTTGTGAAGCCTTCTGATGAACAATTGAGAATCACAATATGTCTTACTCAATATAAACACCCTTTTTCGGAATTATACGTATCTGTTTGTTTTAATTTATATTAATATTCATCAGAACAAAAAATTATCCATTATTCTATTCATCATTAATAATGAACTTATTTTGTAGCCTTACCCTGACAAAACTAGCAGGAAACCAGGCCTCGCTGTCTCCAATTCTGCCCCACCACCAGTCTTTATTGGAAGCCTCGAGCACACGAATGACATCTCCAGCTTTGAAAGCCAGCTCCTGATCATCCATGGTCACATGATCCCATAAGGCTTCAGCGTACACCACGCTGCCATCACTTATCAGCTGTAACAATAAACAGTATTAGCAATAAATGATTGGTCTACGGAGTAATTATTATTATTACGCCGAGGAACAGAGATGCAAAGTGAGTAAGTGTGCAAAGAAAAGAAAAAAAACAACATTATGCAAATGCCAAGATATAAATTATTAGGTTACGGTAGCAGTTTTTAAATGCTGCAGTGTTAGCTTTTAAAGTCCTCACATTTTCTACTTATCTGTAATTTAAACAAAGTCAGAGGTGCTCATATGAGTAGGAGAAACACCTAAGTATGTTTGTTCTATAAGCCTGGTTACCTACTCAGAGAGCAGCCTCTTTTAGCTATTGTGTGCCCTACAGAGAGAAATATCCTGTAGTATATCAGTCTGGTCTCACTCAAGAGAGTGATCCAGCCCCAAAATACGAACCGGAAAAACAGCAAACCCCAGACGTACATTTCGGCCTCTGTGGGCCTGGTCAGTGAGGTGCAGCTGTGCTCCCTAAGGCACAGTGAGCACGGAGTCCATGACTGGATGCCCTATCACCCATAAGGTAAAGAAAACTAAATAAAAAGAGTCAGAAGTGCTCACCTAAGAAGGAACAAATACCTAAGTAGGTTTGTTCTTGCTTATCGGTAATTTAGCTGCAACACTGATAAATTGAGCCAATTGGGATCAACTATCCAGTCCAAAAGGGACCATAAACTACAAGCTTCTGCTAAAACCTTACTCTCTTCACTGAAACAACAAAAAGTCAGCATGTTTATTTGGGGGGTAGCATGGTTTTCCCACAGAATTAAAACTTAAACCATGTTTCTACTTCCACTGGTCAGTGCTATGCTAATGAGGATATGTTAAACTCTCAACGCATCATAACATGCTGGTGTCATTAAAAATAAACTGGAAACAGACACAGAGCCCATTCAATTGAGCTTTTGCATGTTAATTTGCTATTCAATTGGCTTTTTGCGGGCTCCAAACGGGTTACAAATTACGGCCTGGAAAACTTTGCGATGGTTAAACCCGGAACTTACAGCCTCCTGAAGCCTTCGATCTTTCACAAGAGTTACGAATGCTAAAATCGCAAATCGCTATTAAATTGCTCCAATTCCCCAAGCCCGCAAATGTTTTCATACCCGTAAAATGGCAAATGTAGGAGAAAATCCTACGAGAGCTGGAGAGGACCCGCAAGGGGGTTAAACACCTATTCCTAGCACTGTAAGTGCAAATAAAAAAATCACTACTGCTCTGTAAATAACGGGGAAAGCGATGATAGACATTAGACTCAATTGCACAGCAGTCTCAAGCTCGCAAATCGTCAGGAAATAAATGTTATTTTTATATTTCATTTCAGGGTTTAATCCATCTCGAAAATTAATGAGTTAGTACATATCAGGCCACCCACATGGACTATAACAGTATTCCCAAATTTATTTTCACAATTCTGTATTTTGCGAGTCTGATCGCATATCGACCCCCGAGCCTAATTGATGGACAGTCTCATTTTGTATTGGCTGATTCTAAATGTGAGGTTATGGTCTTGCTTAATTGATCATGTTCCCGCCCTGAACTGCTACGAGCCAGTGCATGGTTTAGGGAGTCTGCTTTGGGCCAGTATCTTGCGGGCTTGAGCAATTGAATAGCTCCGGAATCGGAGACGAATGGGAGCCCACAGCACACTGGCATACATACGGCCTACATCGCACCAGTTGCGGGCTTGTATTGAATTGGTCCCGCAGTCTTTATATCAGAACTTGCCAAACTATAGAAAGTAACCATGAGAGGAGGAGGACAGGTAGTGCTATGAGAAAACTGACTGAATATCAAAGAGAGGAACAGAAGAGAAGTTCATCTCAACATATAAATGAGATATAACAAGCATGCCGTGTGTCACTGTACCTCGTTAATTGCCAGTTGTTCTCCTCCTGGTTGCAGGTATCTTGGGTTGGCCTGACAGAGCTCTTCATAGCTATACTCCTCCTCACTGCCATTGTCATCAACCAAAGCTGAAGACTCTGCTCCTCCATCTGTAGAAACTGCAGAGAGATTCAGTATGAATACGCACTACATTAAAAGGACATGGGAATTATCAGTACTGCGCTACATCAAAGAGAGCACTGAACATCAAGCGAAAAAACAAATACAAAATCGTTTTGGCGATTTTTAAATGAATGCATGTCACTATTTAGTAAAAGTTTGTCTTTTTATATAACCCAGTTAATACTCAAATACTCCTAACTGACAGCTTTCTAGACTCTGCAGGTTCTGGAACAACCGGACTCAAAACCACAAGCCCACTCAGTTTGCTGTAACCAATGCATGTTTGTTTTTTTGTTCCTTTGGGTTCTTTAGACATTTTAACCAAAAATGGGAAAAACTGAAATGTAATATTGCATCCACTAGACTATATAAACTTATAGAGGGAGTCTGCCATTTATGGTCCCATCATGACCCGAGATCTTGTCCCTATAATCTAAATAAAATCATGCGATGTAGCCGAATCCTACCAAGACTAAAAGTAAATGTAATCGCCATCTGTAAAAGGGAACACAACACCGCGAAAAACACAATGACAAGAGCTTCAGGTGAAAACGTTTTCCACTTTATTTCAACAGCTCTACATGATGGTGCAGAGCAGTACACGTGGATTAGAATCCCTTTAAAATGGCGGATGTAAGCAATTTTCACAAACTTAGTTCACCTTTAATGAACACAAAAAAGTGTTCAAAACAGAGCTTTAGCCTGAAAATATCATTTAAAACCCAATTGTGCTCATTAATGGCTGCTGCTGTACCCAGACCCACCTCTCTCACTGCCTTCAGCACTACCAAAAGGAAGTGGATACGTTCAACTGATAATATTCAATCAATGTTCTCAGTTTAAATCTTTAATTTCCTTTGAGTAGTGCTTAGAAAGGTGAGAGAGGGGTAAAGTAGTGGCTATTAATGAGGTAAACTGTTTTTAATTGATATTTTCTGGCTAAAGCTTTTCTTTTCTGTGGTTTGAACATGTATTTAATTAATGGTGAACTCAAAATAAGTCTAAGATAAAAAGTTCATTCACATATATATTTTATTTTTAAATAAAAAAAAAAAATGGTTTCCACACCCCCAGAGGTAGGTACCCTGTACCAACCAATAGAAACACTGCATTTAAGTACGTTCTTTTAACCCTATACTAACCTTCAAGCCAACACCAGCACAGTGCAGAGATCCAGAGCAGCACTGCCTGAGCGGCATCCTTATGGTGTGAACAAGAGACTACACACCCCATGATGCTTTGCTGCATAGACTGCATCCCCTATTATTGCTACAATGTTGTAGCTGCCTCTGATTGGCAACAGCAAATTATACATTCTTGCAAATTTTCAGAGGCATTCCTTCTCAAAATGAACTGCCAAAAAACTGAAGAAATTTGCAAAGTTTAGGGTAAGTTTATTAATGTTTATTTAGTTTTTTTTTCATGCAAACAAAAATGTTTGCATACACTAATGATTCTCCTCTATCAGATGCATACAGAATCCATGAAACTTCTATATGCCTTTAGCACAAATAAAGTAATTTTATGATTTGCTCACAAGTAATAATAAACTGCCAGCACTGGACCAGTGATCAAACCACTGCAGCGAACTGCAGCACTGCAAAGCATTTCATGTTGTAAGAACAAAGCACACAAGCAATGCTAAAATAAGAAAATACAAAAATACCGTAAGTACAAGCTGCAGGAAGCAGAAGAGCACTTAGCACTGAACCTTATAACGCAGACATAAAGAGTAATATGATAAGCACTCCCCCACTGTCCTTGTGGAAGCTGGCATTGCCCACTCACGGTCGCTCTGACTCACTGTGCAATGAACTGCATGGGCAGCACTTCTGTTTAGCAGGGTGCTGAGGTGAAAAAAACTCCAAATGTGTAATAATGCACCAGATGCGGAGGAAGAAGAGCTTTCATTTCAGCTCTACCTGCAGAATCAGACCACACGGGGGCTTTTTTATTAGACACTTACAGTGACTTGCAATTAGCATAGAAAGCTCTACTGCACCCCTTCACTGCCAAATGTGCTATCAGTTCAAACTACAAGGCAGCACATGGAATCAACCAGTCCTGTCAGGGTCTCTCTCATGGTGTCCTTTTACAGGGTCTCTCTTTTTTAACACACACATATATACACATAGATAGATAGATAGATAGATAGATAAAGAGCTAAAGAAAGAGCAAAAAAGAGAGAGAGAGAGAGCTAAAGAAAGAGCAAAAAAGAGAGAGAGAGAGCTAAAGAAAGAGCAAAAGAGAGAGAAGAAAAAAAGAAAGGGGGAGGAGAGAGAGAGGGGGGAGGGCGAGAGAGAGGGGGAGAGAGAGCTAAGGAAAGGGGGAGGAGAGAGGGGGAGAGAGCAGGAGGACGAGAGAGCTAAAGAAAGGGGGAGGAGAGAGGGGAGGGCGAGAGAGAGGGAGGCGAGAGAGCTAAAGAAAGGGGGAGGAGAGAGGGGGAGGGCGAGAGAGGGAGGACGAGAGAGCTAAAGAAAGGGGGAGGAGAGAGAGGGGAGGGCGAGAGAGAGAGGGGAGGGCGAGAGAGCTAAAGAAAGGGAGCGGGCGAGAGAGGGAGAGCGGGCGAGAGAGGGAGAGCGGGCGAGAGAGGGAGAGCGGGCGAGAGAGGGAGAGGGCGAGAGAGGGAGAGGGCGAGAGAGGGAGAGGGCGAGAGAGGGAGAGGGCGAGAGAGGGAGAGGGCGAGAGAGGGAGAGGGCGAGAGAGGGAGAGCGGGCGAGAGAGGGAGAGCGGGCGAGAGAGGGAGAGCGGGCGAGAGAGGGAGAGCGGGCGAGAGAGGGAGAGCGGGCGACAGAGGGAGAGCGGGCGAGAGAGGGAGAGCGGGCGAGAGAGGGAGAGCGGGCGAGAGAGGGAGAGCGGGCGAGAGAGGGAGAGCGGGCGAGAGAGGGAGAGCGGGCGAGAGAGGGAGAGCGGGCGAGAGAGGGAGAGCGGGCGAGAGAGGGAGAGCGGGCGAGAGAGGGAGAGCGGGCGAGAGAGGGAGAGCGGGCGAGAGAGGGAGAGCCGGCGAGAGAGGGAGAGCCGGCGAGAGAGGGAGAGCCGGCGAGAGAGGGAGAGCCGGCGAGAGAGGGAGAGCCGGCGAGAGAGGGAGAGCCGGCGAGAGAGGGAGAGCGGGCGAGAGAGAGGGAGAGCGGGCGAGAGAGAGGGAGAGCGGGCGAGAGAGAGGGAGAGCGGGCGAGAGAGAGGGAGAGCGGGCGAGAGAGGCAGAGCGGGCCATATCATTTTTTTGTAGCTTTTCCTCAGCAGAGAGCAGGCACAAAACTCAACTGCAATCATAAGAATATATTACAGGATTGCTGAATTACTGGTAAATGCGAATTAAATTGTACCAAAAGTAACAGGAGGTCCACAACAAAGTTTTAAATAATTTAAATATGGTTTCCAAGATTCCTTTGCCACTCTTCTAATGATCGAGGGCCGGAAATGCTATGCTGTACCAAACCTAGGGAAATGCATGGGTTAAATACAGATAGACAAGCTGTTTAAGCTGTAGAATACGCTCGTAAAATATGATGTAAAATCAAATCTGGATTTAAAAGCCTGATGAATGCCGTCTCCCTGTAGACAAGCCGTTTCACGCAGTAATACAGTGCTGTACTGTTAATCCCTGTGTCTGCTGCTGTCTGCAGTTACCATTTAACCAGATATCACAGCAGTAATATTCAGAATTGTGTACGATTAATAAACTACATTAAAGAGCATAAGAAACACAGTAGCGCTTTACACATACCCATGTGAAGACTCTCCAGACTCCAAAATCGTGCCATCTCCCCCCTCGCTACCATGCTGTTATCCAAAAATACACAAAAAAGGAGTATTTGGCCTCAAAAAGCAGAACAGCTAAAAGATGCTCGGTCAACATCAAAAGCCTCTGCTAAACAAGCCACAGAAAGAGCTTATTCATTGCCGGCATCCTCATCGCCTGCGTATCAGGCCAAAGACTAGGAGGGAACTGACAGCGAAAACACTATGTGGCTGCAAATGTAGTTGCTTTAGTGACGAAACCGAGGGGTAGCCTTAGGGAGGAAGTGCTAAAAACAATAAAACATCAATATGAATGCAGCGTAATAACTGGCAGCTTCTGCCAACACAAATGCCCATAATGTGAACTGCCAGAGACAAACTGTGATTTGCTAAAGCAATCAGGCACATGCTTATAGGAGGAATGCACAAAAAGAAACGCATCTAAATCTCGGGAAACTCCTTTGCAAATTAAAGCTTTCCTTAGAATATTTAAGATGATATTTATATTTGAAAAGGTATCATGACTCAGCTCAATGAATGATTAGAAACTGCAGAAAGATCAATCTGCTATGCAAATAGTGTGTGGGAAGGCAGCAGGTCTCAGTATATTGTAATAATATTCTGTTAGATTATGCTCGTGTTAGAACTATCACTTTAATAGGAAGCCTACAGTTTACAGATGCAGGTTACACAGGAAGAAGAAGATTGGACGGCCCATCTACATTGCAATTAGTTTAAATGCACCATACAGCAACTGTATACAAATATTTCCTAATAATTCTCTTTTAAAATCATAGTAGCATGTGAGTTTTTTTTAGCCAATCACATGGGCCCTTGGGTGAAAGCTTCAGGGTTAGTCTAGAACAGTGGTAGTCAACCCAGTACCTATCGCCCACTAGTGAGCAATTCAAGCTTTCATGGTGGGCATTGGGGTATTCAAGTGACATCACAAGTCGGAGACCTGCAGCACCAGTCTTGGCTGGTTGGAGAGCCGGTGAGAGAGCCTAGGGTCAGCAGTCCGGATCGGATCACTATCTAGAAAGTAAAGGGGCGATGCATAGCTATGGTCATATCAGTTATGTAACCAGAAATGAGAGAGCTACTGCGGCACCGCTTGGTGGTAAGGACATTTTACCATCAAAGTGGGTGATAGGTATTAAAGGGTTGACGACCCCTGGTCTACATTATCTTACACTAGTGGAGACATGTGGACAATCTTATGAATCTCAGATAAATGACCATACAATCACAATGGTCCTAAAATATATCGAGTAAACTCCCCGTTATCTGGCACACACGGGATCTGCCTATTGCCGGATAAGTATAGTTGTCGGTTGCTTGAGAGTCACGGTTTATGAAGCCTAATCAATCCTAAATCCCCTAAAAACCCTATCTATTAAACAGCTACGGCTATCTAATCAAAGTCATTTAAAGCTAAAACAGAAAAAAGTTGACATTTTAATGTAAATAAATGTGGATGCCAGTTGTGCCGGATAATGGCGATAGAGGGAGAGTTTTTGTCAATTGGGGAATGGAGGCAGGTGCCGGTTACTTGAGATTCCCGGTTGGTTGAGTGCCGGATAATCAGGGTTTTACTGTATCTAAGTTTCTCTGTTTTTGCCTTTTTTCTATTCTAACATGTGCTGCTTATATCAGACACATACATTACATTGAGTTATTCTTTACACATACATATATTTTATTTAAAAATAAAAACTTGTTTTCCACACCCCAAAGCTGCTTACATAGACACAGTGAACCTCCCAATAGAAACACTGCATTTGAGTATGGATGTTAACCCTTTAATAACTTTCAAGCCAGCAGCATCACAATGCAGAGACCTACACAACAGTGTCATCCTGCTTCCTTCTACATGGGAACTCAACATCCCATGATTACATCCTGCACAAACTGCCATCACTGATTGTTACAATGTATTCAAATGTAATAGCTGGCTATGAATGGCCAAAACTCATTTTAGCAGAGATATTCAGGGGTGTTAACTAACAAAAGCAAACTCAAGAGATTCTGCAAACATCAAGATGACTTTGTTAATGTTTATTTTGGAATTTTTTCATGCCAAAAAAATAAAAATGTTTTCATACACTACTGATTCTGCTTTATCAGATGCATTCATAATGCAATACAATTAAATATGCATTTAACAGAGACAAATGCGCTGTGTTCAGAATCACCAGACAAAAAAATATATTTTTTAAAGGGGACATGTTTAAATTAATTATCTTATTTAAGCAAGTTTGGTAACTCCCCTCACTAGACATGATGAATTGCAGAGGGCTCTGTCTCAGTAGGCAATCCTACACCTGTCTAGTACTGATTTCTGCAGATCTACCAGTCCCTAAAACAGTTTAACATTTACACTGATTTTAGTTTATTCAAGTACTCTTAACCAGTTATTAAATAAATAAATTAAACCCTAGAGTATGACCATTGCCCAGAGAGGCTTCGGTTTCGTTAATGTAGAAGCCAAAAAAAAAACAAGAAGTACAGGGTGTTAGTAAATTTATAATTGGAGAACTTGCTACAAAAATAGTTCCTTGTGTTTCTAAATACAGAACAGGCGTTGGAACATAATTTGGGTGTTAGAGTGAAATAACCGCATGGGAACACAAATGAGGAACATCGCATGGAGATCTGGATAAAGACAATAAGCCATTGAAAAGAATATTTTGAGCAAAAAAATAACTGTAGCTATATAGTAATAAAATATCAGCTTAGTACTTTTATACATTATACCAACATAACCAGTATAAAATTATGCATGTTTAGAAAAAAAACTCTATACTTTAATTTATACATTGCATTGATAAAAAAAAAAATAAATACTAGTTTCTGCTGATTAACTGTATTGGAAACATTTTTTTTATAAATTCACGAGTACTATTCAGCCTCTTTATGCAGATAAATTAATTAAAATATGCTTATTTTATTTCCTTGATTAACTGAAAATAAACCAATGTGCACAATGTCAAGAATAAGCTTCAAAGAAAATATACTGTAGATAATAATGCACTTTTATTGACATCCATTCTAATGGAAGGCAGAAGATGGCTTTTACTTTGGTTTATGCACAAATAAGTGCTTGTCTGGGTAACAGGTAACTTGGCAGAGTCTCGAGTAGCAAGTAGCCATGTGGTGCCACCATGGCTGGATTACCCATTAAGCCAACTAGGCAGCCGCCAAAGGCACTTCCATGTGAGGGGTGGCGCTTCTTTAAAAAAAATCCTTGTCATGGTGGCTAAAGAAGCAAAGCCCTATACTGAATCAATTTTCTTCTCTAAGTGAATTTTTACTTTTTTTTTATTTAAATTGTTTTTGTTCTTTAATCATATGTGCTTGTGTTATTTTAATATTAATAGTAAATTAAAAATGTATTTTCATTAAGCAGAGACTGTTTCAGACATAGCCCCAAGCTTTCTTTACTCTCTTATATGCTCTACAACCCAATCACATTTCTTTACATCGGTACCGAGGGTGATGTAAAGAGATGGAATAACTGATAGGACACAAAAAATTTAGGTAGTTCCCATCTGGTTTCTGAAGCTTGCAGACTGTCAGCTTGGCCAAAAGTATTTAAAATGTAATATCAATATTATAAGAAGAAGACTATAAACGATTAAAGAAGAAATATACTTAAAAGCTAAAGAACACATGAACCCATACAATCCCTTCAAACAGCCACTATATACCAAACCTTTCTATCTTACACTTATCTTCTAACTTAGTATTTTGTTTATGCAAATGTCCCTTAGGGATTAGTCTCCCTAAGGATGATGGGAGACTCCAGACATGGACCACTTGCTTACTGTGCCTTAGGGAGTTCAGCTACAGCTCACTGATGAGGACCAATGCAGGCAGAAACGTATGTCTGGGGTTTGCCGTTTCTCCTGTTCATGGTTGAATTGCCTGGTATTTCGGGGCTGGATCACTCTAGTGAGTGGGACCAGACTAATATACTACAGGATATTTCTCCCTGTGAAGGGCACAAGTGAGCTAAAAGAGGTTGCTCTCAGAGTGGGTTATCATGTCCATAGAACTAACCTATTAAGGTTAGTTCTTTCTCTGATTGAGCACCTCTAACTTTGTTTTTTTGTCATAAAAATAATATAATCAATTTCGTCTTAAAAGTGAATTGAGAAAAAGTAAAAACATGAACTTGTGAAGAACCTGTGGATTCATATATGATTTACATTCAACTTAATTGAAATAAAAGAACAATATTGTTGCAGATCAGACATCCCAGTTGTTCAGTTTCCTTTAAAGGACTCCTTAGGCAAAAACCACCCTTGATAAACGCAGCACATATCTAAAAATCCCTGTAATGATTATGTTGATGCCCACAGGGGTTCCTACAATGGCACCCGATACCCCCAATCAGCATGGAGCATTGAGTGGGTAGATGAGAGGTAGGCAAGTGGTGAGTGAGCAGAAACTATTTTATTCTTTGCCGCGTTTAGTAAGAAGTACAGTTACATCCCAATTGAGACAATTTGCACAGTAAGAGTCATTCTTTGAAGCAGAAGGAAGGAAGAGGAAGCAGAGGAAGTGCTGGCAGAGATCTGCCCTTGCAGCCTCAGTTCTTGTACTGAGCATGTCAGAAGCCACGGAGGTGAAGATTGATACAATGTATTAGCCTGCCTCTGATTGGGCACAACTAAATATGAATTGCTGGGATTTTCTAGGGGCATACACCATTAAATGCACCTGCCAAAAACCATAAGAAATGTTGCTTACATCAAGGTAAGCTAATTAATGTTTATTTCAGGATTTTTTCATGCACTACTAATTCTCTATCAGATGAATTCATAAACCCGAAAATGTAATTATGCCTTTAACATGTCAGGAGAAGAATACAAATTACACCCTGTCTGACTTTAAATATTTTGACACTTTGGTTGTTCAGTTGTGTTCGACTCACCATGACCTATGGACACAAGTCAGCCACTGCTCCCTCAAGCTTGTGTTATTTGCAATTACCTAATCTATCCTTATCCGCCTCTGCAGTCAAACTTTCGAAGCATTAAAGTCTTCTCTAGAGAATCGTATCTAAACCTTCATTAGGCATTTTAATTCATCCTCACTTTCAGTGATCACAGTAGTATCATCAGAGGTGTTTATTTATTTTTTTCACATCTGCTTGGTCTGATGCTGTTCCCTCTTTTCCTCAGTTTAATTATGAACATGGTATAAGAAACTCATGGTCTGAGCCGCAGTCAGCTCCAGGTCTTGTTTTTGGTGACTGTATAGAGCTCCTCCATCTTTGGCTGCAATGTATATAATCAATCTGATTTCTATATTGTCCATCTGGTGATGTCCATGTCTAGAGTCATCTCGGAGGCTGTTGGAAGAGGGTGTTTGCTATGACCAGAGAATGATCCTGACAAATCTCCGACCAGCTTCATTTTCTACTCCACGGCCAAAATGGCCTGTTATTCCAGGTATCTTTTGGACACTTCTTCCAATCTCCTGATGTTTTTCTTGGTATTGTATTATATTTTTCTTACCAAAAAGCCATTTGTAATGTTTAAAACATGATGTTAAATTCATGATGGTATACATTGGCACTTTAAATGATGTCAGCTGAGGTGAATGTCATTAAGCTGGTACGCTAACCATATAATTAGCAATTTTCTCAAGTTTCATTACATGCATTTACATAACCTGCTCGAATTAAAGCGAAGAAGTAGAAGAGTGTATCCGTGTTATTTGATACTTGGTTATAGACTATGAACAGATTTTCACATCACAACGTTTACGAATAGAACAATACTAGAGGTGAAATCACACACTGCCAGACACAAAGCAACTGGTAACCTGTAACTTTCTCGTCATAATATTCTGCCCTTGCCTAGAGATTAATGACCTTAAAAAGTTAATAATTAAATGACCACATTCTAACAGCAACACTCCGTACTATTCAGTTGCAGAGCTAGTGAATGGAGGCCACTGTGCAAAATCATTTGGGGCCACCTTGAACATCTCTATACACCCTATTTGTTTTGTTGTTGTCTAAGTCGGTCAATCATGTCCGACTCCCTGCAACCTCATGGACCGCAATACACTATGCTGATCCACTTGGTAATAATGGCAGACATACTGACGTGTGTTGATTATTCTTTCCAAGTGGGCCAAAGCATACAGTTCCTGGTAGATCCTGAACCCTGCATGGCTTTAGGGTAGTGTGACCTCTTGGTTCCATGAGTGGAATCAACCCCAGGTTGCATGGGTGAAAGAACCAAAGCCTAACCACTGGACCACCAGGGAACCCTATACACCCTACAGGGGTCAATAAAAAGGCCCAAAACACATAGAGTTCATTAGATCAATCATATGTTGATCAGGTAACCTTTCTATGAAAATGATGGTCTGTCCTCCTCTAATAAAATAGAAATATCGATAGTGGAGGGCCCCTACCCCGCTGCACTGACAGTAGCTCCGCCAATGGAACTATTCGCAATCCTTTAAATATAAGCACCTATATGATTTTCCATAGAAAATGGTCCTACTTTTTATAGTACCGGATTGCATGACACAGCAAAAATAACTAAATAAGGTATTCTGGTTTCCAACTATTACTAGTTTAAGTGCAGAATCGCTATGCATCAAGATGTCTACCTTGCTGTGTATTTCAGATTACCAACATGTAACAAAGTAGAGCAGGAGTTGACAAATTTAAGACCAAATTTCGGAGCTACATTAATATATATATATATATATATATATATATATATATACATATATATATATATATACACACACACACACACATACATTTATTTTATATTTTCGTTATATATTCAAATAATCAAAATTACGGTCTGTTTGTTGTCAGATAAACATTCATGCAAGCTGCATTATTATATAGGAAATCACTTACAATTAAGAAATATGATCTTTTCTAAAGAAAATTGTATTCTAAATAATTCCTGTTGCATAAGAGAAGATGTTACATTGTATAGCTCTCTGTAAGACGCGTTTCTTGCAATAGAATTTTAACCCAAAGGTTTAATTTGTGAGACCGGACTACAAAAATTCAATGTTCCCAAAAACAGCAATGCAATTTTCTCAAAACTGGATTATCGCACATGAATGCACAAATTTGCACATACTTTAACTAGACTTTCCATGCCGCCCTCCCTGTACATAACAATCTCAAGCTTTGTTCTTAAAAAATGAATTCCCACAAACCCTTGGGAATCACAAAATATAAATTGAAGGTACATCACAAATTAAATCTACTTGAAAAATTGTACCAACAACATCTTTTGGTCATTCTACAACAAACATTCAAGTTATAAAGGCTCATTGGGTTCTACTCAAAATCTCACTTCTCACTTTTTTGGTTAATTGTGATCAGTGGATTTTCAAGTTGTGTGTCATTACAATGGCTCTTTAATAACGCGCAACTTGAAAACCCACTGATAAAATCTCATAAAATAGTGTGTTGCACATACAGGAATATCACTACTCATCCATATTTTCAGTCTTGTAACAAACAAAAGCCTCTACGGCACTTACCGTTAGAGATTCGTATCTGCTGCCGGCGTCCAACGCGATCCAGGCCAATGGGTGTGCTCTGGGAGAAGGGAAATGGCCTCAAACGGGCAGAAACCGCTTTATATGGTGGGACCTTGTGAGCTGGAACCGGAGGTCTTGGTACAGGCTACAAAAAAGACAAAAGTTATTATTCATCCTCCTAAGATGTGTCCAAAAAGAGAAAGGGCTATAGGACATCTAATGTCATATGTTTACACATCTAGGTTTTACGGTTTACATACATGTGAAATATGCCAACTACTTTAAAAATAATATGGTTGACAAAAATGTTTTTCACAAATATTTCCTTTACCCAACGGTAAATATAGACACCCACAATACTGTATGGATGGAGGCTATATATATATATATATATATATATATATATATATATATATATATATATATATATATATATATATATATATATATATATATATATGTATTATATTATATAAGATTTGAATATACCCAACTCTGCTTATTCACAAATGGTCTAAACTCTTATCTACAACATTAATGTCTACAACATTAATAAAACTCCCCATACAGGACTAATAATTTGGATTTAAATATGATTTTTCTGCATAAACACACAACCAATGGTGTCAAGAGCCGACATGATTCCAGAAAAATGACAAAATAAAATCCAGTTTCTTTCTATTAACCAGATAGGTGATGGGAAAATGTAATTTTTTTTTAAATTGATATCAAGGTTGGTACTCTGTGCAGCATATAATAGTTAAAACATTAAAAGGCATTTTTTTTACATTTTCCCAATTTTCAAATCTTCAAAACGGGCATACTAAAAATGTTTGACTTAATCATGATCTAATTGTACAGGAAATAGCTAGTTTATTCTAAAATGTAATAGAAAGAAATATCTACTCTGGTGGTCTGCTTGAAAATGATACACTTCTTATTAAATGTAAAATTTCTCCAAGACATAAAGTTGCTTTTATATGAAGTTCACTTTTTTACACGTGTAAATGTTTTATCACTTTTTTATAGCTACGGAGGAGCAAGACAGATCCTCCAAATATGCACTCTATAAGACATTAAAATGTTGGAAAATATACATTTTATTTAGCGGTTACTTCAATCTTCAGTGGTTCTATCATGGGAGCCCTGCTACTCCTGGAAAATTGAGAGGCACTAATAACTTATTAATAAAGAAAACCACCACAAGAAAGCACCTGGGCAGGTTATATATTCATCCATAGACACATTTTAATCTTAAAAAATATTTAGGCGCCACAGAAAAATATTTCAAAATCCAGACATGTGATCGTGGATTAAACCATACTGCTTAAACATCTACCGTCAACCTTATCCTCTTTTGTATTCCGCCTTAAGTAATATTAACGTGCATGCAACATTCCAAACATGAAAGCAAATTGTTAATTTAATCAGGTTAATTACAGTCAAATACTTTTCAACATTCCATTAAAAAGGTAGATAATTAGTTGGAAAGGCAAGAGATCAAGAGTTAGTTTGAGAACATGCAAGGTTTATTGTTTCAATCCAGTGAAGATTTTTTTTGAAGAGATGAAAAAGAAGATCAGTTTGAAAATGTAATTTATAGGGGAAAAAAATTGTAGAATAGTTGAAAGATCTCATTGCGTAGTAACGGCATGCTTTCCAAGACGCTTACTTGTTGCAGCAATTCTCCCATTTCTTCATCTTCGCTTGTCGCATAAAAATTGACCCCACCTATTACAGAGATGGGTCTTCTTTTGTAATGGTTTTGGAATTCATGTTTTCGAATCTTGGACTCATCACTATAAGAGCGCAAGGGAAATGTACACTTCCCACCATCGGTTTCTTGTGATTCTGTTGGAACGGAGTCTTCTGGGATGGAGAAACTCCGGTTTGCCAACTGGCCATAGTCTGAAAGAGGTCTAGGCCGAGATCTGCATTTGCCTGAGCCCCTTCTTCGAGATGCCACTTTCTGAGTATCTTTCTCCTCATCCTGTGTTGGAGATTTTTTCCAGGAGTCTTCAGTAACAACCTTTTCGAAAGGTGAATAATGCAAATAAGGTGCACTGGTGAAAATTAGTACAACTTAATACATGAAAATGTCCTTTTAGAAAATGTGTATTACATAGGAAGTGTTCAATGTTTGTAGCCCAAGAACATCTAATTAATTGATATTACAACCTCAAAAAGCATTATAAACTTTATAAGGAATAGAAAATCAGTTATTTTTCATTACTACAATGTTGATTTAGCAAGAAAACCCCCCCAGTTATGATTAGATCCTGCAATTAAGTTATGCCTGATCTTGTCTGGCATTTGTAAATACAACCCGACAGCCATACCTTGTAAGATGGACCACTGCACAATAAAAATACTGACTAAGGCCCTCATTCAATTGCAATTTGGCCAATTGAATAGGGCTCTAAATAAGCACAGAACATATTATAAGTTTTTAGTTTGTAAACTTATATCCAAAAGCAAGGTCTTCACTAACTAAAAACTTATTTTAAAAATATATGTTATGTGCTTATTTAGAGCCCTATTCAATTGGCCAAATTGCAATTGAATGAGGCCCTAAGAGTCTGACTAAGAGCATAATTAAAATCAGGGAAAAAATAATACAGTTAGTTTTTAGTTAAAATAATATTTGATGCCTCTGCAAGACCCTGAAGGGATCCATGAAAGTTGTGTGCATTCACATTCTCAGAGCTAGAGCTATGATTGCATCCTTTGATACAACTTCCTGCTTCTGGGCCAGTGAGGGGCAATGGGTGTAGTGTCAATTTCAATCTAACAAAGTCTCCAGATCTCTCTCTGTTCCTACCCTTTGCACTCCTCCCTCTACCTATTACTACAAAACACAGACCCCCATCATCCAGCTCTCAGGATGGGTTGTAACAAACACAAAATGGATTCCTGCCCTCAATTTTTAGATTTTCCCACAAGACGTATGTTCATGGCTTTCACACCTGCTAATATTGCTATATTTTTTTCTTCAGCTGCAGTGGTCCTTTAAAGCGCATATCAATTCACACAAAAAAATTCACGTAAAAAAAAAAAAAAGTGTGTTTGTGTCAATTGTGATATAGAACAAACTTTAGATAACAAGTAAAGTCAGTGTTTTCTAAACCTTCCTCTTCTACAATCCCTTAATAAATAGGACCAGAAAGTTGTTGTTCTTTTAAAAAACACTTTCTGTACGGCCATTGTGTTGAAAAGAAAAGTAAATGTATACAAATGATTGAAAATGTTAGTGCAAAGTTTAAATATAATGGTGATGCAATGTTATCAAGATGTCGCTCTGGCTTAGATATTCCTTGTACGCAGCGTCAATTGGTGTAATAAATCCCGAGCTGACAAACATAACCCAACAGCGTACCCTTCTAGTCTAACCAAATAATCTACCTACAAGGGACACAGCAATGGTTAAAGTTGCAGACATGGGAAGTACATGAGAAATAAAATATATCTACAATTGGATGATATTAAACATATTGAGTGGAAGAGATAGTTAACAGTTTAAATTACTTAAACAGATCCTCCTTTTATCTGAGATGATTAACTCAGACAGTGATGGTGATATGCAGGACAAGCACGCCCATGACACTTATAACCATCCTTGATTACAATCATTAAACCTACTAGGCATGCTTCTCCTGTTTTTCAACCTCTCCCTTTCTCAGGTATTGTATGCTTACACTACTTATGTTTCAAGCTCCATTATCTAACACTTCCACTCAAATTGTAAATAACATTTAATAATGTGCAATTTTCATTTTAGCAATAACTGCAAACTTTGTACTGTCCCTTTAAACATGCATGGTAACCTATTTCAGTTGACATTGCTAATGTATAATTTAACCTAGAGTTTGTGATGTTTAGATGTGATTAGATTGTACATAATGGCACCCAGGGAAGGGTGTGTGACATTCACTTGCACCACAATGTTATTTCATAAACACAGCTCCGAATATTCCTCGCTGGTCACTAGAAAGCACAGGGCAGGCACGAGACACATTAGAGGACCACAAAAAGGGCACATGTTTGTGAAGTATGTAACATTAGCAGCTGTGTAAGCCGTAGCCATAAACATTTTTTACAGAAATATCTGAATTTGAAATTGCTATTTTGAATAGAGGAAACCATCTTGTGTTTGTTGCATTATTTTCTTAAAGGTGGATTATGGGGGGCGGAGGTTTATCCATCAGGGTGTTAGGATTTGGTGCTTTCATCGCTGCGACCTGGGTTTGATTCCAGTCAGGGAACCAGGAAGTCAAACCACCCTGAAGCCATGCAAGTTTGGGCTTGGTCAGTGGTTAGATGGGAGACCACCTAGGAATACCAGGAGCTGTATGCTATGGCCCACTGGAGAAGGATCTGCCAACTCATTCCAGTATCTCTGCCATGAATACAAGTGGATCAGCATGACCATGGACATAAAAATGTGCCTGGTGTGTTATGATCCATGAGGTCACGGAGAGTTGGAAACAACTGAACAATGCAAAATAAAATAAAAATGTAAAAATCCATCAGGGGAGGGTGAGGTCAGGAGGCTTTGCTAGAAAATTGTCTCGGACATCACACCCTTACTCCTTTACAGACCCAGAAGCAGGCTATGTGCATTAATAGATGCAATCATTGCTCTCTAGAAAGGTGAACTTCCCTCTCATCCACAAAACGTCCACCAACATATCATGGTTGCCTCAAGAGTCCAGCAGAGGTATCACTTTTTTATTATTACAAACTAGCTTTATTACTTTTCCCTTTATGACCTTAGTCAGACTCAAAGCTTTCAAGCACATATATTTTTCATTGTTTGAAGTGACCCTTTATTTTTTTTTACATTGCAAAAACCTAAAAAATTATCATTCTGCTTAGAAAAGGAAATGTCTATAATTTATATATATATATATATATATATATATATATATATATATATATATAATTACACACAAAACAGGACTACATTTCCCACAATGTTGCATCAATATTTATTAAAAAAGTACCAGTCTAAATACTATTGTGAAATATAAAAATAGATAAACATAAAAATTCAAGCACACAAATGTTTAAAGGAACATGGAACACAACATGATTTTTTCCAAGCATTTAAAAGAGAACGCTTTGAAAATTACAAACATTTTTGTGCAAAAAAAATATTAAAGTAAATCCAGTTTAAACGTCATTGAAGTGAACAGGAAATGCAGAGCAATCTGTCAATTTAAATTGGCTCAGAGACTTTAATTTGGTAATGTGTAAGGGCCTCATTCAATTGCAATTTGGCCAATTGAATAAGGCTCTAAATAAGCACATAACATATTCTTTTTAAAGAAGTTTTTAGTTAGTAAGCATCTATCCAAAAGCAAGGTTTTCACTAACTAAAAACTTCTCTAAAAAAAATATGTTATGTGCTTATTTAGAGCCCTATTCAATTGGCCAAATCGCAATTGAATGAGGCCCTAAGTGTGTTTTCTTTTTTAAATACCCTCTTATGCCACAAATAAAATAATCTTTCCAGTTCCTTATCCTTTAATGACATTGGTTCAGACGGCTGGTAATTATATTAATTACATACTTAAACAGCACATTTAACTAACACTAACCTAAAAAAGTCCTTTAAAAACAGAGAAAAAAAAAATCTTAAAAATTAATCATATCACAAACTTTATACTTAAAAAAAAAAAAAAAATAGCCTTCCAATAGACAACAGTCAAAATACATAAATGCCAAGATATCGGAAAAAAACCCTAAGGGCACGATTCAATTGCCCAATTTATACACACTTAAAATCACTCTTAATATTGCTACATATTCGGCAAATATGACTTATTGGCACTAATGAAGTAAATAGAATGCATATAAACATTTATAAAAAAGCGCCAAATTTAGTTCAAGGCATTTGCAAGTAGCTACTTGAATAAGTCTATAAATCAGTTAAGGGCAAATTTAGACCTGGAGGGCCACACACACAGGCCTGGATTTGAGGATTTCCTTTCTGTGAACAATCAGATTGACTGAAGAAGCAATAGACTCGCCTGTACGCAGCAGTGATATCCTCAAATCCAGGCCTGTGTGTGGCTCTCTTGCCAACCCGTGTACTAAATAATTATATTATTCCATCTAAAATCACGGAAATCCACTACTAGGCATGTTCAGTCTCACTGCCACTGAACAGAGGGACATTGCACTAGGATAATGTATAACAACAGGTAATATGCAGAACCTAACCACAATGTCAAAACAGTACCATTTCAGAAATATGGGTCCTACCTCGTTCTCAGTGACGGGCAGTGGGGCCCCACACACACACTGAAACAACACACAGCTGATAGTAGGCATCCCGCTTTCCCAGCATTCAGGGCTATTTATTCCACTGAGAAACTCCTTTTTACACAACAGACGAGGATATTCCACTGCGCAGCTGAGTATTATTTGTGCACAGTATTTCCAAGTGGACCTTGTACCTATCAGGAGGCAGCTGCCCGACGTAAGCGAATTCAGTAACCTGCTAAAAGGCTGTACTTCCAAGATTGCAATAAAGTAACAATACTTGGTATTAAAGGGAAACTTACACCCAAAGAAAATATCAAATTGTATTTACCTTATGAAGGAGTCTCTAAAATATTAGTTAGGTAAGACTTGATAAGAAAAAAACACTATATTTAACTTTTAATTTGCATTTAAATAGGGAGTTACTATATTTTTCAGCTCAGGATCTCTCCAGACCGTGAATGAAGTATTGTGTCTGGAGTGGACCTGTCCAGGGGGAAGTGCCAAATTGAAAATCACTATCTGAAAAACATATTAGTCGCAGGGAGCAGTCTAACTTGAGCTTCTAGTCGTGTGTGTGCGTTTACGTCGTTCAGTCATGTCTGACTCTTCATGGACCACAACACACCATGCTGATCCACTTCATGGCAGAGATACAAGAGTGGGTTGCCAGTTCCTTCTCCAGTGAGCCACAGCACAGCAATATATACTCCTAGTATTCCTAGGTGTTCTCCCATCCAAATTCTTACCAGGCCAAACCCTGCTTGTCTTCAGGGTGGTGTGATTTATTGGTTCCCTGACTAGAAGCAAAAGCCAAGTACCATAACCTAATGACTGGACCACAATGGGTCCCCCTTGTTGTGGTATGCCAGTTAAGATAACCCACCTACCTAAGTGGGTGGCTCCACTCCAGATACAATACATTCAGGTGATGGAAAGATGGGGCATGATTGAAAAGCAGATATTAATGGTTTAAATGCAATATTTTGTCTTTACACCACCTAATTTTGCAAAAGTACCTTTATTATTATCACCGCTCATTGATAAATAACTACCAAACTATTTTATTAAACAAAGTTATGATAATATTCCTTTAAAACTTGTAACAATGTTTCAGAAAAATATGTTTGCACGGTCTTGTTTACTGATTCAAAGCAAACATGACAACAATGTAATCTCCGGTCTGGTTATTATTTAAGGAGCGTGTACATGTAAGGCTAGGCGCATACATACACTCCTAAAAGGTTAGGAGGATTTCTGTAAAAAAACTGCTTTTTATTATTATTCAGGCCTTCTTGTAAATTTATTTTTTCTCACATCACATATGCAAAAAAATAAACAAGGAAGCAAAAAGAAGTAGCATAAAAACAGGAAGTATAAAAACGTATTTTAACAGAAAAATTGTGTATATTATTTAAATGAATTGTACCTATGTATTAAGCCTACTGCTAAATATGGCAACCAGATACAAATATCTTACTGCTGCCAATAGGTAGTTTAAATAGAAAACTCTTTACTACTATTTGTATTTTGCAATGACTTGCTTGTTTTTCTCCAATAGGATTTGGAAGTTCTAAAGCTTGGGCGCGCAAGTCACTTCACTACCCACAGCGACATCATATAGATATTCCCAACCCTCTCCTCAAGGACCCCCAGACAAGCTATGATTTAGATTTAATAATGTGGAAATCAGGTGAGGCTCCACTGCCTGTTGTGTTAAACCTAAATCATGACCAGTGTGGGATCCTCTAGGACAGGGTTGGGAATCACCGATAAAATTATCTGTGTGTTTTGCTGGGGAAAAGAAGAAAAAAAGGTTTTATAAAAAAGAGCACTGCTGACCATGGGTGTAGGAGCCAAAGAAAATCTGGTGGCTATCCTTGCCAGCAACTGCGGACCTCACAAAATTTACGGAGTTCCGAAACACCACCAAACACCTAAGGATTTTCCAAAAAAGACGTACAAGATCCGAAAACAAGGACGCAACCCGCGCAACCCCAAAAACATTAGAAACACAATAAATACACACAGATAAAAAGCTTACCCACAGCAAGGGGGGCACCCAGGACCTCTTTAACTGAACTTACACCTCGATTTAAGTCCAAATTTGGTAGTTTAGACACCCGAAAATCACCTAAGCGAGACAAAAAATGTCCGCCAAACAAAACGAAAACGAGGCTAAAGGACCCTAAACACACAAAACACCACCAAACACATACGGATTTTCCGAAAAAGTCGGACGACATCCGAAAACAAGGACGCAAAATCAGCCACAGCCGCATACCACATATTAGCCGCCATTTTAGAACAATAACTTATACAATGCGGAAGTACACAGCTACGCTAACGGTTTGGTCTTGCGCACGCACACTATTACACTCCACACATTCATCACGCTTACACACTAGCACACAGCACTAATGCTGCAGCAACATGAAAACAGATTGCCAGCTCTTCAACACAGTGCTTCCTGCATATATTACTTCACAATAGGTAAAGTAAATTAATTTCTTATTTTATTAATTATTCATTGTCATACCGGAAAAAAGAGACCAACGCTGCTCATAGCACACAAACAACCAAGAGCCTCGCAATGAACGCCGAAAGGATCTTAAAACACCAACAAAATTAATTTTGCACACAAACAACATTACCTGCCTTACAATCTTATTATCGTCATTTTTTGACGGGCAAGTTGCTAGATATATATATATATATATATATATATATATATATATATATATATATATATATATATATATATATAGATAGATAGATAGATAGATAGATAGAGATTTCCTTGTAGAAACTGATGATCTGTGACCTAGCCTTTGTATGCTGGACAAGAAACACACATGGGGGATGATGTAAATATACCATTGACATTACTTTTTCGAATGGTCTTTGGAGCGACACTAACATCTTTTCTATTAGAGGTTAAATTTGTTTCCATCTTCTCAGACTGGATTGTTAAGTTGTTTAAGCTGTGTTGGGAAGTAGATTCATTTAGTAGGATGGTTACATACCCATAAACAATGCAAATTCAAACTGGATTTATTGTTCTGCGTAAGCTTTCATTTATTTTGGGAGAGGAGATTGTCTCCGAAGTTTCTATTATACCGGTCTTGGCTACTGGTTTGACCACAGTAGGAAAGGACACAGGTAATAAAATCTTTTGGATTTCAGTATCCTCTATATGTAGAGGACATTCAAACCTACCTATCGGTACCTGAACTATCCCCTTTTACTTCAGCACGAGTTGCCAACTGCCTCTCAAGCATACCCCCCTGAATGCCCGCCAACTCAAACTCAACATGTCAAAGACTGAGCTCCTAGTCTTCCCGCCCTCTACCACAGCTGCTACTCCTTAGATATATCACTGCTGCCATCATCACTCCCACCTCCCAAACCTGTTGTCTTGGGGTTCTACTTGATCCTGCCCTCTCTTTCATTCATCACATACAATCAATCACAAAATATTGTAGTTTTCACCAAAAAACATCTCCAAATTACATCACTATCTTGCACACAAATAAAACTCGAATCCATTCTCTCATCAGATCTCCAACGTTGGCTGCAATGAGCTGAAGGCTCATTGCAGGCCAAAAATGCGGACCCTCGCAAAGCGAGGGGCCGCACTTGAGGTGGAGGCTCTACGGCGCCTACAAGCGGTTACAAACACCCACAGAAGCGGGACTTTGAAAAAAAAAACTCTAACACGCAATGACTAAATACAGACTTAAAAAAAAAAAGACGAGCCGCGGGACTTAGAAAAAATAAAAAATTACAAACTTGCAAAAATAAAACGCACAGCGGAAAAAACATTAAAAAAACACTAAATATACACAAAAATGAAATAAAAACATTACCCACAGCAAGGGGGGACACCCAGGAAGTGAGGTAACAACTCAATTTAAGTCAAATTTAGAAAGTTTAGACACTCGAAATTCCCTTAAGCAAGAGAAAAAAATGCCTGCCGAAAAAAACGAAAACTAGGCTATACGACCCCTAAAGCTGCAAAACACCACCAAACATATACGACTTTTCCAAAAAGCCATACGAGGTACAAGATACACTATTAGTAAGGACGCTAAATCATCCACACCCGCGTGCCACACACACATTCGCCGACATTTTACAACACTAACTTACACAATGCGGAAGTACACAGCTACCCTAACGGCTTCTCCTCGCGCACGCAGCCTATTTACACTACACACATTGCTGACACTTACACCTCAGCTCAACAACACTGCAAATCTACATTGGATGCTGCAGGAACATCAAAACAGATTGTCAGCTCTTCAGCACATTTCTTGCTGCATATATTACTTACAAATAGGTAAAGTATATTAATTTATGATTTCATTAACTAATGAGCATGAAAAACTTCATTTAAAAAAACAAAAAACACAGTATTGCAGTAAACGACAAAGGCCTTCACCGCGCGCCTCACAAGGAGCGCCAACGGTGCTCATAGGACACCAGGGGAGAGCCTTGCAATAACCTCAAAAAGGAGATCAGCGCGGACCTTACAATGAGAGCAAAAGTGCCTCAGATAACAAAAAATACACCAACCCCAGAGGCTCGCAATGAGCACCGAAGGACCTCTGATGACCAAAACACTTACTGTCTGTGGCAAACAGCATTACCTGCCTTACAATTTTATTGCCCCGTCATTTTTGACGGGCAAGTTGCTAGTGATAATATGGTCACCAAAATTGTACAGAGGTAAAAAAGTAGTTCCAAATGATTATACGTACAAATACCATCACGGTATGTTTCTATAAAAATAGCTTTACCATAATTTTGTAGGATACAAGAAAACTAGCCAGAAACCAGAGAAATAGCTCAGAACCAACAACAGTGGCTCGGCTTTGACACTACTTCCCAGCAAGTGATCTTATTTTTCTTTATGATGCAACTTTAAGATCCCTAATTTTAACAGAAGTTTAAAGTAACATGCAACACATGTTAATTTAAACTTCTACTTCTGCTAAAACATGGGAACTTTAAACGTTGCATTGTGTGTTGTAATCCCAAAACAAAATGAAATAGTTGTCTTTCACTTGTGTTCAACACCTTAAATGTTTACTATGTAAAATCACGTTTGTATTTTCATTTGGTTAGGGAAAAAAATATTTTTTTTGAATGGAAAACTGAACTTTTCCATCTCGCGTACAAGTTTGTTTCTCCTCCCCCTGCTGTATAAAGCTGGTGTCTGAGCGTATATAAATATGCAACCAACGTTGTGGCGGACGCAGTTGCATATTCAAAACCACAGCATTATATACAAGGTCCTCTGTAGTTTCTTAAAAACTTCACGTTTGTAACAAACTTACAAGATTAGTAGCTTTGGCAACAATTAGCATAATAGCATTTTTAGAGAATATCTTAATTTATCCGAGTTTACTTATGCCTGGAGGCTTCCATATTGTTTGTCTTCAACCCTTCCTTATGGTTTAGTGGTATGTTCTGCAATTTTTTTCCATAATTTCAAAAGTGGGTATTCATTTCAGCTTTTAGTATAGGATACTTCCCCCTCACAAACTTGCTGAGTCACACTTCAATCTGCCAATCCCCATAGTCAACCTCTATACGTGTGACTGGCACCTATTGCACTTGAATGTCTGCATGCATGTGGCCTAAAAGTCATTAAAAGGGACATCGTGTTTTATGCCTAGCAACATTGGTAAAAATCACAGTGGGAGAGAGATAAAGGTGGATTCATTAGCAATAGAGGTATAAATGAGGATTTGTGTTTTAAAGTGATGTGTTAGTAATGGAGAGGGACATTTTGAGGAACAGCTGTGGGAAGTGTCCAAGGACCTGTTCCTCACCATTGCTCTATTCACTACTAAAAATGTTTAGACTTAATGCATTTGTGGTCTTACAAAGCTACCAGTGTATTTAGTTTGTTACATAAACACTACCCCAAAACACTACCATGGCCCTTTAAGACGCACATTATTGCAATTTGTGAACTGAATTCCTATTTGATTGTCCAGTTGTCAGTTAAAAACGGGTATTCTCTGCAATATGTTATCATCAGGCTCATTGTGTCACTGCATTCACAAACTATCTGATGTGAAAGTGAAATATTACAACAATATAGAAGACTTAACCTTTCTATAATTATCCCCAATTCTCCAGGGGAGGTAGGCTGTAAATATGTCATACTGTCTAACATGCTGGAAAGACAATATCAGGGTTACAGCCTGCAGCTTTCTACTGGGTGTTCCTGGCATGAACACCGGATTGTTTCTTCAATTCTCAGAAGTATCCCAAGAGCTGCAAATGGGTCTAATCCAAGTCTAAAGGACACCAGTTCAGCTTGTGAAAAGAACCATATAAATTACTGCTCGGACAGACCCCACAACACATACAATGTAAAAATACTGTGCAAATGCAACAAACTTGATTGAAAATTCTAAAAATGGCATTATAAATAAAATTACACTGATAAAACCTTACATTAGCCATGTTGTCTTTGTATCCACATACTTAAAGGGATATGTAAGTGAGCTGGATTAGGAGTGCATTCTCATTTTTGCATGAAAAAGTACCAAACTAAGCATTTAAAATCTTATCTTGAAGTTAGCAAAATATTTTTTAATTTCTGTCAGATGAAACTTAGGGTTAACACCCTCCAAACCGGTATACAATTGGAAACCAATCAGGCGGAAGTATAGTCTGAAACATTTGTATCACAATCTGGCAGTTGCTGTCTGTTTTGTCCTCTCTGCCTGTCTCCTTATGGGCAATTTCAGCTGTGACCCCAGCAACCATCATTTCCTTTAGAGGTCACACACTGTACCCTGCAGGGTACGCTTTCTGTAAGCTTCCTAGGGGTGTGCACATCCACATATCAGTATCTAGCATATAAATATGTAAGTACATTCAACTTTTCAATATAATACATATTTTTCTACTAATCAGTAGCTGTTTATTAGGAAACTTTTGAAACCCAGAAAACTTACATATCCCTTTAACTTTGTTTATATCATCTATCCCTTAATTAACATGTATTATACCAGATAGTCTTATGTTTCTGGTGCCTTTGAACAGTATAGATTTTGGTGTAATACAATTACATATGATGTCCATTTGAGAGACAGCAAGAGTAATAATTGAAGACAAACCAATATGTCAAATTGGTTTCAAAACATTGCCAATTTAATGGACCCCCTGAAGTTCCATATGCATTAGATACCAGAACAAATATTTCTTAGATTAAAAAAAATCAATACAGCCTTTTCTTAATACATTTTTGTAAAAGCAATTATGCTATGCAATCCAAGGTCATTACACAGGTGTCAACATTACAGTAAAGCAGCCCCCTCCCCGCCAGATGTTTTTTTCCATGTTGGCTTCTCAGCCAATAACAGATCACATCCTGGGATGTTTTCCCCAAGATTCAGTGTCATTGGTCGATAACTGTAAATATGAGCCCCCAGTGAGGACACTGATTAATAGCAGCTTTTTTCCCCAGAAACCAGGAATGCACTGAAAAGTTAACCCTTAACTGACATATTTAGGTGATTACATCATTCTATGATCTGTCCAGATTGGTCTGTTCAGGGTTAACTTTTCTCACAGAGCAGAAGCTGCATGTCTGGGAGTGGGCAGTCAGTGACCCAAATAAACATAGACATTACTTTATCGAATGAAAAATGCGGGTATTTAAAAAATTCAAAAAGTATTTCACAATGCTTTTAGGAGATCTTTACTGTGATGATATAGTACTCAATTAGGGAGCTCTTCAAGAACTCTTTGGAAACTATGATGCAATGTCAAGGTGAGGAACATAGAGCCAGACCGCCTCAGGAGACGCCGGCTCAGTCAGACCAGGTGCGGAGGTAAAGTTGTTGTACTAGTCACACCACATAAGGAAATGGAAACTGTACAATGGCAGTCATACCACGAGGAAACAGTGCTGCATCACTCAGATCCATGGAGGACACGCCTCTATGAAACTACCAATATTTGTTAATAGGTGCTTTTTTAGATTAACGTTATTAACTAAAATGAATAGCAATTAAAAAAAAAAAAACTTATTAACAAACGCATTTTTTACAGTAAACTTACTTTCAAATTTGTAATTTTAAACCAATCTACCATTTTTTCTGATGCAACAACCAATAATTGCTAATTATCCTTGGCTGTAATAAGGCTAGAACAAAATAAATATGCCTTCTAGAATATGTAAGGAGAAGGCAATTCTTTTTATTTCTATTACACACAATTGTTTAATTCATTATTATGTTTCTACTATTCTATGAGTAAGTGCAGGATTCTAGAGCTGGGTAAAAGATTATCACCAAAATATCTCCTTTAAATATATTTTTGGGAAAACTTACTTAAAGTTACTTTAAAGCACTACTCACCAAGTGTGGGGGATATTTCCTTCTCTCGTTTGTGAGACCTTCATTCATTGTCACACAGGTGATCGGGTCTTCTAAACCATCCCCACCAAGGCGCTGACCATCATCTATCTTTTGGCCCATTATGACATGTACATAGTCCATATGAAGATATGTTTGAATGTAAAGCAGTGCGCAGCTCAGCACTGTTTGTACAATATCCTCCCCACGCTATGCAGATGTGTCAAAACAACATACTCAACTTGAAAGGTTTTGCAATTTTTCTGTGAAAACGTAACATTACTTCCTTCCTATAAATCTTAACACATTCAAGTACTATTGAGCTCACGGCTTGTCTCAAGTCATTTAAAGATTTGTGCTCCTATTGCGGTATATATGCAACTTACAAAGACAATGGACTTAACGGGACAAATTCTAAAAGGAAGTTGATTTAATTTTAAAGAGCATTAAAAACTGAAATATTTAGAATTGATTTTGCCGCTTCTGCATGCTTATGTGTGGCTCAATATGCTAATGTACAGCTCAGAGTACTTGATAAGGGTGGGAGAGGGGTAGGATCTATCCTGTTATGTGCACGCACGGCACAGGAAGCCTCCTGGTGCTGGGCGCGCTCGCGTCCCGATGTACTCCTTAAGCCCCTCACCCTAACCCCCTACACCCCTTGCCGGCCCTAACCCTAATCCTCTACACCCCGTGCCGGCCCTGGCCCTAGGTCCCTAACCCCTACACCACTTACCAGCCCTAGACCTAACCCCTAAACCCCTTGCCGGCTCTAACCCTAACCCCCTACACCACTTACCGGCACTAACCCTAACCCCCTACACCACTTACCGGCTCTAACCCTAACCCTCTACACCACTTACCGGCTCTAACCCTAACCCCCTACACCACTTACCGGCACTAACCCTAACCCTCTACACCACTTACCGGCTCTAACCCTAATCCCCTACACCACTTACCGGCTCTAACCCTAACCCCCTACACCACTTACCAGCCCGAAACCTAACCCCCTACACCACTTACCAGCCCGAAACCTAACCCCCTACACACCTTGCCGGCCCTAACCTCCTAACCCTCTTAGCATAACCCTAACCACCTAAAAGTAACTTCCTAACCCTAACCCCCTACACAACTTACCGGCCCTAACCCTATCATTGTAAACCTAACCTTAAAACCCCTAACTACTTACCGGCCATTTAGAGACAGCTACATCTGTACGCGGGCGACACACTTCCTGTGCGTGCACATAACAGGATAGGTCCGAGGGGGTCTAACATTGGGTGCCTTTATTTTGGCCACCACATAGACAATCCTAATTACAAATCAGCTAATTAATATATGCGAGATGCTAATTTGCATATTAATACAGCAACAACAATATGGGAATTCTCAGGATTGATTCACTTTAGAAAAAATGTATAACACATATAGTCAGTTTTTCATGCTCTTTACGAAAAACCTAATAAAAAAAACTAATAAAAAAAATAAATAAAAAAAAACAACAACAACAACAACTTGCTTTTGGGGTGACAGAGTCCCTTTAATAGGGATTGCGGGGACATTTCATGTAAGAGAGTCATTTGGCTTTTATGGCTTAAAAAAAAAAAGTCCATCACTGTGAATACCATGTCTAGGAAACATCCCATGTACGGGACAAAGATTAATGTCACAACCTAAGCAATAATTACATCATATAAATGTGGTTTCAAGCAGTGACAGAATTTAAAGTGATACGGCAGCGGTTCCAAAAACGTTAAAAATGTATTTTCCTTGAGTAAAATCTGAAATGTTAGCCATCAATCAGTGTTTCTGATCCACCTACTAAGAACAGTCTGATATTACTTGCAAATGGATAGATAGTAATCAATAATGGCTGGCTATCACTTGGGGCTCCTAATGCAGTCATCGGTGAAGATCCATGTGACTGTATACGCTCAGCCCCAGGAACTGATTTCCAATCCATTGAGTGAACCAACATCGCCTAGTTGGGACCTGAGCATGCCCAGTCTTTTCATGGCTTTATACTTAAGTCAATAAACACAAAGTCCAAGGGTAATTAACGATTATTATTAATAACCTGTCACTCATTGGTGGATGGATCAAAAAGGCTAATTTGACAGGTGTGGCCATGTGGCTTGTGGGTGAGTATCAATCTTAGCTATTCAATACAGTGTAGACCAGAGGACTCCAACAGTCTATTTAAAGTGCCAATGTAGTGGTCACACAATTGTGTTTATTTGTTTATTTACCAACCAATTCCAGATCAGTAGATTTCAATGTAGATTTTAAAACTTCTATTTGAACTTTAGCGTTTCAGAGACTAGCAGAGTTACTTATCTCTGTAGGGAATGAGTCAAGTAAAGACTATATACACACACACACACTCACTTCAAACACAAAGTAAGCTGTTATACCAAAAACAAAAACAAAAAATCTTAAAATTAAATGTGTACTTAGTGCAAAAACTAGAGAAATGTTAAGCATTTGGAAACCAGTGCCATAGATCATCACACCATAGAACTGAATCCTACTCCATAGGGCCCCATGCCTCCATATTCACACTCTCTTTCACCTTCTTCACTCAGAATTAAACCTGAGATTAATTCAATTTAAAGATTCAATTGCCTAAAATACCACTAGGGGGCAATCATGCATCAGTAATACTTATACTGTAGTCGAGAGATTAAATATGATGCTTTTTTATTTGCTACCGGGTATCTGATGTAATTTATTGCTGACAACAAAAAACATGGTCAATTATCTATTTCCAGTTTTGCAAAATCTCATCACAACAGGAAACTCAACATGTCTAAAATAGATAAGCACGCCTACCAAAGGGTTACCACAAAAACAAAACAGCACATCTGTATTCACAGAAAGCATTGAAAGTCCACAAATAAAAATGTAAAAAGTAAATAACATTATTTTCATGACAAGTTTGATTTTCATAATGTGTGGCATTGAAGTTTGTAGTTCCTCAACTATTTTTTGGAACAAACTGCATGGGTGTGACCCACAGCTACTGTAGCCATTGATCAAAGTTGTGTGGTTATAAATAATAAGCATTGTAAACAATAAGCCCCAAACAGTATAAGTGGCAGGTAAGCACATCAAAACATTCATAGTGAAGCAGAACAGTCGCCCAGGGAAGGGAATCAACAAATATGGCTCTATGCCAATAGTACTTTATAGCTTAAAACACATATCGTAAAATTACGATTTCACAATATGGCTATATATAGCTGTGCTTGGCCTAAACACATGCGGCTTCCTCAAACATTACCCTCACACCTCTTGACTTCGCCACAAGTGCTTTCACTATAAAGAAGTCAACATTGATTCCAGCCTCTTGCCCCCAAAACTGTCCATGGTCAGTGCTGACCAAAGATAACATCAACGTCCTTACTCTCTTCTGATCTTGGAAACTCTGCATTAAGAACGTTGAGCGGGTTCCATTAAAGCTATAACCAACTACAAAAACATTAAATAAGGTATATCTGTCACTAATTGAGCACTTAAACAACTGACCACTTCTAAGCAACAACTCAGCAGCTCAATGTAGTTATAAAAAGGGCAATATTGCCACACATGGAATTTACTATAATAAAAGTAAGTCAATAAGTTATTCAAACTTCCATATTTATTGTACACAAACAATGAGAATGTACACACTTTACTTTGAGGAGTAAGCAGAAATATACATAGCTCTGATACTGCTCTAATTAGCTTGGGACACTGCTATGGTGACAAGCTTTGGCAAAATGACAGCACTTCCCATAGTGATTTAGGTATTCAGCATACTGCTACTCACTTCATTTGACTAGCTCATCGGCCCCAATGAAACAGGATGGCTACTAAAGATTAGAAATACAAAAGTATGAACTCAACGTTACATGGTACCACTGAGCCATTGAAGTTACAGAGATAAGCTGATAGTTTAAGATTTGTTTGATAATAATTTGTGTGAAAAGAAGATGGATGGATGGATAGATAGATAGGATAGATAGACAATGCATGTGTGCCACGATAATAAGGAGCAGACATATATGCTTACCTCTTCTCGTTTTTCTTCACTAACAACATTGAGACTCAGCTGAGAGTGACTGCTGACCCCGCTGTCCTCATTGCCATCATCATAATAGGTTGGCTTTTTAGGATCTTTAAGAGACAGCGGGCTCCTATCCGCCTTGGGGACAGCTACTTCGACTCTCTCATCACTTTCCATGGAGCTCAGTGACAAAGTGCTGTTGTGGTTTATGCAATGGCTGGAAACACTAGATTTGAATAATTCAATACTGGGACTCTGAGGCTTAGGGGCAGTGGGTCTTACAGGAGTGCCAAGAGGTTCACATTCTGATACAGAATGCCTTGATTGTTTCGTATCCTCACAGTCAGAATAAAAAACCTCATTGGCAAATTCACTAGGAGATATACTGCATTCTTCCACAGTGAGGCCTTCAGAAGACTTCTTGAATTCAGCAGACAGCACATTCATTTTGAGGTCCGGTTTATCCAAGGTGGAACTATTACAGTTTGGTAGGCATTTTGCCTCAGACAAAGGGGAATGTGGATTAAATATACACCTCTTATCATCTGTATTGCTAGAAACCCTTCTTGAGTAATCATCATGTAACCGACTGTTTGGTCTACTTCTCGGGGGTTCTTCTTTGGAAGGCGACGTACACTTATTACCCTCTCTTTTACGATGACTGTCTGTAACATTGCTCACAATTTTTAATACTCTATCAAAATCTTTTGCCCTAATTGGGCTTCTCCAACGCTTTGATCTTCTTTCTGGAGTCCCCGCCAATTTATCACAGTCAGAAGAAGTGCTTAGCATGGACTTTTGTAAAATCTCTTTTTCACTACTGGATTTGACATCAGTAAGGTTAGAGGTAGATTTCCTTTTGAAAGAGGTCTTTTTGAGAAAGTTCAAATTATCTGTGCTTTTACTTCTCCTGTAAATGATTTGATTGCTTTCTGGATTCTTTATTACAATTTCACAGTTTTTTTGACCTGGCCCTACAGGAGACAGAGGCCTAAGAGGACTATGTGTGGTATGCCCTTTTTCAAGATCCAACAAATTTATACGACCAGCTCCATAGGCACGTCTAATACTGCGGGATCGATGAGTACTCCTCAAGAACGAGTTATCAGTTTCCTCAATATCTGACCCATCTGACTGTAGCCCATCCATCACATTACAATTATCCTTTGTTGATCGTGAAGAAGATAAACGGCAAGGTGTCTGGTAATTTACAATTCCATCAGTCGGTATACACTTTAACACATCATCCCCTTTATCCTGATCATTTAAAATATTTGCATTTTCTTTTGCCTGAATTCCTTGGAGAACGGACGACTTTAACTTTTTGAAGGAACCCATCTTCCTCAGGGAGGATAATGCATTCCATGTTGAGGAGTTGCTTGCTGTGACCATAGGTCTTTCAGTGTTGGGACTTGCTCGTTTTTTTGGTGCGGTAAAAAAATGTGCCAACTTAGAAGAGTTAAGCGGATCATCTGGCGATTCCTCTTTGCCAGTGGATGCTCCATTGTGACAGGTCCCATCAATAGCTGGAGTGGTCACTATGGTCCCATTCCCACAGCCATTACACAGTGACGTCATGCTCTCAACCATGTGAGCATTGAGATCAAAACAATCTATGGGTCAGGCCCACAAAATTGTATTAAAAGATTGTCTTGGGATCCAGGCTGTCATCTGTTGTCACTTCTTTATGTCGTGTTTCCACATCTATTGTGTGCATAAGCTCCAATGGTGCAGTCCTCTGTCTGCCCCTTGAAAACAAAGAGAGTATTTAGTTAAACTTTCTTTTCTCTTCAACACACAATAATACCAGGGAGGAGTTGGGGGTTGAGAAACCATTGATAATTAAAGCTTTAAGGAACACCATTAGTTTAATAAAGCTATGTCATGTGATATTAGATAGACATTTAAAGCTTGTGCTGCTGGACAGATAGCCTGATCTAAGGAACGTAATAGTATTTTTCATTAACACATCTAACAATGGAATGGGTTCTCTCACCTTTTAATTGCGTTACAGGTTGGTTACCCTGTAATTTTGCGCATAAGTAAGTTCTTTAATGGCGGGGTGCATCAAGAAAATGCTCAGAAAAGACAATGGAATCAGGAAAGACCTCAAAATGCAGTATAAAAACCATTAGGAAAAATACATCCATAAGAATTTGCATACTGAGAGATGTCACTCAAAAATTACAGTTTAATAAACAGCTCTGTTGTATTAATATTATAGTTTAAGAGACATTATATATATATATATATATATATATATATATATATATATATACACACACATATATATATATATATATATATATATATATATATATATAACATCCATAAGAATCTACATACTGATAGATGTCACTCAAAAATTACAGTTTAATAAATAGCTCTGTTGTATTAATATTATAGTTTAAGAGACATTATATATATATATATATATATATATATATATATATATATATACACACACACACAACACATGCATTTAAAATTCCAGATTAGCAATCTTAACTGCATAGATTGAATTAAATTCTGCGTTCAGACTCATACAGTATTTTTAGATAGGACAGCCACACATACTTTCCCATTTCCAGTGGAAAAACTGCAAATATATTCAAAATAAGACATTTGCAGACTGTTTTTCTATGTAATGAAGGGTACTCTGTTTGCAAGCCAGCAACTAACCAAAGCTAACTTCATAGGAATAAATCCAGCTTATATGTTAATGCTAAAATATATAAAAACTGCTCCCTTAGCAACCATTATAAATGCAGAGACTAAACACATATATATTTAGTATGCTATTGGGAATGCAGCTTGTATGCCAGAACAAACCTGAATGAGGAGACATTATGAACAACTGTATACTTGTTTTATTCATAAATCAGTGACAACCGTGCATGTAGACACATATATGTAAAAGTATGTGTTAAATCACAATTCATCGCTAATGCTAAATTTAATTTTTATTTAATAAATTGCTCTTATGTATTTATCAGAAAGATAAAGTACAAACCTATAGCCATATGCAGCATCAATACTCAACATAACTATGGGAAACTGTTTGCATCTTTGAGGGACAGAAACCAAGCACAGATATGCTAATAAGGAGAAAGTTTCCACCACCATGGGAGCTTTTCAAGCAGTGGGGTGGCTTTGTCTGCTCTCTCTTGCTGGATTTGTGGGCTAATCATGGGAACTTTCTGATCTTAAGGCTGGGCAAACAGGAAGTGGAGACCCTTAGCAACAAGGAAAGCTGTGAAGAAGCTCTCAAGAACAGCAGGGGAGCAGACAGTCTGATTGGGATAACAAGACACCTTCAGACTGCTCTATAACTCAGCAATACCTGCTCACATAACAGGTTATAGATTACCTGTATAGTGCATGTGTTTAATATAGTATCTGCTCTGAGAATGATAAACTGATTTGCACAATACTGAGATTTAAATGTTGCTATAGGTTTCATATTAGCCATTATAATCAATAAACTAAGTCCCATATGATCCTAGCAATGAGTGAAGCAGCAGCAAGCTGTGATCTACCACTACAGCACTCCTAGTAACAGGTGCACCTGCACCCACATCTCACCCCCCTATCAGATCATGTAATCCATCTGAGCAGGAGCAATCATGATACTGATCTATGTCATGCACTCTCATCAACTATACCTAAATATAATAATCTTTCAGACTAGGTGTATACTCCAGGTCATCAATTTTGCAAATGTCACTGTAAAGGTTGCAATTTATTAAAAGGACAGATCAACACCAGCTGGTAGTGCTTAATTATAGTGTAAACTAAGGAATTAGCAAGATCTTAGATTTACATATAGATGTAATTAAATAGTTGCATCAGGATGGGCTACAGAATGCATTGATGGTTAGAAATTGATCAGACATTATAGCAAAGTTTAGTGTGTAATCTATGTCTTGTATGTGCAATGTTATCTTACCTAGTAAAGCGATGCACAGCCAGATCTCTACATGCACCCAGTTCTTATAGACTTCTTGTAAGGCATGGCTGAGAAAGGGCTCCAAAAAAAGCAAAATCCACCACAAGAAACAGTGATCAGTCATAGAGAAGTCCAAAAGAGCAGAGGAAAGTGTAGCAGTGACCCTGGGACTGGTGTAGCTGTAACAGACTGAGCTGCAGGGAGTGGGTTAGGGAGGAGGAGAGGGTGTGTGCTTAGAGATGGAGGCGGGGGAGCACAGGGAGGGGGAGACATTATTTAGGATGTGAGTATCTCTTCCCACAGCAGATAGCCCCAGGCTGGAGTCCCACTGAGAGCACACATCAGGGATGTAGCATTATTAACACACTCAATCTCACTGCCATCTATAGGTGGATCAAACCCCTCTGCCAGTCCCACATGTGATGTAGTGTTTGCTCAGGTTGTCTGGCTGGCAGGCATACCTGTCATTACTGAATATCATTCACAATCCTCATTATCCTTTATTACAATACAATATACAATATTATCACATGGAAAAAGAATGAAGAGCCCTGTCTTTAAGTTTGAAATCGTCCATACATGGAGCCGCATTCAATTCCAAGCCCGCGACTCAATCGTTGTAAGCCGTGCGGGTGTGTTGCGGGCTCCCGTTAGTCTCTGATTACGATGCTATTCAATTCGGCAAGCTTGCAAGTTACGGGGAGGAAAACGTAAACCATGCACTGGTTCGGAGCAGTTCAGGTTGGGAACATGATCAATTGAGCAAGCCCGTAACCTACCATTTTGAGCTGATAGAAAATGAGACTGTCATTATTATGGCAGTAAAACATGGAGGTTACATGTCAATCAAGTAGGTTTGTGGTCTGATATGCGATCAGACTCAAAAAACAGCAAAATAAAGAATTATCAATATAACCAGGAATTTAAACATAAAAATAAATTACATTTCCTGCCGATTCGCGCGCTTGAGACTGTTGTGCAATTAATTTTAATGTCTTTCATTGTTTTCCCCGTCATTTACAGTGCAGTAGTGATTTTTTTATGTGCAGTTACAGTGATACGGAATGGGGTTAAACCCCTTGCGGGTCCTCTCTAGCACTCGTAGGATTTTCTCCTTCATTTGACGTTTATGGGTGTGAATACATTTGCGGGCTTGGGGAAATTGAGCAATTGAATAGCGATTTGCGTTTTTAGCATAGGGAAAATAAGAGATCAAAGGCTTCTGGAGGGTGTAAGTTACAAGTTTTACCATCGCCATTTTTTTCAAGCACGCAACTCGGAAGCCATTCAGAGCCCGCAAAAAAACGCCAATTGAATAGCAAATTAGCTTGTGTTCTCACTTACGGGCTCCTGGATCTCCCAAAACTTCAATTGAATGCGGCTCATAATGTTTTATGGTGGAAAACTCACAAATTTACAATATAAAGGGAAGGGGAGAGGCAGAAACCTGGGATGGTAGATTTAATCTTAGTTTATACACCCCAGGGTTCTGTATGATTCTGTCCCAATACAGACACATGGCTTTGTGTATACACCTTTCCATGAGATCACTTGTGAAGATTGCCTGTTTTAATGATTTCTTCAGGATGTAGTAATTGTATAAATGAAAAATATACCGGTGGTCTCCGGGTTACAGACAACCCCTACTTAAGAACGGGCTTGCAAGGCTTTTTGTATGAGTTTTCTTATATGTTCGGTTTGAATTAAAAGAAAGAGCACAATAGTTTCTGTAACTTACTATTACAGTACAGATGTATTATTATTATTACACTTTATTATTATTATTATTATTATTATTATTATTATCAAATATGAGCCATTATAGTATTGTTATAATTATTAAAGTATTACACTATATTATTATTATTACTACTACTTATTAGCCATTAATATTATTATTCATCAGGGATCTGATTTACATACAAATCCAACTTAAGAACGTTCTCAGGAACAGATCTCATCCTTAACCCAGGGACCCACCTGTACTTGTAAATAAATATTTATAATAAATACTATATCTACAATACCTAACTTCAAGTTCAGGTATCTTCCACTCAAAATACTTATTGGCAACAATTTTTTTTATTTATGCAATAATTGAGACCTTTGCTGTGTCGCTATAAATGTTCTATTTTGAGATTTTATTCAATAAAAAAATTATAAAAAATAAAAAAGCTTTGAAATGTGTTGTGTTTCATTTAAATGAGTGTTTAAGTATGAGAGACAAACAGATTTGTCTTTGTATTTCTTGCCCAAATTATATAAAAGTGAAATAAATGTTGTAAACCCCCTCTTGTATAATCATGGCAACACATCCTATTTACATCTAGGTTTTTGTGTGAAATCACTGTAAACCAAATTAACAGATTTAAAAATATAGATGTATAGTTAGGGTTCTAGTAAAAAGTACAGTTATATCAGGGGTTCCCTGGTGGTCCAGTGGTTAGGATTCAGTGCTTCCACCACTGTCGACCTGGGTTCTATTCCAGTCATGGAACCAAGAGGTCACACCACCCTTGGATGGGAGACCACTTAGGAATACCAGGAGCTGTATGCTGTAGACCACTGGAGAAGGAACTGGCAACCCACTCCAGTATCTCTGTCATGAATGTGGATCAGCATGACGATGGACATAGAAATGTTCCTGGTGTGTTACAGTTCATGAGGTAGCGGAGAGTTGGAAATTACTCAATGACGCAAAAAAAATGTACAGTTACAGCATTAACAGGAATCATGTCCATAATTCTGTATTTTATAAATATTTATATATATATATATATATATATATATAAAAAATACTGTGTTCAATTTTACTGTTATATGATATTGATCAGTAATTACAGACACCATTTGTTCCTGATTATCTGCTTCTATAAGTGTGTTTTCAATAAGTCAAATATACGCAATATATACTTAATGTTAATGTACAATTTCAGCAATTGGTCCTATCCTCTTGTGGTAGCACAGCACAAAGCAGCAGCAGTGGCGGTGAGCATCTGCTAGATGGCGCTGCCAATATTCCGGTGCCATATCTTAGAGTCAAGGCTTAGGTAAACTGTGAGGGTTAGAGCGCGCGCACATAGTGAGCTCGCATGCGCAGCTCGCAGCAACAGCTGCAAGCTGCAGAAGAGGCGGAGAGGGAGGAAGACACCTTGGAGTGGGGGGGGAGACAGAGGGGGAGGAAGACACAGGGGAGAGGGGGAGGAAGACACAGGGGAGAGAAGGAGGAAGACACAGGAGGGGGGAGGACGACATAGGGGAGGGGGAGGGAGATACAGGGGAGAGGGTGGAAGACACAGGTGAGGGGGGAAGAAGAGATGGAGGGGAGAGATGGGGGAAGAGATACAGGGAAGGGGCGGAAATAGATGCCGGGGATGGGTAGGAAGACATAGGGGAGGGAGAGCAAGACACAGGGGAGGGGGAGGAAGATACAGGGGAGAGGGGGAGGAAGACACGGGGGAGGAAGATACAGGGGAGAGGGGGATGAAGACACAGGGGAGGCGGGAAGAAGAGAAGGAGGGGAGAGACGGGGGAAGAGATACAAAGAAGGGGCGGAAAGAGACGCAGGTGAGGGGAGGCGGGAAGAGACACAGAGGAGGGGAGAGGGAGAAAGAGACACAGAGAGGAGGGAGAGACACGGGAGGGAAGGGGGAATTGTTGAATTGTTTTTTATTGAGAGTTAAAGGACCACTGTTCAATGAAAAATATGTATGTTTGACAACTGTCTGACTAAGAGCATAATTAAGCAGGAAAAGTCAAAGTTAGGTTTTAATTAGAAAAAGTTGATGCTCCTGCTGGACACCACACCCCTTCACCTTCACAGGCAGGAGTGCTTGCTTTTGTTGACGTAAACAGCATGTTTTTGGGCCTGTGAGGGTGAAGGGATGTGGTGTCAATTTAAATCTGATCAAGGTATCTCATGACCTCTCACATTTCCCTCCCCCACTCTTAGATAAAAAACAACCTCCTGGTGTAGCAAAGACGAAATGGATTCCTCTGTTCAAAATTCAGATTTTTCCCTATTTTTATGTCCAACTTTTACAGCAGTTACTGTTGTCAGTTTGTTTACATATTTCACAAACAAGTGCCTTTTTCTTGAACTCCAGTGGTCATTTAGTAACAGAACAGAGGTTCCAAAAGTGGTATATAGGTAATATCATATGCATTATCAATTAATTGTTATTAAACATGCATTTTTTTTACAATAAACTTATATTGAGAGGTAATAATTATATTGTCTTCACTGCAAAGCCAAGTCTGGACTAATTGGATACAACTATGCATAACCAAATGAAGCCACATTGTTCACTGGAAGGTATGGTCATGAGACATGCCTGTGTGCTGCGGTGCATTGGGTCACGAAGAGTCGACTAAACAACAACATGTATAAATATATATCACTTTGATAGTACAATAGTTACCGATACTCTATTCCAAATCTAGTACAATGAGCATTCGTAGTAAGAAAGTCCATGGAGTTAAATAATGATCTCCTACTTACATTTATATGGGGCTCCAATATTTCAGTTATATCAGAAGATGTCACAGCTCCCTCCTTCTTCCTCGCTCTTCAGATCTGTGGGCGCTGAAGTTCATCTTGATCTGTTGATAAGAAGAAATAGAAATAGAGTGCAGTAAAAACTATTTATATCATCATGCTGATACATTGAAGCACGAGAACGCCTTATAAATGTGAGTAGGAGATCACAAAACAAACAACACATTTTCTCACATATTTACATCTATCCAGAGTGAAATAATACAAAGTGTCTTGGCAACATTTAAAGGCCACCATAGTTTGGGGGGGAAAGTCATGTTTGTAAAGTATGCAACCTACATGATTAGTAGCCATTGACATAACATAATGTTGGGGCTTATTCCCCCTAAAGGGCTGCAGACGTGGACTCCTTGCTCACTGTGCCTTGGGGAGTTCAGCTACACCCTAAGGATGAGGCCCAACTAAGGCTGAAATGTATGTCTGGGATTTGCTGTTTCTCCGGTTCAGGGTAGAATTGCCTGGTATTTCAGGGCTGGATCAGTCTGATATACTACAGGATATTTCTCCCTGTGACGGGTACAAATGAGCTAAAAGAGGCTGCTCTCAGAGTGGTACTATGCCCATACATGCCTACCTTAGTATTGTTTGTACTCATTTTGAGCACTTCTGGTTTTGGTGTTGCTTATAAAATAATGTTTACAGAAAATAATCATTTTTACAGACTGCTTTTGTCTGAACGCTTGTGTTTTGGACATTTACATCTCTCAAAACTGGCTGGAGCCTGAAGACAGTACTGGCAACAAATCCTATTGTTAAGTGGCTATTCAAAGTGACAGTCTCTCAAATTAATCTGAGGCCCTCCCAAGTGACTAAATGTGCCAGGAACAAGAGCAAACGGATCCCTCCTTAAAGGAGAATTGAGTGTAATACTTAAAAAATAAAAAAAGTGTTTATTTTTTACTTTTAAAAATGTTTATCTATTATTATTATTATTATTATTAATAAAACCAGCACATTTCAGTTCTCCTTAAAGAGTCTTCAGGACTTTAAATGCTATGATGTGGAACTGAAGCAACCAGTTGAAGGACCTACACAGCTTTCATTTATTATGTTTTTATATGGAATTATGGTGCAGTGGAAGCTACTGTTTTGGTATCTGCTGATTATCTTCCTGGGGAGCTGTGACCTGAAGTTGAGTTGAAGCTGAGCAGGGATGGGCATGGTTTGTTCTTGAATGGGAGACCACCAAGAATACCAGGAGCTTTATGCTGTGGCCCACTGAAGAAGGAACTGGCAACCCACTCCAGTATCTCTGCAGTGAATACCAAGTGGATCAGCATGACCATGGACATAAACATGTGCCTGGTGTGTTACGGTCCATGACGGTGCAGAGAGTTGGAAACGACTTAACAACAAAACAATAACAAAAATAATATCACATATAATAGTTGTCAAACTGTGATTTGTCCCCACGCTTGCGAGCCTTGCAGAGCGAGGCGAGCCGTTAACACATAGAAGTCTTCCGAGCTCGAAGGACTTAGGCGGTGAGCGCAAAAGGCGATCATTGCCTGTGAGCCTTGCGTAGCGAGGCAAGCAGTTGTGGCATTGAAGCTCGGAGCACTTAGGCGATGAGCGCCAAAGGCACTCATTGCCTGTGAGCCTCCCGAAGCGAGGCGAGCAGTTGAGGCATTGAAACACGCAGGACTTAGACAGAAAAGAGTGCCCAAGGTGCTCCTGCGAGACCTGCGAAGCGAGGCGAGCAGTTGAGGCATTGAAGCACGCGGGACTTAGCCTCCAAGCAGTTAGGCATATCCTTAGGTTGCAAGCAGTTTAGGAACGCGGGACTTCAAAAAAAGAAATTGGCAAAATAAGGCCGAACCGCGCAAATCGGAAAAAAAAACACCCCAAAAAAAACAATGAAAATTTTAAAAACTCACACACAGCACCGGTGGACAGCCAGCAGTCTGCAAGTGAGGTTGCACGCGGATTTAAGCCAAATTTGGGCCAAGTAACACATAGAAAAAAGACGCCATTTTACAACACTAACTTGCAAATAATAACATTACGATTCTAAAATGTCGCTTTACCCGCCTAAACAAACGGTTTGGCCTCGCGCACGCAGCCTATTTACACTGCACACTTGGCACATTGCTGACACTTTCTCCTCAGGTGATCAACAGTCAAACTGTACATTTTCTGAGGCAGGAAAATCCAAAGAGATTGTTAGCTCTTCAGGATATTGATTGTTGCATATTAAATATAAATAGGTAAAGTATATTAATTTATTAATTCATATTAATTTATTAATTCACTGTACTAAAAAAATATATAAAGTATATTTTACACTGCACTTATATATTTGTCTTTGCGATGAGCGCCGAAGGTGATCATTGCAAAGGAGAAAACTTGAAGTACACGAGGGGAGTGGCTCACAATGAGCGCCGAAGGTCCCCAGAGGAACTAAAGCTTTATATTGTGTGGCAAACAGCATTGCCGTGGCTTAAAATTTTATTGACGTAATTTTTTGACAGGCAATTCGCTAGGTAAATATAAAAGTAAAATATCTAAAGGGTGTGTGCATTCCTTTTATAGTGTAAATGATGTTCCCTTTAGTAAGTTTAGTTCTTCAAACAGACCACAGAAAATCAAAACCAATGGTGGGTAAACTGGTTTTGGTTTTGTGCCAGAATTACATTTGTACATACATAAGTAACACCACTTTTATTTAGTTATGTTGTTGTGCAATATACCATTTGGCTTCAGCAAATCAGCGGAGGCTGGGAAGAGCCTTTGAATATACTAAAATACACAGGAAGTATCTGCCTGCATATCGGGACTGTGGCAATTACATCTGCACATGCTCTCAGCACCACTAAAAGGGAAGGTCATTGGCACACCCACCTGAGAAAGTGACAGGCAAGTGACTTTTTTTTAAATAGTGTTGTTTCATTTGCGTCCAAAACAATTTGTTAATATTTGTCTAAACCAGAATAAAATGATAGGTCCATTTTCCTTATCGGTTTTGACAGTATATTTTATAACATTGATTAAACTGTTCTCATGTAATACTGGTAGAGTTTGTTATATTTTAGGAAACACTGTGAGACCTGCTCAAATTGGTTTAAAGGACCAACATGGTAATTTTTTCTATATTATCTTTTCAATAACTAAACTTATTAATGGGTTAAAATGATTTTATAAGGCAAAAAGGAAATATAACATTTTCATTTTGAAAACACTGCAGGCTTCTGTTTTCTTTTTTTTGTTTTGTTTCCTCAAGGATATAAATGTATGAGCTTTCCATTGTTCCTGTTGAAAGCACTAGCATTTTTAGCTGCCACATTCCTGTTGTGCAAGTAGAAATGTCCTCTACCTTAAAAGTCTCCTCCCAGCTCAGTAAGTTGATCAGCAGAATAAAACTAATACATTAGAGGTTGCATTGTTTTACTTTTTACATTCTAAAATCCAAGTGAACGTCTTAAAATGAGAATATTCTAAATATATGACTACAGTGGTTCTTTAAAGGAGCACCTGCTTTATGCTTATATGGGGGCATCTTTTGTGTGACCTACACACCTTTCACTCCATGCAAACATGTCTGCTTCCAATTTATTGATACCTGCATCGTAAAATGGAAATGCTGCAGGGAAACACTTAATTAGTGATTGTCGTTATTTTTAGATTATTTTCCTTTCTTATTAAAACACATTTTATTATCTCTATTGTATTCTAACCTTATTATGCACCTCGGCTCTCTGCAAACAGTTCCTTCCATACTTTGCATTGTGTGCTTATGATGCCTAATTACTGAAGTACAATCTAAATTCTAAGCCTACTGTCATTTATATCACTGCAATCAATGAGCATCAAGATTTTGTCTGTTTTAATTATTTTCCTTTATTTGGATAATTTCATTCCTAATAAGGTTTCGAACTTGAATGCTGTAATTACATTATTTGTTCATGGCAAAATCTGCATTTTTGGACTTAGATTTAATAAGACTTTTATAAGTGTTTTCTATGTTACTCCCTTTCTGTGCAGAATAATAGATTAACCTCACTTAAACAATAATTGCTGTAATTTAATCTGCTGTTCTGCTGACATCCTAAACTATGGGAGATCAAGTATAGTAGCTAGTGATATTCAGAGCCGCTAGATATTGTTACAACATGGTGTTTTATTCAGGCATTCATCATCTCCTTAATTATTATTTTTTGTTTCTATATGATTGTATTATGACTCCAGCACAGAAACAAAAGACAAATGTCCGAGTAAATATTTCACTTACTGAGTAGGTGGCTTCCTGGCAGGCAAGGAGACGTGAATATTACACATTAAATGAATGTATACAATATGGTGAATGTGCACATAATATATTTTAATGATTGATTCTAGTTACATGTCCGCATTACATACCGTGTATGCGTTATGCTCTTTAAAAATTAATTCACTTAAAGGACCACTGTGTCAATTTTATTCTATAGACCATTTTGAATTACCAAGTGTACTTCTAAATACAGGCGTTGCCCTGTCTCAAAATATATCATTGGCAACATTCTGCAGCATGCTACTGAGAGAGGTCACTGACAGGCTAATTTGAAACTTCACTTCACAGTCTGTGTATTCAGGAGTTACATGAATGAAATTGTATGATTTTAGGCAGAAAAACAGAGCTTTTATGCACTTCCTAATACGATAAAGTACATAAATAGAAAAATAGCAATATAGTATTCCTAGTGAAATCCAGAAACCTTCCATGTCTCTTTTAATGTATAAAACCATAGACTCTTTTAAAGTCACACGGTGGAGGTTCTATATATAGTATAAACATACAGTAGACTAATTACTACCTGGGGTCTGCACCTGTTCATGCTTACTATCAGATGGCTTTAGGCTGAACGTTATTCAGATTAATTAGCAATTATTACATTGATAACAGCACAGTCTTGGTGGATGATTAACAGGTACATTTAATAAACTTCAGTTTATTATAAGAAAATTATTTTAATCAATAAAGTACTATAACATTATATTATGCCATATTTGGGATTTCTGCTTTGTGTAATTCTTTTTTACTGTATATTTATAAGATTGTGTCTTTATAATCACATTTTTTTTTTCTTGCTCTACCAGTTGAGCATACTATGAGATTTGTGTATATTTTTTGCGTGGACATTGGACCTAAACAAGAAGAACACTTCAGACCCGGTGGTTAAGCAGCTTCTATTTAACAAGCTGACATAAGAAAACAGAGCTACAGGAAGTTAAACACCTACTAGGTTTCAGGTTACCATGGAAACGCTCACTGCACACACAACATTACAAATGATTTACAGCACCTTGAAAATGTAGCAACAAGATCCTACTGAGAAACAATAGGGGACACAATCATGGGATATAGAGTTAATGGTTTTATTGTGGGAGGAGGGGTAGAGGTGGCCTAATTAGTAGTTTATATGCAACCGAAGAAAGATGGACGCAGTGTTTCCAAATTACCACAGGCCAGGAATGTGTACAGACAATATGAGCGCACTACAGTACATGGCATTATATCATTATATACTCATCTATATGTACCCATATAGTGTGCAATAGGTTAAAATACAATTTCTCAATTCAGGAGTAAAAAAACAGTACCTTTTTCAATTATTTTTTATTATCTCATGAAATTAATGATATTTCCATTAGTCTTGTTGAAAGTGTAGGCAGTTTTAGCTGCCATATTCCCACTGTGCAGATGGAAACATCCTCTACAGAGTCCTTCCCCAGAAAATAGTTTGCATAGAAGCCAAAATGATAGCTTACACTGCAGCATAATTACATAGGCCCTCATTCAATTGCAATTTGGCCAATTGAATAGGGCTCTAAATAAGCACATAACATATTTTTTTAAAGTTTTTAGTTAGTAAGCATCTATCCAAAAGCAAGGTTTTCACTAACTAAAAACATCTTTAATAAAAATATGCTATGTGCTTATTTAGAGCCCTATTCAATTGGCCAAATCGTATCTGAATGAGGCCCATAGTAGCTACATAGTTACATTGTAATTGAGGTTGAAAAAAGACTTTTAGCAAGTTCAACCTTTTAGACATCCTCTTATCTGTAATATGCAGATTGTTAGTTGTTAATTCATCCAGAGGAAGGCAAAAATAAAAAAAAAAACAACCCTTTGAAACATTGCCAATTGTCTAAAAAATTGCTTATAAAATTTATGTTTCATTTCTTTATATGGCACAATTGTCTAAAGTGCAAAACTGCAAAAACAGTACAGGAGGTCCTCTGGTTACAAACGACCAAATTTACAAATAACACCTACTAAAGAATGTGCTTTTTAAATTATTTTTTTATGTTCTGTTTGTTTGAATTAAAATCATTTAATATATGGTGGGCAAAAGAGCAGAACAGAAGCCCTCCACTGTACAGTATATAAATAGTACATTTGTGTTCACATTTGAATGTCTAAAACAAGTTAAAACACTTGCTTCCTGCTCAGAATTCCGAGAAATACAGTTATTACACTGCATTCTGGGAAGCTGAGAAGGGACATGCAAATGTGCCCACAAATGCTTCATTCTACAATCCATCTCAGTTTTAAACATGGCTTCCTTTAAGCTTATGCACGCTGCATTACACAGCTTTTTTGCAAAGCCAAGGTTGGATTATACACAAGCTGTGAATCCTACCCATCATTTAATCAACCTAACAATCATTTAATATATGGTGGGCAAAAGAGCGATAAAAGCCCTCCACCGTACAGTAGTACAGTAAATAAATAATACATCTGTGTTTGAATTAATAGAAAGAGCACAAACGTTTCTGTAACGTATTATAACAGAACAGGGGTATTGTTATTATTATAACACTGCATTATTATTACCACATATGAGCCGTTATAGTATTGTTATTATTATTACAATTATTATTGTTATTATTTATCAGGGACCGCATTACGTACAAATCCCACTAAAGAACGTTCTCGGGAACAGATCTCGTCATTAACATGGGGCCCACCTGTACATAGTTCAAAATTACAAATGCAATACAAAATTGAAGAAAAGAGTACAATTAGACAAGTACAGAATTAGAGAACAGTACAAAATGAAGAATAGTAAAGTTAGTTGTAGTATAGTTGGGTTATGGTAGGCAAGATAGAACATGTTTATTGCTAGGTTGGTACAATGGGCCAAAATATGTATAATGATCATGGGTGTGCAGTAACATGGCAGGATAGAGGTAGTGGGCAGGAGTGGAAGGTCGATGAATGTGGCCATGATGGGTGGGTGAGTGAGTAGGTAAGAAAAATGTATTTATGTTTTTTACATTCTAAAAAAAATATGTTGCCAGTTCTGAAGTGTAGTTCTTTTAAAGAGTATATTTGGAATATGTATTTACAATATATATTTGAAATATGGAACTGGAGGTACTTTAAAACTACCTGGTTTAGAACCGGCACCCCATCCTGATGAGCCTTGATAGGGACACATTTCTATGATAGAGAAACAAGATACCCAACACACCCCAAGATCCAGCTCCATGTTGATGATAGCCAGTAAGCTTGAAACAGCTGTATATGGAAAGTATTCTCAGCTTGTGTAAAATCCAGCCTTGGCTTTGCATTAAAGCTGTGTAATACAGCAGGCATAAGCTTAAAGGAAGCCATGTTTGAAAATGGCTATGGATTGAAGAGTGAGGCATTTGTGGGCACATTTGCATGTCCCAGCAAGCTTCAGTTTGGGGCCAGTCTTTGTACTATATATACCTAACCACTGCTCCTTTCAATACAGAATTAAATGGACACTCTAGTTATATATTTATAATACTATCTTGAAAACCCTTCTTAAAATGTAAAGAATGTCTTATTGATTTTTGCTATGAAATAAAATGTTGCCATATATCCAGCTTGGTTATGTACTTTATCGTATTAGGAAGTTTCAAATTAGCCTGACAGTGACCTCTCTCAGTAGCATGCTGCAAAATGTTGCCAATTATATATTTTGAGACAGTGCAACCCCTGTATTTAGAAGTATACTGTCATCATTAAAGCGACCCAATCACGGGCTTAACCACTTTACAGAAATCAGTACACCATGCCCAACTTTATGTACTGACTGCCACTGCAAGCGGGTATATAACAGGAAATATTATTATTATCTTTTATTTGTAACGTGCCAACATATTCCGTATCGCTATACAGGGGTTGAGAACATGGCAAAAACAAAATTACCACATTGCAAAGAATGGAGGGTCCTGTTTTTGAGCTTAAAATCAAACACACATAGGGCTTGTTTCCAAAGCACTGACACAAGATTGAAAACTTGCAAACTTACAATCTACAGGGTTTGGGTGTGGTAAAGGAGGGTGATAAATACAAGATGGCAGTGTGAAAGCAATAGGTTCAATCAAGTGGAGGTGTCTGTGTGTTGCACTGTAGTTTGTGGGTGTCTAGATCCCAACCATCAAATATAATGTTACTAAACTTATAAAAAATAAGTCAAGTAATAGACTAGGGCCCCTATTCAATTGAACGATTGTTAGTTACTGGAGCACGTAATGTAGCCCATAAACTAATTTGCTATTCAATTGGCGTCTTTTAGCTAAACGCAAATAATTTGCGGGTTACAGGCTGAAAATCCCTTGTCAAAATCGTAAACTCCAACCCATCTAAGCCTTTGATCTTTCAAGTCTGTAAAGGTTACAAACGCGAATTGCTATTCAATTGCTACAATTCCTCAAGCCTGCAAATGTTTTCACACCCGTAAATAGCAAATATAGAAGAAAATTCTCTGAATACTAGATAGGACTCGGAAGGGGGTTTAACCCCTGTCTGTAGCACTGTAAATGCAAATAAAAAATCAATAGTGCACTTTGGAATACGGGGAAAGCGATGAAAGACATTAGAACTACTGTATATACTCAAGTATAAGCCGAGTTTTTCAGCCCTATTTTTAAGGCTAAAAAGGGCACCCTCGAGTCACTCCCCCTAGTGTCTGTCTAACCCCCCCCCCCCCCGTGTCTCTCTACCCCCTGTGTCTCTCTAACCCCCGTGTCTCTCTAACCCCCCACGTGACTCTCTAGCCCCCCATGTCTCTCTACCCCCCTATGTCTCTTTCCCTCCCCCCTCCTCATCCTCAACCACCCCTCCTCATCCTCAACCCCCCTCCTCACTTTCTCCCCTCTAAATACCTCCCCCTCACTTACCTGCTTCTTCTCCGGCCTCTGCTCCTTCCGGTATATGCTAATGACGCGGCGCGCATGTGACATCACATGCGCGCCCGGCTAAAGACGGATCAGAGGCCGGAGAAGAGGCAGGTGAGTGAGGTATTTAGAGGGGAGAAAGTGAGGAGGGGGTTGAGGATGGGGGGTTGAGGAGGGGGTTGATGAGGAAGAGGGAGGTTGAGGTTGAGGAGGGGGGTTGAGGTTGAGGGGGGGGTGAGGAGGGGGTTGATGAGGAGGAAGGAGGTTGAGGAGGGGGGATGAGGATAGGGGGGTTGAGGATGGGGGGTTGAGAATGGGAGTTGAGAATGGGTGGTTGAAGAGGGGGTTGATGAGGAGGAGGGAGGTTGAGGTTGAGGAGGGTGGTTGAGATTGAGGGTGGTGAGGAGGGGGTTGATGAGGAGGAGGGAGGTTGAGGAGGGGGGTTGAGGTTGAGGGGGGTGAGGAGGGGGATGAGGATGGGGGGTTGAGGATGAGGATAATGGGTTGAGGATGAGGATGGGGGGTTGAGGGGGGAGGATGAGGATGGGGGTTGAGGATGAGGATGGGGGGTTGAGGGGGGAGGATGAGGATGGGGGGTTGAGGGGGGAGGATGAGGATGGGGGTTGAGGAGTGAGGTTGAGGGGGGTTGAGGAGGGAGGATGAGGAGGGGGTTGAGGATGAGGAGGGAGGTTGAGGATGAGGAGGGAGGTTGAGGATGAGGAGGGAGGTTGAGAAAGAGGAGGGAGGTTGAGGTTATGGAGGTAGGTTGAGGATGAGGGGTTGAGGATGGGGGGTTGAGGATGAGGGGGTTGAGGATGAGGAGGGAGGTTGAGGATGAGGAGTGGGGTGGAGGAGGGAGGTTGAGAATGAGGAGGGGGTTGAGGAGGGTGATAAGGGAGGGGGGAAGAGACACAGGGAAGGGAGAGGGGAGAAGAGACACAAGAGAGATAGGGGGGACACAGGGGGCAGCACATTTCCCACCCTCGGCTTATACTCGAGTCACTCATTTTACCCAGTCTTTTGTGGTAAAATAGGTGCCTCGGCTTATACTCGGGTCGGCTTATACTCAAGTATATACGGTAATTGCACAACAGTCTCAAGCTTGCAGATCTGCAATCAAAAATTATTATTTTTTACATTTTATTTCCATGTTATATTAATCCCAGAAATCAAGGAGTTAATACATATCAGGCCACCCATGTGGACTAGAACAGTATCGTCATTCATTTTTATTATTTTATCCGTTGCTGGATTGCGAGTCCGACTTCTAAACGCTAATTGATTGACATTTAATCTCCATGATTTTCTGATTTACTATTGGCTGTTTCTAAATTGGTAGTTACGGCCTTGCTTAATTGATCATGATCATGCTCTGAAATGCTACTTGGCTTACGGTTTAGGCTTTCGGCCAGGTAGCTGTGGGCTTGAATGATGAATTCAATCGCTCTGTAACTATTGCAATTGAATAGGGGCCTAGGTGTGTCTAGCGACTACACACAGGAGATAGTGGGACCTTGGCGCTTCTTGTTTAGTTAGGTTGCTATGACAACAGAGTTCATAGGTTGTACACTTGTTCTGTTTCTTGCCAGGCCATAGGAGCTGACACTTTGGTATCTTCTTGTTTAGTGTAACTCCAGTCAGTAAAATAAACAGACAGCTGTGCCTATCCTCTTTAGTATGATACACAGCATGGCCTGGTTCTGTGAGTGTTAGAGATGATATATAAGTGAATCTGTTTACACATCTCAATGCCTGGACATAGTCTAAAGAACAGTGTCCACAAATATTGTAAAAATTCCACGCTTCCATCTTGGACTGACAATTGGCCTGTAACCTGAGGGGAAGAGTTATCTCACTGGGAGTTACTCTAATATTTAGTTCTACGTAAAGCATTGCTTCATAGCATTAACATACTGCCCTATAAGTATTTTTTTTCCATCAAATTTCTCAGTGGTCCAGTGGTCAGGATTTGGCGCGTTCGCTGCTGCAACCTAGGTTCAATTCCAGTTAGGGAACCAAGAGGTCACACCATCCTGAAGCCATGCACGGTACTTGGATGGGAGACCACCTAGGAAAACCAGGAGCTGTATGCTGTGGCCCCTGAAGAAGGAACTGGCAACCTACTCCAGTATCTCTGCCATGAACACCAAGGGAATCAGCATGGTATTTTCCGGTCTATGAGGTCAAGGAGAGTTGGACACGACTGAACCATGCAAACATTTCGGGTCCGCAAAACTGCCCTACTATTTACACATTTAAAGGAATATGGAACACATTTTTTTATTGTTTGTTTTTTCATACAGTAAAGTAAAAAAAGCATGATTTAAACATAACAAAGGTTATTTTTAAATTATTTTCTATTTATTTTTTTGCACGTTTAAAGTTCATTCAAATGAACAGGACTTGGATAGGAGATTACCTAGGAAAACCAGGAGCTGTATGCTGTGGCCCACCGAAGAAGGAACTGGCAACCTACTCCAGTATCTCTGCCATGAACACCAAGTGAATCAGCATGGTATGTTACGGTCCATGAGGTCAAGGAGAGTCAGACACGACTGAACCATGCAAACTTTTGGGGTCCATAAAACTGCCCTACTAGTTACACATTTAAAGGAATACGTAACACATATTTTTATTGTTTATTTTTCATACGTTAAAAAGAACATGTTTCAAACATAAGAAAGGTTATTTTTAATAATGTCCTTTTATTTTTTTGCATGAACAGGAAATCCAGAGAGTATACTTTTGTCTGTAGCTCTCATTGGCTGACAGAGGGCAATCCCCCAAGAGCAGTCAAGTCTGCATCCATTTTTATGCTCTGAAATCTTCATTTAAGAAAAGAAAGCACACTGTGACACATTATCAAATACCCTCTTTCTGAGGCAACAAAGAAAAAAAAATCTTTCCACGTAAGCTTTGACCTTGGTCATTATGTGAAAGTGTTGCTGTTTTTTTATTTATTTTGATGAGATTTTTCAAAAATAGAGTCACTCTACCTATCTGCTAAATGTAAGGAAAAAATACAGCATTTTCTTACTTTTTTCCTATGTGTGTCAGTGTTTTGTTCTATTTTTTTTTTTGCATATATAGCAAAACCTGCCACTTAGTAACCATGGAAACGGTAATAGACTTTGGGTAAAATTGCTTGAAATCCTTCTTTAGTGACATAAAGTTGACAGGGACAGATATTTCACTTGGGAATTAGTCACTTGTCTTTATAGTGAGGCTATGCCAAGCTTTGCAGTGGTTGGACAAACGGCAGTGTCTTATTTCCGATGGGTGAAGAAGCTGCCACCATAGCCTCAGTGAAGCATTTTGCACAATGCAAAGCTTAAAGGAAGACAGCACAATGAAAACATATATACACGTTTGAAAGCTTTAAGTCTGACTAAGACCATAATTAAGCTGGAAAAAAATCATAAAGCTATAGAGAGATTACATTTCTAGAGAGGGATGGGTCCATCGTTTTGATCCAACATCTGCTTCTGGACCATTGAGGGGGGAAAGGGTGTAGTGTCAATTGTAATCTTATCCATTTATAAGGCAAAAGCTCTGGACTTCTGCCTATTATCTTCTTCCTCACGCCTCCCTCTCGTGATAACAACAAACACATATCCCACGTCATCCAGCTCTCAGGATGTGATGTAACAAACACAAAATGGATTGCTGTGTTAAAAAATAAATATTTTTTTCTTGAATTGCAGTGTTTTAAATCTACCAGTAGTGTACTTCCAGTGCCCATATCACTAAAAGGGTTAAAGGGACATGGAAGGTTTCTGGATTTCACTAGGAATATAATATACCTAAGTACCAACTTACTTTCATGTACTTTATTTTATTCATAACTGCTTAAAAGTTGTTGTTTTTTTCTGCCTATAATTATACACTTTTTACCTATTTGGGTCTGCCCTCTGTAGCTCATGCAGCTCTTGAACACACAGTCTATGAAGTGCATTGTTTCAAATTAGCAAAATAATTAACAGTTCTCAAGGAGCATGTTGTAGAATGTTGCCACTGATTGGTTGCTGTGAGACGGGGCAACCCCAGTACTTAGAATTACACTGTCTTCATGAGCTGCAGAGGAGAAAGCCAGTTAGGAACTATTTGTAAGATTTTAGTTAGAAAAATAATAAAAAAACAGATAGTTAAAGTATATTCCTAGTAAAAAGCAGACATCCTCCATTTCCCTTTAAAGACATGTTAAAATAAAAATATGATGGTAACTTACAATATTGAAGTAATAATAATAGTATTTTGGAGGTATCTGCTGTTAGATAGAAATTAATATCCAGTGCATGAAGCTCACTCTATGACAAATACTGAACGTTAGGAATATAACATAACAGTTTGGCTTATTCCATAGCACTAAAATTGGGCTACAGTATTTAAAAAATACAAATTAAAGCATACCAGAATATTGGAGGTCTCTGTCCTTGGGTTTAAGGAATAATGGTAGGTAAGAGGAACAGATGCCCAGCAGAAAGTGTAACAGCAAATGCAAAATAAGAATTAAAGACTGCTGGGATATAAATTAGGTTGTCACGAGGGGAACAAAAGCAATGCATTCAAACAACATAATAGCAGCCTGCCATACAAGGGTGAAACCTTGTGATCGTTAATAAGTTCACACTGTTATCTAATGATAATCCTATCATCCTACAAAAAATACTCGCTCTTCATAAGCCTGCTTTTGGGACTGAGCATGTCTTCATGCGTAATTTATTTTTCACTGATGAAACATGGCCGCTCATCTTGTCATCTGGATCGTATACCCAGAGAGGTGGGAGCATGTGAGCAAGCAGCCATCTTTGCATCAAATTAAAGCTTACATTTACTAATCTTTACATTTTTTTGATGTTTGAGTGGTGATCTGTTGGATAAACTTGGACTGGCCCTTTAAACAGTGCTTTTTTGATATACATAATGGGCAGATGAGATGGATTTACTGTTCTAATCTATTACTTCAAATGATTAACATAATAAGCTTTATGTGCTAGATTCAAAAATACCTAATTATAAACTGAATGATTCAATGCAAACGTATAAAATGCACACTATTTATACTCTGATCGTTTGCCAACATTATTATGTTCCTTTTCATCTTCAGGAAGTAAACTTGCACATGTAATTAGTGGTTTAAGAAAAACAGAAACACACCAAAAACTATTGCAAGCATAGCAATCCTATATGTTGTAGGCAGTATTTTATGACTGGTTATGAATCGTTAATAAAGATTATGAAAAAAGTAGTGCAGAAAATGTTATTAGTAAGTTTTTTTATCACAAAACAAATGTGAATAAAGCATTGCTTAAAAGCACAGCGAAAATAGCCTATCATAGACAGATAAAAAGGCCTACAATTACATTTCACTTAATTTTAAAGCAAACCTCTGCTTCTGCATATATACAAACACAGGTGTGGAGGAGCGTTTGACCTCCAGTACAGACTGAACACATAGCAACACATTTATTGAATGATATACACTCTGTAAAACCCCACCAGAGTTGGGTAACATGCGGCCTGGGGACCTTGTGCGTCCGTCAGATACATTCCTTCCAGACGCCAGCTTGTTCCCTAAACTGGAAGAGCATGTCCTTCTTCAGTAATAGAGTCCATTATACCTTTCCACAATTGGCAGACCACACCAACCACATATCCTCCTATCTATGCCTATGTTGGCAATTAATTCAGCTATATCTCTCTGCCACACTGATGTTACCATCTGTGCCACACATAAAACAATAAGCTAATAACCACCGTGGAACACTTTTAAGACTCGGCGGTCATATTTGTAACTCATCAAGTGAAATGCATTGCTTTAAACTATCACTTGCACATGGATATGGATTCCTACCCGACGCCATGACCCATGCATGATCCATTTAGGCTAGGTAATGAAATAACGGAAACAACAACTGGAGTTGGGAGCAACAACGGGCCACAGATTTATTTAGAACAATGTAAACAAACAACCATAACTTATTTAAATGACTAATTTAGTCCTTTCTTTCCGGGGGAGGAGCCCGGCCACGAACAGTGACCTCACGCTTTGAGCCCTGCCCAAAGCCCCAATGCTTATCTTTAAGCACGCCCTGTGAGGTGGGGCCATCGCCCCCTTAGGCCAGTGGGCCGGGCAACTCACCTCCCACCACGGAGCATGCGAGGGACGCCTCCCGAGGCTGCGATCCCCCCCTGCTGGACATTAAAGCCAAAGCCCGTAAAACACTCTCCCTAAATTCCAACATCATCAACTCGTACCTTATTTCCATAAGATGAACCTTATCTTTCGCGAAAAAATCATCAGCACCGACCGGTTCGAACTCCTTATACCGGATGGCAACAAAACCCTGTTTCCTCACAAAACTCGCGATCTGCTGGTTGATCTTTTGTCTAGCCTTGTCCAAACATACTGGGTCACGTGCGTTACGCCACGATCTCCTCTTAATCATCTCCGACCAGATAAGGAACGTGCCAGGGACCTTCTTTACCCACTTCTCAACGTCTCGTCTCATTACTTTCAGCATCCGTCTCATAGGAACCGTCCCCAAATCATTCCCGCCGGCATGTATTAGTATCACACTGGGCTGACCGTAACGCTGACCGTAAGTATCCAGGAGACCGTCTAACTGCGCCCATCGCAGACCCCGAACACCACACCACCGTACGCGCAAGTCCGTGACAGGAAAGCCCAGTTGTGCCTTTTCCTCGGTAACTGCGGCTAACCTGTGGGCCCAGTACACGTATGAATGGCCCACAATCCATAGTTGCTTCTGTTCCCCTTAAAGTAGAAAGCAACACCATTACACCACTGCATTTGGCCTTACATAGGACCGAAAACGCTCCGAATCCCACCTCCCGATGCGCTTTACTGCCGCGTCGGGCAACCCCAGCCTAGCTGCCTCCGTGGCCGCTCCAATACGAAAAGAGTGTGTTCCGAAGTCCGACTGCTTAAAACCAAGCCGATGCAGTGCGCTTTTTAAAACTTTTTTAAATTGATACTGTGACAGTGCCGTTCCATCGGCGTGTACCAGCAGCGAACACCGTCCCGCCGGTCGCTGCTTAAGGTACTCCTTTACACATGCATATGGGCAACACTCCGTGCCAACCTGATGCAGAACAACTTCTCTTCCTTTCCCCACTTGGTCGGTCTTTGACCTCCGCAACCAAAATACCACCATGCCTTCCCTCAGGCAGGTATCCACCAACTGCAGTCCATCCGAACCGTGTCTACTGTTCGCGACTAACTCCCCTATCCTAAACGCTCCGAAGAACGCCAGGGAAAAAGCCGTTGGGAAAAGTAGGGATTCAAAGGGGTTTCTGTAAACCACCACCAACTCCTGAGCCAATCTCAGTAACAAGGCAAATGTTATTGGCTGCCTGCTATCCGGCCTTTGCAGCCCGTTGAACATTCCGTGCACCACCTTGCGCACTAGAAACTCCTTTGTAAGGTCCCTCTGCCCAGCAAGCTTAAACATAAAAGCCAGCGCCGTGACCAGTCTCCCTACTACGGCTCTTGATTCGCCTTGCTCGGAGCACCGCAGCAGGTACCAAAGCAGGATCCCTATGCTCTTTTCTTCCGTCATGGCACCACCTGCCAGTGCCACTAGACTATCCCATTTTGCCCACACGCGTCTATAAGCAGTCCATGTCGCTGGGGCAACAGACTGTCTCACGAGTCTCGTCACCTGACAGCTCCAATCTCCCAAAGCTCCTCGGGAATGTGCTCCCCCAGGGCGTTCGCATAAGGAGCCAGCACCCTGAAACGGTCCTCCTGAAACCGAGAGAGGGCGTAAGCAATTCTGTTATCTACTACTGGTACATGCCTTGCCTGAAACCATATGTTCAGGCGAAGACAACATAGCACAAGATGCCGGAGCAATCTTATCACTGGTACAGATGTTGCCGTGATGTTGTTCACGGCCTCCACCAACCTCTTATTAACCGAATGGAATATGACTCGCCGGTCCCTGAAACTCGCACCCCATAAGTGAACCGCTACCACCATAGGAAACAGCTCGAGGAATGTGGGGTTCTGCATTAAACCCGCCACTTCCCATTCCTCTGGCCCCACCGCAGCGCACCATCTCCCTTGGAGATAAGCCCCACAGCCAACCGGTCTGGAGCCGTCAGTGTGGAGTTCTAGCTCTGCGTTGGTGGCGTCCTTATTTTGAAGGAGAACCCGCCCATTAAAGTTGGCGAGGAACACTGCCCACACCTTCGCATCATCTCGCATAACCCTGGAGACTGTTAGGAAATGATGCGGCTTCACAATCCCTATAGTTGCAAGTGACATCCTCCTACAGAATATCCTTCCCATGGGGATAATTCTGCATGCGAAGTTCAACTTCCCTAATATTGATTGCAACCGCCGCAAAGTTACCCTCCGTGCGCCTTGTAGCGCCTTAATCTCTGCTTGCATGTCCGCCACTTTTTCCAAGGGAAGACTGCACTCCATTTTCTTGGAGTCAATCCGAATCCCCAGAAAAGTCAATTGCTCCGTAGGGCCCTCCGTTTTGTCGTGGGCCAGAGGTACCCCGAATTCTGTACAGATTTCGGTGAAAACCTCTAGCATGAAACGGCAAGCGTCGTTTCCTGCTGGCCCAACGAAAAGGAAATCATCCAGGTAGTGGGTAATACTCCTGTACCCGGCTTCAATGCTCACGACCCATTGTAAAAATTTGCTGAAAGCCTCAAAGTAAGCACAGGATATTGAGCATCCCATGGGTAAACATAAGTCGACGAAGTAACTTCCATCTACGAAGCACCCTAGCAGCCGATGGCTTGACGGGTGTATGGGGAGAAATTTGAATGCTGCCTCGATGTCCACTTTTGCCATAAGCGCCCCAGGGCCCGCCCGCCTAACCAGGTCGACCGCCCGGTCAAATGACTCATAAGACACAGTAGCCTGGTCTTTTGATATGCCATCGTTTACCGACCGACCTCTGGGATAGGAAATTTACCCTTCTCCTTCTTGGGGACCACCCCAAGTGGGGACACGACTAAATCCGGAATGGGCGGGGCCGTAAATGGCCCTGCCATCCTCCCCAATTTTACCTCGTTGAGAACCTTATCGTGAGCTATCCCTGGGAAATCCCTGGCCGACTTCAGATTTGGGACAAGAAAACCCTGAATGTCAACCCCACATGGAATACGGAATCCTTCTTGGAAACCATCCGCCAGCAGGCGCGCGGCTTCAGCGGTGCCTGCCAATTTACTGTAGCGTTTTAGCCACGGCAGCATGGCGGGGAGGCGTATGGGCGTCCTGCCCCTTTGCAGGAGGTTCGCCCCTACCTCCATCTTTCAGTCTACCGCATCTAGACAGGGGGTGCTCCCCCCCACAATTTGAACATGCGTGCTTAAACCTGCAGTTGGGGGCCCATCTACAGACCCCCTCGTTATACGCGAAACAGGTCTTGAGACCTGTTCCCGGGGCGTGGGTGGGGCCCTTAGCTCCACCGGCCCCGCTCCGAAAGGGCGCTGTGACTCTCATGGGTGTCATAATGTTTAGCCAATATGCCACCGCCTTGTCACTCGACGCCATGCTTGGCCGTGAGGCCAAGTATTGCCGGAATTCCTCATCGTACCGCCACCAGGCTGTACCTCCATAGACCTTATGAGCATTGCGGATTTCGTCTATGTAAACGAATAATCCCGAACTCTGTTCGGGGTGTCGCTCACATAGTACGCAAGCCCATATTGAAAAATCTTGCAGCCATGTATCAAACGTCCTAGGTAACCTGGCAAAAGATTTCCGCCGCTCGTCCCCCTCTCTGGGGCCCCTCTCGGCCATATCTGTTTGCCTAGACATGGGGAGAAGGGAGAACAACTCTATAAATTCCCTCCTCCAGATCTTTTCCTTAACCTCCTGGGTAAGGTGTGCCCCTAAGTTATCCAACGAGCATAAGACTATAGGCCTCATGGCTGCGTCAGTAACTCCTGCATTGGTACTGCCCACTGCTGCAATCGCATTGCCTACCGGCTCGGGCGTGCGCATGCTAGGTATCGCCTCGCTTGCGCTCGCTGGCGCCACTATAGCTGATAGCTGGGACCACGCACCCTTCGCTAGCCCCCCTATCCAAGCGCCCATTTCCTGCTCGCTGATCGCAATGTTGTGCGCAGCTAGTAGAGTCTTCAATGACCCAAGAAACCCGCCCCTGTCTGCTGCGCAGCTCAAATCTGAGCGCTCACCTGCTTCTGGAAGCCTTGGAGTGGACACAGCCAACGGAGTATCCCTGCGTCTCTCCTGACGCTCCGGGGACTCTGACCGTCTGGCCCTCCGCGGGCTCCTCCTCTCAGATCCCGTGCATGCACAGCTGCACCGACAAGATCTCCTGCTTCTCGATCTGGATCTCCTTCTGGATCTGTGGGTACAAGAAGAACAGTCACTAGCTCTCCGCGACCTGCATGCCCGTGCCCATACCGCCCGTTCCTCCTCTGAGGAATGGTCCTGGTCACCTAAGCCTGCGCGGCTGGAGTAAGCTAGCACTGCCTCCGCCGCCCCCTGTAGGGGTTCCCTTGAGACTTCCTCGGGCGTTGGAACATCCAGTTGTTGGTCGGTCTTAGACCCCTTGTGCTGTGGCCTAACCGTCTCGCCGTTGGTGGGATGGGAAAAAATTTCCCTGGAGCCGTCAGAATTGACTAGGACACCAGCCACTGCAGGCTGATCCTGTTCAATGTGCTGAGGCCCAAGCGCAGAAAGCATGGGAGGTCCCAGCCTGTCCTGCACCCACCTGACCCCTTGGCTTAGGGCACATGTCCTAACCTCAGCCAGTAAAGCCTCTAAGCCTTCTGGGTCCATAATAAAACTACCAGGGTGACAAACAGGGGAGAAAACGAACAGCAGCACCAGGCACACACAGCCACAAGGACACACACAGACTCAGCACACTCACAGCGCAGCCAGGACACACACACACACAAAACGGAGGAGGAAAACACAAAACGAGCAAGAATAGCCTCAACAGGTATATCCCCTTATGTGCTGGTAAGCTGGGGTGAAATTCTCAGTATTTAAACCTTCCTACTTTGATTTTAGATGCAGGACCTCAGACCTCCGTTTCAGTCGGGAGACCGCGCTGCAGTGACAAACGGCGCGAAACGGGCTTCCGACACGCCCCCGACGCACCTGATTGGTTGTCAGCCTCACAGGCTCCGCTGGGTCACGCGACGCTACGGGCTGACCAAGGGAGCCTGTGCAGCCTCAGCGTCATACAATAGTGTTTTTCAGCTTAGAGCAACAAGGCTGAGGCCTAGGGCTAAACAAGTGCAGCGACATGGAATAATGTGTGCATATGTATAGAAATGTCTATATGCATTGACTTTTCTGTCACTTTGTAAAATACTGTATACAGGCTGTCCCTGGGTTAAAGACGAGATACATTCCTGAGAACGTCTTTAAACTGGATTTGTATGCAATTCGGATCCCTGATGAATAATAATAATACCCCTGTACTGTAATAATAAGAAACTATTGTGCTCTTTCTTTTAATTCAAACAAACATAACATAAAAACAAACTCATACAAAAAACCTTGGGAGCCTCAGGTTGTCTGTAAGTTGGGTCATCTGTAACCCAGAGATCTCCTGTATATACATAAAAATAATGGCTAGTAGAGTATATAGAATGGGTGACAGCACATGACCCATGCATGATCCATTCAGGCTAGTTGATGGAATAAATGACACGACAACTTGAGTTGGGAGAAACAACGGGCCACAGCTTTATTTAGACACAATGTAAACCAAACAACCGTAACTTGTTTACTTCCTTCCGGGGGAGGAGCCCGGCCACGAACAGTGACCTCACGCTTTGAGCCCTGCCCAAAGCCCCAATGCTTATCTTTAAGCACGCCCTGTGAGGTGGGGCCATCGCCCCCTTAGGCCAGTGGGCCGGGCAACTCACCTCCCGCCGCACAGACATAAATTAACAAACACAACATAACATACAATAGCCACTTCTCCGAATTCTTTAACCAAAATATATATATTAATTTCAATATTTCTTATTTATATTATATATACTTATATTTTTTTTTTTTTTTTTTTTTTTTTAAAAGAATAAACCATAACATCTGTTAACAACAAAATACAGGGTGGGTGGGTGGGATTCCAGTCGGGAGACCGCGCTGCTCTGCTCAATGGCGCGAAACGGGCTTCCGACACGCCCCCCGACGCTCCTGATTGGCTGATAGCCTCACAGGCTCCGCTGGGTCACGTGACGCTACAGGCTGACCCAGGGAGCCTGTGCAGCCTCCGCGTCGTTCATGACCCATGCATGATCCATTCAGGCTAGTTGATGGAATAAATGACACGACAACTTGAGTTGGGAGAAACAACGGGCCACAGCTTTATTTAGACACAATGTAAACCAAACAACCGTAACTTGTTTACTTCCTTCCGGGGGAGGAGCCCGGCCACGAACAGTGACCTCACGCTTTGAGCCCTGCCCAAAGCCCCAATGCTTATCTTTAAGCACGCCCTGTGAGGTGGGGCCATCGCCCCCTTAGGCCAGTGGGCCGGGCAACTCACCTCCCGCCACGGAGCATGCGAGGGACGCCTCCCGAGGCTGCGATCCCCCCCTGCTAGACATTAAAGCCAAGGCCCGCAAAACACTCTCCCTAAACTCGAACATCATCAACTCATATCCTATTTCCGTAAGATGAACCTTATCCTTTGCGAAAAAATCATCTGCGCCGACCGGTTCGAAATCTTTATACCGGATGGCAGAGAAACCTTGTTTTCTCACAAAGCTCGCAATCTGCTGGTTTATCTTCTGTCTAGCCTTATCTAAGCATACTGGGTCGCGCGCGTTACGCCATGATCTTTTCTTGATCATCTCAGACCAGATAAGGAACGTGCCAGGGAACTTCTTTACCCATTTCTCGATGTCTCTTCTCATCACCTTTAACATTCGTCTCATGGGAACTGTCCCCAAATTGTTCCCGCCGGCATGAAGAATTATAACACTGGGCTGACCGTAACGCAGCGCGTACGTTTCCAAGAGACCGTCGAGCTGCGCCCATCGCAGACCCCGAATGCCACACCACCTTACGCGTAAGTCCGTAATAGGAAAACCCAGTTGTGCCTTTTCTTCGGTAACTGCGGCTAACCTATGGGCCCAGTACACGTAGGAATGGCCCACAATCCATAGTTGCTTCTGTTCCCCTGAAAGTAGAAAGCAACACCATTAAACCACTGCATTTGGCCGTACATAGGAACGAAAACGTTCTGAGTCCCACCTCCCGATGCGCTTTACTGCCGCGTCGGGCAACCCCAACCTAGCCGCTTCAGTGGCAGCTCCAATCCGAAAGGAGTGCGTCCCAAAGTCGGACTGCTTGAAACCGAGCCGATGCAGTGCGCTTTTTAAAACTCTTTTAAACTGATACACAGACAGTGCCGTTCCATCGGCGTGGACCAGCAGCGAACACCGTCCCACCGGTCGCTGCTTAAGGTACTCCACTACACATGCATATGGGCAACACTCTGTGCCAACCTGATGCAGAACCACTTCTCTTCCTTTACCCACCTGGTCAGTCTTTGACCTCCGCAACCACAATACCACCGTACCTTCCCTGAGGCAGGTATCCACCAATTGCAGACCCCCCGAACCGTGTCTACTGTTCGCGACTAACTCCCCTATCCTAAACGCTCCGAAGAACGCCAGGGAAAAAGCCGTTCGGAAAAGTAGAGATTCAAAGGGATCCCTGCAAACCACCACCAATTCCTGAGCCAATCTCAGCAATAGCGCAAATGTTATTGGCCGCCTACTATCTGGCCTTTGCGCACCGCTGAACATTCCGCGCACCACTTTGCGCACTAGAAACTCCTTAGTAAGGTCCCTCTGCCCAGCAAGCTTAAACATAAAAGCAAGCGCCGTGACCTGTCTCCCTACTACGGGTTTTGATTCGCCTTGCTCGGCGCACCGCAGCAGGTACCAAAGCAAGATCCCTACGCTCTTGTCTTCCGTCGTGGCACCACCTGCCAGTGCCACTAGGCTATCCCATTTAGCCCACACGCGTCTATAAGCGTTCCACGTCGCTGGGGCAACAGACTGTCTCACGAGTCTCGTTACCTGACAGCTCCAATCTCCCAGAGCTCCTCGGGGATGAGCTCCCCCAGAGCGTTCGCACGAGGAGCCAGCGCCCTGAAACGATCCTCCTGAAACCGAGAGAGGGCGTAAGCAATTCCGTTATTCACCTTTGTCACGTGTCTTGCTTGAAACCATATGTTCAAGCGAAGGCAACATAGCACAAGATGCCTAAGCAATCTAATCACTGGTACGGATGCCGCCGTGATGTTGTTCACGGCTTCAACCAACCCCTTATTACCCGAATGGAAAATGACTCGCCTGTCCCTGAAACAAGGACCCCATAAGTGCACTGCTACCACCATAGGAAACAGCTCCAGGAATGTAGGGTTCAGCAGTCAACCCGCCTCTTCCCATTCCTCCGGCCATGCTGCAGCGAACCATCTCCCTTGGAGATACGCCCCACAACCGATCGGTCCAGAACCATCGGTGTGCAGGTCTAGCTCTGCGCTGGTGGTGCCCTCCTTTTGAAGGACCACCCGCCCGTTAAAGTCTGCAAGGAACATTGCCCATACCTCTGCATCGTCGCGCATGGCCTTAGAGACTGTTAGGAAATGATGCGGCTTCGCAATCCCTACCGTAGCCAGAGACATCCGTCTACAGAATATCCGCCCCATGGGGATAATTCTGCACGCGAAATTCAACTTCCCCAATATTGATTGCAGCCGCCGCAGGGTCACCCT